>OW026319.1:7107546-7834546 GCA_932273695.1 Apotomis betuletana | reverse complement strand
AGTTTTAACCTAGCCTAACCCACTTCTGGCAACAGTTCGTTTTCTTGGGGATTGCAGTTCTAACCTAACCCACTTCTGGAAATTGTTCGTTTTCTTGGGGGACGCAGTTGTAACTACCCTAACCCATTTCTGGCAACAGTTCTTTTTTTTTGGGGGGTCGCAGTTCTGAAACGATTTTTTTTTTTTTTTTTTTTCTTTATTTAAAATTTTAGGCTACCAATTTTACAATTTTTTGCAAATGTATTTTGATTTTATTATGATTTTATGTTTATCTCATACATGTCAATTTAGTATTTTTTTTTTAATTGCGTTTCTACGCCAATAGTTACTGGTAGAATATGAAGGTACGGGAAAGAAAATTGTAACATCACTCATTGTAAGCACCATATTCTGAGAAATAAATGATTCTTATTCTTATTCTTAGTTTTATTATACATACATATCATACATATTTGTATTTGTATGTCACACAATTAACTACATAATTTGAAAAAATTATAAATGTGCAGTAGGACATATAAAATTGTATTAAAGTAATACGTCGAATAAATGAATTGCAATGTTTTGTAGTTGTGCCAATTAAGATAATTTGAAACAAATCAGCGATTAAGATTAATTAATCACCTAACGTCAATAATTTTAAGAATAAATTAGACAAGCATACCACTGAGCAACGATCTTAAGACACAGATCACTGGATATAGGCATTATCAGTTGTTAAACTACCTGTCGCATTATAAATAATAATAATAATAAGTAATATTCGTTGAATAGTATTTCTACGTAGTTAGATAAATTTAAATAAATATTGGTTGAAATTAAATAACGCCAAACAATATTAATAGTACTAAAGTTTCGATGAATCTTTGTCGATGAAATAATATTCGATGAAAAGGTTGTCGAACAAAACAAGGGTACACCGAACAAAATACTCAAAACTACCAAACATTTTCATAGTAATAATTGAGTGGTTTGGAATCGATTTCGAAAGGTAATTCAAATGTTATTTGAACATGAACGGGTTATTTTTGGCTTTCCAGTTTATTGTGACGTCGGTTCTTTGTATGTTATATTTTTTTTGTATTGTAACATAATTTCTTAATGTGGCGTTTAGTTATCGGAATTCCCTACATCGATTTTCATATCATCTAAAACTATTCCACGAATTTCATAACATTTGTTTTATAATTACATAATCATTAATTCATTGCTTTTTATTTCATCTTTCATGAAACAACTTTTCATCGTGAATCGTTTTGAATTTGTCTCAAATTATAGAATTAATGAATTCTTTCATAAATGGGCCATGCAATTCTGTAGCATGGATCGTATCCATATATAATTATTGCCACGAACAATTTTTCATTGCAGTAATGTTTCATCGAACGATGCATTTGTTATTATTGCAGGATGTTTTGAAAAAATATTGTGGTCTGTCGTAAATAATACGCAATTATACCTCCCAAATATTTTACTATCCATCACTGTAAGTAGGGGTACATCCACCATTTGTCACGGATGACCACTCCGCTTTAGCTCTGGCGCTGCGGGGAGAGCAGCCCTTCCGCCCTTACATGGCCATAGCTCGGTCGTCCTTATAGTCTTAACTTTATGAACAGTTTTGGCCCGGAAGCTGCACTTTGTGATGGAAGCAAGCCGTTTTGCACAGTAATAATATAGACCAAAATAAACGCTTTCACTCGAGGAAAAATTAGTTTCGCCCCTTAGCAACAGAGATGGCGCCACTTATTCAAAAAAAGTTTAAACATTTCTAAATCCTGAACGGATATTTCGATTTTGACGATTGAGGTGCCAATCGGCAGATAATTACCCAATTTAACAAGAAAAAAATAGAAAACAGGTAGAAAATAATTTTGGATACCCAAAAAAAATATTTCTAAAGAAGTATTTGAAAGGCCATGCCAGGATAAGCTAAGTGAATCTCCCCCAGCGAGTTTTGGCTTGTAATTTTTTTTATTGATTTGTCTTTTTATTAGTGTCGTTTATGCCAAATTACAGCTCCCCAAACCTTACTGTTTTTCTTAAAAAAAAAAAAAACGAAATCTGATCTTTCTTCGATATACCCATACCGTTACCCTACTGAAGATCTTTTCAAACAGTGTCAGGTTCTTACGGTACGACAGTTGTTTATTCAACAAATATTAATGAGGCAACATGCAGAACATTTTTCTTTGTCTAAAGATACCTCCAATCAGCGAGGTAGACGTATAAATGTTATACGCTGCACCGTGTCTTGTAAAACTGCGTTTTGCAAAAGATTCTTTTACTACCTAGGTTGCTTTCTCTACAATAAGGTAAATAAAATACTAGCAATTGAAGGCAAAAGCAAGTACTTATGTAAAAAAGAGGTGACAACTTGGTTGCTTACCCTAAACTACGATTGCACTGAAAATCTTTTGCGTCCAATAACATAATATCACACAAATACTCGTGCATTCACACATATTATATATATATTTACACACGCATACATACAGGAGTACGTTGATCCCATGATTTTGTTATTATAAACTCTCTTCTCTTTGTTTTGTACAAATAATTATAAGCTTTTCTTATAAAATATTTAATTAACCTATTGAAATTGTATACCATTAACTGTATTTTGATTAGTCTTGTTTTGACACATGGAAGGTAGCTGATATTTGTAGCACAGGATCTTCCTATTACAAATGTCAGCGTCTCGTGTTATAGAGAACCCTATGTACTTACCTACTTAAAGTTAATGAAATGTACAAAATATTTTAAGCTTCAATAAAAATTATTATTATTATATTATATATTATATTTTTTTTTCTAGCCGGCCGATTTTGACGTGAGTCACGTATATTGTGCCTATAATAAAGACAATTATATGGTATTAACAATTATTTTTTGTAAGTGGCCAGTGTTCGTTATAAACATACACGTTTCTTTAAACAGTTTTTAATCGATTAATTTTAATAATGAGCGGGTAAAGAAAATGTATGGTGATGAATTCAATTAAAAAAAACAACCCGTTATACCACAAATAAAATTAAGTTAATACATCCATTTTGTAGCTTATTAAAGAGGCTAGTTTTGGTGAAAAATCTGGAGGTGTCGCTATCGAGATAATGCTAAAAAAAAAATATTAAATATAAATTATATTTTTTTTTCAAGTTTTTGTATGGCAATATGTATTAAAATTAATACCATATAATTGTCTATATTATAAGCACAATAAACGTGACTCACGTCAAAATCGGCCGGCTAGAAAAAAAAATATCGAAGAAAGATCAGATTTAGTTTTTTTTTTTTTAAGAAAAAACAGTAAGGTTTGGGGAGCTGTAATTTGGCATAAACGACACTAATAAAAAGACAAATCAATAAAAAAAATTACAAGCCAAAACTCGCTGGGGGCAGATTCACTTAGCTTATCCTGGCATGGCCTTTGTGATTTTTTGGAATTTCACTCGTAAAAAACATGTTTCTTGAGTGAAATACATTTATTATGGGTCAAAAATAAAACATATAAAATAACAAATTTATGGGATTAAAACTAAAATTAAACTAAAAATGTATGTACACGGTACTTTTTTATTTATATATTAATATACAACTAATTTTACATTTACGAAAAAAAAACCGCATATCATAGCTTGTATAGTTCCAAAGTTATTGAAGAATATAGAGAGGGCGCCGCTGGGTCAAAAAATGTTAAAAAAAATCTAAAACCTCAACGGATTTTCCGATTTTGATAATTTAAGTGCCAATCGACAAATAATTACTTAAATTAGTTTTAAATTATAAAATAAAAATTAAAATAGGCAAAACTTAATAATCAGTTTAATAATACATTAAAAAAAACATATATTTTGAAAAAAAAAACTATTTTTGGGGGTTTTATGTAATTTCATACAAAAAAAATTTGAATATGGCTTTATTTTACTTATGTATATTATAACACTTTTAATTGATCGTTTGATAAAAAACCGCATGTCAAGAACTTGTACAGTTCCAAAGTTATTGAATATTTTACTATAGGGTGCCGGTGCGATGTTGCCGCCGCACGTGCAACTTATGTACATGTACTTAGAAAAGTATTCACCCGTTTCGAAGGTACTGATTCCCTGAAAATATAACCACAATTGAAAGTACAAATAATAATCATCCCATCAAGTAGCACACAACACACTTATATCTCTTAAACAGCTTAAATTAGAGTTTTAACGGGTGAAGGGCTCTTATACAACCTGTTTGCTAATATCACAAGTATATTTTACTTACTTTACGTTTTATTTTCAGTAAATTTTGCATTATAACGTGCAAGTTAGGCCGTTGTATCGGCTGCAACAACGCAATTTGCCACAGACCGATTTGCATTGCACCCATTATGACTGTTCAATTGTGGATCGCACCTGCAACCTAGCCACTGCTTTTGCAAGTACGTCGATATCTATAGAAATTATCTCTAGATACGTAATGGCTCATATGAAGCGGTTACTTAGGGCCATTTTTGTTTCTTTTTTTTTTAGGTGTGTTTACATTCATTATTTTAACAAAACGGGATTTAACCGAGTTCAAAAATGTTTATTAACCGCGATTAAGTCCCGTTTTATTTTAATATAATGTGTGAAAATCGTGTAAGATTCAATCACTATATTAATGTAATTCATTCGTTCTCAATTAATCGTAACGTTGTTGGTCCCAGATTCACTTGCAGGCTTACGATGCTCCAACAGATCAAATTACTTTTAATGCGGTTCGAAAATATCTGTTTCACCAAAAAAACACTAAACTAAACAAGTTTGTGAGATACCTTCTATCTATTTCAGCTGCCATTGAATACCGTTTCATGCAAACCAAGTGTGGGTTCACGTTTTAATTTGGATATATCGAGTCCCAAGTCCTCCTTTTTGGGAATGAAACGGCATCGATGGTAGGTGGGATCCACAATAGTTGAAGGTTACTTCAATTTAACCTTTCCTTGAACATTATGGATACAAATTAGGCTGTGGCACAATGCGTTGTTGTTGCTGATGTGATGTGACGGCCTAACTTGCACGTTACAATGCAAAGCCTGCAAAGACTATTAAAGTGAAAATAATACGTAAAGTAGGGGAGAGTAACCTATATTGAACCGGCGCTTAAATTCACTTCTGTATTTCTACCAAATAACACAATTTATTTACACTGGCAACAAAAAATGAAGCGACGACAGCGCCATAATCAGTCCACCAATTTGGTGTAATAAATAAATTGTGTTATTTGGTAGAAATACAGAAGTGGTCCAATTTAAGCGCCGGTTCAATATAGGTTACTCTCCCCTCTCCCCTAAGTATAATATTGATTCATAAATGCTATTTAGAATCTAATATACTTGTAATATTAGCAAACAGGTAGTATAAGAGCCTATTTACCAGTTAAAACTCTAATTTAAGCTGTATAAGGGATATAAGTGTGTTGTGTGGCACTTGGGATGATTGTTGTTTGTACTTTCAATTGTGGTTATATTTTCAGGGAATCAGTACCTTCGAAACGGAAGAATACTTTTCTAAATACGTACATGTACATAAGTGGCACGTGCGGCGGCAACATCGCACCGGCAACCTACAGTAAAATCTTCAATAACTTTGGAACTGTACAAGTTCTTGATACGCGGTTTTTTATTAATAGAGTTATAATATACATAAGTAAAATAAAACCATATTCATACATTTTTTTGTATGAAAATACATAAAACCCCCAAAAAAATGTATTTTTTTCTTCAAAATATATGTTTTTATTAATTAATTATTACTTTTTGCCTATTTTTTTTTAACTAATTCAAGTAATTATCTGTCGATTGGCACTTTAATTATCAAAATCGGAATATCCGTTGAGGTTTTAGATTTTTTTAACATTTTTTGACCCAGAGGCGCCATCTCTTCAATAACTTTGGAACTATACGAGCTAATGATATGCAGTTTTTTTTTCTTAAATGTAAAATTAGTTGTATATTAATATAAATAATTAAAAAAGTACCGTGTAGATACATTTTTACGAGTAAAATTCCAAAAAAATCACAAATTTCAAATATTTTTCAGAAATAATATTTTTTGGGGTATCCAAAATTATTTTTTACCTGTTTCAAATAATTTTTTAGTTAAATTATGTAATTATCTGCCGATTGGCACCTAAATCGCCAAAATCGGAGTATCCGTTCAGGATTTAGAAATTTTTAAACTTTTTTGAATAAGTGGCGCCATCTCTGTTCCTAAGGGGTGAAACTAATTTCTCCTCGAGTGAAATCATTTATTTTGGTCTATATTATCACTGTGCAAAACGGCTTGCTTCCATCACAAAGTGCAGCTTTTTTTTCATAACAAATAGGACTATTACTCCGCTCCCGAGCTTTGTCACGGCGGGCGAGGGCTGTTCGCCCACCGTGCCTTCGGCTTTACAAAAACACTCTAGGGTGCTCTGTGTCGGCACGCGTCCTAACCAGCGAGAGACTTGATTCGGAGTTTCGCAGCCTAATATATCGTATGCCAAATAGATGCTAAATAAAACGTCGACGAAATGTTGAAATTAAAGCGTATTATTTTGTGCAATAAAGTTTAAATAAAGTTATTTTTTTGAAAAGGTTATTCGAGGAAAGTATGAGCGATTTAACGAAGAATAGGAAACGATTATCAATGAAATGATGGATTGTACAGGGGTGCCATATTAAAAATTATAATTACCTTGATTTGTCTTATTGCTTCCTTCATTATTGTATCAATCTTATGTCTATGCTCAGGGAAGTAGCTTTGGAGCATTTTTATTACCGTCTCCATTGATTGGTCAAAATTCTAAAACACAAATTATATAAGGGACAGGTAACAAATATAATTGAAGCCCGATCCGATAACTTACGTACTGCTATAGTAATAAATGCTCCGGCATTGTATTTTGTCGGAAAAGTTCGATTTATCATACCTTATATATTTACTATGATGAGAAGATTGTTATACTTAAAAATATTAAAACCGACCAAGTGCGAGTCGACTCGTGTACCGAGGATTCCGTACAAACACTTCCCATCTCAACTGGTGTAACCTTAGGCTAGATACCTAGCAGTGGTAACAATAAATATAACACGAGGTATAACCGATTCATTTTTATTTCGCGGCGTTCGGGTACGTGGGTCGTAGCCTACTGAGGTTCCGTAAGGTAATTTGGATCGATGCGTAGATATGTCTGGTGGGTACTATCCTTGGAGCGCGACCTGCACAGCGGACCAGCAGAGGCGGCGCGAAGACAGCACAGCAGCTCCCTTGGCAGGTAATTCAAAACATATTCTGCTATACTACAGTACTTTAGACACCAATGCGGGGAAAAGATGCACTTTATAACTTTAGAAACACTGGTAACAACAAATAGTTGGTAATTTATTGAAACTTCGGAGAAATTCACCGACGTAGACACGACCAAACAAATCCCACCATTATGAAACGGCCAAGCCATACTTTCGAAGCCAAGGTGTAGGATTAGTAAACTCAGGGCTTAGGGGCTTGGCCTTTCGAGGGATCTGACAACTTTTTTACAGTGAAAGCGTTATGAGCATTTGAGTCTTGGCCGCCAATTTTACATGAAATGTTTTTGGTGGGATCTCATTTCTTTTTAAGGGTTCCGTAGTCAACTAGGAACCCTTATAGTTTCGCCATATCCGTCTGTCCGTCTGTCCGTCCGCGGCTTAGCTCCGTGATCATTAGTACTAGAAAGATGAAATTTGGTATGAGTATGTGTATGTATCACGCCGACAAAACGGAAAAATAAAAACTAAAAAAAACTTTTTTTCGGGTACCTCTCGAACACCTAAAGTGGGGGTGAATATTTTTTTTCGTTTCAACACTAGTGTGTGGGGTGGCGTTGAATAGGTCTTTTAAAAATAATAGGGGTCTCAAAAAATTATTTTTTCATAAAGTCAGCAGTTTTGTAAATATTCGCTACGAAAATAAAAAAAATAGCGTCCCCCCCTCTAACTTTTCAACCACGAGTCAAAAAATTATGGAAAAATTCATGAAAATGAGGCCTTATTAGTACTTTCAATGAAAACTATAAAGAATAAAATCGGTTGAGCCGTTTTTGAGTTATCGCAAAATATCATATATTTCTTTAAAATGACATAAGTGCCGCGCGGTGTCCTTATACTTCGAACGTTACACAATTAGTTAAGTGCCATACTGCATTAAAACATTCCACTCAATCTGGCGCGTATAATCGATAACTTCCAAAAGGTAATAAGTAATAACAGTTACTTTGGCGTTTACGACCATTTTATAGAGCTTGAAATCTTTCTCGTAATATAAACCTCGGGCTGAAAACCGCTGTTTTAAGCCCGTCTGTTGTGAAGGATGAGCAACTACGGAACCCTACACTGAGCGTGGCCCGACATGCTCTTGGCCGGTTATTAAAGTAATTTTTAATTTATAGGTTTTTTTTTACTTTTTTTTGTGCTGAAGCGTTTCTAAGTAAGTAGTAATAATAATAACTTATTTATTTCGGAATACTATTAGACTGCATAGTTTGGTTAGTTACATTCTCACTACTACGTTAGTAAGTATTTCACAAATTAATAAATTATTAAAATATAATAATATAATATGTATGTATGTATGGGCAGGCCACATATCACGCAGAGCAGATGGCCGATGGGGCCAAAAAGTGCTCGAGTGGAGACCTCGGACCAGCAAGCGCAGCGTAGGACGTCCACCTACAAGATGGACAGATGACCTTATAAAGGTCGCCGGAAGGCGCTGGATGCAGGTCGCTTCCAACCGGTATATAAGGAAATCCAAAGGGGAGGCCTATGTTCAGCAGTGGACGTCCTATGGCTGAGATGATGATGATGATGATGAATAATATAATAATTTAATTATATTAATTGTGTAGGTATTTAAGAAATACTTACGCTTAGCCCCATATACACGATGATTTTTAATCGGTGATCAGGTAGGTACCAACTTTTCTAACTCAGTAATTGATGGCGGTCACGTTGAAGTCGTAATTACATGAAAACAAACTTTTATTTTTCTATGATAATTTTTATTTTGAAATCAATTTTGTCTTAAGAGGCCTTATTACTTTTAAAATGCTGATTATTTAGATTTTTTTCCCTATGATCAAACATGTTTCTTAACATATTATTGTGTTATGTTACTACTTAGAACAGGGCTATTGCGATTTATCGGTATATATTTGAAACCTACAGTTTGAATTTTTCATTGATAATTTTTGTTTCAAAAACTACTCGATATTGACAAAATTCACACGGAAAATTGTTTTTTTCAACTTATTTTCGACTGTACGCAATGAAAGCATGAAATAGCTATGTTACTACCTAGAACTCGGGGAAAAGTATTATTCACTTCAAAAATTTGGTTGAAATTATTAATACATTTAACGTAATATGAAAATTTTTTTTTTTTAAAAGGAATAAGGCCTCTTAAATTCCTTGTCACCGAACTAATCTGTATCGGTGTGCTTACAACTTCTTTAATAATTTAATGACAATGACAATTTATGAGTAATAACTTGTCATTGTCATTACATAAACAAAGTCGTAGATAATTTCGTAAAATTTCCCGCCAAATGAAATGAAATTATTTAATGGCATAAACATGGTAGTTAGGTGATGCAGCATATAGTATGTAAAGTTCCACATGTGTAGCCTATTATTATATTTATATAATTCTAATCATTATAATATTAATCATTATAATATTTATATAATTCTAGTGTAAATGTCTGACAAACTTAACTTAATGACTAAATACAATTAAAATTATATTGTCCGACGTAACAATTATTTTCCAAAATCAAAGAATTCATTGATAAAATCATTTCTCCTTTAACCAATTTCTTAGTTTGATAACAAACATTTTGTCGGGTAAATTACGTATGTCATATGGTATCTTATTGTACACTCTTATACGCATCAAATAACAATTTTTGTTAGATAATTGGGTTTGAAATTTCGGCATTAACAGTTTATACTCGTCTCTCGCTCGCAACTGGTTGTTTTTAGATGGATTTTTAAAGTAAGCTGGAAATTTCCGAACTAGACATCCCAGCTCTAAAATATACAACCCAACTAGAGTGTCCGTGTCTTTGAAATAAAGGTCTACATGAGTCTCTTGGACCAACAACAAAGACTACTCTGACACACTTTTTTTGAGTAATAAATATATTTTTATATACATCTGTAGAGTTACCCCATACTGCTATTCCATATTTCAAGACCGAAGTTACATAACCGTGATATGCAAGCAGTGCCGTTTTTTCTCCTGCTACAATCCTCAGTTGTCGTAAAGCGTAAACAAAGCGATCTAATTTACCACAAATTATCTCTACCCGTGGTTTCCATGAGCAGTGTTGGTCTAAGGTTATGCCCAGAAACTTAACTTCGGTTACTTGCTCAATTGTTTGGATCCGACAAATCAAATTTACGTCTAACGGCTGTGTTTTGTAGTTACGGAAGTGTATGTAAAATGTCTTTGAAATATTGGTTCGCAAGTTGTTTTTATATAACCAATAACCATGAGTCTATTTTATTTATTGCACAGCTTAATTTTTCTTCATACGATTTGGGCGTGGTGTTATCATGCGGTATAATAATAGATATATCGTCAGCAAATAATGACATTTGGTACGGTGTCTCCTTAGGAAGGTCGTTAATATACAACAGGAAGAGTAGTGGACCGAGAATACTTCCCTGCGGAACCCCGTACCTATTGTGTCTGTAAGTTGACCGATAAACTATGTTTTGATTAAATTTGTTGACTTTAGAAAGTTCAACACATTGCATGCGGTGGTCTAAGTAACTTTCTATCCAGTTATTAGCGTTTCCCCTAATTCCATAATGTTCGCATTTCTGAAGTAATACCTTATGATCCACACGGTCAAACGCTTTAGTCATATCGAAAAAGGTCACTACAACTGGAATTTTATCGTCAATATATTGGGAAATACTACGTACAAGTGAATAAGTCGCATGAGTGGTCGACTTATGCTTTTGAAATCCATTTTGCTCTTTAGCAATTATGTTCTACCAGGCGGGGCGCACTCCGCGATTAACGTTTCCCGCTACAAGTACATGCCGGTGGCCGCATGCATGCGGACTATTCAGTGGCTGACACGCTCTGTCTCGGAACGCACGTACCTACACTATTTTCGCGCGCGTCTCGCTCACGATTTACGTCGCAAGTGAACGTTCCGCATTCATCTGTTGATACCAGTGTTATCCATACTAATATTATAAATGCGAAAGTGTGTCTGTCTGTCTGTCTGTCTGTCTGTCTGTTACCTCTTCACGCTAAAACCGCTGAACCGATTTAGATGAAATTTGGTATATAGATAGTTTAAGTCCCGGGGAAGGACATAGGATACTTTTCATCCCGAATAAATTTAGTGTTCCCGTGGGATGAGCGGGTAACACCGCGGGGCACAGCTAGTATTATAATATAAAGTGTTTAAATGAGTAAAAAGACAGCGAAAAGATATTGTATCGCAGCGGGTTGTAGGAACAATGATCGAAATTGGAATCACGCGTTTTTAGTTCTCCCAACACGTCCGAAGGATGCTGAAAGGTAAGAAAATGAATAAGTAGCTACTGAATAATAATAAAAAACATATTGCAGGTGTATCTACTTCCATATTTAACACTGGTTACTCAGAACAATTTTAATCGTCAATTGTAGATTATTTGCTGATACCTATTTGTCAATTTAAATTCTAGTAAAATAAGTATGTCTACTACTAAATCAACAATCATAGAGGTTTTTATGATAATATTTAATATCAAGTTTGTAAAATTACTAGTAATGAATAAACGATTGAGTAATAGTTTGATAGGTAAGTATATAAAATATATAAATAATGAGTTAAAAGAAATGTATTGGAAGAGATCCCTAATAGGGATAAGTTCGCCTTCGTACATGTTTTATTTGTTACTAGCGACCCGCCCCGGCTTCGCACGGTGCGACCGTGCGTATTTTTAAAGATCTAAGCATACATAGGGGCAGACAGACAGACTTCAGGAAACGACTTTGTTTTTTACTAGGTGTGTAGTGATGAATATATATAAATAAATAAATAAATATCGGACAACTAATCAAAAACAAAATGAAAGTCAAGAATTTAATTGCATGTTAAGGTAACGCATTCGTTGCATTATTTTATTATATTATACGTATTAAAATGTTTAAAAATTAAGCTAAACTGTTTTGCGGCCTGGTGGTTTTTTCGTCCAAATTCTGAGATTGATTATTTTATAGTTAAATAATGAAATAATAAATATAATGTATGAAGAATATAAATATATTGCTCTCTATATTGAATGCAAGAAATAAATGGGAAATACATTTTTATTTTTAGTCGTTGACTTGACAGCCCTCGCTCTCGGCGTCGCGGCAAGCGAGCCAATTAATTTTCACCGTTGGCACGCAGCTTTAACGTTCCGTTTGGCTTGCGCTGGGGACGACGACTTGAGAAGGGCCATAAATCATATTTTTTCGGCTAAAAAAAGCGGCTTTTGTAAAGATCAAAGTAGTGTGCCTTCTGTACTTGTACTATTATCTATTCTGTGGTTCTACTTATCCAAGAATTGTGATATTCTGTTATGAAAAGCTCTTTCAAATACCTTAGAGAGTATTGGAACTAGGGTTATGGGCCGGTGATTTCGTACATCTCGTTTATCACCTTTTTTATGAAGGGGTTTTACAATTGATTGCTTAAGACGATCTGGAAACGTTCCTGTATGAAGGAGAGATTAATTAGATGGGTTAAGATCGGAGCAATCGCGATAGCACATTCTTTGATGACTTTGGTAGCAATTTGATCAAATCCCACGGAATTTGTATTATTTAGCGATTTTATTATATTAATTAGTTCGTTTTCTGTACATGGTCTTAAGACAAAACTATTATTAAGTCGTTCAAGGTTGAAAGTGATTTTTGATCGCTCACTTTCGCTTTTTCGTTGATATCTATATTAGTTGAGTCTATTAAAAAATCATTCAATAATTGTGCCATTTCTGAGGGGTCTTCTATAATGTCCCCATCTACTTCAATACAATCGATTTCTTGTTTGGTTTTGTGTATGACATGTTTTTCCTTAATAACATCCCAAACTGCTTCACATTTATTTTTTGACTTGAATATAAATTTATTGTTGACACTTTTTTTCGATTTTATGACACATGCTCTAAGTAACTTACTATATGTTTTTAATACGTTTTTGCTTTTTTCTGTTTTCTGTGTATAGTACAAAGCTCTAAGTTTCCTTTTTGTCCTGCTAGATGTAATGAGGCCTTTTGTAATCCATCTAGGTGCTAAATTATTAGCCTGTATTTTAGTTCTACATTCAGGAAAGCAAAGATTATAGATCAGAGTAAAGAAGTCATGAAATTTATTGAACGCTATGTTTAAATCACTTTCTGAACGCTCCTCAATCCAAGAGAGCCCTGATAGGTAATTTTTAAACTTTTCTATATTTTCCTTGCACAAGTCTCTATTTGTAGAATACCAGTAAGTACTCTAGAGTTTTTTTCGTGGTTGTCTGGATTCGAAATTTTAGGACTTGGCATGTGTCATGATCAGATAACCGCATAGGGTAAACCTAACCTTTTGCATCGTTAATATTGCTGGCTATATGATCTATGCAAGATTTCAACCGTGTAGGTTGAGTTATGTGTAGTGTCAAGTTAAAGTTTTTTAGTAACCCCTTTAATCTGTTTGATTCATTACTTTGTTTTTTAGTATCAATGTTTAAGTCTCCGGTAACTATTACCTTTCTTTTTGGTTTATAAGTAAGTTTATATAGTAAAATCTTAAATTTGTGTAAAATCTCAAAGCGATGACACTTGACGTAGGTATCGTACTTCAATAATTTATGTAGGTGACCATGTATCTAGTGGTTATTAGTTTTGATTATGTTTTAATGTTTAATTTATTTAACAGTGAGGTAATTGCGCGGGACCTCGCGTATTAAGTTTAATTTTAGCTGAATATTAATATTTTTCTACTCCTGATCACCGATTAAAAATCATCGTGTTACACTTTTATCCCCATTATGGAAAGCTCATACAAACTTTCATCCCCTTATTTTAAGGGTGGGGGGGGATTTTCTAAAAATCCTAGAATGTGTATTTTATTTACAACAATGAGTCCCAATAGGTATATAAATTTTCAGACCTCTAGTATCAAAATTTGCGAACGTCTCATACAAGCTTTCATCCCATAGTTTAAGGGGTGGGGGGTAAAATTTCCAAGTTTCAGAATTATCCTATTGTTTGTGTACTAGAAATAGCTTACATACCAAATTTCAGCTTTCTATGTCATCGGGAAGTACCCGAGAGGTTTTGATACGTCAGTGTATAAGTGTATATAAGTGAGTGGCAAAATCGGCGTATTTAGTTTATTATGAGTGTATGTTTGACTTCTTAATTGAATGATTATTATCTTATTATATGTTTTTATTGACGATCATAATATCAAAATTCATGTAAATTAACTTAGGATCGTTTATAATGTAATTTGTTATTATGAAATAAATAAATTTAATCTAATCTAATCTAATGAAATTAAGTACATTTTATATGTTCCCTAACAGCATCTTAACCTGTGAATTTGGGCGCTCTGGTGTTAACTGGGCCAAAGCTATGAGGTTTTGAAAATTAGACGAAATGGTTCGAGAAAAGGTAGGTAGTGCCCCGCTTCTTTTTTGCTCGTCTTGGCGGGGGCACTACCGTGCCCCCAGATAACGTGCGTTCAGTGTGCAGTGTCGGTGTCCAATCCAGAGTGACGCGGCACTCAGCAGCGGCGCCATAAGATGCGCCTGCGCATGGTATACATAAGAAAACAAGGTATGCCATTCCGACAAGGCCGACTTGTGACGTAGACTGATTAGTTGCTGCTTTTTAGTAACAAAATAATTATAAAGAAAAGATTTTCAACGCCAGTCGTACAAAAAAAATGAAATTTGTCGTAATAATTGATTTTAAACACTTGATTTTAAGACATTCACACAGGCACCAAGGGAATCGGGGAGTATTATGATACCTATACTACTGGCAACACAGAAACGGATTGAAAGAACCAATCATAGCGTAAGACGTCACAAGTCTGGCCTGTCATTCCGGAATGCCGTACCTTGTTTTTTATATTATACGCAGCCTGCGCAGCACCGCAAGCGTAGGCGTAGGAAACCGGCAAGTCGATGGTATCGAAATCGATATCGATAGTTCATTACTATAAAGTACGTAAATAGCGTAGGAGCATTTATTAATGTTATTTATTTATTTATTTATTAAGAGTAATTTAATGAAATAAATTCAAATATTACATATTCGTTTATTAGTTGTTTGAAGTAATTATTTTTGATTTATAATATAATTTAACTGTGTAAGAAATAATTTAAGCTACACTAGCCAGGTTAAGTTATGTTTGCACCTGATATGTATGGCGCCGTATACAAATGAGGTGCAAATTTAATGCAACCGATCACTTTTGTTTTATGGGATACTTATTTGTTGTCATAGCGGTTAAAATTTCAACTGTCTAGCTAGCTATCACCGTTCATGATATACAGCCTGGTGACAGACGGACAGACAGACAGACGGATAGCGGAGCCTTACTAATAGGGTCCCGTTTTTTACCCTTTGGGTACGGAACCCTAAAAACGAGCTTTACCGAGAAAATACAAGAGCAAACCTTTATTCACACCTCGTCCCCATTGGAGATGTCTCGGAACTTCACAAGGATGGCCCTATGTGAGCAGCGCTGAGATCATTAAATGCAGCTAGCAGCCACGTAGTCCATCTGACGGGTAATAAGCTTCACCTGCTTTTGCTGAGTTTCGGAGTCCTCAATATGAAGGCTCTAAAGGCAGTGAATACTGAAGCCACAGATGGATTGCTTGGACTTGACCTGTCGATCTATTAGTTTGTGTGAAGTGTGAAATAAACTTAAATTTTAGGAAACAATGTAGGATAATTCTGGTAGGATAAAAATATTGTTATAACATTAATACACTGAACTTTTAATACCACACATATTACTGAGCAAGACGTGTATCCTTTTTATTCACCTACCCAAAAAACAGCGACAAATATAGATACTTACGTGGGGAAGCTGAAAGTAAAGTTTTTTTTTCCCTAATGAAGTAGCTCCTGAACCCTGAAATATAAATGAAATAGATTTATTTTGAAACAAATATTATTTTTTGCATAATGCACCTCTTCATTTCAGGATCAACTTATAATCCATACTGATCACGACCCTCCATTAAACGCGTTGTGGCACGGTTTTGTCAGAACTCGTCCTTTGTAACTCCGGAGCCCTTCGATGTTACTTTTTTTAATCATACCTCGGCCTCGTCCCTATTGGTGATGTTTCGGAACTTCACAAGGATGGCGCTATATGAACAGCGCTGAGATCACAAAGGGCAGCTAATAGCTTACTAGCCACAAGATAAAATACTTTATTATTACCGACATAATTTATTGAATGAAAAATTGTGGAGTGCACCTATTCGTTACATGTCATAAAATTTACCTAAATTGGCCTTTGTTGCAAGACGCTCTTAGTTTCAGTTTACTTTGCATGGAAGTTAATTAATTATATAAAAAATATTAAGGTTGTTAATGTTGATTTTTATTTGAAAGTATATAAGTAACATTAGTGGGTAGAAATCTTATTTTATAAATAATGACACAAAGGTAAATTAAGAAAGAAAAATTGAATGCGATCTACTACAATCGAAGCGGGGTATGAACCCGCGACCTCTGCGTTTCCGGCGCATTGCTCTTCCAACTGAGCTATCCGATCGCTACGTCAATCTTTTTTTTTTTTTTTTATTCAAAATAGCCATGCATTTAACCTCGATTGCACCTGATGTTAAGTGACAATAAGGCCTAATCATCTCACCAAATCTTTCATCCCTTAATTCTTTTACGCTACTGGAGCGCCCTCTGCGCCATATATGTTTTTGAAATGCTTATGCGCATTAAGCCATACCCTAGGATGTGCGTTTTACACGCACGATCCCCAATCCCCATTGCTTTACAGCAAGTGTGAAGACTGCGAGAGAGATGGCACTGTTCTAAATATTTGTATAGAATCTTTTTATCGATTCATATTTTTTTATGTGGTAATACCACATTTTAAATTTTATAAACAATGACACAAAGGTAAATTAAGAAAGAAAAATTAAATGCGATCTACTACAATCGAAGCGGGGTTTTTCTTACTTAATTTACCTTTGTGTCATTATTTACAAAAATTAAAATGTGGTATTACCACATAAAAAAATATGAATCGATAAAAAGATTATATACAAATCTTATTTTAATTAATTTCTATTTATCCGGTGAGCTTGATAGCTACCATGTAATGTCATTTCGGAATAAGAATTCAGCTATCAATAAATTTATTAGCGGAAAGATGTTCCTAGGTAATTGACGTTATTGCCACGAACACTTCTAAGTATGTCTGGTCTGAATATAGCAAAAAATGCCTGTTATATGTATTAACCGAAATAGTATTATTTTACTAAATGCTCATATTTTGATGGGAAGTGAAAAGAAGGCTTGTGCACGAAAATTGCGATTTGCACTACGGAAGAACACAGGTGAAGGCAAGTTTTTTTTAATTGGCTCGATTTTTCTTTGCTCCATATATTATTTTGTTACATAATTATAGCAATGATTCTGGTTAAGTAATGTTATTATAAGATTTACTTATAAGCAGGATACACTTTTTCAGGAACGGCCTGACATATTTCGAACTAGTATGGAGATACATGATCATTGTAATTTTTTTTTTCTCAAACATGCAATGAAATTGTCGCGAGTGCCGCGAGCACTGCGATGACGTCTAACATCGAATCATATTCACCGCTGGCAACTCTGCCAGGAAGTAGTGCATCTATGGTGAGTAAACCAGATCTAGTCTATGGTAAACGAATCTGGAGATCGGTAGTCGTTGCATTTCCGTTGTGACGGTTGGAATAGTAAATTGTGATTGTGAGGAGAACGAGGCCAGGCTCATCCTACGAAGCAGGAGACCACAGGGGGCTGGTTTCCCGAAAGCTGAGTATTCTCCACTTTATATAATCTACTCTATTCTTTCTATATCATGTCCATGTAACCAATTCATGACTTAATCCGTACATCCTGCCACTTGTTTCAATATCTGATAATTAATTGAATCAGGCGTTACTTTGCGGAAATCCATATTAATGAAAATAATAATATTGCTTTGCTATTCCGCGATATAATATCGTGCCAGTTAAATTTGTGCTTACCCGTTATACTTATTTGCGTATTTTTTCATGCATATATGCATTTAATTGTCCCACCCTCCCACCACGATAAGAAAAATAAAAACCGAAACCGGTTGTCGGACTCCAGACAGTCAACATCTCCTGATGATGCCTCGTAGAGGGGCGAGGCACGTGTCGAGTAAGTTCTGTTATTTTGGTGGTGGTTTGTTATATTTATTTGCGTATTTATTTTTCTTATCGTGGTGGGAGGGTGGGACAATTAAATGCATATATGCATGAAAAAATACGCAAATAAGTATAACAGGTTAGCACAAATTTAACTGGCACGATATTATATCGCGGAATAGCAAAGCAATATTATTATTTTCATCAATATCTGATACTAATGACCCTCTACGACAGACGAGACGAGGTGAGAGCACATTGGCAGCCTTTCACGGCGTTAATGCCTTGGACGTTCAACCCCCAGGGAGCGGTGCACATTGGCCGCCCGTGCGGCCTTCGACGTTGAAACCCCCGGGGTACAGGTGCATTTCGCGTGCCTTGCCTGCCTTTCACGGCGTTAATGCCTCGGTCGTTCAACCCTCCCTAGGGAACTGGTGCACATCGGTAGCCTTCACGGCGTTAATACCTTTAACTTGTATGATCTCAGGGAGATCACTTACGGACATGGTCTCAGGGAGATCACTGATTTACGGATGATCTCAGGGAGATCACTGATTTACGGACAATGTGACAGTACAGAGTCTCCATGACGTTACTGACCGATTCACACATGACTGAGACAGTTATTATCTAACTGTGTTGTTGGTTTCCCAACTTATATCTCTCATAGTCGCTCTAGTATCCCCATAGTAGTCCTCATAGATCCCCCGAGATGCTCAGTGATAACGGTGATGTCAGAGATCACTTAAACCACAGGTGGTGTGCTGGAACCCCGCAGGCGTGACCTATCCTGCGACAACAAGGGTGCGATTGGCCGTATCGAGGGCGAGAAGTGTGGGACCCGAAGGCATAGAAAAGGAGATAAAGGTAAGATTCGAACATCTTTATCTCGATCCATCGCAACGCTTCTAATGCTCATAATTTGTTTACTTTACCACTGTAGTTACATAACTTCCCATATAAAGAAGCGTTCGCGACAGAAATATTGTCTTTACGTTCCTTATAATATGCTCGGAAGTATCGCTTTTTGGCCGCAACAACTCGAGAGGACTGTAAAGGGATTTCATACTGCTTTTCAGGACTAGGCCTGCAAAGTAACTTTTTTTTTGGTTTCAACAACAAGGTCATTCACACAGCTGGCTGGTTTGACAGAAAGCAGTTTTTTTTTTTTTTTAATGTCATAGGGGGCAAACGAGCAATCGTATCGCCTGATGGAAAGCGATTACCGTCGCCCATAAACACCTAGAACACCAGAGGAGTCACGAGTGCTTGCCTACCCGGAGGACGAAGATAGAATGCCTCAGAATGCTAGTAATTTCACCGGCTATCTTACCCCCACACCGGAACACAACAATGCGAACATTGCTATTTGGCGGTGGGTTAGCAGGCAAGACGGTAGTAACAATCCGGACGGACCCTGCACGAGGCCCTACTACTACTAAACTTTTAAAGGTTGGTTGTTAGACTAAAATGTCCTATTTGTCAATTAATAAAATGTTGTTCTTTGAAGTATATTTTTTTATTTCATTGTATGTTTGAGAAAAGCACTATACATGCCTCCTCGTGAAAACGGATTCCCGCCCTCGTATCACTATATACCTACTTGGCCGGAAATCCTCATTTTCCCGGCCTCTGATGTAATGTACTATTATATATCTATAAGCCGTTTATAATAACTATACCATGTAAGCGGACTTATGTCATAAATGGAAAATTCGCAGAAATTAAACTTAATTCAAGACACCATATCAGAAATTTAACACTTAATTCTAGTTTGCATTATAGCAGGTAAACTAAATAAGGATTTACTTTCAACTGTTTAGTAATGCCTTTTATTCGGGTCCACTTTTGTTACACTTGTTTAGTTTCGCATTTCATTTTTATGGTTTAATGTTTAAAGGTAACACTCACTGTAATTAACTGTCCGTACTAAAAGTAGGTAATGCTAAAAACGATATTTGGGTAAGGACCAAATTCTTTGCATCGTTGGACAACGGAAATCACAATGGAATGTGTCACACCGGAAAAAAGTAGCACAATAAAATTGAAAATGTACGTGTACAAGGTTTGAAGATGAATAATAAATAAACATCGGGACAGGTGAAACTAAATAAAAGCTTGTAATAAGCACAATTGGTAACGTTGTCTTCGTTTCGAAGAATTTCCGTTGTGACACGTAGCACAATGTTGTGTCACTCGTCGCACAATGTTGTGTCACTCGTCGCACAATGGAGGCAAAATACTTCACGACCTAACCAGAAATGCTTCACACTCAATAAAATAAACTAGTGAACTTTGATGTGTAGCAGCAATATACTATTATAGTTTGCAGTTAATCATTCGCAAGCAGAGAAAGCGTGATGGAAAACAATAAAATTACATAAGAAGTCACAGAATTTTAACTGTACGCGGAGCTTCCACCATCACGATGCTCGACTGTCAGTAAAAACAACATGGCAGCACTATCGAAGTCAAGCTTAGCTTGCAAGTTCGGAGTCAGTGTTCCATTAAAATAATTGAAGAATCTACTGGAATAGCGTTGTAAGTTCCGTGTAATGTCGTCGCACAACTGGAGGTTGCACAATGGAAGAATATTTGGGACATGCATAAAATAGCCGCAAAATTTAAAATGATGAAGGATATTGTTGGCAACACCGTGCTCAAGCCAACGTTGTGGCGGGAAAACTCCTGTCTCCGCATCCGGCCGACAGGGGGCGCCACCTCGGAGAACAAAACCGACGCACCAGGCTGAGCGCGGACTTTTTTGGACTAGCACTTGTCACGGGAACATCTCTCTTAATTGATTGCTTTACAAATTATTATAGTTTAATAAAAGTTAATTATTTACCGTGGATTCCCAGTTTTATTTACACTTGTTTACATCAGAAGTGTTTTTAATTTATTTTATCTTTTCTCTTGTCCACGCGCCATGGGAAAACACTCAAAAAAACCTAAAAATAAACGTGCTCGATCACCCAGTAGTTCTAGTACAAGTTCTGACAGTGCGAGTGCTAGGACACCGTCACCTCCACCTCGTAAAAGTCGCAGCAGGAAGCGAAAGCGATTGCCCAGCAGCGAGCGTCCTACGAGTACAACCCCGCCTCCGAGGCACAAGGAGACTATGTCAGGCCTGTCAAGTAAGAATTCACAGAAAAATGGAGCTGAAACTGTAAGTCAAACCAATTCACTTACATTGAACAACCTTATCCCCGATTTCGACCCTCTTAAAGATGACATTAATGCATAGCTTCGCATCATTCAATCATATGCTAGTACGTTATCTTGGTCTGATGAGACTACCCCTTATCAAGCGTTAAATAAACTTAAAGGCTCCGCTAAAGTGTGGTATGATTCGTTGTTACGTACTGATCACCTCTGGCCGTCATGGAAGTGGTCAGATTGGCATACTAAGTTATCAGTTAGCTTTCAAATTCAAAGGAATATGTTTGAACTGTTGAGAGAAATTATATTTCTTCGCTTCATTCTTCAGATATAATTAACCAGGTAGTCATTTAAGCCTACAAGGCAACATCGCACGCTTTAGAGAATTAAAATCGATAGATTCAATCGATAAAATAATCGATACATCCCTCCACCTCACTAGGCATCCCACCGCACCGCCAACCGTCATTATTTTTTCGTGCGAGGCAACGAGTACACGCGTTCTAACTTCGTATTCCGCGCTTAAAGAGACAATGCCGAAACGAAGTGCACAAGAACAAATTGATCATTATGAATATAAAATTCGTAAATTACGTGAAAAGCAACGCCCACGGCGGCGTTTAGTGATTTCATCTTCCTCAGATGACGAGGAAAGTTCCGGTAAGTACAGAAATCAATCTACCCACTTTCGTAAATTCATTTTTTACGATGTGATATTTTAAGTATAATTACACTAAATACAACGTAAATTATGTTGTATTGAATGCCTAGAGTCGATTATGAACGTGGCTAGCCTAGGGGTTAACCGTGAGTTAACACGATGGCTTATTCTCACAAAACATACGATTCCAAGGGAACGTACGTATGGAGATATATACTTAGCTAAATGCTATCCAGTGTAGTCGTATTAGACACGCTGTTTAACACGTAAATTCCTTTCTGTTTAAGGAAACGAAACAGTACCCGAGCAGCCAGAAGCGAGGACTTGTGAGCCCACCGTGCCGCAAGATGCTGCAATAGCAGCGGCATCGGCTCCATCTGCAGTTCCGGACACCCAAGGGGAACCGGAACTGGATCCAGAACTGCTATAAGCGCTCGGTCACACAACGGACGAGACGCCGAAGTTTGGTGAAAAAATTCACCCCAATTTAGCCCAACGTTGGCTACCATTACTCAAAAAGGGTTTACCGAAGGAAACCAAGGATAAATTAATAAAAGACTATCTGGTTCCTGAAAATTGTCAGGTCCTTCAGGCACCAAAACTTAATGTCGAAATATCAGCGGCGGTCACAGATAGCGTACGCATTCGAGACAAAAAGATTGAAACTGCACAACAGCAGCTTGGTATTGGCATATCAGCCATAAACAAGGCCATGTCTTTATTGTTAACAGGGGATGACAAAATTCAAGCAATTAAGCATCTAGGTGACGGCTGTAGGATATTAGCCGATCTCCATTTTGTCGAGACACAAGCTCGTATTAAACTTTTGACGCCAGGTTTATCAAAACAATTTTTGAATGTCATCCAGGACAGTGATAGAGATGATACCTTATTCGGTAATAAGCTCACAGACAAAATAAAAGCGTCTAAGGTTATAGAAAAGCAAGGCCTGCAAATTAAAAAACCTGTTGTTAACAATCAAAAACAGGTAACCAGTTCATCTCAACCGTCGACATCACGCGCCCAGTATGCGGGAAACTGGACCGGCCCCTCGCGCTACTCGACGAGCAGGGGGGGGGGCGGGTATCGGGGATAGCAAGGAAGACTCCGGCGACCCGCAAAGCAGCACCTGTCCCCACAACGAGACCAGCAGGCCAGTCCCGTCCTCGAGCAGCACCTACTCAGCAGCAGCAGTAGCTGAGGTACATGCCGGCCGTATTCGGCGGTTTTATAACTCTTGGCTTAATATAACCTCTAATCTGATTGTACTAGATTGGGTACAAAATGGTATATCCATACCGTTTTCTAAACAAGTTGTGCAGGCTAGTCCCCCACTAAATACATTTTCAGATTTTGAAAAAACAGAAATGCTGTCGGTAATACAAAATTTAATTAATTTGGGTGCAGTAACTGCTTGCCTACCAGTACAGGACCAATTCATATCGAAAATATTTTTGGCGCCTAAATCAAACGGCGGAAAGCGTTTTATTTTAAATTTAAAAAGTTTGAACAAGTTCATTTCAAAATCTCACTTTAAAATGGAGGATTACAGAACGGTATCCAAGATAATTTCACAAAACAGTTTTATGGCGACCATCGATATGAAGGAAGCTTATTTATTAGTGCCGGTGGCTTCCTCATTCCGTAAATACCTTAGGTTCGAATTTGAAGATACGCTTTACACCTTCAATGCCATGCCTTACGGATTGTCAAAAGCGCCGAGGGTATTTACGAAAATTATTAAAGAAGTCGTGACCCACCTACGGTCTCGTGGGTACAAGTCGGTAGTTTATCTCGACGACATTTTTTGTGTAGGTGACACATACTACGAATGTGCAAATAATGTAAAAGCAACTTTACAATTATTAGAAGGTCTTGGGTTTATAGTAAATTATGAAAAAAGTAGTTTACAACCTAAACAGAAGTGCAAATTCTTAGGTTTTGTGTTTGATTCTGTCAAAATGACCATAGGCCTTCCCACTGACAAAAGGCAGAAAATTTTACAGATGGTCAAAAAAAAATTCACACTTGCCTTCATGCACTATTCGAGATTATGCGCAGTTGATTGGCACTCTTGTCGCAGCCTGCCCAGCCGCTAAGTACAGTTGGCTGTATACTAAAATATTGGAAAGTTATAAGTTTTTAATCTTACAAAAATATCAGCATTACGACGCAAAGATAAATCTGTCACCTGATATATTAAATAATTTGTCCTGGTGGAAAGACAATATAGAATCTACATCAAATTCATTACTGACACCCGAATTTGAACTTGAATTGTATTCTGACGCGTCACTTACTGGCTGGGGCGGTTATTGTAATAATACACGCGTTCACGGAGCTTGGAAGCAGCGTGAAATCGGCTTTCATATAAATCACTTAGAGTTGCTGGCGGTATTTCTGGTCTTAAAATGTTTCGCTAAAGATCGGTCGTCATGTTCCATACTCCTTAGAATCGACAATACAACAGCCATAAGTTATATAAACAGGATGGGAGGAATACAATTCCCTCATCTAAATGACCTATCGAGACAGATTTGGCAGTGGTGCGAGAAACGCAATATTTGGCTCTTTGCATCCTATATAAATACAAAGGACAACGTAGAAGCCGACGAAGAATCCCGTAAGGTAAACCCGGACACGGAATGGGAACTCTCGGATGCGGCATTCCAAAAGATAACAAGATCCTTAGGACAGCCCGAAATTGACTTATTTGCGTCTCGCGCCAATGCCAAATGCGAACAGTATATTTCATGGAATAAAGACCCCGATGCCCTTTGTGTAGATGCATTTACCACTAATTGGAAGCATAAATTCTTTTACGCATTCCCTCCTTTTTCTTTGCTTTTAAAATGTCTAAGAAAAATCATTCAAGACAAAGCTGTAGGGATACTTATCTTTCCAGTTTGGCCTTCACAGGCCTGGTATCCTTTAGTGCAAAGTTTAATAATATCACATACAATTCTTATGGGTCCTAAAGAACACCTTGTATGCTCACATTACAGGAGCCGACACCCGGTCCACCGGCAACTTACCCTGGCTGCCGCAGTGCTCTCCGGCTAGCATTTTCACGACGCGGTATCCCATCAGCAGCATTGGACCTCATGCTAGCCTCTCTTTCTAATAACACTATACAGCAATATAGTGTTACTTTAAAACAATGGTGGCAGTTTTGCACTGATAATCATATTGAGGTGTTCGATTCTTCAATTAAATGGGTCTTGTCTTTTCTAACCGAGCGACATGAAAAGGGGGCTTCCTATGGCTCTTTAAATAGCCATCGTTCCGCATTATCTATGTTTTTAGGAGACAAGATAGGTTCTGATGATTCTATACGTCGTCTTTTAAAAGGTGCATTTAAATTAAAACCCAGCTTACCTAAGTACTCCGAAACCTGGGATCCCCAGATAGTTTTAAATTATGTTCATAATTGGTATCCGAATACGGAACTATGTCTTGAAAAGATTACAAAAAAGTTAGTGATTCTATTAGCATTATGCACTGCTCATAGGGTGCAAACATTTTCTTTGATCAGAATGGAAAATATTTATATCTGTCCCAATGGAGTAAGAATCGCAATTAATGATGTAATAAAAACTTCATCACCGGGCCGTGATCAGCCTTTGCTATTTCTGCCCTTTTTTGAGGGTAACGTAAACATTTGTCCTGCAACAGTTCTCAGGGATTATCTTGTCATGACAAGTGATAAGCGACCTGAGAACGTCAAAAACCTCTTAATGACTGTGAAGCGCCCTCACAAAGGCGCGACAGCACAGACAATAAGCAGGTGGATCAAGCAGGTGCTCGAAGAATGTGGCGTAAACGTCAAAAAGTTTAGCGCCCACAGCACCAGACATGCTGCTACCTCTGCAGCAGCCACAGCAGGCATCAATGTCGATACCATCAGAAAAGCTGCAGGTTGGACAAATAATTCACAAAGTTTTATCACCGCCCAATTTTAGATGAAGGTTCATTTGCTCGAGCTATATGCTTGGGGACAAGTAATGATGACTGATTGTATCAAATAAGTACCAATTCACTCTGTTTTCCTTAGTATTATGTTAATTCGTAATATTTAACGTCGACATGAAGATCTAATTGTCAATATATATCTATATCGTTTTGTGAAATATATATCTATATCGACAATAATGTTTTATTCCTACACAAACCTTTTACTCTAAACATCTACCTCGTTAATTATATCTGAAGAATGAAGCGAAGAAATAAGGTCCCACCCACCCATAACGTGACCCATGAATTTAAAGGTTTGCGTCTTCTATTATCTATTCTCTAAACAAAATGACGGTTGGCGGTGCGGTGGGATGCCTAGTGAGGTGGAGGGATGTATCGATTATTTTATCGATTGAATCTATCGACTTTAATTCTCTAAAGCGTGCGATGTTGCCTTGTAGGCTTAAATGACTACCTGGTTAATTATATCTTCGAATGAAGCGACTCATATAATATTGATCGAACTTCGCTTGTGAAGTTCGTTTGATCACATATTATAGACCGAAAACCAACCGAAAACGAGTCGTTATACGAGTTTTACTTTAACCAAAAGTGTAAAATCGATCGATTGCGTTTACAGTTCTCAGATCAGGATATTATTTCAATAGTGCTCGGTAACATTGGCGATGGAAATATAGAATCGAATACTTTTTCCTCATGTGACCAGTTAGTTTTTTGCATAGTCGCACATACAAGACAAAGAAGCAATCAATTGTGCAACTACCCAAAGCAAATCAAGCTCAGTCGCACATACAAGACAAAGAAGCAATCAATTGTGCAACTACCCAAAGCAAATCAAGCTCAGTCCGTGGCCCCTAATATCACTAGTAATGTAGCTTCACCCGCGACGTCAAACCGAGTCGTTCCGTCAAGTTCCACAGGAGAACTAAATACACAATCAGTAGCACGAAAAGCAATTAAATGTTTTCTATGTGGTGGAAATCACAAAAGAATGCAGTGTGACATAAAATGTGATTTCTGCGGCATACGAGGTCATACTGAATCAACATGTCATAAAAAAAAGTACATAAAATCGGAACATAAATCAGAGAAACCAGAGACAAATTTGTCTCGTGCTCGAACTCTCGAAACAAGTTTGTGAAAAAAGTCGTTATAAATGACACGTTGAATCACGACGCATTTATTGACACGGGTAGTAGTTGCTCCATAATATCAGAGTTGTTGGTAGAAAAACATCGTTTACAATCCGCCGAACTACCCTCCCCGATAACATTGCAAGGTTTTTCCAAAGATTCGTCGAAACTTGTTACCAGATTTTTGAGGGTAGCTTTAAAACTTGATTCGGTGCTTGTGAAAGATGTTGATTTCTACGTCATAGATGATTTGACAGGTTGTGATATCCTTATCGGACGGAATATGACGGAACGTCCCGACTTGATATATTCTAGAATAGGCGAAGTTCTAAGGTTTGATTATGCTGATTTTGCAATTCTATTGGAGAGGTGGAATTTGATGCTGATTCGCATCATACCGAGTTATTGAGTTTGTTTACGCAGTATAGTGATTGTATAGCGAATAGGTTAAAGGAATTGGGTAAAGTAAATAACGACGAGATGGTGATAAATGTAACTGATCCGCGTCCCAGTTCAAAGTAGGCCGTTTAGGTCTTCCCCCACTGACAGACAAACCATTCGCGACATGGTAGATGAACTAGTAGCTAATAATATAGTGCGGAGTAGTGATTCTCCTTATGCTAGTCCCGCCCTTTTAGTTAATAAGAAAAATGGCGAAAAGAGGCTTTGTATAGATTATCGCGCTCTGAACAAAGTAACCGTAAAGAACAAGTACCCAATGCCGCGCATTGAAGACTTGGTAGATAGACTTCAAGGTAGCGAGTGTTTTACTAGCCTCGATTTAAAAAGCGGTTATTATCAAATTTTAATGAGTCCTGATTCCGTCCCTAAAACCGCTTTCATTACTGAAGACGGTCACTGGGAATTTTTGCGGCTCCCATTTGGCTTGGTCAATGGGCCAAGTTGTTTTCAGGAAATGATGAATAAAGTGCTAGGAAATTTGAGGTTTGGAAAAGTGATCGTTTATTTAGATGATGTTTACTTAGTGACGAAAACCATTGAAGAGAACCTAGAATTATTAGAGCGGGTAATGGAAATTTTTCGACAGAACGGGTTGACACTTAACTTAAAAAAAATGACACTTTTTCAAAACTGAAATTGAATTTCTCGGGTATAGAATCAAACCAAACGTGATTATGCCAAATGACGCTAAATTAGAGGCTGTTAAATGTTTCCCAACACCCAAGTCTGTACATCAACTTCGGCAGTTTTTGGGGTTAATAAGTTATTTCCGTAAATTTATTAAGAACTGTGCCATGATTTCATCACCTCTTACGAAGTTGCTAAAAAAAGACTGTACCTGGGTGTGGGAAAGTGTACATGAGCAGGCATTTTTGACATTGAAAGAGAAATTGATATCTAGTAGTGTTTTATCTATCTTTGATCCGTCGAAAGAAAAGGTTTTGTATGCCGATGCCAGTAGGGAGGGGGAAGCTGGTATTCTGATGCAAGTAACAGACGAGGGTGAAAAACCTATCCATTACTATAGTAGACAGACTACAGATGACGAAAAACGGTATCATTCCTTTGAACTGGAATTGCTTGCGATAATTTCATCATTACAAAAGCTTAGGCTTTATTTACTGGACTCTCCGTTTAAGATAATAACTGATTGCAATGCCGTACGATATGCGCTTACGAAAAAGGACATTATTCCCCGAATCGCACGATGGGTACTGTTAACACAAGAATTTGCCTTTGAAATAGTTCATAGAGAGGGTTCACGTATGCAGCATGTTGACGCGTTAAGCCGAAACCCAGTGCCATCCGGGGAAAAACCAGAGTCAGAGGTAGTTCTATCTATAACTGAAGCAGACTGGTTAATGTCAGTGCAGTTGCAGGACCCAGAGATAGTTAAGATCAAGAAAATACTAGAGTCAGGACAGGCCGATGAAAATAAAGATATTTTCAATACATACGAACTGTTAGGTAATAAAGTTTACCGAAGAACAACCCGAGGTCGTCGGTGGCTGGTGCCGAAAAATTGCATTTGGCAAATCATAAAAAGTAACCACGACGACCTGGGTCATTTTTCGGTAGACAAGACTGTGGAGCGTATAGAACACATGTATTGGTTTCCGAGAGTACGACATACGGTAAAAAAATATATAAAAAACTGTATACATTGCATTAACTATAAAAACAAAGGTGGCCCCAAGGAAGGCGAATTATATCCTTTGCCGAAGTACGCGCAGCCGTTCCATACGCTCCACATGGATCACCTAGGCCCGTTAAACTCCAAATCCGGAACAAGTATTTACTGGTCACGGTTGACTCTTTTACGAAATTTGTTTTTATCTCCGCGGTAAAGACTACTAATTCTGCTTATGTAATAAAAGAATTAGATCAGGTATACAAAACTTTCGGAAATCTCAGACGCATAATATCGGATGCTGGCCTTTACATCCAAAGAATTTTCACAATATTGTACTAACAAAAATATTCGCCTACATATTGTTGCTACCGGCATGCCCCGCTCCAATGGTCAAGCTGAGCGGTTTAATAAGACTATTCTCGAGGCCATGAGAACTTTAGGTGCCAATAGCGACGAGGATGACTGGGGTCGGTACGTGACGGCGTTACAACAAGGGCTTAATAGCACTATTCATAAAACTACAAAAGCAGTTCCTAGTGAAGTCTTTTTCGGCTATCGCTTGAGAACAGACAAAGACAGTATGATTGAGTCTGAGCTTGATAACGGGGAGTTAACCGACATGACTGATTTACGTAAGAAGGTTGATCAAAATATTAAAGCCAATGCAATTGACCAAAAAAAGAGGTTTGACCATTCACGAACGAAGGCAAAAATATACTCGGTGGGTGACTTGGTCCTCATTAAAATTCAAAGTAAAAATAACGACGGGCAAAGCACGAAGTTAATGCCAATTTTTAAAGGCCCATTTCAAGTTAAAAGCGTGCTAGGCAATGATCGCTATGAGGTGACGGATCTAAGATGCACTGAACGTAGTACTAAGAACTATATTGGCACGGCAGCAGCTGAAAATATGAAGCCGTGGATTAAAATTGATGATTGGTCCTCTGAATAATAAAATTGTAAGTATTCCGTGTTGGCAAAGAAGTAGATCTAATTATACAAATAACAATGCAAAACTTTACTTAATATTTTATTTCTTATATTGTTACATAATCAATTGCGCGTGATTCGTATTGGAGATCGGACGTGTCGTTTAATAAAATATAATATTCATCGGTAACATATCTACCTAGTGACCTAGTGCACTACTCACGCGGAATCATTCGGTGTCTTTGCTAAGTGAACACTTTTTATAATGAATATTAGTTTAACGAAAGGCGCATAAAAATGACAGACAATAGTGCTTTTAACAGAAGTGGCCTAACGCAACGTAGCCCGCCCTCGACTCCCGTGCCGTCGGACCCTGCCCGATCCGCGCCCTCCCAGCATGTTATAGATCCCCCAAAACTTGTGTCCACAGCTGAAATCCAACAATGGATGAACACGATCCAGGAGTGCCTGAACGATGTGTGCTCAATCTCATCTGAGGGCAAACTCAACACCGACCAAAAGCTCAAGATAAGTACCTTATGCCGCAACGTCTCTCATGCTATATCACAACTAGCCGTAGAATACCAATCCCTGAAGCAAAAGGCCATTCAGAACTACAACTTTCTTCGGGATGTCGAGAAGAGAAATGACCTCTCTCTGTGCATCCAAGAACTAAAACAGTGCATGAAAGAGTCCGCAAAGCCTTCTTCGAGCCCCCCTACCTTTGCCGAAATGATTAAGAAAAATGCAACGCAATTCATCCAGCCCTCTACCACAAGCTCGGTTGCTATATACCCTGCCGACAAATTAAAGACGAGTGAAGAGACGAAGTCACTCGTTCAACAAATTATTAGGCCTGAGGAGCTGGGGCTCCACGTTCGTGGACTACGGAAGATACGAAACGGCGGCGTCGTCATCAGCACAGAATCGAAAGAAGATGTCCTGAAGCTAAAGCAATCGAAGCAGTTAACGACTTCTGGCCTTACAGTAGATGATGCGCGAAAACGGCGACCGAGAATAGTTGTGATTGGCGTGCCCTCGTCCATGCAGGATGCGGAGGTTTTTAAATGCATCTACCAGCAGAATATAGCCGACAAAATAAAAGATCTGTCCTTGGCGCAATTTTTAGATTCCATCAAATTAAGCCACAAGTCGGGAAAAAAAGACGCGGAGACCTGTAACTACGTGATAGAAGTTAGCGCCCTTATTCGGAAGGCTCTAATAACTAGTGCCAGAGTATTTGTTAACTGGTCCTCGTGCCATGTGAGGGACTTCACACTGGTAACCCGTTGCTACAAATGCCAGCAATACGGGCATGCTGCGAAGTCGTGCAAGATGGAGGTCGAGACCTGTGGGCATTGTGGGACTGAAGGTCACACAAAAAAGGATTGCAGCAAGAAGATGGAGCAGCCAAAATGCGCTACCTGCCAGCGTTACAAGAAACCCTGTGATCATGAAACAGGTGATGCCGATTGCCCCGCCAAGCAACTAGCCGAAAAGAGGTACATCGACTCTATAGACTATGAAGGCGCCTAAGAGCGTCGCAGTTTAACTTTATCCTCCTAGTACTTATCTTCTCAGTTTAGTTACGTATGAATAATGATTTAATTGCTGACATTGACAATTTCTCTGTATCTGAGTCTAATGCTTGTGATGTTGAAAGTTGCAAACAGTACATTTACACTGGCCGTAATCCATCACTGACTATACTAACACAGAATATCCGCAGTATTTACAAAAATTATGATAATTTTCTAGTTTTTCAGCAAAGACTTGCTATAAGCTGCGACGTCATTGTATTAACGGAGTGTTGGTTAAGTAAATATGGTAAATTTCCCCACCTTCCAGGTTATAAAGTACACAGCAATAAGATTAATTATAATCAGAACGACGGTGTGGTGGTTTACATAAAAAATAACTTGACTGTTACCATTGAGGAACCAGATATAAAGGAGTGTAATCGACTGTTGATCAAGATTAATCCAGATTATGCTATAATAGCTATATATAGACCACCTTCCTTCAGAAATGGTGATATCTTTAGCGAGTCATTAGGGGAGACCCTACGTGGCCTCGCCTCTTATAAGAATATAATAGTTATTGGTGATATAAATATAAACATCCTTCCTGAAAGTAGCGACTCTGCGGCCCAGGGCTATCTAGACATATGCTCATTCCACGGATTACTCCCTGCACACACGCTTCCTACCCATCAAAGCGGGTCCTGTTTAGACCACATTATGCTCAAGTCAACGTGCCCAGCACAAGCACTAGTCACCAACTCTTCGGTTACCGACCACCATGCTGCCCTACTAACCTTATTTCATAATCATCCTAATACTTATCGCACATCAATAACCTCGAAAATAAATAATAACAAACTTGAAGAAGATTTAGGTAACATCGATCTTGACCCAGTTTATAGTATTTCTGCTGAAGCTGACTCTAGCATGTCATACATGATTAAAAGTGTCCAACAAGCAATATTAAATAATACAACATTACGTGCGTGCCAGCTGTAAATTCCGCAATATTAAACCTTGGATCACACCGGGGCTCGTACGATGTATGAGACACAGAGATAGATTGCATTTTAAAGCCAAAAAGAATCCGAACAATTTGTTATTGCAAGTGACCTACAAAAGATATCGTAATTTCTGTAACAACCTGCTTAAAAAAATTAAAAGCAACTACGACAAAAAACAATTAGAAATGGCTGGAAAAAACAGTAAATTGATCTGGAAGTGTGTTAAAAATGTAACTTATACGGCAAACCAACGAGAAACATCTTGTGAATTGTTACAAGCTCACCCCTCGAAGTCATCATCCGTTGAGAGCGCAAATGATTTCTTCGTAAATGTTGGAAAAGACCTAGCTGATAAAATGCAAAAAAACAAGCCGCTTCTCTCTCCCCGCGATCATTCATCTAAAAATATGCTGAAATCATTTGTGCTTTTAAATACAGACGAACAAGAGGTGGAAAGGATTATTAATAATTTAAAAGATAGCTCTGCGGTCGGCTGGGACGGCATTTCAAACAAAATGCTTAAACAATACAAACTCATCCTGATTCCTCCTCTCACGCACATTTTCCAAAAATGCCTATCGGAAGGAATTTTTCCGAGATGCCTAAAAAAAGCGGTAGTTGTTCCTGTATACAAATCCGGCAGTAAGGACCAGGTAGCAAACTACAGACCCATCTCACTTTTGCCTGCCATATCTAAAATATTGGAAAAAATCATTAATTCTAGACTAATTAAATATCTTGAAGAACAAACTCTTCTATCAAGAAATCAGTTTGGCTTTAGGGCCGGGCTATCAACTGCTGACGCTGTTCATGAACTAACTAATTACCTAGTCCAAGAACTTGATAAAGGAAATCAGACAATAGGAATCTTTATGGACCTCGCAAAAGCTTTTGACACCGTCCCCATTGCCATTCTTCTCCAAAAGCTAGAAGCACTTGATATTAGAGGTACCCAACTCAAATTACTCGCAAATTATCTAGATGAACGCACCCAATGCGTGAGGATAGACAATAATATCAGCTCCGACTTAAAAAACACCGCTTACACTGAAAAAACGGTGAGGGTTGATTTTACGAAAGTTTTACTAAACCTTACTAAAGTTTTAGGTTGATTTGGGACCTACACACGAAAATTGTTGATTTTACTAAACATACTTTGGTTGACTATTTACGAAACCAGTTTAGTAAATTTACGAGCCTATATTTACTAAACTTAGTTTAGTAGCTTATTTACTAAACCAGTTTAGTAAATGATAATGACTATTCTACGAAATTAAATTAGTAATTACTACTGAACTTGTTTCGTGCGATTTATTAGACTACTTTTGTAATTTTTACAAGTGTACTTTTATGCTTTTAACTAAACGACTTTCGTAGAATTTACTGAATTACATATCGTAATATCAATCTTTGGTTTAGTATTTTATACTAAACGGCTTTTGTTAATTTTACTATTGTTCTTTCATATAATTAACTAAAGTATGTATCGTAATATCAATCTTTCATTTAGTATTTTATACTAAACGGCTTTTGTTAATCTTACTATAGTACTTTCATAGAATTCAATAAAGTATATATCGTAATATCAATCTTTTGTTTCGTATTTTATACTAAACCGCTTTAGTTCATCCTACTATTGCACTTTCGTAGAATTCACTAAAGTACATATCGTAATATCAATCTTTTGTTTCGTATTTTATACTAAACGGCTTTAGTTAATTTTACAATTGCACTTCGGTAGAATTTACTAAAGTATGTATCGTAATATCAATCATTTGTTTAGTATTTTATACGAAACGGCTTTCGTTAATTTTACTATTGTACTTTCGTAGAATTAACTAAAGTATGTATCGTAATATCAATCATTTGTTTAGTATTTTATACGAAACGGCTTTTGTTAATTTTACTATTGTACTTTCGTAGAATTAACTAGAGTATGTATCGTAATATCAATCATTTGTTTAGTATTTTATACGAAACGGCTTTTGTTAACTTTACTATTGTACTTTCGTTGAATTCACTAAAAAACATATCGTAATATCAATCTTTTGTTTCGTATTTTATACTAAACAGCTTTAGTAAATTTTACTATTGTACTTTCGTAGAATCTACTAAACAGGGTATCGTAATATCAATCTTTTGTTTAGTATTTTATACTAAACGGCTATAGTAAATTTTACTATTGTACTTTCGTAGAATCTACTAAACAAGGTATCGTAATACCAATCTTTTGTTTAGTATTTTATACTAAACGGCTTTAGTAAATTTTACTATTGCACTTTCGTAGAATCTACTAAACAAGGTATCGTAATACCAATCTTTTGTTTAGTATTTTATACTAAACGGCTTTTGTTGATTTTACTATTGTACTTTCGTAGTGTTTACTAAAGTACATATTGTAATATCAATCTTTTGTTTCGTATTTTATACTAAACGGCTTTTGTTAATTTAAGTAACTTACTTTCGTAGAATTTACTAAAGTACATATCGTAATATCAATCTATTGTTTCGTATTTTATACTAAACGGCTTTTGTTAATTTCAGTAATTTACTTTCGTAAAATTTTACAAATGACATATCGTAATATCAAACTATTGTTTCGTATTATGTACCAATCTTAATTTTGTAATTAAATACATTACAAATAGTTCTTACTAAATTGAATTGGTATAACATACGAAACAAAAAGTGTGATGGCAATAAGTAGGTATGTCGTTTGGTAAATTGTAGGAAAGTAAATTACCAAAATGAACAAAAGCCGTTTAGCTCATATACGGTGAAACAATAATTTGATATGACAATAAGTAGAATATTTGTTATTTAGTTTTGAAACTCTATTGCAATCTTTTTAGGACCACACTCGACGTTTCAAGACTAAAATATTATGTGGCAGAATATAAAAACAAAGCAATATCAATACACTTCGGATCATAAAGTAATAAATGACTAAAACTAACAAAAACCGTTCAGTTGGTAAATAACATAATACGCTGAAACAAAAGTTTGATATATGACAATATAGGCTATATATTCTACATTAAAAATTATGCATTTTTCGTCTAAGATTTTACTGACCTAAAAGAAGTTACAAAATAATAACAAAAACCGCTTAGAATCTAATTACTTAAACAAGGTGGGAATAAATTAACTTTAGCTAAAGTTAGTTCGATCCCGAATAAAATTTTGGGGCTGGGTGAGAAATAATATGAGATTTTAAAAATATATAGATTTTATTATATGAACTTAAAAAAAAAATTGATACATCATCTTGTTAAATTAGTACGTTACATACCTATAGGGCGGTGAATAAGTGAATGTCTACTTTACTAATTACCGCCCGTGGTTTACTTAAAGTTTTACGTCACCCTAGGCCGTAAGTGGGATTTTCTGCCCGCTAGGCAGAGATGTCACCTTCGATTCGGGCTACAAACACCTTCGATCAAGGACATTCACGAATCCACCGCCCTAGGTATGTGGAATGTACTATTACGTCTTGACTTTTCGCCAGAAAGTGAGATTTTCACCCCGCGTAGCGAACACAGAAAATCGTAATCAGAAAACGTAATAGACATAGACGTTATATACCTAGGGCGGTGAATTCGTGAATGTGCCAGATGGCAGGTGTTTGTTCATAAATATGCAAACTGGGGCTTTACGAATTACCGCCCGTGGCTCGTCTAGTTTACGTCTTGCGTGGGCCGGGAAGAAAGATTTTCTCCCCAAAGCGAAGCGGGTAGAAAATCCCATTTACAGCCGTAGGATGACGTAAAGAATATTACATAATGTGGTATGAAGTGATTACATATTTTTCTAGAGGCTAGATTATTCTAGATTAAATTATGCATTTATTGTCAGTATGAGTATTCATTGTTACAAAAAAATTAATGAAAACTGCTTATCATTCATCAAGTTACAGAATTTTGCCATTTGAATCAACAGACCCACCTAAATCATGTAGGTACTTAAGCCACTGAACATAATAATAATAAACATTTTTTGAGCCTGACCGGCACCTCAAGTCACTAGTAAATGCAATGAAATGATTAAAAAAAAGCCGTACAGGTGCCGGCAAACATCTTGATTTACGTGCAAATCGACTACTGCACACTCAAGATGTTTGCGAGCAACTATACCTAAAAATAAAATAAACTTTAAAATAACCAAAATAGACAGCGAATTTGAAAAAAATCTCGTCACACAGTATCTCTTTCTGATCAAATTGTGAAAAACTTTAGGTACATTTTATTACATGGATTACCTACCTATCAGCATACAAAAAAAATCTCTGCCCTAGACCGGGCAAAATAAAATATTACTTAATACCAGTTGCATATGAACTACCCACCTACCTACCTAATTATTATACAGGCTGTCCCACGGTTATGCCATATGAAGGGGAAGTTCCTTAAATATTTCAGATAGGATATTTTGCTCAATTGAGACAACCTTTTATTTTTAAAATAAGTAATACTGCAATGATCGCTTAAATAAATATTATAAATTCGTATGAACATTTTCAGCGAAATATATTATAATAATTTAATACCAGTATAATTTGCCATTTGAATCAACAGACCCACTTAAATCGTGTAGGTACTTAAGCCACTAAACATAATAATCAACATTTTTTGAGCCTGACCGGCACCTCAAGTCACAAGTAAATGCAATGAAATGATTTTAAAAAAGCCGTACAGATGCCGGCAAACATCTTGATTTACGTACAAATCGACTACTGCACACTCAAGCTGTTTGCGAGCAACTGTACCTAAAAATAAAATAAACTTTAAAATAACCAAAATAGACAGCGATTGAGAAAAAGATCTCGTCACACAGTATCTCTTTCTGATCAAATTGTGAAAAACTTTAGGTAAATTTTATTACATGAATTAACCACCTATCAGCATACAAAAAAAATCTCTGCCCTAGACCGGGCAAAATAAGATTACTTAATACCAGTTGTATATGAACTACCCACCTACCTACCTAATTATTATACAGGCCACGGCTATGCCATATGGAGGGGAATTTCCTTAAATATTTCAGATAGGATATTTTGCTCAATTGAGACAACTTTTTATTTTTTAAATAAGTAATACTGCAATGATCGCTTAAATAAATATTATAAATTCGTATGAACATTTTTAGCGAAATATATTATAATAATTTAAATGTTAAAAATTTCGGTGTTCCTTTATTTTAATATTTAATGTTACTTAAGGAGAATAATTCTTGGCACTAATTCTTTCGATCGGCATCATAAAAATACAGGATAAAAGGTTGTCGCAACTGAGCAAAATATCCTATCTAAAATTATTAAGGTGCATCCCTTCATGTGGCATAGCCTTGGCACACCTTGTATAAAAATAAATATTGCGGAACCTGTCTTGCAAGGCCCGTCTTGACGCTTATAACCAGAAAATTTTGTTTAAATCGAAACCAAAAGTGTTGGGATCACTCCGTCTCTCTATTGGGAGTGACCCGTTACCATCTTTAGTCCATAAGCTCAAGGGGTCTCCCCCTTGGCCTATCCCATGGCCTAGGAAAACTAAAATATACAAAAACTAATGATGGCGAGCCTGTGGTTGGAACCTTCAATGAGACGTTTTTCAATTAGTGTTTTGTATCACCTGGGGGCACGCCGGTCCCCACAGGTGTCAATGTACCTAGCTCAGCTAAATTGTGTTAAATGCATGTGAGTATTTGGCGAGAAAAAACATTTTTAAAGAATATATTAACGAAGGGTCCGTATATGTGCCCACGTTTTAGTTAACCCGATATTTAACTCTAAGTATTAAATAACTATTCTGTTTCCTTCAGTAGAGACGTGTAAAGTAAATTCTAAGCATTGGTTGACATTTTCAGGACTTTTCAAAGTATAAGGTCCTTTCGACTCCATCTTGTCGGTCATAATTCTTATTATTATTATAATTATTATTATTATAACATTTATTAGTAAGTATACGAATGTAAAGATAATTTGAAAACTATTTTGAAGGTATCAAGTTGAACTGTCTTTGTTCCGAGCTGGAAATATTCTAATAAATCATACATTCTGGCCAGGGCGAAGTTAGTCGATAGAAACCACAATCTAAAAACAGTCTTAATAACTAATCATCAAAACGCCGGGGGAAAAAATGATAAGTACTAAAGGTAAGCAAAGTATTTATATGCGATAAGAAGGAGAAAATCTGGCTGTCTGTCAAAGATGGACGTGTAAAGTAATAAATACGTACATTTTTAAGAATGTGGGCCACTTTTGGGGGTTATTTTTGTGATACATTGTCAGATGATTACCAATAAGGACCACTTCCACTAACAAGAAATTTATTAAAGAGTACCAGTTACTTATGCCGTAAAGGGCAGGCTAAGCGAACAAGGAGTGCCCCCAACGACGGATTTGGTCATTCTTTCAGGTGGTGTACTGGGAAGAATGACGAAATCCGTCGTTGGGGGCACTTCTCGTTCGCTTAGCCTGCAAGACCCTTTAATTCGGAGCCGTTTTGTACGGTGAGTCGCAGGGCGCGAGTACACGGTGCCGCCTCCGCGCCGACACCGCACCGCCGCCGCACCTCCGCGCTATATACACGAGACGCGTAAAGCCCGCCACCGCGCCGCCCCCGCAACTTCGCGCTATGTATACGAGACGCGAGCCCCGCGCCGCCGCCGCACCTCCCGATGCCATTTTGTTATTTATTTCATTACCGGTCGCTTATAAGAACGTGCACGTGCTTACTAAACTTTATTTAGTAAAATATCATGATTTTTTTTGATTGAAAGAGAAGTGCTATGGGACAAACATTTGGAAATATATAAAGATAACCGGAAAAGTTTAAAAGTGGCGGCGGTGCGGAGGCGGTGCGCTGTCGGCGCGGAAGTGGCGCGGTATCGGCGCGGAAGCGGCGCGGTATCGGCGTGGAAGCGGCGCGGTATCGGCCCGGTGTCGGCGCGGAGGCGGCGCGGTGTCGGCGGGAGGAAAACACAGTACATGACATTATCTCTGAATGGCCCAGCTTAACCATGAGTAGGCTACAAACTGGTTTTATTGATTTCTTTTTATAATATAGGGAAGAAATTATAACTACATGCCTGCAATAAGACGTATTTTTTTTTATTGAAAGTGATTTCAATGTCCTACACCCCGACCGTGCGGTAAACTTGCTAAAAAGTGGCCTTAATTTATGGACACGGCAATACCAGCACATTTCAAAAAACTTAAATCAAATGAAGTAAATACACTTGGCCGTTTTTTTATTAAGAAAACTACCGTGAGTCTCAGAAATATTAAAATACATACGAAACGGGTTTACTCACGTCTTTGAAGTCGAATATCGCTCAACGTGTTTCGAATCTGTTCGCGATTTTTCATCAGTCGCGGCGGCGGCCAACCGAACACTAAGGGCAAACGCCCTGTCCGCGCGGCTGCTCGACAAGGGCGTCACCGGCGCGGTGGAGGCAAGAATCGGCTCTCCTGATGACGAGTCGCGTACCGATTAGAAACATATTGAGCGACATTCGACTTACACGACGTGACTTAACCCGTTTCTCATGTATTTTAAGGAGTTAACTGCTGTAGAAAAAAATAAAGGTAAATAATGTTATTACATGCAGTTCGACGTGAGTAAACACGTTTCGTAATATGTATTTTAAGGAGCCGTTTGTTGAAAATTTAGAAAAGTTGGATACAACAAGACAATAAGGATTGGAATACTTTAAACGGATTATATGGCGTATATTAATTATTTGAGCCTTCCTGATGTTTCGGTAGCTTAACAGTCACCGTTGTCAAAGGTTCAACCGTTGACAAATGGTTTTATTTAAAAATATTTATTATTTATTTTTAAACAACGTACAATTATAGTCGTTTCTAAAAACATTGTTTCACAAACTGTTAAGTATACATAATATTTACTTGACGAACCATAAAATTAAATAATCACTTGACATATTCATTTCACAAACACTTCAATTGGCAAATTATCGTATAACAAAGTAAGGTTTGCTAAAATGCATTTTTTTGTATTAAGTAAGTACGCAGGCAAGGTTATAAATACATAGGTTAGCTTGTGTGCAAGATATTAACAGGCGTTAACCGTTGCGGTAACTAAATCCTACTAATTTCAATTTTCTACTATTAACATTACTAAATTAGGTCAGTATCTATTATTTTTATTAAATTTAAACTAAGCAAAATGTATGCAGGATTACATTCTGTTACGTACATAAATAGTTATTTTTGTCAAATCATATTTTATACACGATGATTTTTATTCAGTGATCAGGTACAGATACCACAATCAAAAATTACTTTGAAATTGAAAAAAAACCGGTCATAAAACTGGCAATCAAAACGCAGTGGACCAGAATGATACTCCAGGTAAGCAAAATAAGCATAGATCCTTTTTGTATGATTTATTATCTGTCTGTCTGTCCCCATGTATGCTTAGATCATTAAAACTATGCAACGGATTTTGATGCGGTTTTTATTAATAGATAGAGTGATCCAAGAGGAAGGTTTATAATTATGTATAATATGACCATGCGCAGCAGTAACTAATTAAAATAAATAAGTAATAGATTTTAAGCATTGGGGTCACTTTTGGGGGTAAGTTTTGTGATATAATTTATATTTCCAGAATCTGGATGTCAGATGATCAATACCGCTACCACTCTAGACGTTGAAGAACACCAGTTGTGGCTTAAATTTAATAAGGAGCCGTTTGCTGAAATTTTAGAAAAGTAGGAATTAACAAGGCACTATACCGATTGAAATCCTTCACATGTACTGAAAAGACATGACACGTGGGCATTATTTATTTATTATATATTAGTTACTGCTGCGCATGGTCATATTATACATAATTATAAACCTTCCTCTTGGATCACTATCTATTAATAAAAACCGCATCAAAATCCGTTGCATAGTTTTAATGATCTAAGCATACATAGGGACAGACAGACAGACAGCAGGACTCACTGAATGGCCCAGTTTAACCATGAGTCTAGGCTACAAACTGGTATCATTTTATTGTTTTTTTTTTTTTTTATTATTATATAGGCAAGAAATTACAACTACATGCCTAATTAATACTTCTTTTTTTCAGATTGAAAGTGATTTCAACGTTCTACACCCCGACCGTGAGCTAAACTTGCTATAGAAGTGGCCTCAATTTATGGACAAGGCTCTACCACATTTCAAAAAATTTAAATTAAATGAATTAAATACACTTGACGAAAATCCATCGGAAGGTAGCTATAATAATAATAATAATAATAATAATAATATCTTTATTTCAGAAAGCAATATTCCATAGATTGATTAGTAACAATGTTCCTTAGCGCTATGTTAGTAAACAATAACCTAAATAATTTAAATAAATAAAGACACATAAAACATACAAAAAATTAATATTCTATAAAACTATGGTTTTCAGTACGGGGAACAGAGTGCAACCCCTTTAATTTGCCCAACCCAGTACATAAAGATGGGGCAATCGTATTTGTCTACAATTGTTTTCAGAATGCTGTTGGGACTGCTTCTAGTTCTGCACAATAGCGACACAATCTTTTTTCGCATGATTGCAGGAAACCCATCCGTACGTGCCTCGCAAAACATGCCTGACGCACTGCACCTACTGGGCAACCCCATCAGCATTCTGAACCATACCATTATTATTAAATTATTGATACAAAGTGTTTGTGTGTGTATAATACTTTTTCTTTAGCTTAATTTTATTTTATTTGCATTCTGAAGGAAACAGAATAGTTATTTGGCTGGACATATCATCGAAGTCTTTGCTCGTCATAGTTCCATACTTTTGGATATAGTGTTCCACAATATTTTTTGTAATGTGGTTTCTAATTGTCGAGTCAATGTTTTTGTGCATTGAAGCAAGACATAGTTCTCCACTACTAGACGTCTTCAAAATAGTTTTCAAATCGTTTCGTTCCTAATAATGAAATGTGATAACATCATTAACATATATATAATAGTTAAAGAAAATTAGATTGAAATATATAAAGGACAACTTTTATCTAACAGGATATGTAGGTTATAGAGCCAAGTTTAATTTTATTGAACTATAAGAAAAGACAATGATAACGACAGATAAAACTAACTTAAGGAAAATTAAAAAGTACTTACATCACATTTGGCGGTAATAGCATTAAGACTATTAGTACTGCTACTACTAGTGGGGCTGGAACAAGATATATCGCTTGAACGCACGCTACATGTGGAAGGTAGAAATAAGATGCTCCATGAATTCATTTAGTCTGTAAACTTAACTTGACGAAAATACTTCGAAAGGTAGCTATAATACCATTATTATTAAATTATTGATACAAAGTGTTTGTGTGTGTATAATACTTTTTCTTTAGCTTAATTTTATTTTATTATTTGTTTCAGATGCCAGAGATTATGTATTTTTTAAATTAATGTCTCACAAAATGCCACCAACTGTTAAAGTGACAGTTAGGGACAATGACAAGAAAAAGAAATTTTTCAAACCAAGCATCGTGGAGTCGCAGAATGCGTTCATTTTGCACGTAACGGTATGCAACTTAGCCTATATCTCTAAAGAATGGACTAAATATTATTCCTCTTCTTATTTCTATACATTGTGGGAACGAGTAACCCGGTAGTTTGCAAAGTGTTTTGATGATTTTGTGCCATTTATAAGCTTTTTTTACTAGATTTAACAAGCTTTTATTTAAGTGCCTTGAAATGTATGTATGTTACTATATTTATAAGCTTTTTTTACTAGATTTAACAAGCTTTTATTTAAGTACCTTGAAATGTATATGTATGTTTTTATATTAATATGCCTGAGACTCACGGTAGTTTTCTTAGTAAAAAAACGGCCAAGTGTATTTACTTCATTTGATTTAAGTTTTTTTGAAATGGGTTAATTCCCACTTTTCTAAAATTTCAACAAACGGCTCCTTATTAAATTTAAGCCACAACTGGTGCTCTTCAACTTCTACTTGAGTGGTAGCGGTATTGATCATCTGGCATCCAGATTCTGGAAATATAGTATGTATTTTAAGGAGCCGTTTGTTGAAAATTTAGAAAAGTTGGATACAACAAGACACTATTGGAATACTAAACTTTACATAGTAAACTATCATGTTTTTTTTTTATTACGAATTGTTTATATGTCTAGTAGAGGAAAGAGAAGTGCTATGGGACAAACATTTGGAAATATATAAAGATAACCGGAAAAGTTTAAGGGCGCGAGTACACGGTGCGCCGCCGCCGCACCGCCGCCGCACCTTCGCGCTATGTATACGAGACGCGAGCCCCCCGTCGCCGCCACGCCGCCGCCGCGCCTCCCGATGCCATTTTGTTATTTATTTCATTACCGGTCGCTTAAGGGCGCGTGTACACGGTGCCGCCTCCACGCCGACACTGCACCGCCGCCGCACGGGCTCGTGTACACGGTGCCGCCTCCACGCCGACACCGCACCGCCTCCGCGCCGACACCGCGCCGCCTCCGCACCGACACCGCACCGCCTCCGCACCGACACCGCACCGCCGCCGCTTTTTAACTTTTCCGCTTATCTTTATATATTTCCAAATAAATGTTTGTCCCATATCACTTCTCTTTCCTCTACTAGACATATAAACAATTTGTAATAAAAAAAAAACATGATAGTTTACTAAGTTTAGTAAGCACGTGCACGTTCTTAAGCGACCGGTAATGAAATAAATAACAAAATGGCATCGAGAGGCGCGGCGGCGGCGTGGCGGCGACGGAAGGCTCGCGTCTCGTATACATAGCGCGAAGGTGTGGCGGCGTTGCGGCGGCGGTGCGGCGGCGGCGCGGCGGCGGCGCGGCGGCGGGCTTAACGCGTCTCGTGTACATAGCGCGGAGGTGCGGCGGCGGTGCGGTGTCGGCGCGGAGGCGGCGCGGTGTCGGCGCGGAGGCGGTGCGGTGTCGGCGCGGAGGCGGCACCGTGTACACGAGCCCGTGCGGCGGCGGTGCAGTGTCGGCGCGGAGGCGGCACCGTGAACACGCGCCGTAAAAGTGGCGGCGGTGCGGAGGCGGTGCGGTGTCGGCTTGGCGTCGGCGCGGAGGCGGCGCGAGAAAAACACAGTACATGACATTATCTCTGAATGGCCCAGCTTAACAATGAGCCTAATATAGGGAAGAAATTATAACTACATGCCTGCAATAAGACGTATTTTTTTTTAATTGAAAGTGATTTCAATGTCCTACACCCCGACCGTGAGGTAACCTTGCTAAAAAGTGGCCTTAATTTATGGACACGGCAATACCAGCACATTTCAAAAAACTTAAATCAAATGAAGTAAATACACTTGGCCGTTTTTTTTACTAAGTCTTTGAAGTCGAATATCGCTCAACGTGTTTCGAATCTGTTCGCGATTTTTCATCAGTCGCGGCGGCGGCCAACCGAACACAAAGGGCAAACGCCCTGTCCGCGCGGCTGCTCGACAAGGGCGTCACCGGCGCGGCGGAGGCAAGAATCGGCTCTCCTGATGACGAGTCGCGTACCGATTAGAAACATATTGAGCGACATTCGACTTACACGACGTGACTAAACCCGTTTCTCATGTATTTTAAGGAGCCAACTGTAGAAAAAAATAAAGGTAAATAATTTTATTACATGCAGTTCGACGTGAGTAAACACGTTTCGTAATATGTATTTTAAGGAGCCGTTTGTTGAAAATTTAGAAAAGTTGGATACAACAAGACAATAAGGATTGGAATACTTTAAACGGATTATATGGCGTATATTAATTATTTGAGCCTCCCTGATGTTTCGGTAGCTTAAAAGTAACCGTTGTCAAAGGTTCAACCGTTGACAAATGGTTTTATTTAAAAATATTTAGTATTTATTTTTAAACAAAGTTTTAATTATGTTTCAAATATGTTTTAATTATTTTTAAACAGTGAGGTAATTGCGTGAGGCCTCGCCTATTAAGTTTAATTTTAGCTAGATATTAATATTTTCCTACTCCTGATCACCGATAAAAAATCATCTGTTATACGAATTAAATATAAGTTTAATACAATTTAACATCGAGTCGACTAGCCTATTATTTATTGTAACACGTTTGCATTTATTATTTTAGGAGACATATTATGTTCCTAGCCGGAAATATTCAAAAAAATCATACATTCCGGCTAGAGGGAAGTTAGTCGATAGATACCACAATCAAAAAAGAACGTTAAGATTGAAAAAAAAACAGTCTTAAAACTGGCAATCAAAACGCAGTGGACCAGAATGATACTCCAGGTAAGTAAAATAAGCATAGATCCTTTTTGTATGATTTATTATCTGTCTGTCTGTCCCCATGTATGCTTAGATCATTAAAACTATGCAACGGATTTTGATGCGGTTTTTATTAATAGATAGTGATCCAAGAGGAAGGTTTATAATTATGTATAATATGACCATGCGCAGCAGTAACTAATTAAAATAAATAAATAAATAAATAATACATTTTAAGCATTGGGGTCACTTTTGGGGGTAAGTTTTGTGATATAATTTATATTTCCAGAATCTGGATGTCAGATGATCAATACCGCTACCACTCAAGAAGAAGTTGAAGAGCACCAGTTGTGGCTTAAATTTAATAAGGAGCCGTTTGCTGAAATTTTAGAAAAGTAGGAATTAACAAGGCACTATACCGATTGAAATCCTTCACATGTACTTAAAAGACATGACACGTGGGCATTATTTATTTATTTATTTATTATATATTAGTTACTGCTGCGCATGGTCATATTATACATATTTATAAACCTTCCTCTTGGATCACTCTATCTATTAATAAAAACCGCATCAAAATCCGTTGCATAGTTTTAATGATCTAAGCATACATGGGGACAGCTAGACAGACAGCAGGACTCACTGAATGGCTCAGCTTAACCATGAGTCTAGGCTACAAACTGGTATGATTTTATTGTTTTTTTTTTTTATAATATAGGCAAGAAATTACAATTACATGCCTAATTAATACTTCTTTTTTTTTTTTTATCAAATGAATTAAATACACTTGACGAAAATCCATCGGAAGGTAGCTATACCATTATTATTAAATTATTGATACAAAGTGTTTGTGTGTGTATAATACTTTTTCTTTAGCTTAATTTTATTTTATTATTTGTTTCAGATGCCAGAGATTATGTATTTTTAAAATTAATGTCTCACAAAATGCCACCAACTGTTAAACATTGTGGGAACGAGTAACCCGGTAGTTTGCAAAGTGTTTTGTTGGCCACTTTATGTCTGTCAATAAGTATGTCTTAATTTATGATAGATAAATGATTTTGTCTAAAATAGTTATTATCTCTAAAAATAGGCTGATTATAGAAAACTGTTTAACATTTATTACTTATTATAAAAAAGTGAAAGTTTTTATTGTGTGGCAGTATACTGTCAGTTAAGACTTAATTCATATAGAAATTAGAAGTAGGTAGCTAATTTGCCATATTTTCGAACGTTGTTGAAATAGATAAATGTCGACTGTCCGTTACTTTGTAAGATTTAGTTTAACAAATGGCCGCGCAATCATTTTTTTTTTTCATTAATTTGCAAAGGTAGAAATTTTAAAGTACATAAATCGACAGGTAGAAACATATACCAACTCGATTATTTAGGCCCTAAACCATAATTACATGGGGTCCCGCTGCATATACGTATATGACTTATGCTTTAAAATCATACAGGTGTTGAATGACGAATATGCGCTAGTGTGGACATTTATACAAAAATATTTTTATATTATTGACTGTAAGAGTGATAAGAAAATTTCGTCTGTGTCTTGTTTTATGGTAGATCTAATCTAAATCTTAGAAAGTAACGACAGTCGACATTTATCTATTTCAACAACGTTCGTAAATATGGCAAATTAAGTCTTAACTGACAGTATACCGCCACACAATAAAAACTTTCACTTTTTTATAATAAGTAATCAATGTCAAACAGTTTTCTGGAATCAGCCTATTTTTAGAGATAATAACTATTTTATACAAAATCATTTATCTATCATTAATTAAGACATACTCATTGACAGACATAAAGTGGCCAACAAAACACTGCAAACTACCGGGTTACTCGTTCCCACAATGTATAGAAATAAGAAGAGCAATAATATTTAGTCCATTCTTTAGAGATATAGGCTAAGTTGCATACCGTTACGTGCAAAATGAACGCATTCTGCGACTCCACGATGCTTGGTTTGAATAATTTCTTTTTCTTGTCATTGTCCCTAACTGTCACTTTAACAGTTGGTGGCATTTTGTGAGACATTAATTTAAAAAATACATAATCTCTGGCATCTGAAACAAATAATAAAATAAAATTAAGCTAAAGAAAAAGTATTATACACACAAACACTTTGTACCAATAATTTAATAATAATGGTATTATAGCTACCTTTCGATGTATTTTCGTCAAGTTAAGTTTACAGACTAAATGAATTATTATTCATGGAGCATCTTATTTCTACCTTCCAAATAACTTTTCACTACACCCTAGATTTAAATAGTTTTTGAGAAATACGCGTTCGAAGGTTTTGTCCTTCTAGCAGGGCCCTTTGGTTTTTAGTGACTTACATGACCCCAGGTAATTTTAAAAAACAGCCGGTTATTTCTACTAACTGAATCAATTATTACCTGGCACTGTTCCAGTCTATTTTTGATTTAACTGGTTCTATAATAATACTATGAAAACTCCCTTAAGTCTCAGACATATTAAAATACATACGAAACGGGTTTATTCACGTCGTTAAAGTCGAATATCGCTCGCCATGTTTCGAATCGGTTCGCGATTTATCTCAAAGGGACGATCAGTCACGGCGGCGGCCAACCGAACACTATGTGCAAACGCCCTGTCCGCGCGGCTGCTTAACGCGGGCGTCACCGGCGGGGGCGAGGATCTACCATACTACATCGGTAGTAGAAGAAGTTGAAGAGCACCAATTGTGGCTGTGTGACACACAGTACATGACATTATCTCTGAATGGCCCAGCTTAACCATGAATAGGCTACTAACAGCCTACTGTGTTTTCAGTATATGTGAAGGATTTCAATCGGTAGTGCCTTGTTAATTCCCACTTTTCTAAAATTTCAACAAACGGCTCCTTATTAAATTTAAGCCACAACTGGTGCTCTCCAACTTCTTCTATTACCGATGTAGTATGGTAGATCCTCGCCTCCGCCGGTGACTTCCGCGTTGAGCAGCCGCGCGGACAGGGCGTTTGCACAGAGTGTTCGGTTGGCCGCCGCCGTGACTGATCGGCTCTCCTGAGATAAATCACGAACCGATTCGAAACATGGCGAGCGATATTCGACTTTAACGACGTGAATAAACCCGTTTTGTATGTATTTTAATATGCCTGAGACTCACGGTAGTTTTCTTAGTAAAAAAACGGCCAAGTGTATTTACTTCATTTGATTTAAGTTTTTTGAAATGGGTTAATTCCCACTTTTCTAAAATTTCAACAAACGGCTCCTTATTAAATTTAAGCCACAACTGGTGCTCTTCAACTTCTTCTTGAGTGGTAGCGGTATTTATCATCTGGCATCCAGATTCTGGAAATATAGTATGTATTTTAAGGAGCCGTTTGTTGGAAATTTAGAAAAGTTGGATACAACAAGACACTATTGGAATACTAAACTTTACTTAGTAAACTATCATGATTTTTTTTGATTACGAATTGTTTATATGTCTAGTAGAGGAAAGAGAAGTGCTATGGGACAAACATTTGGAAATATATAAAGATAACCGGAAAAGTTTAAGGGCGCGAGTACACGGTGGCGCCTCCGCGCCGCCGCCGCACCGCTGCCGCACCTTCGCGCTATGTATACGAGACGCGAGCCCCCCGTCGCCGCCACGCCGCCGCCGCGCGCCTCCCGATGCCATTTTGTTATTTATTTCATTACCGGTCGCTTAAGGGCGCGTGTACACGGTGCCGCCTCCACGCCGACACTGCACCGCCGCCGCACGGGCTCGTGTACACGGTGCCGCCTCCGCGCCGACACCGCACCGCCTCCGCGCCGACACCGCGCCGACACCGCACCGCCTCCGCACCGACACCGCACCGCCGCCGCTTTTAAACTTTTCCGCTTGTCTTTATATATTTCCAAATGTTTGTCCCATATCACTTCTCTTTCCTCTACTAGACATATAAACAATTTGTAATAAAAAAAAAACATGATAGTTTACTAAGTATCAGCATGACAAAGCTACAGGGTAATTATTTTTCTCGTGTAACGGGTTCGATTCCCGGTTAAACCATGTAATTTAAAAAAAAATCTATGAATGCAGTTTCAATCGTTCGATCATGAAAATGAATCAAATGGGAGCCAGAGCCGGACCTTTTCTTTTTAGACAATAAATAGCAACATATCTATCATACCTATTTTTTGTAACGAATGGACTTGACTTGTTTACGTATATTTTATTCTGCAGTAGAAATCTCCATTACGCAAAATATGCAAAAATGTCGGAGCAAAAATAAGATGTTCAGGCGTAATGAACCTGGATAAACCAGTCTCTTTAGGATTAAGCTGATGTGCCTGCAAATGAGAATTGAATCCGATATAATCGATTTGTTCCGATAGTAAATATATGGTTTTATTCGATGTTGACACAAAAATAAATTGTATTCTATAAAACTGATAGCATGTTTCATCCGATGTTATTAAAATCATACCAGGTGCATATTTTATCCCATTAAAATAAATCCAGTTAAAAAGACTTGCTAAATTAACATCATCGGGAATGATCACATCTTTTATATATGTATCAATATTAGATTCAGAATAGAAAATAAGAAGAGCAATAATATTTAGTCCATTCTTTAGAGATATAGGCTAAGTTGCATACCGTTACGTGCAAAATGAACGCATTCTGCGACTCCACGATGCTTGGTTTGAAATATTTCTTTTTCTTGTCACTGTCCCTAACTGTCACTTTAACAGTTGGTGGCATTTTGTGAGACATTAATTTAAAAAATACATAATCTCTGGCATCTGAAACAAATAATAAAATAAAATTAAGCTAAAGACGCTTCGAAAAATGCAACGTCGTGACAACGTCGACGTGGTTCCCACCGGCTGACAGATTTTCCAAATGGGAGCGTCTACTGCGCACTATAGGCAGAGTGCTGCAATTCATAGCACTATGCCGCCCCCATCGAGCCAAGACACTGTACAAAAGAACAAAGAAAAACAAACAGGCGGACGAAGATTGGCGCACGGCGGCGAAGCGGCCCACAACTCGCCCCACGACACGCCCGGCGGAACCCCGTCACACAAGAAAATACCTAACGCTCGACGCAACGTACCTATTAGAAGCCGAAAATATAATAGTACGAGAAGTGCAACACGCTGCATTCGCCGAGGAGGTCGTCGCCCTACGACGGGGGCGCCCCCCTACCCCGCACAGCCGACTCCACACACTGGCCGTTGAACTCATCAATCACGTCATCACAGTGAAGACGCGCATCGACGAAGCAGCGGGAATAGCGGAGCGAACAAAGAAGCCAGCGGTACTCGACGGCAACCACCCGGCGACGAAGCTGTACACCGACTACGTACACAGAAAATTGCACCACAGCGGCGTGGATGCAGTCGTAAACGAGTGCAAGCAACAATACTGCATACTGCGTTTGCGCACCGTCGCACGCGGAGTACTACATCGATGTCTGCCCTGTCAACGAAGAAAAGCGCGGCCGACTGTACCACCAACGGCAAATCACCCGCACACACGCCTCGCAGGCACAGTATCAATAATTGAATAATAATGGTGTAATAGCTACCTTCCGATGTATTTTCGTCAAGTGTATTTAATTCATTTGATTTAAGTTTTTTGAAATGTGGTAGAGCCTTGTCCATAAATTGAGGCCACTTCTTTAGCAAGTTTAGCTCACGGTCGGGGTGTAGAACGTTGAAATCACTTTCAATCTGAAAAAAAGAAGTATTATATTAATTAGGCATGTAGTTGTAATTTCTTGCCTATATAATAAAAAAAAAAAACAATAAAATCATACCAGTTTGTAGCCTAGACTCATGGTTAAGCTGGGCCATTCAGAGATAATGTCATGTACTGCGTTTTCAGTACATGTGAAGGTCTTCAATCGGTAGTGCCTTGTTAATTCCCACTTTTCTAAAATTTCAGCAAACGGCTCCTTATTAAATTTAAGCCACAACTGGTGCTCTTCAACTTCTTCTTGAGTGGTAGCGGTATTGATCATCTGACATCCAGATTCTGGAAATATAAATTATATCACAAAACTTACCCCCAAAAGTGACCCCAATGCTTAAAATGTATTATTTATTTATTTATTTATTTTAATTAGTTACTGCTGCGCATGGTCATATTATACATAATTATAAACCTTCCTCTTGGATCACTATCTATTAATAAAAACCGCATCAAAATCCGTTGCATAGTTTTAATGATCTAAGCATACATGGGGACAGACAGACAGATAATAAATCATACAAAAAGGATCTATGCTTATTTTACTTACCTGGAGTATCATTCTGGTCCACTGCGTTTTGATTGCCAGTTTTAAGACTGTTTTTTTTCAATCTTAACGTTCTTTTTTGATTGTGGTATCTATCGACTAACTTCCCTCTAGCCGGAATGTATGATTTTTTTGAATATTTCCGGCTAGGAACATAATATGTCTCCTAAAATAATAAATGCAAACGTGTTACAATAAATAATAGGCTAGTCGACTCGATGTTAAATTGTATTAAACTTATATTTAATTCGTATAACAGATGATTTTTTATCGGTGATCAGGAGTAGGAAAATATTAATATCTAGCTAAAATTAAACTTAATAGGCGAGGCCTCACGCAATTACCTCACTGTTTAAAAATAATTAAAACATATTTGAAACATAATTAAAACTAAAAACCACTACATACATGGTCATCCTACATAATTTTTTGATGTACGATACCTATACGTCAAGTGTCATCGCTTTGGCGGGAAATTTTCTACGACTTTGTTTATGTAATGACAACGATAATGACAAGTTATTACTCATAAATTGTCATTGCCATTAAATTATTAAAAAGGTTGTAAGCTCACAGATACAGATTAGTTGGGTAACTAGAATTTAATACAAAATTGGTTTCAAAATAAAATTATCATAGAAAAAAATGGTTGCCTGTAAAGTCGGTTTTACGGGCAAAGGAAGATTTTACTTATATTTATTGATATGAATATTATTAAATTGCACAATAGGAACAATGAATGAAAATAAGAATTGCACAAATTTTAACTATAGAAATATATTTTGTTCCTCTTCCCTCTTCCCTATTCCCTCTTCCCTCTTCCGCCCTCTTCCCTCTTGTTACAGTAATGCTCGATGAATGAAAATAAGAATTGCACAAATTTTAACTATAGAAATATATTTTGTCTCTCTCTCTCATCAGACGTGAGCGAGCGTTACACTTTTTCATGAGTGACTCCGAGCCGCAACCTAATTTAAGACGTTGTCACGTCAAAATTTAAGTCCGCCATCTTGGATTTCAAAATCGAAGTCATTTTCGTAATCGGAACCCCGAGGAAACTTGGAGATGACACCCATATCGATTTTTAAGAAAAAATAATTTCCGCCATCTTGGATTTCAAAATGGATGTCATTTTCGTAATCGGAACCCCGAGGAACCTTGGAGATGACACCCATATCGATTTTTAAGAAAAAATAATGTCCGCCATCTTGGATTTCAAAATGGATGTCATTTTCGTAATCGGAACCCCGAGGAAACTTGGAGATGACACCCATATCGATTTTTAAGAAAAAATAATGTCCGCCATCTTGGATTTCAAAATGGATGTCATTTTGGTAATCGGAACCCCGAGGAAACTTGGAGATGACACCCATATCGATTTTTAAGAAAAAAATAATGTCCACCATCTTGGATTTCAAAATGGATGTCATTTTCGTAATCGGAACCCCGAGGAACCTCGGAGATGACACCCATATCGATTTTTAAGAAAAAATTATGTCCGCCATCTTCCCTCTTCCCTCTTCCGCCCTCTTCCCTCTTGTTACAGTAATGCTCGATGAATGAAAATAAGAATTGCACAAATTTTAACTATAGAAATATATTTTGTCTCTCTCACTCATCAACCGTGAGCGGGCGTTACATTTTTTCATGAGTGACTCCGAGCGCAACCTAAATTAAGACGTTGTCACGTCAAAAATAAAAGTTTGTTTTCATGTAATTACGACTTCAACGTGACCGCCATCATTTACTGAGTTAGAAAAGTTGGTACCTGATCACCGAATAAAAATCATCGTGTATATTAATCAGTTTATAAAAGTAGAAGATTATTAACCATTGCAAAAATGAGTCAACCACAGAAATATATCAAGATATAGAATAGGTATAACATCCATAATAATATACCAGCGGCGTGACGCCAAAGATGTCTCTGTTCAAGCCGGAGCAGGATTGGGTTACTCATTCTCTAAGAACAATGGAGATAAATGCAAAAACTGTCTAAACTGAGGAAACCGGTGGGAATCGGGTTCAATGGACGCCACGCCGCTGATTCTCATTCAATTAAAATTTAATTTTCATTTCATATATCATCAAGCTACTACAATACTGCAAACTACATTTTCTACATACGAAAATTCAATTCATACACTAATTGGTAAATGGCACTAAAAATGCGTTACTAATATGTATAATCTAATTTCTAAATTGTATATCTAAGTATATACATACATACAATACATAATAGATTTTAAAAGTACCTAGAAGATAATTCATAAATGTTTGGAAGTTATTTAAATGAAAATATTTAGATAAAACTTTGTATTAAGTTAACGTAATAAAAAAAAACTTTTGTGACAAGCTTTAATAGCCGACTGTACTTTTCTTTGAACATCCATAAATTGATTATATTCGAATGACCGCAATTCGGTAGGATTGCTTTATCTACTACATAGTACATAGTTCCTCACAGACAACCCCCACTAGACGGAGCATGTAAGGCGACCCGCGCTCACCAACGATATGGTACGGCAGAACATTAAAGTATGAACACGGCGGCCACCGTTTAGTTGCGTCCTTGTTTATGATCCATGCGTACGTCAACGAAAAAAGAAATTAAATAAATAACATGGTAAATTGTAGTGTTAAGTGGTGTAGATAGACCTCATAAACATGAACGCAACTAAACGGTGGCCGCCGTGTTGATACTTTAATGTTCTGCCGTACCATATCGTTGGTGCGCGCGGGACGCCTACGGGTCGCCTTACATGCTCCGTCTAGTGGGTCTGTGATAGTTCCTAGAGCCATGCACCTTCCGGCTCCATCAGCAGACCAGCCCCATGGTACCATAGTATTGTATTCTCATCAAAGTTAAGTAAAGATAAATATAATCTGCTTCAAAATTGAGCTGCAAGATTTCACCCCAACAAATATAGTGACATACATACATTTCAAGGTACTTAAATAAAAGCTTGATAAATCTAGTAAAAAAAGCTTATAAATGGCACAAAATCATTTAAAAACCTTGCATTCTGAAGGAAACAGAATAGTTATTTGGCTGGACATATCATCGAAGTCTTTGCTCGTCATAGTCCCATACTTTTGGATGTAGTGTTCTACAATGTTTTTTGTAATGTGGTTTCTAATTGTCGAGTCAATGTTTTTGTGCATTGAAGCAAGACATAATTCCCCACTACTAGACGTCTTCAAAATAGTTTTCAAATCGTTTCGTTCCTAATAATGAAATGTGATAACATCATTAACATATATATAATAGTTAAAGAAAATTAGATTGAAATATATAAAGGACAACTTTCATCTAACAGGATATGTAGGTTATAGAGCCAAGTTTAATTTTATTGAACTATAAGAAAAGACAATGATAACGACAGATAAAACTGACTTAAGGAAAATTAAAAAAGTACTTACATCACATTTGGTGGTAACAGCATTAAGACTATTAGTACTGCTACTACTAGTGGGGCTGGAACAAGATATATCGCTTGAACGCACGCTACATGTGTCCTCAGATGCAGTGTCCTGAAATGAAATAAATTTATATTAATGAAAATATAAATTTACACTTTTTTAGGGTTCCGTGCCCAAAGGGTAAAAACGGAACCCTATTACTGAGACTTCGCTGTCCGTCCGTCCGTCTGTCACCAGGCTGTATCTCAAGAACGGTGATAGCTAGACAGTTGAAATTTTCACAGATGATGTATTTCTGTTGCCGCTATAACAACAAATACTAAAAATAATATAAAATCAATATTTAAGGGGGGCTCCGATACAACAAAGGGATTGGTTGCGTTAACTTTGCACCTCATTTGTATGGAGCGCTATACACACCAGGTGCAAACTTAACTTAACCACTTAAGGATGGAGTGTTTGTACGGAACCCTCGGTGCGCGAGTCCGACTCGCAATTGGCCGGTTTTTCATATTTACTAAAGCTGTTACATAACACGATGCTGATTTTCGTTAAAAAGTTATAAAGCCTGATTAATTATTATTAAAACATGCAATGAAAATAAAATTATGATCATGATTTACTCGTTGCTTAGATACAAAACAACAGTCTAATATGATAGATTTATTTCAAATGCACAACCACTAGTGTACAGTTGCTCTGATAATTTAGTGATTTCTTTAGAATGACATTAATCATAATAATTTGAAGGTTTTAAATAATATCAAGGAAAAATGGATAGACGCGATGGAGTATATGAATTGGCTCCCAAGAAAACACTTTAATGCTGGTGACTGTACTAGAACTGACTAACTGAACATACTAAAAAATATTTAAAGGGCGGTTACACGAGTCACAAAGTATAAATAACTGATTAATTGTACATCAAAACATCTAAAAAATATGTTTCAGCGTAATATTTATAATAACATTGGTTTATAATAACATGCATATTGAGAATCAAAGTAGTACAAATTCTGGTTGATCGTGATATGACAAAATACTAACCCTAAAACTATTTATAACCACTCACATTCAAACAATAAATAATGTTGTCTGTAATAAAATAACCTCGCATACTTGCGCTGATTAACAAATTGTCACTTCATTAACAGGTATGGCAAAAATATAATACTTAGGTAAATGGTAATTTCAACAATAATTTTCATTAAGTACATTTAAGAATGTTTTCGTACCTTATGGGCTGCAAATCTCGTACCACTTTTGAGTTTTGATAAAACGAAACTGTTAGAAACAGGATACAATAATGTTTATTCAAGTTCATAAGTACAATCTCTTTCAGTGCTTAATTCTCTAATTTCTCATCGTTTTACAATGTTTTCTTTCAATCACGTCACGCGTAAAAACCAATCTGACATGAAAATGGTCCACACACAAACACTCCGGACTGAAAATGGTCCATACACAAACACCAAACTTGGACTCAGCTGCCGTGTTACGGTAAAAGGTCTTATCTTTATACGGATGTCATAGTAAGATACGTCCTTTTGCCGTGGAGGCTCGCGGCTCGGTAAAATAAATGATGATGCTATAATAATTAAGTGATTATATCTACATATATGTATATAAGTAAAAAACACATGGGAATCTATAAGAGTTGTCACGTAATGGACGTACTCGTACACAATATTGCCTTGTTGTAAATCTTTAATGTCTGTCCGTCTGTCCGTCCGTATGTCACAGCCATTTTTTTCCGAAACTATAAGAGCTATACTGTTGAAACTTGGTAGGTAGATGTATTCTGTGAACCGCATTAAGATTTTGATGCAAAAATAAAAAAATAATAATAAATATTGGAGGCTACTTAGAACGGAAACACAATTTTTTTTTTCATCAAACATACGTGTGGGGTATCTATGGATAGGTCTTCAAAAATGATATTATAAAATGGAGTTATCAAGCTATTTGTCATAATATGAAAAAATATACGTAACATTTTAAAATGTATATATATAGCCTCTACAAATATTAGGTACTTACATGAATTATTGTTTTCAATTTATTAAGACCGCGTCTATATAATATTCTTTCCTTTATACCAGGTATGAGTTCCTTTAATTCCACCTCGTGAATTTCATCGAGTAACCTAAATGTTATATCGTTATCTAAAACAATTAGGAACATATAGGTAAATCGTAAGAAATGGCTACATTTTCCATAAAAAAATTATAAAAAGGTGCCGCTCAATATTCTTTTTTCACTAATTATAAATGCATAGGTACATATCACTGGATAATTAACACAAAAATTACGCAATAAACTAACGCATGTGTTATTCGTTAACGAAATTAGACCAATAATAAATAAGTAATAGGAACTTCACATGTAAAACTAACCTTCAAAGTTTTTCAAAGTTTCATCTGAAAGGCCCCATTCAGTGAGGTACTGCGCCACAAGCACCTTTTCACAATCACTGTCCATTTTTGGAAGGCTTTAGGACTATGTACAGGCGACCGACGGAAACAACTGTTCGACAAGGAAAAAAATTGCATACTGAACTTGAACTGAGCAAGCGTGATGAACGGACCGCGGACACCACTCGCTTTGGGGGGGGAACGCGCCCGCCCGCTCCGCGCCACATACTGGCAACGTCGCATTTTATTACGAAACCAGTTTAGTAAGATGATATTATTGTTTGGCGATCGATATAGCGCATAGCGCGGGCTGGCAACGTGGCGAGATCGATAAATTTAAAACTTAAATAAAAACTAAACTATATACATGTGTGGGTTGGAAACAGCCCAGAACCCATTTATTTGATGAGACAGAGCAAATTATGAAAGAAAAAATTGGAAAAGTTTGAAGGGAAAAAAGTCAAAAAATGAATTAAAATTACGTAAATATTGTGCTCTGAACGCGACTGGTTTTGCGAGAAAATTCGTTACTAAAAAACTACAGCTAGGAAAAATCTGAAATTTTGCACAGAACTATATTCAGGTACAGTCGAGTTCATTTACATCTACACACGAGAACAAAAATATCTGAACACGACCCTATTGTCAGGAGCATAAAGTCGTGTTCAGATATTTTTGTTCTCGTAAGTGTGTAGATGTAAATAAACTCGACTGTACATACAATGCTTTCTTCGCAACCAGCCTTAAACAGGTTTTTATTTCGCTACCGTAACACAGAACACGATACGACAGGGCGAGAACCCGCAGGCGGCGGGCTAGGCCGGAAGGAAGGTATCAATGTTTTCTCACTCAACACTCACACGTACCAAAGAGTTGCTAATGAAATTAAGTATAGATATGCCACATACCCGTATGATCTCATTACTAATAAACTAAGTACGTAATTTTAGAATTTGATTGTAACACTTCTTAATTATAGATGCTGTGAAGCCTGTGAATAATGTTTGGTTTTTGGTTGGTTTTGGTTTAAGTATGTATTGCATAATTTAAGTATAAGTAGAAAAATTTCTAGTATTTCTACAGTTGCTTCGCTCGAAACCATCGAAAATCATCCTATTTTCTAATATTGGTGACTAGCTGTGTGAACACTGTGAACAGCAATTGATTTTTATACAAATAGATAGATAGATAAATGACCTGCGTTTCTCATTCGAAATATCGAATTTATTTCATTAAAGCCGTATTTCCTTGTTCAAGTAATAATTACTCATACGAAAATTTTCTATTTTATTATAATACATAAAATATAATAATATTATAGTTTTTGTGTAGGTATAATTATTTTAAATGTATTAAATTACTTAGGTTAGTTTATCATGTAGGCACTAAACTGCAAACCTATCTGTTCTTAAAGTCTTATCAATAATAATAGACAAGGGCTGACCTTGGCCGCTCCGAAACGAATAGCTACGAACTTTGTTTACATTTTTTGAACTTCACTAATTATTCACTTTCGTTCGGTGCAATACGTTTGCAATTTTGTAAGTATTTGCAAAAAAAAATTTTCTTGGACCTTTGTTGTGATAATTGTGGCGAAATTTGAGTAGTTTTTGTAAATAATATTAGTGTAAATATAAGTTAGTGTACAAAATAAATTGATAGGGTTTATTTAACTTAGCTTAGATGCCAAGTTTGGCAATATGTCAAAATTAAAAACAAGTAATTTGTGGAAATGTACTCTATCTGATTCCTACCTCAATGCTTATAGTTAAAAACCAGCTAGAGCACCGCGACCATAAAAATAAAGGAGTTTTATTTGTGACGTTTGTAATTTATTTGTATCGAAGCCTCACAATACAAATCTTTCAAAAGAAATAACATTAAAATCTACGCCAGTATGAAGTTTAAAATGTTCCGCTCCATTTTCACATAATAGGGTCTCCGACCACTGGCTTTTACCGCTTGCACTTACGCACGAAACCATGACCATATAGAACGGTTCGTTTTCATCAGTGTCACTACTAGACGAAGCGTTCTTTTCTATCTCATACACTTTTCTTACCCCATAGTCGCCGAAGCCACAACGCGACTTGCACATTCTCGCAAAATGTCCTCTATTGCCGCACGTGAAGCATTATGACGTACTGCGCCGGACACTCACGGCCAGCGCAGCGCGCGCCGGCGCCGCCGCAGCCGGCGCACTCGCGGGGCGCGCCACACAAGTCCTAGTAGCGTTATTTGATCAGTAATATAAAAAGAACAAGTGCGAGTCGGACTCGCGCACCGAGGGTTCCGTACAAACACTTTCCATCCCTAAGTGGTTAAGTTACGTTTGCACCTGGTATGTATAGCGCCCCATATAAATTAGGTGCAAAGTTAGGTATTAATAGGTATTAAAAAAAAACTACTTACTAGATCTCGTTCAAAACAATTTTCTACTAGCCGCGCGCAGCACTACACTGGCGTGGCCATGGCAACCTAATTAACAACTCAATTCTATTCATCTTACTTTTCATACAAAAGCTTTGATTATGTAAAAATACTTAATAAAACTATAAAACTTCATATAATTGGTTTTACCTAATTGCAATATCGCCAATTATTCAGTAGGCATCGAACTTTTTTATTATGACATTTACGTCGTCTTTTTCACTTTCTGTGTCAAATACAAATGTTTGGTAAACGTCGAATCCCTCCGGGCCGATGAGGTTGACGAGCAGGCTTGCTGTACTCCCGCCGCCTCTTTGCTCACACCTGACGCCTTTACAAACAGTTGGAATTGTTGTTTCCATCGCTTCCACGCTTTAGTCCGGCTAACGGGACCGCCCTCCATATTTAACTCCGGCGGTGGACGCGCGTGTTCCATTTTACTTCACCTATGACACCACTAAACTTCACGTATGACTAAAGCGGCACGATATTAAGTTTTTCTTTAGTTCCGTCAAACTAAAAAATGCTTTATAGCTCAATATAAACGACAATACTCCGATTATAAATGCAAAAATTAAGAACCGCTGTCACCATGTAATAAAACTAGCGAGTGCGAGACAACAACTGCTTTATTCCATAACAATGCGGGTACATGTGTATAGTTATAAACCTACCCACAACAGATCTTATAAAACGTGTTAAAATACTTCTTCGTTCTTAACATTTCTTATTTCGGGTAAAACCCGGTTTACGAGTTGAAAACACGGGTTTTTACCCGACTCCAAATGTAGTCGGGTACCCGGGTTGCATTCCCTAATCAAGATTCAAGTTTATTTTAAATGTGTAATATTATCCTCAACATGGCGTAGTCTGTGTGTTTATGTTATGTTTAGTATAACATTCAAGCCTCAAGTAAACTTCTATATTACAAAAGGAAACTAAATAAATGTTAATTATTAAAATCAGAACAAAAATGATGTTTCATTTATTTAATGTACACAAAATTATAATTGAGAACACCTGTGTTCTACTGTATTGTAATTGGTACGTATTTATGTTTATACACCACATCGTAATCACCCTAATATTATAAAGGTGAAAGTTTGTGAATGTGTTTGTGTGTATGTTTGTTACTTCTTCGCGCTCAAACGGCTGAACCAATTTTGATACATTTTGGCCATAATTTTATAGGAAACCGTTATAGACATTAATACTATTTATATCGTTTAAGCGTTCTATAATGACTATTTACCTTTTGTTTGTGCAGAATGTAAATTATTTATGTATAATAAAATTACCTCCCTTCATACTTTATCCAGGCTTAGGACTGGCTGTAGTGTAAATAAATAAACCTAGCAACTAATGTTCTATTATAAAGTTTTTATGTACATATACACACACTATTTACACATTCTATTATTAGTATAAAATATAAACATACTCTTAACTTAAACGCAACTAAAGTTATTTAGCAACACGTCGCTCGCTTTTACTTCAAAATTTTATATCGAACTAAATTTTCGAAAGCATAATTGAAGCATTTTTACTTTAGAAATAATTCCGCGAAATCAAATTTGTAACTCAGCGCCAAAATGCATTATGCGAATCAATGTGAGAAAAACAAAACAAACTTTATTAGTAGTGTATCAACAAGAAATTAGAATAAACAAAAATATTATTATTTTCTCAGCCCTTGAGAATTATTTGAGTAAAAGTAATTAAACCTTAATTCATTGCAAGAAGGTCGAAATATAAAGCGCTTCTTACGTCCTTAAGAAAAAAATACGCCAAAATACATTTAATTTTGCATAGCAACTCATCCGCCATATTGTAATTTCGCGCGCGAAGACAAATTCCTAGAATTTACAAAAATGCGTCGATAATTCGAAATAAAATAGTTCTCCTATTACGTTATTTCACTTAATTTTAAGCTCTACGTCTACAGCATTAAAGTTCATTTTCAAATAAACCAAGAATAAAAACAGTTCTTAAAACTGTATCATTGACAAGTCCTTGTTCTTGACGTAGACGTCATTATGAATTAGCTCTTAATTCGATATGTATAGAGTACATTACCATTCAGCAAATTTAGAAAAAGTGTTTCGTTCGTTATGTTTAGCGTTGGAAACCGCGCAGAGCCGAAACGAACATGTCGATCCCTCTCTTTCATTAGGTTGGAATATATATTTGTCGCACTTTTGCTGGTGTGAAGTTTTGTACGTAGAAAAGGGAATGAGTTTTATTAAAAACCGTTTTCGGTTCTAGCAATAAAGCGTCCGTTCGTTTCGTATCGAAAAACGCTTTTTCAAAACTGTTATCTTAAAAAACGCCCAGCTCTAGAAGACAAGCACACTTTAACGATAACAAATGAATATATCGTTTTATCTCATTATACACAACACAACTACCGTAAATTCATATGTCGATTTATCATTTTCAGGTTGATGGACACAGCAAATAATAAGTTGACATAATTAATTATTCATAATTTATCGAAATGTATATTTCGATTTGTCAAGTTATTCTCACATCTGAGGTGTACTCTGGTACAAAGGAAAACACTGATAACTGTACATTTGTGAACATAATATAGACCTTAGTACAACGTGTTAAGGTCCAGGGGGTATAGTTAACAGTGTCTTCGTATGGCAACGTTCACACAAAACATTAAATTATAAGTACCTAAGTGTACTCAGGATATACAAACACATATATTCTACATATTCTATATCCATGCAAACTTTAGAACAGGTTATACATAATTACATATTTAGAAGTCTAAAATAATCAAGAAATTAGCCGCGACTGGATTGCGCGTGACGCGTGATCCTGCTTGTCACTCGTCGCGCGCGCAGTACTTTCTCTATCCGTCTCTTTCATTCCGCCCCCGCTCCGACCTGTATCGGCGACGAATTAGTGTCTAGTTTCGTGTAGCAAGCGATCACGGTCATTACGCGGTGTCACAAAATAATTGTTTGTCAATGTGTAATTTTTTTTATGTCATTTTCGATTAAAGAATGCAAATACTCAAACTCTTGTCTTGTCATCCTAAAATGTGAACGAAACTGCTCATCTAGCTCGTTGAATAATCTGAATTCACTGTATTGCCTTCTAAAGTACCTAATTAATATTCTGCATCCATATTCTTCGTTTTTTTCTGTTCAAATTATTCCCTTTTTTCTTCCGTCTATTCAGAATTGCTGCTGCCACTTTAAATATTTTTATTTTGTTCTAAGTCTTGTAAATGACACTTAGGGCCGGGACACCCGGACAGCATTTCAACTGCAACCCAGCTGTAAAGTGCCAGTTCCGGGGCAGATCTGATGCAGTTAGTGTAACTGCATCAAAACTGCAAACTGAGTGCAGTCCGCTTGCAACTGTTGTGCATTTACGACCGTGCAGCCAGATTGCAGTTAGTGTGCGGTTGACAGGACTGCACCACAGCTGCAAGCGGACTGCACAGTCGGTTTGTAGTTTTGATGCAGCTAGTGTAACCGCATCAGAACTGCTCTGGAACTGCCACTTTGTAGCTGGGTTGAGTAGGTAATTTTCCTTGTTTGTTCAAAAAATGAATGTGACTTTTTTTGATAAATGTATGTTACATTTTTTATTATTTTAATTTGTTTGCACCCATATGAAAAGACTTACAATATGATTATGTTTATTCATTTAGTAAGTTTTTTTTTTATTTCGCTTCATTTTAAACATTTAGTTTACGTAAGCACACGTTTCTAATCTGCTTTATTAAAAATAAGAAATTATTTTGTTGTGTTTTTGATGAAAGTTATCTATTTTCGTTTCTATGTATATTTTCTTTCGTATCTGAATAATTTCAATTAATAATTGATGTTATCGTTCTGAAACAAAATATACGTTTTTTTTTATGAATAGCACGAGTTTTTTTTTCTCTTTTATTAAGTACCTAGGTAAAAATATTTCTACTTGCCTGCCCACTTCCTTGTTAAGACATTATAATAAAATTATACCATGCAGCCAGCAGCAGCTTTATAAATATTATAATTCGCATTTCACGCCCTGATATGCCTAAGTCATGTATCTTTAGATACAGATCGTTGCATGACAGGCTTAGTATGGTGAGCCTGTCACGCCTAACTCTGTTAGAGCTCATAAATAAATAAATATACACATATACAAATATTTTCAACACAGAAAATATGCATTAGCCTTTCACTGATATATCAAAATATATATTTTTTAATTATTGCATGATATCGTTGAATTATCAACAATTTACGAAAAAAAACTTTAAACTGCTTTTTCTCAAAACTATGTTTTTTGAGATAAGTACATGAGATAGGATTGACACGGCAGCGCTGCGCTCGCGACGTCGGTGACGTGCGATGCGGCGCCGGGCGGCGTGGTGGCCGTGCTCGCGCAGCGCGGCGCCGACGGCCGCGAGCGCGCCGTGCTACACGCTTCGCGCACTCTCAACGCGGCCGAGAAAAACTATGCACAAATTTGTCGTGAGGGACTAGCTGTGATTTTTGGGGTGACATTTATTCTTTCCCATATTTTCTTTATGTTTTTATTACAATCTAGTATGCATTTTTTATCATATGTATTTTTACATTTATTTACGGCTTTAGTACATTTATTCCTATATTTTGTGTATATAATTCGCTTTATCATATTTTTTGGTTCATTACACCATATATCAAAAAGTCTATCCCTCTCAACTATCATTTTTTTTATATTATCGTTAATCCATGGTTTATTGTTTCTTGTATTATTAGACTGAACAGATTTATATATGTAGCACTTATCGTAAATGTTTGTAAATATTTGTGTTAGAGCGTTATATAATTCAACGGGGCAATTTATGGACATCAAGTTATCAAAATTACATTCCAAAAGCATTTCTCTGACCTTGCGGTTGTCAAGGACACGCTTTCGCTCAGCGCTCGCAATTTGGTTCCGGTTCGCGCCACTATTGCCGAGGGCGCCACCGCCGCGCGAGCGAGCGGCCGCGTCGCTGCCGGCTGCCCCGGCGTCGCCGCACGCTTCGCGCGACGGTGCGCGGGTCCATTGCACCACAGCAGACACGAAATAGTGGTCCGATATTTTTTGTTTAATCACCGCTGAGCTAATACGAGCCGTTGGCGAGGAGGTCCTTATGTAAATATGATCTATACAAGATGTAACAATTTTGTCTACTACAATTTCTTTACGTGTTGTTATATTAATACATTTGGTTAGGCCAAACTCGGACATAATAGTTTCATATTCAATAACTTGTTTGTTTTCTTTATTTAGTAAGTTTATATTTATATCGCCACAAAATATCAAATTTGCATCTAAAGGAATTTTATTAAAAACCAAGCGTATGTCCTGCAAGAATTCAACTACTTTGTCCTGTTTTAATGTTTTAGGAGGTCTATATACACATATTAAGTACACAGTTTGGTTATTGGTTTCAAGTGTAATGGAAACGCACTCGGCCGATCGAAAGCTAGGCGCGGGACGCGGGAGTCTCGCTCACCCGCGCCGGCATGTCCTTGCGCGTGTAAACAAGAACCCCCCCTCCTGTTCGCCCTGTGCGGGTAAAACTATGCAGATTGTAACCTTTTATACTATAAAAACTTAATAAAGAATAATTAATATTTGGTTCAGTAATTACTAGTACATCAATATTTTTTAGGTTTCTATTTACAGTTAAAAGTAACTCTGCGAATTTTTTCTTTATGGAACGAATGTTTACATGTAGAATACATAAGTGGTTATTTAAACTATGTAATGTAGAAAACCAGGAATTAAAATTATCAACATCAGCCGTATTTATTGAGTCGTCAATAATTGACTCAATACTAATGAGATCCGCGAATGATGACAATAAATTATCTATAATTAGACATGGGAAATAATGATACACTTCACTTGGGTAGGTCGCTTTCCGATCTTATCCAAAGGGTTTTTTCGCCTTCCGCCTTCTTCACCAGCACTCTGCCATTGGTCACCCAGATAAATCTATACACGCCGTGCAGTTTCTTCTTGGTGGTCCACAGCAGGGCTCGGGTTTGTTTAGGCAGGTCCTCGTTAATGTAGACTTTGTGGGTCTTCGTGCCGCCGGTCACCATGGCGCTGGTCACCTCCATGACCTTGCGACGCTGCGAGAGCCAAGTATCACGAGAACCAGTACCGGATGATTTGAAGCCTACAATTATTGAAGCCGGTTTCTCGTCTGCTTGTTTTCGTGGGTGGCTGCGCCGGGCCCACTCGATGTCCGTACTCTTGACGTTAATCATATCGCCTAGTTTTGTCACGACACTCATCACACATTCATCTGGCAATTGTTCGATACCAGCGATTTCGATATTGTGCTTACGGCTGGCTTGCTCGAACTCGAGCATTTTCTGTTCTAAAGCTATATTTTGTTTTTCCAGGAAGACACACTTATTGCTGATATTAGACACAGATTTTTCAAGTGTGTTTATTTTTTCTTTAGACTTAGCATGCTCCATTATCAGCGCGTCGTATTTATCTGAAAGGACACTCATGCTCTGGTTAATTGAATCCAATTGTTTTTTTAGTCCTGGGATAGAGCTAACCTTCTTTTGAATGTCCTTCAGGATTTTGTCAAAGTCATGTTCTGTTTCTTCTACGTCATCAGCCTCCGAGTCGTCCTCCTCGCAGTTGTTGCAATATATTCTGTTTTTTCCTGCCTTCATGTCGGCCGCCAGCCCCCTAACACAGCTTCTGTGGAAGGTACCCTGACATGGCCCCTGGCACATGAAGTGTGAGCCTCTTTTAGATAACACTTTTTTACATTTAGCACACTCCATCACAAGCTCCACACTGTTAATTTAGCAAATGAATTTCTAGGAATTACGTCGACGGTCGAAATAATCCTAAGTCAGTTGCATGAGACTCACCAAGGTATGGTGAAGTGTAAGAACTTGGCGCGTAATTATGTGTACTGGCCCGGCATCGACGGCGATATTGAACGCGTGTGTCGCGCGGTCAGACCTGTAAAATTAAGTGCCAAGCGCGGCGCCCATAGACGACGCCGCCGTCCGAAAGATGGCCTCCTCGACCCGATTGATGCCATCACGAAAGTCACCAACGAGTGGAACCTCGTGCTGGCATCAATCAAGGCCGAGAAGGCCAACAAACGCTCCCGACGACGAGGGCGCCCCCCTGAAAGCATTAAAGTTCAAAGGCCTGTCTACGAAGACAGGTACCAAGACAGAGACGCCCTTGCCGAACGGGACCGCCGCCTGGCCGGACTGTCCCAACCACTTTTATGGGTTGACTTATCACCTAATCATCACTCTATCATCCACCATTCCATCTCATAATACAATAAACAATAAACACAATCACGAACACATACTTATTACATTATTCATTATTCTATTTATATTTATTATATATATACAGCTGGTCATTGTCTCCTTAGGGACACAGCTTTACACCACACACTACGCTGCGGGTCTGGAGGTCCTTTTGTGACCCCACCCGCACTCCCAGACCGCCCCAGTACAGCCGAAAGCCTCGGGCCAACCAGTAATCAAAAAAATAAAAAAAAAATTGTCTGTCTCGGAACCCTTTGAAATTAATAATGTTTGAACCTCAATATCTCGGTAATTATCAAGTTTTAAAAAAGTTGCCCCTAATAAACATGCTTATTTTAGCGTCCTCTATACGATAGCATCATAAAAAATAGGTGTCAATATGTCATCACACCTGTCGAATTTTTTTTAAGTCCTGGGTCCCCTTTGCTACACACCGACCTGTTACAATATTTTGATAGTAAATACTTACTTACCTAAAGATGTATATGTAAATACTTAATACCTACTATGTAATGTTGCACAATTAATATTATTGCAATATTCTGATAGTAAATACTTACCTAAATATATGTATGTAATTACTTAATATTACCTACTTCGTAAATACGAGGGAAGTGTTATGTACGGTAGATTGATAATATGACCAAACGCGTGCGGTTGTGCCTGCACACCCCGATATATTAGACTCCCAATTTCACGACTCAGAGGAGGCCCCCTGGACAGAGGTGTGCAGGCAAAAGCGCCCCCGTAAAAACGGCGAGAGCGCCGTCAAATGATGTGAAAAATAGCCACGATGCGCACCTCCTCGAAAGCGGAAGTGCCGCCCAAAACATTGTCCAATCGTCCCCATTTTCACAGGATGGGATTGATATCGTCCCCAATGAATCACAAGATACATATCTCTCACTTTCGGGAAGGCCTATGCCCTCCCCCCAGTTCACCCAAACCCAAAGTCAGACACAATTTTCCCCGGTCGCCCCTATGGGTAGATTCAGATTAAGACCGTCTGTAACGCATTTTGATTTTTGATTTTTGACCAGTCCTAATACTTGGTACATTATTGTTGAAGTGAAGGAAATAATCTACTAAACAAAGTATCGTAATACCAATCTTTTGTTTAGTATTTTATAAATATGGCTTGTGTTTAAACGCCTACCAAATATGATTAAACGCGATTAAACGCCTACCAAATATATTGATAAATTACTACCAATAAATTCTTAATGCTCACCAAAACGGATGAATGCTCACCAAATAGTGTATCCCAAACTATTCTATAAATAAAGCAAATAATTATTTTTCTTACATCCTATAAAAATATATGAACACCTAAAAAGTTAATTTCAGACCAAATAATCTATATTACTGTCAAATGGATGTCACCAATATTTTATATTATTACTTCCATTATAGTCATTTTTTCTGAGGCAAAAAACTAAATGCTCACCAAAATGGCTTTTTTCACCAAAATTTCAAATTGGTGCTAGGCGGCTAAAACTCGGTATCGGGGGGCTCTCGGGGCTCAAAAATATGAATCTGAAATCTTGTCCGAAAATTCGGTCAAATTCGGAAAATATCGAAAAAAAAAACGATTTGTATGGAGAAAATTTCAAATTGATATAGCATAGCTAATAATGACTACTACACATTATGGAGCGTTTTTAGGGATGTAAAAAAAAAAACTAACCTAACCTAACCCGGCCGAGTCGGATCTGCTCTGAAAGGTGATCAGGATTAGATGGATACCTAGCTGAAACACTAATTTATGAAAACAATATTTGGTGAGCAAAACATCCATTTTGGTGAGCGAAACATCCATTTTGGGAAGCAAAAAATCCATTTTGGGAAGCAAAAAGATATTTTTTGGTAATCATTTTGATGTTTTATGAAAACAATATTTGGTGAGCAAAAAATCCATTTTGGGAAGCAAAAAGATATTCTGACTCAACATAAAATTATTCTGGTGTAATGTATATCGATTTTGGAATACAAAATGATTTAATTTGGGGAGCACTGTATAGAGTGAATTTATATTAAATGGAGGCAATTAATTTTATTTGGAATTTAGTTTTGGGGTATAAAAGCCATTTTGGTGAGCGTTTAAATTGTTCCCAATAAATATTAAGTGACAATCATACACAAATCGACCTAGTCCCAAACTAAGCAAAGCTTGTACTATGGGTACTAGACGACGATATACATAATATATAAATACATATATAGATAACATCCATGACCCAAGAACAAATATTTGCCCTGGCCGGGATTCGAACCCACAAGAAGTAGGCAATTGTTTTTTTTTAGTTACGTTACCTACAAATAAGTTTTAGTTTTACCGCTTTATATAGTAAATGGTTGAACACCATAAGTCCGGTCCGGTCCAGGGATAGTGGCGCTACAAACAGCTTTCATATGGCAATAATGTGCACACGTTATATTATTAAACGTCAGTAACGATTAAGATAACGCTGCCCGCGAAGCTATGGATGGTGCCAATGCCGGTACCCCTCCCTCTCCGGGGGTAGCCGCGAATATGTTAGGAGAATGTGAAGCTGTGGACAGCGATTACGCTCATTCTATTAACAGTTAACATTGACACATGATTTAAATAGCAAACTATCATACACAGTCTCGTACTTTTGCTATAAGTTATTTCGTAGGCGCTCAACATCTATCTTCAATTGTGAATAATTTCGCGTCTCCAAGCATATCATAACTGATTTTTAAATAAGCGGTAGATCATAAGGTGGACAATAACTTAAAAATAAAATTGCGCACGCTATCGACGGATATAAAAAAATAATGAATAAAAACTAAAATTTAAGTTTATGTCAATATCTTGGTTTCCAATTACAATTCAGATATGGAGTAAAGCTTGAATAACTCATAATTGTACGTGTTAAAATACAGTTACTAATAGTTGCTTTCAATTTTGGATTATAGTGAAAAAATTGTTCTTATCCTATTTCCAACACACTCCAAAATATCAACTTTGATATTTTTTCTCGAAAACGGACTATAATGGACATAGGTCTTTTTCTTTGTCCTTTTATCACGTCGAAATAGCTAATGATAACCATCATAGGATACTTTTCACCCGACCGCAATAAAGGAAAAAAAAACGCAGACGAAGTTCACACCTTCTAGCACTTCCATATATGCGAGATGAGTCTCTCATTGAAAGGAATGTGACTGGTAGTAGATATATGTCGCACGACAGTGTCGCGTATCACAGTTATACTAAAGGTAACCCAATTACAGGTGCAAATTATTATGTGAGAAGTTAAACGCTTCACTGACTTATTGGCGAATTTAGCCATTAAGTAACTGCTTTTTAACGTAGGTTGTAAGTAAAACATCGACCTACTTATAAAAAGAAAAAAGCAGATACGTCTGTAACGCATTTTGATTTTTGATTTTTGACCAGTCCTAATACTTGGTACATTATTGTTGAAGTGAAGAAAATAATCTACTAAACAAGGTATCGTAATACCAATCTTTTGTTTAGTATTTTGTACTAAACGGCTTTAGTAAATTTTAATATTGCACTTTCGTAGAATCTACTAAACAAGGTATCGTAAATTACGAAGTAGATTTAGAATTACTTAGTAGATTATTTCCTTCACTTCAACAATAATGTACCAAGTATTAGGACTGGTCAAAATATCTTTTGTTAGGTATTTTATACTAAACGGCTTTATATAAATAAATATTAAGGGATAATCATACACAAATCGACCTAGTCCCAAACTAAGCAAAGCTTGTACTATGGGTACTAGACGACGATATACATAATATATAAATACATATATAGATAACATCCATGACCCAAGAACAAATATTTGCACAAATATTTGCGCTGGCCGGGATTCGAACCCACAAGAAGTAGGCAATTGTTTTTTTTAGATACGTTACCTACAAATAAGTTTTAGTTTTACCGCTTTATATAGTAAATGGTTGAACACCATAAGTCCGGTCCGGTCCAGGGATAGTGGCGCTACAAACAGCTTTCATATGGCAATAATGTGCACACGTTATATTATTAAACGTCAGTAACGATTAAGATAACGCTGCCCGCGAAGCTATGGATGGCGCCAATGCCGGTACCCCTCCCTCTCCGGGGGTAGCCGCGAATATGTTAGGAGAATGTGAAGCTGTGGACAGCGATTACGCTCATTCTAATAACAGTTAACATTGACACATGATTTAAATAGCAAACTATCATACACAGTCTCGTACTTTTGCTATAAGTTATTTCGTAGGCGCTCAACATCTATCTTCAATTGTGAATAATTTCGCGTCTCCAAGCATATCATAACTGATTTTTAAATTAGCGGTAGATCACAAGGTGGACAATAACTTAAAAATAAAATTTCGCACGCTATTGACGGATATAAAAAAATAATGAATAAAAACTAAAATTTAAGTTTATGTCAATATCTTGGTTTCCAATTACAATTCAGATATGGAGTAAAGCTTGAATAACTCATTATTGTACGTGTTAAAATACAGCTACTAAAAGTTGCTTTCAATTTTGGATTATAGTGAAAAAATTGTTCTTATCCTATTTCCAACACACCCCAAAATATCAACTTTGATATTTTTTCTCGAAAACGGACTATAATGGACATAGGTCTTCAATTGCAATTTGTGTTATTAGAGCTAACTGTATCGACATCCGCTATCAGCTAAAAATGTCTCACACCAAGGAATTCTATAAAAGACTGTGCTATCATACAAATGACACTTAGTTACTGCAACGAAAGCAACATTTGTACCATCAACTAATAGTTTTGTAGTTTTTATTAAATTCACATTGTTTGTTTCGTAGAATCAACCATACAGTTTTGTAAAATCAATAAAAGGTTTAGTTGCCTCAACGAAAGCAACATTTGTAACATCAACTAATAGAGTTTAGTAGTTTTTATTAAATTCACAATGTTTGTTTCGTAGAATCAACCATACAGTTTTGTAAAATCAATTAAAAGATTTAGTTGCTTCAACGAAAGCAACATTTGTAACATCAACTAATAGAGTTTAGTAGTTTTTATTAAATTCAAAATGTTTGTTTCGTAGAATCAACCATACAGTTTTGTAAAATCAATTAAAAGATTTAGTTGCTTCAACGAAAGCAACATTTGTAACATCAACTAATAGAGTTTAGTAGTTTTTATTAAATTCACAATGTTTGTTTCGTACAATCAACCATACAGTTTTGTAAAATCAATTAAAAGATTTAGTTGCTTCAACGAAAGCAACATTTGTAACATCAACTAATAGAGTTTAGTAGTTTTTATTAAATTCACAATGTTTGTTTCGTAGAATCAACCATACAGTTTTGTACAATCAATTAAAAGATTTAGTTGCTTCAACGAAACCAACATATGTAACATCAACTAATAGAGTTTAGTAGTTTTTATTAAATTCACAATGTTTGTTTCGTACAATCAACCATACAGTTTTGTAAAATCAATTAAAAGATTTAGTTGCTTCAACGAAAGCAACATTTGTAACATCAACTAATAGAGTTTAGTAGTTTTTATTAAATTCAAAATGTTTGTTTCGTAGAATCAACCATACAGTTTTGTAAAATCAATTAAAAGATTTAGTTGCTTCAACGAAAGCAACATTTGTAACATCAACTAATAGAGTTTAGTAGTTTTTATTAAATTCACAATGTTTGTTTCGTAGAATCAACTATATAGTTTTGTACAATCAATTAAAAGATTTAGTTGCTTCAACGAAAGCAACATTTGTAACATCAACTAATAGAGTTTAGTAGTTTTTATTAAATTCACAATGTTTGTTTCGTAGAATCAACCATACAGTTTTGTAAAATCAATTAAAAGATTTAGTTGCTTCAACGAAAGCAACATTTGTAACATCAACTAATAGAGTTTTGTAGTTTAAAAAAAAAATCACAATGTTTGTTTCGTAGAATCAACCATACAGTTTTGTAAAATCAATCAAAAGGTTTAGTAATACTTACTAAAGTGACGGGTTTCGTAAATTATACCATCTACTTTCGTAAATGTAACTGTGTACTTTCGTAAAATCTATTAAATAAAATAATTGAATTTACTAAACTAAAATTGTATTAATTTTACTACTGCACTTTGGTAACCCTAACTAAACAGTTTCGTAAAATCTACGAAAGTCTTTTGTAAATGCTGATTTGAATGTCAACATAAACAAGTTTCGTAATTTTAATCTTTTAGATTTCGTAATATTAACTACAAAAAGGGTAAATATTACTAAATCAAATTCAACTAAAGTGACTTTCGTAAAATCAACCCTCACCGTTTTTTCAGTGTAGGGTTGTACAACTTTGAGATCCGGTGACCACAAACGAGTACGTGATATTCGATCGTTGCATATTTTAATCGTGTATAATAAATGTCAGATTATTAGCTAAATTGACGTTTTATTCATCTTTTCTACTTCCAATACGCACGAATCAACTTTTTGATCGACGCAAATCTGTCCTATTACAAGTACAGTCGCCATCAGACATATCGTAGCATGTAAGGTATTCATAAATATCTGAACACTACTCTTATTGACTGGGCGTTACAGTACATGCAAATGCGCTGATGGCGACTGTACAAGCAAAGCTAGCTGTTAAATTTCATCTTAAGAGCCTTATCACACTTGCGATTTGCGAGCGTATTTTGTATGAAGGCGATCGCGCAGCGTGTTCGCCGCGTCTCTTATTTGTATAGAAAATACGCTCGCAAATCGCAAGTGTGATAAGGCCCTTATAACTAGGTTTATATTTATGGTGTACGTTGAAATCTTAGAATAAATATGCCTAGAACGATAGTCTTCATAAGACAGACCTGCGAAGGATGAAGCCGGTTTTGGTGGTATGTGTGCGTGTCTACGAACCGATCATAGAGACGATCAGAGTGACGTTGTGACAGATGCACACACGGATGAAACTGAGCCTGACAGGTCGTGGCTTACCAAAACTGGCTTCACTTTCAAGCGCGGACTAGGTTTCTAGGTGTCTTCTAAGGTTACGTTCAAAGTCCCAACTGTTAAACCTAATTAACAGAAATCTATCTTTCTAAATCTGAAAAAAATTAAAAATAACAATATAATTATGAATATTAGATGCCCGATTTCTTGGTAACGCCAGAGACATTCAAAAGTTTCGGTCTAAAAGTTGATTCGTTGACCTTTTTCAAAAGAAAGATGTTACGGAAATTATTGTTTGGGTCTTTTCAAGACTGAATAGCCTATTACTGAACCTGTGAGCTACAATCCTCGACCTCGACGTCACTTACCATCGGGTGATACAGAGGGCAATCGCTGGTCGGTTTGTGAATAAAAAAGAAAGAAAAAAAATAAACCGGCTGTGCTGTGATGCGGCCTCTTCCGAAGATTTGCAGCGGCGGGTGGTACAGGGCGCTATTGAGGGCGTTATCGCGGGTGAGGTGGCCAAATATTTCTGAGCATTATTTATTTTCAAATTCTTTACAATGTGAGGAACACGCACGTGTGTACAAAGTGTTCGATATTTTGCAAGTTCGTGACCTCAGATTGTGATTCGGGTTCGGGTGAGAACAGGTTTCAATCTGTATCACGTAAGAGCGAGTGAGACAGGTATACCTAAAACGCGAATGGCATTCTGACAACTCACACACTGTAGAATGGTTTTGTTCGTCCTTTGACTGGCTCTAAAAATTGCGAATCAAATACCAATACGATCGGGCGACGAAACATATATGATAAACCGGCCATGATGAGCCGGTCGGTTCTGGTCTTCGGATTGCCACACCGAGTAAGGCGCTCTATGTGTCGCGCTTGCATCACTCCGCCGTGGCTGACGATGTATGGTGGAGTACGTTCGCCGGAAGACTGGCTTCTCGCTGAGGGTGCACCAGCTGCAGTCCCGGCACTACGTGCACTTCAGCTCGTTTGTGGTGCGCGTGCCGCGGCCGCTGCAGGACACCATCGCAAGTGCAGACTTCTGGCCGAAGGGTGTTGTGTTTCGGCAGTTCCGGGGCAATCTGCCGAATCCTGCACCAGATCAGACGACGCAACGGAGCCACGCTGTTACGTCGGATAAATCAAATTAGATTTAAGTTTTTTTTTTTTGTAATGTAATTTTGTAGTTCTCAGTGCCTTGGTTTATTTACTGTTATGCTGTGTAACTAATTTAAATAAATAAATAAAACTTCCCGATGAACTTTAACCTAAGTCCTTACATCTAGTTTTTCGACGCAAATTCGTTGTTCACCCACTTTCGTCATTCTACTATAAATACTTCGCCCTTCCCCAAATAACCGGATCTGTTCGTTTACCCTCATTCACCTTTCTGTTTTAATTATACCTACTTATAAATAGGGCAGGCTCAAAGGTTAGTTCGTATTAACTTAGTTAGCCTAATGTTACTAATTACAAGTACGAGAGTGGCGGAGGATACTAGATTACCCAATTTCTTGGAACCGTTTTGTGTAGGTAAAGCCTGACCAGAAATATATGAGGATTGTCAAGAGGGCGCAATTTATACGATTTATATGGCAACAATTTTGCAACCAATCGCAACTCACTATAATGACATTAGTTTTAAATACCTGTCAGTTCCACTATGTTAATCTCGTAATATCATTTAATGGAATGCACTCTTTTCCTGACTGTTTTTCGTGTAACACATGTACACTTTATTTATAATCTTACGTTCACAACTGTGAAAAAAATTCGGCATTTTCTTTGGATAATTTTAAATATTTGCCTTTTAAAGCGGTTAAAGAAAGCACCAAGAATGACATTGACATAGTTGACAAACCATCATAAAATCATTGCCAGTGTAAGAAATTAGTTCCAGTGAAATTCCGCAATATGGCGCATCCTCATATATTTCTGGTCAGGCTTTAAATCGAAATTAACTGCCTGCGTTGAGTAAACTTGGTTAAAATAGGCTAGTTTCCTCAAGACATCGCCACACACGCCCCACTACCTACAACGTCGCTTTCCACTCAAACAACCAATAAGTGGGTACATACCACAATTTTTATATTAAACTATTGATACAAAGATATCTAAGCTCAAAGAAAAATTGAAATGAGTTAGTAATTTAAACTAGTTTACCTTTCAAGTAAACTAGTTTAAATAAATATATGTAATTGATTTTTGGACTAATCTTACTTAGAATCGTTATTCAGTGTCGATACGAAAAAAAACTTGGCAGGTATCTAATTTCGTATAAAACTCCGTAGCAAAAAGGAAAGGCATACTAAACATTAAGTTCTGCACACACACATTCAGACCGCTCTCTACCAGATTAAAACCATAACTTTAGCGAATAGCCGGCGCAAAAGGGCTTCTGAGGAATATTAAACTTACAAGTGCACTAAAGCGGCATTTTCAATGAATTTATCACGGAGTTATGATCGTTTATTTTTTTATGGAATTGCTTTAAATCCTGCTTTATTATTATGGCCAAGTTTACGGCATTATTATCAACCCACTGTACTCAAAAACCCAGTACCGTTACCATGAGTTTAGAGTGACTGTACTCGCTAGCGAAGTAGCGACTGTGTAAACGGTTTGTATGGGGAATTGTAGTTCTGCAAAGTAGGTACCTAATCGCTAGGGTCGCTGTACTATTCTCCATACGCATTGTTAACGCTGTCGCTAGCGAGTAGGTAGGTATAGGTCTGCGTAAAGGCATTCCCACTCCGGAAGAAAAAAAAAAAAAGGTAGGTATAGGTCACTTTAACTCATGTTAATGGTACTGATAGCTGACGCCCAAACAGCCGCAAAGCTGATTTGCTGGGCCGGACACGTGTGTCGCATCCGGAAGTTATGGGTTAACCAAGTGGGTCCCACAGAATAGAGTCAAGCGTCGCGGCAGACCCCGACGGACATAAAAAAAATAAGTTGATTATTTCAGGAAAGCGGTTCTTTTTAGCTAATCTAAAATTTAAAGATTCTGTGCCAAGGAAATTAAACTAAAAATATAAGTGCACAAACTATCATGTACTCACTTTACCCATAAGGATTTATCCATGATGGTTTACTCATAATGGTTTACCCATAAGGGTTTACCCACAAGGGTTGATGTTTTAAGTCTCATGGCGAGACGACCTTGGTGTCTCCCATAAGAACTGGTAGGAGATAGCCCAAGATCGGGACACGTGGAAAAATGAGAGGGAGGCTTTTGACCAGCAGTGGGAGCCTAGCTCTTAAATAAAATCAAATATAATAAATACATTATCATTGGCCTTTTACATCTATTACAGATGAGTTAAGCAGCGTTTAATAAAGTGCGGCATTTACGAAGATGGCTGGATAGCCCGATACGAGAGCGACAGCCACGGCCGCATACCTAATTGACAAATAAATACTTAGATACATATATTATCAACGAATTAAAGTGTTTTTTGGTGATGCTATAAAAGGCCCATGGCAGTTTAAGCCATGTTCAATATCCAAAAATAATACATAAAATTATCAACTAATTAAATAGATGGTGTAGTGATTTTTGGTGATGCTGAAAAGGCCCATGGCAGTTTAAGCCATGTTCAATATCCAAAAATAATACATAAATTAACAACTAATTAAATAGATTGGTGTAGTGATTTTTGGTGATGCCAAAAAGGCCCATGGCAGTTTAAGCCTGTTCAATATGTAAACATTATACATAAATTATCAACTACTTAAATAGATGGTGTAGTGTTTTTGGTGATGCTAAAAAGGCCCATGGCAGTTTAAGCCATATTGAATATCCAAAAATAGGTTCACAATTCGAAAGAATCGATCCACAGCCACCCTGGCCCGGCACGATAAGAAACACAAAGGCATCGAGCCTTTACAACTGGAAGTTATCGGGAAAATTCCAACAAACCATTACTTTGGGAACTCGACCGCTTGTATTTAGTGAAAAGCCAATGGCGTAAGTTAACACGTTATTGTACACAAAAACTGTTAAAAATTCATCAATTACAAAATAACATAGGTACAAAGGCGAATCCCTTATAGGGATAATTATAAGAGGGATCTCTTCCGGTTAATCTTTGAGCAATTGAGTGAGTACGAGAAGAAGATAATCAAACTAACACCGTGTACAAAAAGGTATTAAAAAAAAAACAATAAATTGAAGTTTTTTCTAGAAAAACTTTTTAAAACATGCGTAGGTAATAATAATAAGACGCACATGTTTAATATATTTTTATTGATTTACATTCGCAAACACTTACATATGTTAGAAAGAAAGTGAACATATCGTACAGTACTTTTATTTCACGAGCGCGGGTGAGCCATGTTTGTGTGAGTTGATGTACATGCATATTGGCTCTGTGTGGGTGAGCCGGCACTGAGCGCTCCCGAGCTCACCCACACAGAGCCAATGTGCATGTACATTACTCACACAAACATGGCTCATCCGCGCTCGTGAGATAAAAGTACTGTATGAGCAAACAGTTATAATAATATGGGTGCGGGTACCCCCGCACGTTTGTTATAATTATAACCTTTGTATCGTTTCACATAATGTATCGAACGTTTAATTTGCCGTGTGTCTGTGTGTTTAATGCTATTTTTGACTTCCAGAAATATCAGTATAAATTGACATATAAGTTAGGTTAGGTTAGAAAGCAACTGTCATGTCATTTTTAACTCCCAACTAAAGTAGAGGGGTGTGTAAATTGTGTGAGGGGCAAGAAAACATCTATCAACTCTACAATAGGTCAACTGCTTATTAGACGAAATAAAATGTATAAAACATTACGTACCTCAATATTATGTTAAGTGTCTATACGCTACAGGGTGAAACCTAAGTCGTAAACAGAAATGTTTGTTTCTATTCCCATTCTCTTGTTCCCATCATTTTAAGGCAAATTCATTGCAGCAACTCTTGAATCAACTTTATAACATCAACACCAACCTTATGGTCACCCTATTCGAAAAGACTTGGTCTGTATGGTCTATTACAGTTTAACGTAGCAATTATTAGGGTGTCCGTGAGACTCAGTATTTTTTTAATTTTTTTTTAATTAACAAACAACTTACATATTTTTGCGTGTTGTCCGTCTACATGTTTAAACTAAAGTTAAACAGTGAAAAACAAATATTACTGTTTACGAAATAGGATGTATATCTAAATCCATGTACCTATATTTAAATTTTTACAGAGTCCTATTTTTATTACAAAACAAAACATACTTAGTTATTCCTTTAAGATACATGGTGTGGCTTCAGAAGATCACTAAATTTAATTACATCGTCATCATCATCATTACCCCTATTTCTATCTACAGGTTTAGTATCAGATTTCTGTGCTTCAACCTTTGGTGATAAGTTCACTTTAGGATGGCGAGTTTCTGGTTTATTTTCTTCATCTTTTTGTACGTGTTTGGTTTCGGGTTTTGTTTTTTGATTGTTTTTAGTCTGCAATGAGTCTTTCTCTCGCTTTTGAACGTTTACTCCTTGGATTTCATTTAATGCGGGTCTGTAAAAACGCGACACTGAAGTTAATTCTGCAGAGGTACTTATTTCACATAAGATATAATATTTCATATATCATAAAATAATTGATGCTGGTGCAGAGGATTTTTCTTATATTAACTTGTGCTGATGATGATGATTTTCCATTTAAGAGGCTTTATTCCTTTTCAATTTTATTTATTTCATATTATGACAAATATATTCATAATTTCAACCAACTTTTTTAAGTGAATAAAACTTTTACCTAAGTTCTAGAAAGTAACTTACTATATCATGCTTCCATTGCATGCAGTTAATAAGTTGAAAAAAAATAATTTTTCTGCGTGAATTTTGTCAATTTCTAGTTTTTGAAACACAAATTACCAATGAAAAATTCAAACTGTAGGATTCAAATATACTTATACAAAAAATCGCAATAGCCCTGTTCTAAGTAGTAACATTGATAAGATGTTAAGAGACATGTTTGATTATAGATAAAAATGTATAAAATAATCAGCAATTTTGAACGGATTAAGGAGCCTGCACCTCTAGCACAGCTGTGATACGCGACTCTTTCTCGCGCGAGATATATTACCCATCTCCTTCTGTACAGTACTGCGAGAGAGTGACGGGTGATGCTAAGTCGCGCAGCATAGTAGTTGTGCTAGATGGGCTGGTTATTGTAATGATTGTTGATGGTGGTTGATTGGTTAGTATGACACGTACCCGTCAGGATGTCCGATCCATGAAATGGTTCGTCGAATGATATCAAAGCCGCGCTCCTTTGGTGGTTTGATACATTCTTTCTCCCAATTAAACTTTCTCGCTCCATTTCCTTGTCCATCTTCCTCAGTCCTGTAACATACTCGAATATTCAATTAACATAGCTACCGTTAATTACGTATACTTGCTTATGTACCTATGGAGTAATTCATTGGATCTAAAAGAGGAAAATATTTTTTTTATTTTTTTGGTTATTCGACTAAGTGTCCTGAGAATTTGATTCTAGTTCGGTCATTTCTGCGACAGCCAAACATTGGAAGCAAATTTTATTGCAAGCATTGAAATCAATATTTCTTGATCTTACTGATTTTCACAATGTGCTTTTATTTAAGATTGTAAGTAAATAAAGAAAAAATTGTATGTTTGAGTTTGAATCGAGATGTGGTGTCATTGATGAGTATGTTGAAGAACAGTGGACCAATGTCAGATCCCTGAGTTAACCTCGCTGAATTTATATTGTCTGTTTTCTGAAGGTAAGCTTGATCCTAGTCAAATACGCGTAGGTACTAAAACCATCTTATTTTTCTACCAAATGTCAAGATTGATCCTGTCAGAAGAGGATCCTGTCGGCGGGCATAAAATTATTGTTTGGCATAAAATCATTGACCGTAATTTCGAAATTATTAACTTTACTAGAGTTTTGAGAGTAATAAATAATAAATAAATAAATAAATATTAAGGGACAATCTTACACAAATCGACCTAGTCCCAAACTAAGCAAAGCTTGTACTATGGGTACTAGACGACGATATACATAATATATAAATACATACATAGATAACATCCATGACCCAAGAACAAATATTTGCACAAATATTTGCCCCGGCCGGGATTCGAACCCGGGACCGCCGACTCAGTAGGCAGGTGTCTACCAACCGAGCCAAACGCGTCGTCAATAGGTTTGTTTTACAATACAATTCAATACAAGTACTCTTTATTGCACACTTCTTAAAACATACAGGAGAAATACAACGCAATAAAATACAATTAGAGGTAAACAACAGGTGGTTTTATCGCTAAAGATCGCAAGAAATCTCTTCCAAACAACCTTTTGGTAGTGGAAAACTTTTACTTTTTTACAGCAATCCTGAAAAGTTACTGTTTCCGAGATTAGTAAAAATGATGCCCAATAATATTAAAATAATAATTTATGCACCTATGGGACCTGTCAGAAGCTTTCGAAAGGTCAGTGTATGGTTTATAGCTCACTTTAGTGAGCAATGAAATTGATTGTTTACAATGGAAATTTAAAAATTTAACGGGTCAGGCAGGCATGCAACTGGCAACTGGTTGAAACATTCAATGGCTCTCGCTTTAGGTTCGGTGGTTCGTGTTGTCCGGGAAAGCCGGCGGAGACACAGGTTCGAACCCTGCTTGAACCGTTATTTTTTTATATTTTTCGCTTCATTGTAAAAGGTTTACGTTTATGATAAAAGCGGTTGATAATTTAGGGTGTACATACAGAAGACAATGTAGGAAGGCGCTGTTGCAATACGTGCTGGTGTAGAGGTAAGGAGGTATGCAATTGTTGGACCCCTGCTCGACTCTGAATACCGATGCGAGCCCAATCATGATCTCCTTCGGCCCCCTCCAAGTGATCAGCGGTCCGCCGTGGTCGTTCTAGTGAAAATAAATAAAAATATTAAATATTAAGGGACAATCTTACACAAATCGACCAAGTCCCAAGCTTGTACTATGGGTACTAGACAACGAAATACATAATATATAAATACATTTGTATAGATAACACACATCCATGACCTAGGAACAAATATATGTATGTATGTGAACACTTTATTGTACCTACTTACACAAAAACAATAAATACATTTTAAAACAATAAACATGTACAAAGGCGAATTTATCCCTTTAAGGGAATAAAAATACAAATATACGAGTTCATCACACAAATATTTGCCCTGGCCGGGATTCGAACCCAGGACCGCCGGCTCAGTAGGCAGCTGCACTACAAACCGAGCCAATCGCGTCGTCAATAATATAAGATGGATTATAATAGTCCTCATCAGGCCCGGAATTAGAGGGCCATGGCACCTAGGCACTTAGCGGGCCCCCTCCCCTATAAGGAGAACATTATTATGGTGCAAGTCTTGCTTCTGGGGCCCTAGACTGGCTAGGCCCCTAGGCCAGGGCCTTGTGGACCGAGGGGTAAATAGGGCACTGCTCCTCATCGATTTCGATGATGGCGACTCAATGCATCAACTATGGACTTCGTCTACTGTGGTGATATGACTAGCTAAGCCAAATTTTGTTTTAAACTCTCTTGTGGCAGTAGAGCATAAGAAGATTACTATATTTCCAGGCCTCTATAACGCGGGACTGTAAGTAAAGAGCTATTAGTAAACAGGGGTCGCGCCGACCAGTGGGCCGTTTATCGCTCATCAGCACGGATAGCTATCCCTGATGAAGTAGTCTCAGACATATTAAAGCATATAAATGGGTTTACTCACGTCGTACAAGTCGAATATCGCTACCGTGGCCGCCGCCGCGACTGATCGGCTCTCCTGATGATGAATCGCGTACCGATTCGAAACATGTCGAGCGATATTCGACTTTTACGACTTGAGGACACCCGTTTATGTATTTTAATTAACAACATTTAAAATTTTCAAATAGTGTTACGTAAACAAATTTTAATTTTATTACTTTATTATCACACAACCAAAAACTATTATTTTCATTTGGTTTGTAGTTATGTGAGTTACGTAAATAATAACCACACATTAACACATATAAAGTTTATTTTAGTTTAGACACAGGTTACGGAAACAGTACAGTACGTTACAGAAGAAAAGAGAAAAGTATAGCACAGGAAAATATAAGAAACAGAAAGATTATGATTATCGCGTAAACAAAACAATAGAACGGTCGGAGCGAGTGCGCGCAGCCTCTCGGCGTCGGAACGTGATATTGACTGTTGAGCTCAGTAAAACCGAATACGCGTGGAGGCGCCCGAGTCGGTTACCGTTAGGCGAACATTCCACAGCGCGCGGCCGCAGAAGCGATGCGCACTCGTATGATTTATAATAAACATAACAAAACATTCACAATTAATATTTTGCCACAGGTTATACGGACTGATTATGAAAATATTCAAAAAAAGGTGAAAGCAGCGTCGTCAAGAATCAGCACCTTATGAAAAAAATTACAGTGACAACCTATAAAAAGCCCAGCGGTAAAATTTCCATATTAAATCCGCCGTAGTAATAATAGTCCAACTGTATGCATGATTAATTGCTGTGACCAATTAATTGTACTTATCGCCTACGCACGCGACTCTTTTTCGCTCATAAACTTTGTACACATACCTGGCATATGCCGTTTCTTCTCGTTAAATTATTCGTCATATTTCCATCATTTCTTCTATAGTCGTTGAAAACTGGCACGCACTGTCAATTAAATAAGTGTGTTTATTTGAAACAAGAAGATACCCGCAACTTCGTCTGCGTATTTATTATGCTGTTATTCTGTCCCGTGACCCAGAGGACAATAGTGCTTAAACTTCTAAGAAAAGTGTTGATAATTTATATTACTGGTATTGTCAGGAGATAGTCTACAATATAAGAATAGGCGTATAACTGTTAAGTTACAAAGCTTTTACTAAATATAACCACGGAAAATCGTAGTTTTAAAAAGTGACCTAGGGGACATCACCATGGCAACGAGTGGCAGAAAATAGTTGATATATTTTTTTACCGTTGCCAGGTAAAAAGTATCCTATATACCATCTTTGGATGTCTAGCTATCCCTGTACCTAGTTAAAATTCGTCTCACCGTTTCGGCGTGATGAAAGGACAAAGAAATGTTAACCAACAGATGGCACTGTTAAGACTTTTCATAAAGAATGACCTCTCCATAAAAAAGATATACAATACAATTTAAGTTTTTGTTATAGTATAAATTAAATCTAAATCACTGATGGAAAACCTTAAGAGGCCTTATTCCTTTTAAAATGCTGATTGTTTTAGACATTTTTCTCTATGATCACGCATGTTTCTTAACATAATTATTATTGATGTTACTACCTAGAACAGGGCTATTGGGATTTATTGGTATATATTTGAAACTTACAGTTTGAATTTCTCATTAATAATTTTTGTTTCAAAAACTACTCGAAATTGACAAAATTCACGCGGAAAATTAGTTTTTTCTACTTATTTTCGACTGCACGCAATGAAGTCATGAAATAGCTATGTTACTACCTAGAACTCGGAGAAAAGTATTATTCACTTCAAAAAGTTGGTTGTAATTATCAATATATTTGTCATAATATGAACGAAATAAATTTTAAAAGGAATATAAGGCCTCTCACGCTCAACGCTGGACCAATTTGAGAAATTTTGGCATGAAGGTAGCTGACACCATAGTTTAACACATAGGCTACTTTTTATCCCGAAGAACTGTAGTGTTTCCGTGGGATTAGCGATTACAGCTCTCACAGTTGCTGGGCGGGAATTGAAATTTGCACGGCAAACGCACGGCTCATGATAACCATTTTAACCTTTCGAACGTCAGAGAAAAAAAAATGTAATTCATACCGCTACAATTATTTTCTGTTGATTTTTAGCACTTTTTTTTCTTGTAGCGTCAGGGGTACAGGGGGTGAATAGGCTTGTTGACCCGTTTTTGAATATATTTAAAATGCGTAATAATGATCTGACTAACTCTAAACGCTGACTGAAATGTTTGCCTTTAGCTTATCTGTGGCGTGACGTATTTAGAATACCGAGCAAATAAATTGAAGGGTTACTTCGATGTTCGAAATGCGACCGTGATATAGTGCCGTCCCGCTCATTCAAATATACTTTCACAGGAGATCGAGAGGGATACTATTCGACGGTCGAATTTTGAACATCAGAGTAGCCCTTCAGTTTTATTTAAGGGATCAGTGACGTCACTTTCATGAATAAAAATGGCGGACAGCGTTTTAAGAATATCAAAATACAGAATAAAAGCCATATTGTCAAAATAAAAAAAATCCGTCATCTTCTACTTTTATGAACTGAGAAATATTATATTTAGATTTCCTATGCAAAATACTATTAGAAACAAACATTAGTTTAATACAATTTAACATGAGTCAACTAGGAATTCCTTTATCGCTTGGAATTCGAAAGGTTATCACAATGGTACGTATATGTATGTTGTATGTTATGGGTATGATATGAATTTATAATTCTCACTGATCGTCCAATCTTTTTTTGTCCAGGGCCGCATTCCCTCACTAATTTGGTTGGATCAATTGTTGGGTCTATTAGACCCCCTTGATCGTCAAGGTTCCCCTCATTTATACTGCAAACCATATATTTTTCTATTATTGTTTGAACTTCGGGCTTGTCATAATCTTTCTTGCATTCTTCCTTGTCAGCAAGCTTTACTGATCCATAAAGAAGATTATCAACATTGTAATCCTTTGCATCTGTTACCTGCAATACACAATTTGAATTTATGTTCGTAATATTTTGTAGATACACGAACATAATCTATTTCAATAGTATCTGTGAAAAAGAATACAAAGAGAGAGCAAGGGAAGAAGTTAGAATGGAGAATTAATGATGAGGTGCGGAGTAAGACGGAATCCGGTCCGAAAGACCAGAGGACAAAGGACTACCTAATGGAAACGGAAGAAGGTCCCTACGAATCCCTGGTGAAAAGGAAGGTACGCCTTGATTGGGCGATGAGGGCTTGGTCGATTAATGATTTTATTATGAAATCACTTTTAAATGTAATAGCTTCAAGCGATGGAAAGGCTGATAATGACCTAAACCACACACACTACATGGCACTTACATCTCTCCATTTTTGGGTGTGCCCCCAACCGAAGACTACAGCATCAGTGCCAACATCTTCATATTTGGGATCATAGTTGATCTCAATGCTAGTTGGTATGTACGAACAGGAGGTCTTATACGAGGCATCGGCGAAGTCATACGGTGTTTCCACTTTTACCACTGCTATGTCTATATTTGCCCACTGTTCTACCTTCGGATAGTCGAAGGTGTATGCTGAAATATTTCGTCGAAGTAAAATAATTCAAGTTACCGGTACAAGACGATATACAATACTCATAAAACCTTATACATATTAAACATAATGTTGCACAAATAGTTGATCATGCTGGGATTCAAACCCAGGTTCTATGATGGTTATTGGGAACACGCAACAAAGAAATACGAGTACATTTCAGTATGCGGGGGCTTCAGTATGCGGTGCTTCAAGAGTGGAGTAAATAGGTTCCTAAAGGGCAACGCGCGTGTGATGCTCCTGGCGTCGCAAGCGTCCACAGGCGGCGGTAACTGCTTAACATCAGGCGGGCCACATGCTTGTTTGCCACCGTCGTAGAATAAAAAATAATAATATTACATATCAATTCAGATTTTCATATGATATATAATGTTCCATACTGACCATTGTGATTAGGACACTTCAGAAATTTGAGTCAAAGTGAGACGCATCGACAGAACAGTTGTCATCTGTACTTCGATAGTTCGATATAGTAGGTGCTTGGCCCTCGGGCGCAAATACCTATTTTCGAAACCTATTATAGCAAAAAGATACTACCTGAAGGCACACAAACATAAACGATCTTCTTCTTCTTCTCCCTGGTGCATGGGTCCTTGTTAAGGTCTTCATACGTGACGTATTTCGAGTAGCCGGCGATTGCGTACATGTGTTTGACATCTTCCACGCAAGCGGCCGATGTTACTATAAACGACGGGGTGGCGATCGCCCCGCCACAAATCCATGCGTCGTATCGCGTTTCTGTTGTCGCTTTTAGCAGATATACCTGTAATAAACAATCATTATTCAGGCTGTCCCACGGCTATGCCACATGGAGGGGAAGTACCTTAAATATTTTAGATAGGATATTTTGCTCAATGGAGACAACCTTTTATTTTTGAAATTAAGTAATACTACGATCACAGATTTAAAAAAAATTTTTTGTCTCATCTGGGAATCGAACCGACCGAAAGTGAAAAAAAAACTGTATTTTTATGATGCCAATCGAAAGAGTTAAGGGCACAGGATGATTCTCCTTGAGTATCATAATACATATGTTAAAATAAAGGAACACCGAAATATTTAACATTCAAATTATTATAATATGTCTCGCTGAAAATGTTCATACAAATTTTTCATATTTTTTTAAAACTATAAATGCAGTATTACTTAATTTTAAAAATAAAAGGAAAATTGAGCAAAATATCCTATCTAAAATATTTAATATACTGCCCCTCCATGTGGTATAGAACGGTTGATACAAAGATATGTGGCTAGTTCTTAGAATAAATACGCCTAGAAACCTAGTCAGTGCTTAAGAGTGAATCCAGTTTTGGTGAGCCACGGCCTGTCACGGGCTCACTTTCATCCGTGTCAATCATTTCGTAGAAAGCAATTTTCTTTGTTATAAAATAAACCTATCCTAATCAATATGATGATATTTGCAAGAATCATGAAACATTTATATCTACAGAGAGGAATAAAAATCTGCGAAATGATTTTTCGGCGAAATTAAGTCAAAGGCGAGTTCATGCCGTAACAGATTTGATAGGTGTGCGTTCCTGGTTTAAATGCCGTACAAATAATACTGAATGACTCAGGTTGAGACGGTTTGATGTGTGACAACATTTATAACACCCTTAAGTAACACACAAGCTGCATAAGAGCTTCTAAAGTCCTTATACCGCTAATATAAGCTGAACCATTTAGACACTTAGCAGTCCACAACTGTGCGTTTTTCTTGAAATTTCCTGCCTCGCACCACTGCATTGTGGAATGAATTGTCACTTGTGGTATTTTCGGACGGATACGACCTTCACACCTTCAAGAAAAGAGCGTACTCCCTGAAAGGCCGCAACGCACTTGAGACTCCTATGGTATTGCAGGTGTCTATGGGCGACGGTAATCGCTTTCCAACAGGCGAACCGTTTGCTCGTTTGCCCCCTATGACATAAAAAAAGAATAAAGGCTGTATCACCGCATATGCAGGTTGTGTGATACTTGGCACGTTTCGAGCGCGCTGATTTGATGAAGATGATAAATTAGTTTCTTGGGATAGTTGGGAGGCTAATAAAATCATACCACATAGCCCCTTTCGATGGAGAACGGCTTTCCTGCCAGTACCCTGCGTTCTACGCCGCTTGCTGTGAAATAAATATGTGCTTAGCATAGTGTAGTAATCCTATTTTGAGTCCGAATTAGCTTCTCTTTGTCCTAGCAAACAATGGGACCCAATGGAGGTGCATTATTATGAACTGTGGCCACGAACTATATTTATGACACTTTTTATTTCAACGTACCTGTTTGTCTTGTGGCCGCGGATGTACACAATATCTCGAGTCACATACCTATGTTGTTTTTTGTTAGAACAAAGCGAAGTGAATTCGGGAACCAAAAAAGGATTCCAACTGTAAACGTGTTGAATTCTACTATTATTATGTATACTTTTTCGAATCAAAAACTTTCTAATAATCCATACTATCCATCCATACTAATCCATACTAATATTATATCCATACTAATATTATAAATGCGAAAGTGTGTCTGTCTGTCTGTCTGTCTGTCTGTCTGTCTGTCTGTCTGTCTGTCTGTTACCTCTTCACGCTTAAATCGCTGAACCGATTTAGATGAAATTTGGTATATAGATAGTTTCAGTCCCGGGGAAGGACATAGGATACTTTTCATCCCGAATAAATTTAGTGTTCCCGTGGGATGAGCGGGTAACACCGCGGGGCACAGCTAGTTTGTAATAAACTGCATGCGAAAGACCATAACGATACCTTAGTTCACACTCGTACTAATTAAAAAATGTTTGCCAGTGAAATTTAAACCACAGAGTTGTGCACTAACGTCCTAACTGCAACAATTTTTTCCAAAAAATTAGTACGAGTGCGAACTAAGGTATCGATAATATATAATGTGGTTATCATCACAACTTTTGGAGGTCAAATGTTGGAGCATCTACCTTATGGAAAAAACTAGTTCAAGACCCGATACAGGGTAATCAATCCAAATGGGTCAGTAGGGACCCTGTATATTTCAAAATACTTACCATGTATTTTTAGAATCGTAATAGAAAATATAAGAGCGTAGGCCAGCCTTGACATGTTGCTTAACATAAAAACTATATTTAATTGAACATTTTATCTCAAACCAATAACACGGTACGGCGGAGTTTGCTTCTTTTATGAAAATTGAAATCTTGATCGAATTTGATTATTTATTCGTTTGGTGTAATGATGTATTGACATACATGACCTGCATTATGCATACCTAATATAATATATGGTTACATAGTAACGAGTTAGGCCTGAATCCCAAGCAGTAATTTCAACCAGGGTGGTGTGTAAAGGACGCTAGAACCACTTATGATATAATATTTATCAATATAACGCTTGTGAGGGATATAATAAACTATACGTAATGATCATATAACAATTGGTATAATTTCATACGGTATTATGTTAATTTGATATAATACGTTTAAAGATCTTATAACAAACTCAAACTTCTCAAACAAAAAAGTAAAACTTTCATAGAGTCATGGTTAGGTCGACGACGAGCGATACGAGTGTTAGGTTATCTTGCTAATTCATAGAAACATTATATCAAATGTTGTTATAAAACGTTGTAATATCCATCATTAGACACCCTAAGTGGAGTTCTTATATGGCGTTCTATATAACCAGGTCTAGGGCGCCTAGGGCACTAGAGCGCCACACAATGCATAATGCACCCAGGGCGCCTGTATCCCTAAGGCTAACCCTGTCAAGACTCCATTATTTTCCAATAAACATAACGGTTCTAATGATAATTCCTCAATTTGACGTTCGACACTGATCGATCTATCCTAGATCTCGCCGCTATATTTCTACTTTAGCTATAAAGCGCGGCGCGACAATTCGTCTTTTATAGTGCACAATACGTTTGACAGCGCTCTCTTTACGTGAGATTAGGTTTTCATAAATAAATCAAGCCGGTTAAGAGGCCTTCCAGTAGTAGGGATTCGTGGGGACTGGATCAACCCCTAGGGTGGTTGGTGGGTTGATTTACCCCAAACATCGTGGTTTTTCTCCTGACGAGCTTTTTTTAGGAAACGACGCCCCCCACTCCTGTCACCCACTACCTTAATGAGACGTCGGCGTCGGCCACGCCCCTTGTCCGCCCACTCCTCCCCATTCCTGATATGTCCCTCTCCAATTGGCTACTTCAGGCAGCTCATTACTAATGACTTCATATTGGCTCCTCCCCCTTTACGCTTACAGCTCTCCTATTGGCTGATACAGGACCTTATTACTAATGACTTCATATTAGCTCCTCCCCCTTATGCTTACAGCTCTCCTATTGGTTGATTGTTTTAATCATTACGTGCATCATTAGGTAATGACTTCGATGACTCCTCCCACTTCAAGATCGAGGTCTCCTATTGGTTGGATTCAACGACGCCAGCACTAAGCCGATGCTCATTGCTAACGACGCTTACATTGCATTGGTGGATGCTTGAGCGTGTCGCGACGTCACCATTAAGATGACGCTGATTACTAACGATGACTGTAATACCAACATTTGATTGGTCTATTAGGCTATGATTATCGATTATTAGTCATGCATAGTGCTACAGTTTATTTAGATACTACTGTGTCGTTTTGCTCGAACTCTTGTACGTATGAAAGTAATTTAAGTATGTTATAAAACAAATCTAACCTATGTTCCGTCTAACAAGCATAACATAAGTACATATCACGCTATGGAATAAACTACTTTTTTAGATACCGTTGCATACAGTAACTCTATGCATTGACAATTCTAACCTATGTTCCGTCTAACAAGCATAACATAAGTACATATCACGCTATGGAATAAACTACTTTTTTAGATACCGTTGCATACAGTAACTCTATGCATTGACAATTGCAGCTCTGTGTTGAAATAAAGGAAACTACAAATTGATGGAAAGAATGTTGAAACATTACTTGTTTTTAATGTGATTATAATATGCGCGGGTTTTTTAAATTACTTAATATGTCTAGTTGCTTAATTTCTAATATAACGAGGTTTTAATCAGCAAAAGCCGTATAAAAGGTCTCCTTCGTTCACGGACCAGTATTATTAGTATTTCAACTGTTGCTTTAGTTGTTGTCGCTAATATGACCGTGAGTATGCTTTCTTTTAATTAATTGTGTACATTTATATTATAATACCGTGTCTGAGACGTTTATGTAAACGTTAGATCTCAAAAAGATTATTTTGTGTGTATTGTCTGTTACAGAGCTCTCCAGTCAATCTCATCGATGATCAAGAATACACCTTCAAAAACTACTATTATCCTCTGTCGGATGGAGATGACAGTTTACCGTCTGGTAAAGATGAACTAGCCAAAAGAAAATCAAGTGTGACATCAAATATCGACTGCTTTTTTGAACAACCAAGACCGAAAAAGAAGAAAAACGTATCTTCTACTGTGGGCCAAAGCTGTAAAACAGGCGGAATCTCCTTCATTTCAACAAATAGGGAAGACTGCAAATGCGACACATTTAATAAAAATTGAAATATTTGATTTAAAGAAACTAGCAAAAGTTCCCCAAGTAAGCGAACAATGGAAGCATGCAGATGTGCGCGTAAAGTATTACGCTAGTGATAAAGATCAAAATAAGAACAACCATTTCCAGCAAGCAAAAGAAGTCATTTATAAAATCACTAAAGAAATTGCTGAATCGGAAGAATGCAAAAAGTACCATTTTAATTCGTAACTTAAGTGATTAATGGATTTCTCTTATTTGTAAATGATCTGTTTTGTTAATTACAAAGTACTTTACTAACTTATATGCACTAATAATGTCATTAAGTTAAATAGAATTTTCACTATGAAATTGTTACTATAAATACGTTTATTCACAGCTCAATAGCTATCATTACAACTTTTGATTTCATATTGATATGATGCGATTTGTATTTTTATCATGGATCGAAGTTCTGAGAATCGCGTTGTTGTAAGTGCTTTTTTTGAGAGCGAGGATAATACAGACTGTGACTTGGTGGATGCGTGTATTGAAATCGAGGATTTAGCCTTTATAAATGATACTTCCCAACGATTCTGGGAGCTGTGCAACTTTGAAGAAAATGAGGACAACAATAAAAATGGGTAAGCATCTTATTTTAAATACCTTTTTGGTGTGAAAACTAATTTGTCATTTGTTTCTTTCACTAATTTATTTTCTTACTTTTTAGTACCGCTCTGCAATCAGGAAGAGGAGTTAAAAGAAGGGCCGCGGACTTTGCAGAAGCGGGTTCGTCAAATGCAGAACCTAAAAGACGAGCCGTGGACGTTGTAGCAGCGGGCCCGTCAAATGCATCTCAGATAAATGTGACCGAGGAAGAGAAAGTGCTTTGTGAGGCATGTGATATTTGGGTGAGAAAAAAATATTTTTCGAACCATTTAAGGACTAATCTACACAAGAACAATGTAATAACAACAAATTCACATGTATTATCTAATGTAAGTCTCATAAACTCTGCATTTGGATCTCGAATTAGGACTTATAGATTAACTTCAGACCACCAGAAAATCGAATTCGAAACTCCGGAAATATTTTTTGATGGTCTTAAGCATAAAATCATACATTTAATAAATGAATGCTTAAATGAATTAACAACAATAAATGTAAATTTCATAGTACATGCCGAATTTGTCCAAGAAACAAAAGATTTGAAAAACACGTTTGACTTTCAAACATTTAACTTTAATTTTTGTATGGGAGACGATTTCGAACCATTAGTGAGCAAAATCAAAGAAACTTTATCTACGCGCATGAGTGAATTTGAGAAAAAAGACAGTGGGTGGTCGCTAAAAAAAATATTGTATTTAGACATGAATGTAAACAAATTTAATCCATTAAAAGGGTCCTCATTCATAGATTTGCCAAATGATATAAAAAATAAAAAAGCAGTGATTAATGTGCAAAACAATGATCATCAGTGTCTCAAATGGGCTTTACTTTCCGCTTTGTATCCCGTTGTAAACAACGCAAACAGAACGAAATCGTACTTACAACACCAAAATAAGTTAAAATTTGATAATATAAGTTTTCCAGTCAAATTAAAGGATATTAAAAAAGTTGAAACCTTAAATAATATAAGCATCAACGTATTTGGTTTAGAATATGACAGCACAACCAAAACAAATAGCGTAATCGGCCCCCTACACTTTACAAAATCGCGGAAAGATAAACATGTAAATTTGTTGTATTTAAACAATGGCCCATTTGGTCATTATTGCTATATAAAAAATTTGGCCCGTCTAGTGAGTAAACAAGTAACTAATCGCCACGATGGTATTCACATTTGCGATGGTTGTCTTATATATTTTACAACAGAACAAAAATTGAAAGAACATCAGAAACATGACTGCGCTCATATTGTAACAGAACTTCCGGATAGTAAAAAAACGTGTAAAAATTGGTTTAACGATAATCAAGCGAGCAACAAAATATTGTTTAATCAATTCCAACGAAAACTAAAACTACCTTTTGTGATTTATGCAGATTTCGAATCTTTTCTTAAACCTATTAAAACCTGCGTTAATGACCCCTCAAAATCATTCACAAATAACATTAATGAACATGAGGTATATAGTTACGGTTACTATATCAAATGTTCTTATGATGACAACCTATCGAAATATTATACTTATACAGGTCCTAACTGTGCGAAGCATTTTATGGAAAGCATAAGTAAAGAAATCGCTAAAATTCAGCGTAAGATTTGTTTTCAAAAAGCCCCCATCCCGGTATCAACAACAGATATGGAAAAAATTTGTGATACAAAAAAATGTTTTATTTGCAGTAATGAATTAGGATTAGACATAGTTGAACATTATGAATGGGGTACCGGTCAATTCGAAGGACTTGCACATTTATTATGTAGTTCAAAATATAAAACTCCACGTTTCGTACCGATACTCTTACATAACTTAAGTAATTATGACGCGCACTTTATTGTCCATGCTTTAAATTTCAAAGAAGGTGAAGTTGAAATCATCCCCCAAAATAAAGAAAAATATATTTCATTTTCAAAAAAACTAAAAATTAATGGACAGGATATAACGTTACGCTTTTTAGATTCCATTAAATTCATGTCAGCGAGTTTGGATAATCTCTCTAAAAATCTTAAACTCGACAACTTTGAGACCTTAAAAAAGCAATTCCCACTTCATGATGATTTTAAGAGACTAATAAGGAAAGGTGTTTTTCCGTATGAGTTTATGACATCATATGAGTCATTAGAAAAGACGTCATTACCCGACCAAGCTGCATTTTATAATACTTTAAATGGTAGTGATATTAATGATGCAGATTACGCCCATGCTCAAGATGTATGGAATCATTTTAAATGTAAAACTATGCTCGATTACTCTAACTTATATTTAAAGACTGATGTTTTGCTTTTAACTGATATATTCGAAAATTTTCGGAAAATTTGCATAGCAACATACGATTTGGATCCAGTTCATTATTATACCCTTCCTGGGCTTAGCTTTGACGCAATGCTTAAATATACTAATGTCGAACTGGAGTTATTAACAGACATAGATAAAATCGCTTTTGTAAAATCTGGTATTAGAGGGGGAATATCTCAGTGTAGTAATCGTTATGCTAAAGCCAACAACGAATACCTAGAAGAATATAATTCAAACGAGCCCAAATCATACATAGCTTATTTTGATGCTAATAATTTATATGGATGGGCCATGTCTCAATATTTACCTATCGGAAACTTTGAATGGGTAAATACTGACACTGACTTTAATATACAGGACACGTGTGAGTATGGCTACATACTCGAAGTTGATATTGATTACCCTGATGATTTACATGACTTGCACTCAGATTTCCCACTTTGTCCAGAAAATGTAGCTATAGGAAATTGCAGTGATCGAAAATTAGTCCCTAATTTAAACAAAAAAACAAAGTATATAATTCATTACAGAAATCTCAAGCAATGCATACAATTAGGAATGAAACTAACGAAAGTACATCGCATTCTTAAATTTACTCAAAGTCCATGGTTAAAAAAATACATTGATCTTAACACATATTTACGCACACAGTCAAAATCAGATTTCGAAAAAGACTTTTACAAGTTAATGAATAATGCCGTTTTTGGGAAGACTATGGAGAACATTGAAAAAAGAGTAAATGTGAAATTGCTTACGCACTGGGATAATAGAGGAAAAGTGAAAGGTGCTCAATCACTACTAGCAAAACCCGAATTCCATAGTTTATGTGTATTCTCAGAAAATTTAGTAGCAATTCAATTACATAAAACAAAGTTATATTACAACAAACCGATTTATTTAGGTATATGCGTTTTTATATCTATAATTTTATCTAACTTCGCATTAGGTATTTGTACTTTCTTCTTAATATACACCATATTTTCATGTTCTTGAACATTATACATTGAACAAGGATATTGAAATTCTACTAAACCAACGACCCATTCTCCCTCCAATTTAATTGTCTTCGGTAATTTAGTTAAGAAATGTGCAGTGGTATTATCAGTGTAATACGCTGTTGAGCTGTTGCTTAACAAAGTTATATAAAAACTGTCTTCGTTCATATTTCTTCTATGTCAGTTGCTCGAATCCAACTATTAAATTTATTCAGATAACCTTTCCACTTGACTAACACTTCCTTTCTGCCACCAATGCGACGTGACTGCAATATTTTATCTATCTTGTGTTTAGTAGAGGGATCATAAAACACTTTTTGCAACTCTTTTAAATAAAAAGTTCCAGTAATTGGCTCGTTTTCTAAATCTTTCAAAGTATAAACGACCCAAGGACTTCTCTGAATGATGGAGTCTATAACAAAAATTTCATCACTCCAATTAGTTTCATAACCTTTTTGAAATATGTGTTTATATTTAGTTATTCTAACGTGATCTCCGATTTTAAGGAAAGTAGTTTCGTTAACTTCAGGTTTTTTTTTCTTTTTAATGTACAAATTTTCCCAAACAGTCATAATATTACTTGAATTGACTTCGCTTGGACACATCTTTATACTGGAATGATAAGTATGGTTGTATGAATGTAATAAATCTTGTAAGATATTGATATATTTATAAGTATTTTTGAAAGTGAAGTAACGCCACATTTTCATTTTGAGAGTCCTCTGAAATCGTTCTACAATGCTTGCTTTAATGTCTGGATTATTGGTAGTATAATAATTAATCCTATTTTCTTTAAAATAATCCCTTACGACTTTCGCTACGAATTCTGTACCCTTATCGGACTGAATATGTTGTGGAGTAGCCTTTGCCTCCATGAATATGCTGTCAAAACAAGTTTTTACTGTTTCCGGCTTCTTATTTTTCATTGCCCTAGCAAAAGCATATTTACTAAACACATCAATAACACACAAAATATATTTATAACCATCATTATATTTACAATAGGTGCGCATATCACTCAGATCAGCTTGCCATAGGTAATTATAATTAGACAATATATATTTATTTCTTGAGAAACGTTTTTGCAGAGGCTTATGAAGTGTGTAAGTTTCTTGAGATTGCAGCCAAGTTTTAACTTCATCAGGTTTCATTTTTCCACGCATAGCTTTTGTTAATTTATTTATACTACTAAATCCAACTGGATGAGAAACATCGTAATATGTTTTAGTAAGTTCTAGTATGGGCTCCATCTTTCCCAGGCAATTTTTCTTTTTGGTGCTTCAGTAGATTTACCTGAGATTGGTGTTGAAATATTCGTTTTCTTTTCTTTATATGTTTGAATCTCTTTCAAATGAAGCTGATTTATGTATTCTAAAGATGTTGGATTACCGATACATGTTAAAGGTACTCTTATATCCTTTAGAGCAGAGGCAAATTGTTCCCACCCCAGTGGTTTAGAACGCTTAAGTGGTCTAACAGTATCACTTATTAGATCGAATATATTGCTTCCAGGTAAAACTTCATCATTTACCACCACTTCGCCTTTCTCCTTCCACCAAATTTTAGGTTTACTCTGAATAATAAAGTTGAGCAAAATTTCTCCTCTTTTTTTATAAGTTTTAGGAATTGCTTTCAAAATATATGATGGTGTATACTGAGTTGTAAATGGGGATGTTTCTCTATTATTGGGAGTAACAACTTCATCCGTAGGAGAGGACTTTACAACTGATGAAGGCGTTACAAATTTTTCTTCTTTATTCGAACTTCCAACATCATTTAATTTCGTAGATTCATCATCTGGATCAGAAAGTATAGGTAGCTTAAATGGTCTTCTTCCCTCTTCAACAATATGTAAATATCTTTGTAAAACTTGCGAATATAGAGCCCATTTTTCACGATCATTAATTTTAGTGCTTAAAATGTTTTGCATTTCATTATCTAAACGTGATAACGAATTATCAGGTAAATTTCCATTGTTTGTTTTTAGTCGATCTATAAATTCCGGTTCGACTAGAAGCATTTTTTTTGTATGTTGCATGTTTATTTCAAGAACGTACTCAATAAACCATTAATTACTGCACCCAATATAATTGGTAAAAATGCTCCACCTTTTTGGATAATTATATGTTTTCTCAGTTTATTTTTGCCTTTGGATATTAATTTTCTTAAAATATTTTTGTGTTTACTGAGATGTTTTTTCTCTTTTTCATCAAGCGGAATTTTACCTTTAAGGATGTTGTAAATGCATTCACAAATAATGTTTACTTCCTCATCATTGCAAGCATTCAATAAAACTTTTTGATATTTTGGTTTAAGAGTATGCAATGCTCTTAGCAGATGTTGATGTGTTTTCACTCTACTATGCATTATTCAGAAATGATTGTAGCCGTAGATGTCCGTCCTATTTAATGCCCTTCTTTGGTACATAGACTGTACAATAGTTATCAAAATGTAATATTTTTGTTTTAAATCGACATCCGTCATCTGTACTCTGCTTTAGATCAATAAATAAATATCCATGTGCCTCTTTAGTGGCATCTTTATATGCTTCTTCTATAAATTTCGAGTTTTCTGGACAAACTTGTCGAGCTAAATATCTGATTTGGGTTTTATCTCTTGGATTTTTAAAGTAGATGATATAGTTGGCGTTTAATGAAATATCCCGTTGACCTCTACCCTGATGAAATAAGTTTTGCGTTATGTAAAAAACGCTTAAATTTCGATGATGACTCCCTTTGGTAAAAATATCAACTATTCGGCCGTCAGATTCTCTCATGAAGTCATCAATAATAAGTAATTGAGGCTGTTTTCCATCAAACATACTTAAGTCTGGAATACCTTGGTTATAATTTACATTGGTCAAATTATATAATGGTTGCATTTCATCATAGCACCATAATATATTATGAAATGTGTGACTACAAACCATGTTGATATCATTTAAAAATGTAGTAACAAATTTTGATTTACCACAACCACTTGGACCAGCTACTATGACTGTAAACGGATGAATAAAATGAATCATTATAAATTTAAGGAGTAGAATATTTATGTACGTCCTGTTTCTTATAGATCTGAAGGAATTATGATTTGTGTGTTTTTTGTGAAGGAAACGACATAATTGAAAGCAATCAGTTTATTATATTTCACATAGTCTTATATCTAAAATACTTATCGATTTAAATATAATAATACATACTAAACTAGTTAACAGACTATTAACTATACAAATAACTTATCTTAAAATATCATTACCAATAGATTATACATAGAAATGTACAACAAATTAAATTAAACATTCATTTAAACTTAGCACTAAACTAATCACATAAATTAACATTTTATGACTGTACAAAACAATTAAAATAACTTACGTCATTACAAAATGGCATAAACCTACTTTCTTAAACTATAATGGCCCCATGCTAATGTATCAGTTGAATTAGGTAAAATGAAACGTTTAGTGTCATTATGGGAGAGACTAGTTTTATTAATTTCTTGTGTGAATATTGTATGTTTTATAGACCTAAATCTGTACATTCTCGAAAATTGATTGGACTTATTGAAAAGACATGTTTTGTAGTTCTCCATATTCATTTTTTTTGTTACATTTTTGTTCACACCTTTAGCTTTCGCAACAAATTTATCTTCCACAGTCATTGCATACATTTTCGATCTCAACCCAACGAACTCTTTTACAATCTTGCCATTATTTTCATCTTTAAAATACCCTAATTTTTTTTTATTCAGTTGAGGGAAACCAAAAACATTATCTACTGCATAGTCAGATGTATCAAAGTAATGAGTCAAATCTGGTTTTATATCTAAATAGAAATCATTAGTTAAGTATTGGTAAATTAGACTGTCAGTATCAGTGTACAACAACTTTGCATTATTATCAAATTTCTTTTTCATATAATTATAATGAAAGTCGTACATAAGAGTTTTTGAAATATCTAAAATACAAAAACCTAAATAAATCGGTTTGTTGTAATATAACTTTGTTTTATGTAATTGAATTGCTACTAAATTTTCTGAGAATACACATAAACTATGGAATTCGGGTTTTGCTAGTAGTGATTGAGCACCTTTCACTTTTCCTCTATTATCCCAGTGCGTAAGCAATTTCACATTTACTCTTTTTTCAATGTTCTCCATAGTCTTCCCAAAAACGGCATTATTCATTAACTTGTAAAAGTCTTTTTCGAAATCTGATTTTGACTGTGTGCGTAAATATGTGTTAAGATCAATGTATTTTTTTAACCATGGACTTTGAGTAAATTTAAGAATGCGATGTACTTTCGTTAGTTTCATTCCTAATTGTATGCATTGCTTGAGATTTCTGTAATGAATTATATACTTTGTTTTTTGACGTGACAACGTCTTAATTTAGGTTGCGCTCGGAGTCACTCATGAAAAAATGTAACGCCCGCCGCTCACGGTTGATGAGTGAGAGAGACAAAATATATTTCTATAGTTAAAATTTGTGCAATTCTTATTTTCATTCATCGAGCATTACTGTAACAAGAGGGAAGAGGGCGGAAGAGGGAAGAGGGAAGAGGGAAGAGGGAAGAGGGAAGAGGGAAGAGGGAAGAGGGAAGAGGGAAGAGGGAAGAGGGAAGAGGGAAGAGGGAAGAGGGAAGAGGGAAGAGGGAAGAGGGAAGAGGGAAGAGGGAAGAGGGAAGAGGGAAGAGGGAAGAGGGAAGAGGGAAGAGGGAAGAGGGAAGAGGGAAGAGGGAAGAGGGAAGAGGGAAGAGGGAAGAGGGAAGAGGGAAGAGGGAAGAGGGAAGAGGGAAGAGGGAAGAGGGAAGAGGGAAGAGGGAAGAGGGAAGAGGGAAGAGGGAAGAGGGAAGAGGGCAGAGGGAAGAGGGAAGAGGGAAGAGGGAAGAGGGAAGAGGGAAGAGGGAAGAGGGAAGAGGGAAGAGGGAAGAGGGAAGAGGGAAGAGGGAAGAGGGAAGAGGGAAGAGGGAAGAGGGAAGAGGGAAGAGGGAAGAGGGAAGAGGGAAGAGGGAAGAGGGAAGAGGGAAGAGGGAAGAGGGAAGAGGGAAGAGGGAAGAGGGAAGAGGGAAGAGGGAAGAGGGAAGAGGGAAGAGGGAAGAGGGAAGAGGGAAGAGGGAAGAGGGAAGAGGGAAGAGGGAAGAGGGAAGAGGGAAGAGGGAAGAGGGAAGAGGGAAGAGGGAAGAGGGAAGAGGGAAGAGGGAAGAGGGAAGAGGGAAGAGGGAAGAGGGAAGAGGGAAGAGGGAAGAGGGAAGAGGGAAGAGGGAAGAGGGAAGAGGGAAGAGGGAAGAGGGAAGAGGGAAGAGGGAAGAGGGAAGAGGGAAGAGGGAAGAGGGAAGAGGGAAGAGGGAAGAGGAACAAAATATATTTCTATAGTTAAAATTTGTGCAATTCTTATTTTCATTCATTGTTCCTATTGTGCAATTTAATAATATTCATATCAATAAATATTCTACCGAGAATAAGACGTTGTCACGTAAAATCTTCCTTCGCCCGTAAAACCGACTTTACAGGCAACCATTTTTTTTTTTTGTTTAAATTAGGGACTAATTTTCGATCACTGCAATTTCCTATAGCTACATTTTCTGGACAAAGTGGGAAATCTGAGTGCAAGTCATGTAAATCATCAGGGTAATCAATATCAACTTCGAGTATGTAGCCATACTCACACGTGTCCTGTATATTAAAGTCAGTGTCAGTATTTACCCATTCAAAGTTTCCGATAGGTAAATATTGAGACATGGCCCATCCATATAAATTATTAGCATCAAAATAAGCTATGTATGATTTGGGCTCGTTTGAATTATATTCTTCTAGGTATTCGTTGTTGGCTTTAGCATAACGATTACTACACTGAGATATTCCCCCTCTAATACCAGATTTTACAAAAGCGATTTTATCTATGTCTGTTAATAACTCCAGTTCGACATTAGTATATTTAAGCATTGCGTCAAAGCTAAGCCCAGGAAGGGTATAATAATGAACTGGATCCAAATCGTATGTTGCTATGCAAATTTTCCGAAAATTTTCGAATATATCAGTTAAAAGCAAAACATCAGTCTTTAAATATAAGTTAGAGTAATCGAGCATAGTTTTACATTTAAAATGATTCCATACATCTTGAGCATGGGCGTAATCTGCATCATTAATATCACTACCATTTAAAGTATTATAAAATGCAGCTTGGTCGGGTAATGACGTCTTTTCTAATGACTCATATGATGTCATAAACTCATACGGAAAAACACCTTTCCTTATTAGTCTCTTAAAATCATCATGAAGTGGGAATTGCTTTTTTAAGGTCTCAAAGTTGTCGAGTTTAAGATTTTTAGAGAGATTATCCAAACTCGCTGACATGAATTTAATGGAATCTAAAAAGCGTAACGTTATATCCTGTCCATTAATTTTTAGTTTTTTTGAAAATGAAATATATTTTTCTTTATTTTGGGGGATGATTTCAACTTCACCTTCTTTGAAATTTAAAGCATGGACAATAAAGTGCGCGTCATAATTACTTAAGTTATGTAAGAGTATCGGTACGAAACGTGGAGTTTTATATTTTGAACTACATAATAAATGTGCAAGTCCTTCGAATTGACCGGTACCCCATTCATAATGTTCAACTATGTCTAATCCTAATTCATTACTGCAAATAAAACATTTTTTTGTATCACAAATTTTTTCCATATCTGTTGTTGATACCGGGATGGGGGCTTTTTGAAAACAAATCTTACGCTGAATTTTAGCGATTTCTTTACTTATGCTTTCCATAAAATGCTTCGCACAGTTAGGACCTGTATAAGTATAATATTTCGATAGGTTGTCATCATAAGAACATTTGATATAGTAACCGTAACTATATACCTCATGTTCATTAATGTTATTTGTGAATGATTTTGAGGGGTCATTAACGCAGGTTTTAATAGGTTTAAGAAAAGATTCGAAATCTGCATAAATCACAAAAGGTAGTTTTAGTTTTCGTTGGAATTGATTAAACAATATTTTGTTGCTCGCTTGATTATCGTTAAACCAATTTTTACACGTTTTTTTACTATCCGGAAGTTCTGTTACAATATGAGCGCAGTCATGTTTCTGATGTTCTTTCAATTTTTGTTCTGTTGTAAAATATATAAGACAACCATCGCAAATGTGAATACCATCGTGGCGATTAGTTACTTGTTTACTCACTAGACGGGCCAAATTTTTTATATAGCAATAATGACCAAATGGGCCATTGTTTAAATACAACAAATTTACATGTTTATCTTTCCGCGATTTTGTAAAGTGTAGGGGGCCGATTACGCTATTTGTTTTGGTTGTGCTGTCATATTCTAAACCAAATACGTTGATGCTTATATTATTTAAGGTTTCAACTTTTTTAATATCCTTTAATTTGACTGGAAAACTTATATTATCAAATTTTAACTTATTTTGGTGTTGTAAGTACGATTTCGTTCTGTTTGCGTTGTTTACAACGGGATACAAAGCGGAAAGTAAAGCCCATTTGAGACACTGATGATCATTGTTTTGCACATTAATCACTGCTTTTTTATTTTTTATATCATTTGGCAAATCTATGAATGAGGACCCTTTTAATGGATTAAATTTGTTTACATTCATGTCTAAATACAATATTTTTTTTAGCGACCACCCACTGTCTTTTTTCTCAAATTCACTCATGCGCGTAGATAAAGTTTCTTTGATTTTGCTCACTAATGGTTCGAAATCGTCTCCCATACAAAAATTAAAGTTAAATGTTTGAAAGTCAAACGTGTTTTTCAAATCTTTTGTTTCTTGGACAAATTCGGCATGTACTATGAAATTTACATTTATTGTTGTTAATTCATTTAAGCATTCATTTATTAAATGTATGATTTTATGCTTAAGACCATCAAAAAATATTTCCGGAGTTTCGAATTCGATTTTCTGGTGGTCTGAAGTTAATCTATAAGTCCTAATTCGAGATCCAAATGCAGAGTTTATGAGACTTACATTAGATAATACATGTGAATTTGTTGTTATTACATTGTTCTTGTGTAGATTAGTCCTTAAATGGTTCGAAAAATATTTTTTTCTCACCCAAATATCACATGCCTCACAAAGCACTTTCTCTTCCTCGGTCACATTTATCTGAGATGCATTTGACGGGCCCGCTGCTACAACGTCCACGGCTCGTCTTTTAGGTTCTGCATTTGACGAACCCGCTTCTGCAAAGTCCGCGGCCCTTCTTTTAACTCCTCTTCCTGATTGCAGAGCGGTACTAAAAAGTAAGAAAATAAATTAGTGAAAGAAACAAATGACAAATTAGTTTTCACACCAAAAAGGTATTTAAAATAAGATGCTTACCCATTTTTATTGTTGTCCTCATTTTCTTCAAAGTTGCACAGCTCCCAGAATCGTTGGGAAGTATCATTTATAAAGGCTAAATCCTCGATTTCAATACACGCATCCACCAAGTCACAGTCTGTATTATCCTCGCTCTCAAAAAAAGCACTTACAACAACGCGATTCTCAGAACTTCGATCCATGATAAAAATACAAATCGCATCATATCAATATGAAATCAAAAGTTGTAATGATAGCTATTGAGCTGTGAATAAACGTATTTATAGTAACAATTTCATAGTGAAAATTCTATTTAGCTTAATGACATTATTAGTGCATATAAGTTAGTAAAGTACTTTGTAATTAACAAAACAGATCATTTACAAATAAGAGAAATCCATTAATCACTTAAGTTACGAATTAAAATGGTACTTTTTGCATTCTTCCGATTCAGCAATTTCTTTAGTGATTTTATAAATGACTTCTTTTGCTTGCTGGAAATGGTTGTTCTTATTTTGATCTTTATCACTAGCGTAATACTTTACGCGCACATCTGCATGCTTCCATTGTTCGCTTACTTGGGGAACTTTTGCTAGTTTCTTTAAATCAAATATTTCAATTTTTATTAAATGTGTCGCATTTGCAGTCTTCCCTATTTGTTGAAATGAAGGAGATTCCGCCTGTTTTACAGCTTTGGCCCACAGTAGAAGATACGTTTTTCTTCTTTTTCGGTCTTGGTTGTTCAAAAAAGCAGTCGATATTTGATGTCACACTTGATTTTCTTTTGGCTAGTTCATCTTTACCAGACGGTAAACTGTCATCTCCATCCGACAGAGGATAATAGTAGTTTTTGAAGGTGTATTCTTGATCATCGATGAGATTGACTGGAGAGCTCTGTAACAGACAATACACACAAAATAATCTTTTTGAGATCTAACGTTTACATAAACGTCTCAGACACGGTATTATAATATAAATGTACACAATTAATTAAAAGAAAGCATACTCACGGTCATATTGGCGACAACAACTAAAGCAACAGTTGAAATACTAATAATACTGGTCCGTGAACGAAGGAGACCTTTTATACGGCTTTTGCTGATTAAAACCTCGTTATATTAGAAATTAAGCAACTAGACATATTAAGTAATTTAAAAAACCCGCGCATATTATAATCACATTAAAAACAAGTAATGTTTCAACATTCTTTCCATCAATTTGTAGTTTCCTTTATTTCAACACAGAGCTGCAATTGTCAATGCATAGAGTTACTGTATGCAACGGTATCTAAAAAAGTAGTTTATTCCATAGCGTGATATGTACTTATGTTATGCTTGTTAGACGGAACATAGGTTAGAATTGTCAATGCATAGAGTTACTGTATGCAACGGTATCTAAAAAAGTAGTTTATTCCATAGCGTGATATGTACTTATGTTATGCTTGTTAGACGGAACATAGGTTAGATTTGTTTTATAACATACTTAAATTACTTTCATACGTACAAGAGTTCGAGCAAAACGACACAGTAGTATCTAAATAAACTGTAGCACTATGCATGACTAATAATCGATAATCATAGCCTAATAGACCAATCAAATGTTGGTATTACAGTCATCGTTAGTAATCAGCGTCATCTTAATGGTGACGTCGCGACACGCTCAAGCATCCACCAATGCAATGTAAGCGTCGTTAGCAATGAGCATCGGCTTAGTGCTGGCGTCGTTGAATCCAACCAATAGGAGACCTCGATCTTGAAGTGGGAGGAGTCATCGAAGTCATTACCTAATGATGCACGTAATGATTAAAACAATCAACCAATAGGAGAGCTGTAAGCATAAGGGGGAGGAGCTAATATGAAGTCATTAGTAATAAGGTCCTGTATCAGCCAATAGGAGAGCTGTAAGCGTAAAGGGGGAGGAGCCAATATGAAGTCATTAGTAATGAGCTGCCTGAAGTAGCCAATTGGAGAGGGACATATCAGGAATGGGGAGGAGTGGGCGGACAAGGGGCGTGGCCGACGCCGACGTCTCATTAAGGTAGTGGGTGACAGGAGTGGGGGGCGTCGTTTCCTAAAAAAAGCTCGTCAGGAGAAAAACCACGATGTTTGGGGTAAATCAACCCACCAACCACCCTAGGGGTTGATCCAGTCCCCACGAATCCCTACTACTCCTTCCACATTTTAAATTGTATTTTTTTTTTATATGCCAAATAATTATATTGATAAGTAATTTGAATCAACTTTTTAAAGTGAATAATACTTTTCCCTGACTTTTTGAGAGATAGTAACATAGCTTTTTCATGCTTTCATTGCGTGCAGTCGAAAATAAGTTGTAAAAACCAGTTTTCCGAGTGGATTTTGTCAATTTCGAGTAGTATTTGAAACAAAAATTATCAATGAAAAATACACTCTAGTTTTGAAAACTATACCAATAAATGGCAATAGCCCTGTTCTAAATACTAACATTGATGATATGCTCGGATGTTTGATAATATAAAAAAAAATCTAAAACAATCACAATCAGTATTTTTGATCGGATAAGAAGCCTTAACATTTTAGGTAATCGATACGCCTCTGCTAATTTAAAATGAAAAATGTTTCTAAATTCATACGACTATAAACATCCCTCGCTTTCCATCGTACACGCCTCATGCAATATTCATCGAATATCTTGCTTGAAGTACTTGCGCCAATACTTTTGATTGCATTTACCCAGATGCGCACCGAAAGTTGCACGCTTCAGAATTTCAGCTAGAGTTTAACTTATTTGCGAAGAGTTTGATCGGTTAAGCTCAGAGCACTCAGGAATATATTGCTAAACCGGTATTACAAATTTTATTTTATCTGTTTGCGACTTGTGAAAGCGTCTGGTCGAAGTTTAATCAGAAGATTTATCTTTGTGGGATTAGTGAAATACTTACTGCGAAGTGAAATTATATTAAAACTGATGACTATTTTATTGGCGTTCTCCTAAGAAGTAACCGACTTTAGTATCTCAGTGTGATTGGTATCTCAGATTTATATTTATGACTATAATATTTGGGGTCTAAAATAAAAATTAATAAATCAGAGGAAAAGGTATATTATATTTGTGCAATGAGCTCGAATATATTTGTAGGTATCTGTGTTAATGAAATGAGTATTTCTCAAAAAGTTTGTACACAATTAAGATAGAAAATTAAAGTCAATATAATTTTCCTATTTTGTTACCAATTATTTTAGTAATTTTATATGAATGTTATGGCTGTTTCGATAATTAAGGTTCTGATAAGCTTATACCATTTTAAATATATAATTTTAATCTGATACCAATGTATTGGAAATCTCAAAGAAAAGGTAACAAAATAGAATAAAAAATTGGGCAAGTGCGAGCCCGACTCGCGCATGAAGGGTTCCGTACCTATACATATATATAATCTATAACAAGTTTGTTGTATGGGAGCCCCCCTTAAATATTTATTTTATTTTATTTTTAGTATTTGTTGTTATAGCGGCAATAAAAATACATCATCTGTTTCAACTGTCTAGCTATCACCGTTGTTGAGATACAGCCTGGTGACAGACGGACGGACGGACGGACGGACGGACGGACGGACGGACGGACAGCGAAGTCTTAGTAATAGGGTCCCGTTTTTACCCTTTGGGTACGGAACCCTAAAAATTATATCGACTTCAATTTTCTGTTTTAATTGTGTAAGTACGAACTTTTTGAGAAATGCTCATATATGTATTCCGTTAAGTATACCGTCACCGTGTGCTGTCATCTAGAATCACACTAATATAAAGGCGAGAGTTTATGAGTGTATTTATGTGTATGTTTGTTACTTTTTCACGCTCAAACGGCTGGACCAATTTTGATACATTTTGATTTGAAGGTAGCTTACCCTGGATTAACACATAGGCTATTTTTTAGCCCGAAATAATGTAGTGTTCCTGTGGGATGAGTGGGTAAAACCGCGCGGCGCACTCACCGCGAGCCTGTAATGAAACAAAAAGCAAATTATTTTTTTGGTACATAACGAGTAGAAACTAGATCTAGCCTTTAGCACTATGTACCTATGTATGTAAACACTTTAATACAAATAAAAACAAAAACTCAAAAACATAATTATAAGTTTCTCTTTTGGTATAATGTTGATAGTTGACAGGCTCTGCACCATAAAATGTTTCTGTTTAGCCCAATGGTTGACTGGTAGAGAATGCCCTATGGCATTAAGTCCGCCATTTGTACACTTTTTTTTGTGCAATAAAGTTTAAATAAATAAATAAATAATTTATGTCAATTCAATTCAATTCAATTCAATTCAATTCTTTATTCAATAACAATAAACATTGTATTTGAAACACTTACATGTCAGATTTTACTTAAGGATATTAAGATTGTACATGTGTAAAAGGGTGAACTTATCCATATAAGGGATTTCTTCCAGTTAACCTTCACCGTCGGGACTAGATCGCATTGTGTAGGTAAGTTTGCGGTTCAATCATGCAGTCCGTTGATGAAATATATTGGAGAGTCAATTAACCTAATTTGCGAAAAGATTTGGTTTTTAATTAAATAAATATTGTAAATTCTACTTATATGGCCTTAACTACTATTGTTGCTAGGTTTATTTGTCTTGAGCCTGAAATTAAACGTTCTCATTTCGTTTAAACGGAGCTTAGAAATCTTATCCCAGATTTTTAGTAAGAACGAAATGTGTGTGAGCATAATGAGCTTAATTAAAATAAGGTTTGTTTACCGTCTGTCCTGGAATAGAAGTACAGTCGCCGACAAAAGCAGACTCCTTATAGTAAGGTAGGTGGATTACTAATGTTTGGCAAATAATCTTTCCCAAAGTATCACATCGCAAATTTTGTTTCCCAAATTTTTATTTGGCAAAAACTGCAATTAGCAAAACTACGTATCGCAAATTTACAGTTTGCAAACATTTTTTTTAGCAAGTGGTTGCTTAGCAAATAATTACTTGTCAAGTTTTACTTTCCCAATTTTTTTTTTTGCAAATATATCGTTTGGCATAACATTCTTATCCCAAAATATTGCATGGCATACGATTTATATCCCAGTATAAGGTGAAATAAGTAATACTATGATGTTTGGCCCACTCACTATAGGGCCGCGTGGCTCGCTCGCTACGCTCGCTCGTTAAGGTCGCAACTCAACCTAACACTCCTCCTCGCTACGCTCGTCGTCGTACCTAACCTGAGCCAAGTCGGATTTCCCCTAAGGTGAAATAAGTAATATTATGATGTTTCGCCCACTCGCTATCACTATAGGGCCGCGTGGCTCGCTCGCTACGCTCGCTCGTTAGGGTCGCAACTCAACCTAACACTCCTCCTCGCTACGCTCGTCGTCGTACCTAACCTGAGCCAAGTCGGATTTCCCTTAAGGTGAAATAAGTGATATTATGATGTTTCGCCCACTCGCTATCACTATAGGGCCGCGTGGCTCGCTCGCTACGCTCGCTCGTTAGGGTCGCAACTCAACCTAACACTCCTCCTCGCTACGCTCGTCGTCGTACCTAACCTAAGCCAAGTCGGACCTGCCTTACGTACTGCTATTAGGTAATATTTAGGAATACTTAGGGCTTACAATTTACCAGACTTTTGCTATAAGTTCAGCTTGCAAAGTGACTAATTTGGGAAAATTTTGTTTGGAAAATAATTTATGACAAAATCAAACATTTGCTTTATAAGCATTTGCTAAATAAAATCTTGACAAAGTGAAATTTTGGGAAAAGATGATTTGACCAAATGAATACAATGGGAAATGTAACTTTGCTAGAGATGCATTTGGGAAATAAAACTGTTGCGATAAGTTATTTGGGAAGTCATATTTGGGAAACATTATTTGCCAAACGGCAGTACACCAAGGTAGGTACAGTATTTGGTATTTCACTGGAAGTTACGAGATCAAATTTTAGATAGGTAATACGAGAAAATACCCAATACCCCAACATTTACGCTTAATGTTACACATTAAAAATATAAAAATGAAAAGAAGACTGCAAAATTAAAATCTCTCTCATTTATAGGCAGTTAACTAGAATTAATGATATTTAATTATTTTAATCCCGATATTACGCCCTAAATTGTCCTCATTTATACCAAATACAACTAAAGCAATGTAATAAAGTAAAAAACGGGATAAGTGTGAGTCAGACTCACAGACAATGGGTCTAAATAATTGTAAGTCTTATTTGCTGTTTTATTTTTAACTGTACCTATGTATTTTTATTAATTGCGTTAAAGAAGTGTCATAAATAAAGGTAGGTGTATACATTTAACAGAAATAATACAATAAAAAGAGTCTAACCTAACCTTACCCACTAAAATAATAATTTGACAGCCAAAATAATAAGTTGGCATCAATTCTCTAGTTATTATTTTTTATTATTTTAACTGCCCGGAAAATAAATAATAACTAAAAAAAATATACAACACTAAATTTCGTCTCTCGAATAGGAACTACTTACTTTTGTGAAATTTTAAGTGTTTACATAATATTAAGATGATATTAAATTCAACGACGTTGTGCTGCAAGTATGCATGTAATGTAGTACGCTCTAAGATCATGAAACTTGGTTTAAAGAAGCTTCATGCTTTGCGTCGTCTGTAGCGCAGCTTACAAAGCATTAAGACATTCAAATAATGATATATTGAAGAAATGTAACATGAAGCAATATACTTAAAAGACACACGAAAGCCAAATACAAGTTCTGATCCGCAACGCAGGCTAAGTCGGGAGAGTTAAAAAAAAATTGGACAATGTGAGGTGTACTTGCATGTGTGCGTATGTAAAGTAATAACCATATACAAATCGTAACACGTAATGTAATAACCATATACAAATTACTAATAAACGGACCTTCACTGGAGTCTGTGAAACCACTTCTTTTTCCTTCTACGTTACTTTTACTTAATATACCTACATGCGTTCACCGTCATACAAGTTTGCTCCAAGGCCACGCCAAAGCAGCACACAAGCTACAATTATTACCTATTATACAGCCCCTATACAAGTAATTTAAGCTGAATAAAGGTTGTATAGGCGCTTATGCAACCTCCGTACTACTTGGGACGCCCCCCCTGGCAGTGTTAAGTGTGCCGCGATTTAGTTACTCTATTCCTACCAAATACTTCTCACAAAGCCAAAAGTTACATTATGATAATGACATTAATGCAATTCATGTTCAAGAGTTAGATACCTATGACAGACAGCTGAGCCGAGGGTTTTGTTACTACATTTTGGGTACAGATCCCTAAAAAGCTTAATTAACATTTGCCAGTGATTCCTTAATTAAATCCATTCGTCACTCGCGGCCCTAATAAACAACCGGGTCGTGTCAAAGGTAAATTGTGGGCCAACAGAGACCGAATAATCTAAAGGACAAATGTTACTGCTGTCACTGTTTTTTTTAGAGGAGAAGAAAAAGATAGCGCGATCGAAGTAGAATTTGGTCTTGATGAAGACTTTTCAATTAGAATTATTAAAATAAATACATCAATTAACCATTGGCCGAATCGAACTGTAGTAAATAATTTACCACAGGCTATTCGATTCGCTGAATGTGGCTGACTGGCACAATGGGACTCTTAAGGCCGCTAAGAGTCACGCAACGTGCAATGGAAAGGGCTATGCTCGAAGTTTCTCTGCGTAATAATATCAGAAATGAGGATATCCGAAGAAGAACCAAGGTAACCGACATAGCTTACGCGATTGCACGGTTAAAGTGGCAATGGGCAGGCCATGTAGCCCAAAGAATCGATGGTCGTTGGGACACCAAAGTCCTAGAGCGGCGACGGACGGATGACCTCGTGAGGGTAGCGGGGAGTCGATGGATGCCGTCTGCACGCACTTTGTGGCGTAAGGGAGGCCAGTACTCAGCAGTGGACGTCTGTGGCTGATAGATAGAAGCTATTCGATTGGCCGCAATGCCCTGTTTCATACTTCTCGTCATTCCAGTTTATGACAGTATTAATTGCTCGCCCTAGACTAACTAGAAACGGTTTTCAATTTAACTTCAGACGCTGAACTGAGAGTTGAGCAAGTTAACCGTGGCACAACTTTGAACTATGCTGACAAATTGACAATTAAATACATTTTATTATAACACAACGGGACTTAATAGCGTTCAAAAGTGTTACCTCGACGTTTCGGTCTTGATGTTACGTCCATGGTCTCGAAGGGACTCCAGGGTAGGTTTTGTTACAATAAATTGTGAAAATCGTGTAAGTTTAAATCAATACAATTAAAAACATTAATGAAAAACAGTAAAGGCGTATCATAGGTCAAGAAACGCTTGGCATCAACACTTCATACGCCACCTGTTCTGAAAATACCTACTGATTTAAATGACATACATTAGAGAGTACGTATGTGAACATAGATATAAAGGCAAATTATGAAAGAAAACAGTAATGTGATCCACTACAATGTCAACAGAACTCGAACCTACGACCTCATGTTTTCGGCGTAGTGCTCTCCCAACTGAGCTACCGTTACGCCATTGACACCAAATCTTTGAGTCCATAATTCTACGCTACTAAAGCCCTCTGTGTCAGAAGTGTTTGAAATGGTGAAGCAAAAATGGGCATTTAATTAAATGGATCACGCTACAATTTTCTTTCATAATTTATATTTGTGTCAATTTAAATTAAAATGTGATATATATTACAACTGACACTGTCCACACGGTAGGGTCTAAGTTTTTCAGACCCCGCCGTAAAGATAGACCTCAGAAATTGTCTGATCGAACCTTAAACCTCATGGCTGAACGACGCTCGCTACAGTTGCAGTCTCCCGATGACGCGAGGTCATATAGGCAGCTTAATAGACGTATATCGAAGTCCTTGCGACATGATCTGCGGCTCTTTAATACGAACCGTGTTAATGAGACCATTGAGCAGAACAAAGGCTCCAAAGTGTTTGCAAAGGACAAGTCTATTGGACAAAGCCAGCTGACCAAGCTGAAACGGGAAGATGGCAGCATAGCGTCGACCAAAGCAGAGGTTCTAGGCGAGATCGAGAGGTTCTATGGTCAGTTATACACTGCAGTCGCAAAGCCCGTTGACAGCTTGGTAGGCGATCCAAGAGCCAAGCTGTCCCGACATTATACCGAAGACATCCCGGAAATCAGTCTGTACGAGATTAGGATGGCCCTGAAGCAGCTTAAGAACAACAAGGCGCCGGGCGAAGACGGAATCACCTCAGAGCTTCTGAGAGCGGGTGGAACACCGGTACTTAAGGTCCTCCAGAAGCTCTTTAATTCCGTCTTGTCCGAGGGCAAAACGCCTGAAGCATGGAATAGAGGCGAGGTGGTACTGTTCTTCAAGAAAGGTGATAACAGCCTATTGAAGAACTACAGGCCCATCACGCTTCTAAGCCATGTTTATAAGTTGTTTTCAAGGGTCATCACGAACCGTCTCGAACATAGACTTGATGACTTCCAGCCTCCCGAACAAGCCGGTTTCCGAAGAAGCTATAGTACCATAGACCACATACATACGCTACGGCAAGTTATACAGAAGACTGAAGAGTATAACTTGCCATTATGCTTAGCGTTTGTGGACTATGAGAAAGCCTTCGATTCGGTGGAAACATGGGCGGTGCTCGAGTCACTTCAGCGATGCCATATTGACTATCGGTACATTGAAGTGTTGAAGTGTTTGTATAGTAACGCCACCATGTCGGTCCGAGTTCAGGAGCAGAGCACAAAGGCCATTCCATTGAGAAGAGGCGTAAGACAGGGGGACGTTGTGTCCCCGAAACTGTTTACGGCCGTTATGGAAGACGCCTTCAAGCTCCTGGAATGGCAAGGACTTGGCATCAACATCAATGGCGAATACATCACTCACCTTCGGTTTGCCGACGACATTGTAGTCATGGCAAAGTCGATGGAGGAACTCAGCATGATGCTCGATGACCTCAATCGAGTTTCTCAACGGGTGGGCTTAAAAATGAACATGGACAAGACGAAACTCATGTCAAATGCCAAGGTTGTGCCCATCCCAGTCTCTGTTGAAAACTCGGTACTCGAAGTTGTTGACTCATACATCTACCTAGGACAAGTGGTCCAATTAGGTAGGTCCAACTTCGAGAAAGAGGTCAACCGCCGAATCCAACTCGGCTGGGCAGCGTTCGGGAAACTACGCAATGTCTTTTCGTCCGACATACCTCAGTGCCTCAAGACGAAAGTCTTCAACCAATGTGTGTTACCAGTGATGACTTACGGCACCGAAACGTGGTCTTTCACTATCGGCCTCATCTCAAAGCTCAAAGTCGCTCAACGAGCAATGGAGAGGGCTATGCTCGGGGTGTCTCTACGTGATCGAATCAGAAATGAGGAAATCCGTAGACGAACTAAAGTGACCGATATAGCTCACCGGATTAGCAAGTTGAAGTGGCAATGGGCAGGCCACATAGCACGCAGAGCAGATGGCCGATGGGGCCGAAAAGTGCTCGAGTGGAGACCTCGGACCAGCAAGCGCAGCGTAGGACGTCCACCTACAAGATGGACAGATGACCTTATAAAGGTCGCCGGAAGGCGCTGGATGCAGGTCGCTTCCAACCGGTATATATGGAAGTCCAAAGGGGAGGCCTATGTTCAGCAGTGGACGTCCTATGGCTGAGATGATGATATATTACAATACTAAAAACAGACAGTCAAAAAAAGCCTTTACTTGTATCGTATCGACTGCACCATGACATGGTTTTAGTCAATGACGACTGAATAATTTAATTAATTTATCTCCGAATGATGAATTAGTTATTACCAATTTATCAAACATGTAATGTCTCCTTATTTTTAATGTGGGTACCTACATCATTGTGTAACCACACCACACTAAGTAAAGCATTTCAAATAAACAATGCAAAGATTGACACACAAAGCATAAGGAATTAAAATCGATTAATTGGTGTTAGGGTGGTGCAAGGTTAACACGTTGGACCGGTAATCCAGAGGTACCGGGTTCGATTCCAAGTCTCTTCCGTCTGGTTACGTATTTTTTTTTGTGCTTTGATCTATATCAATGGTGCAATAGTTACTACCAAGCTCAACTTAAAGATGAAAATTATTCCCAAACCTTTTGACTAGCACAAAAGCTGTCAGAACTTCAGTATGTATGATCCTATAACAATGCAAAGGCTAAAGAGAGAAAGGTAGCGACATTCGGCAAAGCTGAAACTTTATTAAACGTGTGAAAGGGTAAATACAGCTTCCAATATTTTCACTTAAACTTTACCAAAAGCGCATTTGATGCGATTAAAAAGCCCCGCATAGTTTCCAAGCAAAGTGAAAAGCTTTGAATTTTAACTGCCTTCAAAATCAAGTTGGTTAAAGTTAAAGTAGCTTGCGCTAAAAGGATTGTCTAAAAGTTCCTAAGTATCCAAGTTGTTTTTATGAAATATGTTTAAAATGTCTCATTATTTTTAAAGTAGGTACACCACAATTTATTTTTCTTCCGTCAGGTTCCTCCTTTCAAGTTTGCTTTGTGATCTTTGTATCAATGGTACAATAAAAAAAAATGTATAAATATAACAGCGCCCTCTCTCGCTTGCTTGTTCACTGCTGTAAAGTAGTGCGGTAAGATGTACATGTTAATCACATAGAGGAGGCTATGGTAAAGCGTATCAAATAAACAATGCATAGATCGGCACACAAAGCATAAGGAAAAATTCGAAAGGTTATTTGGCGTTAGGGTGGTGGATAGGTTAATACGTTGGACCGGTAATCCAGAGGTGAGTACCGCCAGGTCTTTGTATCGATGGCACAATATATCTAAGTTGTTGTAATGTGGTTTATTGTTATAACGGGCACTTAGGAAGCATATCGCTAAAGTACACATAGTGTTAACACAGCGACAGATATAAATACAAAGGATAAATAAAAAGCCAAAATTTTATGCAATCCACTGAAGTGCATGTTTTAAAACAGAAAATGCAGAGGGCGTTTTAAAGCGGAATGAGAGGGTATTATTATCTAAGTTGTTGTAATGTGGTTTATTGTTATAACGGGCACTTAGGAAGCATATCGCTAAAGTACACATAGTGTTAACACAGCGACAGATATAAATACAAAGGATAAATAAAAAGCCAAAATTTTATGCAATCCACTGAAGTGCATGTTTTAAAACAGAAAATGCAGAGGGCGTTTTAAAGCGGAATGAGAGGGTATTATTTCACGCTATCCATGTAGCGGTCCTATAGCTCAGTGGTGATAGCACTGCTCCGGTCAAGTAGGTCGTGATGGGTTAGATCACTACTTGCACTTCAGTGGATTGCGTAAAATTTTGGCTTTTTATTTATCCTTTGTATTTATATAAATAAGAAAAAAAAAAGTAAGTAAGTAAACACTTTATTGTACACAAAAACAGTTAAAAATACATCTATTACAAATAACATATAGGTACAAAGGCGAACTTATCCCTATAAGGGATCTCTTCTAGTTAACCTTTGAGCGATTGAGTGAGTACGAGAAGAAGATAGACAAACTAACACCGTGTACAAAAAGGTATTAAAAAATAATAAAACTAATAAGTAGGTACCTACACTAATGAAGAAGTATCACACATATAAACTAATAATACATACATATACACATACCTATATACATATATAATATAATATAATATAAATATAAGTGAATTAAATTGTTATTAATAATTATACACATAAATATAAATACATTGTAGATGCAATTCACAAGTCATTGGAAAGCCATAACTTCTTAAGATTCGTCTTAAGCGACGCCACAGATGGAGACTTCCTAAGGGACAGTGGCAATTCGTTCCACAACTTCACAGCGCTTACTGTGAAAGATTTAAGAAATGTGGTATCATTACATAAAAAGAAATAAAATCAATATTGATTCTGTTGAACACCGACAGATGTCTTTAGAAACGTCGAATTTGTCTCAGATCCTTTGCAAGTATGATCTCAGAAAGGAAATAGCCGCAATATACTCGAGCCTACAGTACTGATGGTTAATATCATCATTATTCTGTAAATGGTACAATCAGTCTTCATAACACAGTGAAGCGAAGAACAGTAAGCACTCGACAATAGCACACATTAGGGATGTTTCCTGATAGAGCAGCTACTTTTTAGGGACCCGATTACTGAGACTTCGCTGTCCGTCCGTCCGTCCGTCCGTCTGTCACCAGGCTGTATCTCAAGAACGGTAGTAGCTAGACAGTTGAAATTTTCACAGATGATGTATTTCTTTTGCCGCTATAATAACAAATACTAAAAATAAAATAAAATAAATATTTAAGGGGGGCTCCCATACAACAAACTTGTTATAGATTATGGTACGGAACGCTTCATGCGCGAGTCGGACTCGCACTTGCCCAATTTTTTATTATGAAATGTCAAAACCCTGGAATAATAAATGAAACGTATATAAGAAAAATAGAATCATTTTTTCACAAAAAATAACCGATTTCATTGAGTGAAGTGGGTATATATTTACCTCTTTTTCAAAAAACGTTGAATCAAATTAGATAAAATTGATATGACATAACCTCTGAAGTATGAGCTATCAAACTATTAAAGAATCATCAAAATCGGCTCGTAATTAGCGGAATAATCGCGTGACATACATACAAAAAAAGAAAACATACAGTTGAATCTCATCCTTTTTTGAAGCCGGTTGAAAGCAAAACATATTCGAGTCTGATGTTTTATTATTATTTTACTACAAATTATCTTGCTACGAACTTTACTATCAGTCGATACTAACGTATCATATTTTAATGTCTTCACTATTATCTTTTAAGTGCACAGTGGAATCACTGCCCCGTTCAAATTTCCTTTGATCGGTTTTTGCTTATTTTAAAGTATTCATATAAGCAGAAATTACAGTGTATCGCGTGTATTTATTTTAACATAATTTTTTGAGGTGTCGATTAATTTTGATGTCAGGAAACTAGACTATTTTTAACGCTAGCTCTTATAAATAATATTTGCAGGCTTAGCGCCCAAACTAGACGGATTTTAACCAATTTTGGCACATACCTACAGATATCCACATTTTGATGAAGAAGATCAAAGATGATGTTTTGTAAGATGATTTTAGCCTGCCTATTATAAAAAATTGGGCAAGTACGAGTCCGTACCATAATCTATAACAAGTTTGTTGTATGGGAGCCCCCCTTAAATATTTATTTTATTTTATTTTTAGTAAGTTTTAGTTCTGTCACCAGGGTGATAGCTAGCTATCACCCTGGTGACAGATGGACGGACGGCCGGACGGACAGCGAAGTCTCAGTAATAGGGTCCCGTTTTTACCCTTTGGGTACGGAACCCTAAAAACAGTACATACGACTAGCTGCGGATACTTAGATCGTTATATAATACTTTTTACCCGACTATGGAGAGGCGAAAAAGAGGCTTGTGACTTTTTCTTCCACGCGGATGAAGTTCTTTTACTTACCTAAGAAACTAGCAAGTACGGTACAGTAAATAACAAAGAAAAAAGTATACTCGTAGACAACATAATACTTATTTTTAGTCTCGAGTGTATCAGTTTTGTCCCAGCCCCGCTGTATGTACTGTTCTAGTACATACAGTCAATTATTGACTAAACAAGTACAGCGGGTAAGTTACTAAAGCCTGTAGCAATATTTTACCAACTAGGGCGCCGGGACGTGTGTACACGGCATTACGAAGTTTTACCGACGTGTGGACACGACACAGTTTTGAAACAGTAAACTCATTATCGCTCCCTTATTCTATTTATTTGGAGATAGAGTCTGGCTAGCCAAATAAAGTTGACAGTTATTTCCTTGCGGTATTACTAATTGTCTATGATTTAAACGATTTAGTAGGTAGGTCCTCTATAAATAATTTTGATACTTTATGTATTAGTTCTAACAGTGCGATAGTTGAAATTTGGCATAGTAATTATGTATTTTCTTTTGGGGACAGATTAATATGGTATTATAGAGCTAGGTCTTCTTTACACTACATTTAATTTTTCGCGTTGTATATGGCTAGAAAGTGTAAACATATGTGTTTGTCGTTTACTGTACTGTCGTGTGGTAGAAATTATGTGAGCTGGCTATGAGTGCACGTCAACATATATTTAAGTTATTTCTTTAGGTACCTTACGTGTGCATAGAAAATCAAAAATATGTTCTAGTATCAAAACTATAATTCCTACTACACAAAGTGCGACCAGCCGCAGAATATTTAAATTTCCCGCCAAAACTTTGAGTAATATTTCATTAGCCAAACTATAGCGCTGCATGTTTTAGTTTTTGGAGGCGTTTTAATAAGTTATTAATAACCAGTACCTGTGGTTATATTAATAACCATAGGTACTTACATATTTAAAGTTGTTAACTTTTGTTGAAACTTCTTGGAAATCTCTGAAAATTTTCATGTGAATTTAAGCATTTTCCCATTTTGACAATTTTCAAGAAATAAATAAATTCCATATCCATACTAATATTATAAATGCGAAAGTGTGTCTGTCTGTCTGTCTGTTACCTCTTCACGCTTAAACCGCTGAACCGATTTAGATGAAATTTGGTATATAGATAGTTTTAGTCCCGGGGAAGGACATAGGATACTTTTCATCCCAAATTTAGAGTTCCCGTGGGATGAGCGGGTAACACCGCGGGGCACAGCTAGTATGAAATAAAAAGGACGTAGAAAATATTTACCAACTGATGAAGCTTAGCTGAGGCCACGCTGCTGCATCGCGCTGTCAAGATTTTTCCTATAATAATAACCCCTGTCCAAAGAAGAACAAAGTTTCAATACAATTTCAGAATTTTATAGAAGTACTAGCGAACCGCTCCGGCTTCGCACGGGTGCATGTATATAAACCTTCCTCTTGAATCTATCTATTATTAAAGAAAACCGCATCAATCCGTTGCGTAGTATTGATTTAAAGATCTAAGCATACATAGGGACAGACAGACATCAGGAAGCGATTTTGTTTTTTATGTAGTGATAGATGATTTACTGCTTTTAGTCTACCATCTGTGCTGTAAGAAACTTAAGGAGTGGTTCAGATGTTAAACAGTGAACTTCGGCCGTATAAAGATAAATAGACAGAAAGTACACTCGAACGATCACGTGAGGGGAATCAAAGGGTTGGATCAAATTAACAGTTGGCTTAAGTACAGTCAGCAGCAAAAATGTTTTATTGACACAGAATACTCGTAAAACACTACACAAGTGGCTCTGTGAGAGGTGGACCTCACGAATCTGTTTCCAAATGGTTGAATTATTAAAATAACACAATAAGCTAGTTGACTCATGTTAAATTGTATTAAACTAATGTTTATTTCGTGTAGACGACAACCGCGTCCGTCCGCCAGCCTATTTCAATTCAATGCGTCGCCTAATTAATGACCATGTTAATAACTAGCTTAATAACTATTGTAGTAAGTATTAATATCTCTCTAATATCCCTGGGCATCTCTGTGCACAGACAGGTCAATAGTTAATTAACTGGAAGTTGTCTACGCATTAGTTCAAGACGTTAATATCCTACTAAACGTCTTAACGTTGTTGTAACGTGACGTCAGACGTTGCGTTGTCGTGACCCGTAAATCTAAGTTTCACGTAGTCGACGTAACGTGGAACTAAAATAATACATAGTCACTTTGTAACAAAAAATAAAGCCGGTCAATTGAGAGTTGGCCTCGCGCACCGAGGGTTTCTCTAGAGCTATGAAAGCGCTGTTTGCCGTTGGGAAATTGATGCCCGATACATCGACAGTACTGTTATTGTTATTATTATTGGTAGACTGCGTATCAGTTTGTAACGACAAAGATAAATATGAATTAATAGAAGGGTACCTTTTTCCGGAGCTCCTTGGTGCAGTGCACTCGCTCCGCAGACAACCGGGTGAAATGGAGATGCATCGCGAGAGCTGCTGTCTGCCAGAGGAAGGATGAGGATGAGAACCCAAATGTGGACACTATTGCCGTAACCACGACCACTCTGCCAAGAGTGAACGACTGATGATGATGACCTTTTTCCACGTAAAAGAAAAAGTCGTACCTAACACTCTTTTTTGCTTGTCCATAGCCGGATAAAAAGTATCCTTTAACCATCTGGGGATGCGCAACTAACCGAATACAAAAGGTTTTTTTTTTTAAGACATGACTTGAACGTATCAGGGCTGGTTAGCCCTCACTACCAGTAGTCGGACTTGGACTTTGTGTGGGAGTATAACCCGCTAATGGGATTATCTCCGCGCCACAGGGGTAATTTGGGTTGGGGTGTGGCGGGCGCACTGGGCGCATGAACTGCGTCGTGAATAGACTGAACCGAATCAGTGACTTAGGGCGGGAAAAAGGTTTTGAAATCGATCCAGCCGTTGAGACGCGATGAAAGGACACAGACATTATTTTTACAATATCATAATAATATTATAGATAATATAAATACAAATTTACGGTTTTCAGACGTTTATATTACACTACACTATTTAGTTGTGCTACATGATGTAGTTTCTTGCCACATTTCATGATTTAAACGGGAAGTACCCTAAAGGTTTTGGTTCTCTTGCCAGCGTTAACAAATTCAGCATAAAAACTCCTATCTTTTGATTGCGATAACTTAGAAGTTTGATTTTTTCACAGCTCCTAGAAGTAGCAGACTTGTGTATTTGATATAAATTTCAGATTGATAACTCTCTGTGTTCTTGGTAAAAAGGTCTTGACAGACGGACAAAGTGACATAAGTATAGCATAATGATAAGGGATCAGTTTTAGCGATTTTTTTTATCCAATCAAAAACCAAGTCTATCCGACTCCGTCGAACGAGGTTATTAATTAAAACATGATTTGTATATTAACAATGTCTTAAAATGGAAGACACAAATATCGTCTGTTATTCGATAAGTTAACCTTCGTTCACCTCCGTTTGAAGTGAAGGCGAGCGCTCAGTTGGACGAGGATCAGGCTTTGATCTGACATGCCGATATCATCCCACACAATACACACACACATACATACACATATGTATATACATTAATTTCTAACGGGCACAGTTGAAAAAGGTGCCATTAAGTGCCATTAATGGATACATACGAGTAATATTTTAATTTATTTTTATATTTCCGATTTATTTTGCTCCGGATTACTCCAGAAAAAAAATCATAATGTATGGAGCACTAAAAAAAAGTGGCCTTGTGTATATATTTTTTTGTTGTATTTCGTTTGCGATGTCCTACTTATTATACTCAGAATAAAAATACATTAAAATATTGGGCCAAATTAAAATAATAAAACCAGATTTCACAACGCTCATTTCATATGGGCATTTCTATACAAACTTATATATAGATTCGGAGGCAAAAGATCAACATCAATTACAATGAAATTTTGGTATTTAGTTTAAGTATAGGTATTATTATGCGTTACATTTTTTTTGCTATGCCTAAAGAAATAAAAGTAGGTATGAATTTTTTCCCATACAAAAGTGACCCACCCTAATATATGTACATACCTGCCTACCTTTATACATATATGCCGAGATTGGGAATCTGTACCATTTTATTTGCGCCCTATGTACTTTACACCCGCTCATATGTTAATCCAGGGAATGAGCTACCTCCATACCAAACTTTATCAAGATTTGTCCAGCCGATTGAGCATGTAGAAGTAACAAACATACAACACACTCATAAACTTTCGCCTTTATAATATTAGTTTACATAACATTATATTATTAGTGGCTGTTTGTTATTTTAAACTGGCTTTCAAAAAAGGAGGAGGTTCTATGTTTCCGTGCGCCGTTTTAAAAAAAATCGAATAACGGAAGTAGGTAATCGATCCCTGTACCAAAATTGATTGAAACTCGTTCAGCCGTTTCGGCGTGAAGAGTCTTCATATCAGCCGATAGACGTCCACTGCTGGACAAAGGCCTCCCCCAAAGTTCTCCACAACCATCGATCTTGAGCCGCCCTCATCCAATTTCTACCCGCGATCTTAAGTAAAGTATCTTAAGTAACTTAAGTAGTGGCAAGTATTTAACCAGGTCGTCGGTCCACCTTGTTGGAGGCCTTCCAACGCTGCGTCTTCCGGTCCGCGTGATGAGTGCACAAATAAAAATCTGTACCAACATAAATGAGAATTTCGCTGAAAACGGGCGCAGCGTCGGGCGACATGTACCTAACCATGAGTTTACAGTGACCGTATTCGCTAGCGACTGTGTAAACGATTTGTAGAGAATTGTAGTTCTACAAAGTAACCGCTAGGGGCGCTGTCCTATTCTCCATAAAAATTGATTACGCTGTCGCTAACGAGTACGGTTACATTAACTCACAGTAAGGGTACTGGATACAAATGTAACAACGCGCAGTTAAGATTTGTCTTGAAATGGTGACCCGTCTTCTACCAGGTGGGTACTGTAACAGCAGCAATAAATTAAAACATAGATTCTACCCCTCAAACTGAACACCATTTATAAAACAACTTTTAAATAACTTTACAATGTAGGTAAACCTGTAAAATAAAGTTAATTCAAAGAAGCAATTTATTGCGAAACATTTGATATTTTAGTAAAGTGACAGCTATGTCAATGCTAAGGCGATGTCAATGTTGGACGGAGTACATTGAAAATGCTATTTACTTTGTATGAAATAATGAACATAATGAAAACAGTATTTAAACAAAAAGTTTCTGAACAGATGTTGTTCATTTTGACGAGTAAAATCTATGTTTTAATTTTTTCCTCCTGTTACAGGACCCACCTAGCATACAATTTTAGAATTTTATAACAGTATAGATTTATTTATAGCGTGTCTATGATTACTGAAACTTGTGTTTACAAACTAAAGTTCTTTCTGGTAAGTTATTCTAACCCACTCATGTATTCACCCTTATTTTGTGTCTACCCGATTTTCTGCTATAAATTATTGAGCAGCAAACACTCGAATGGACTTACTTATGTAAAGCGTCCTAATTTCGAGCTCTCAGCAAAAATGTCCCAAGTGTAACATAACAGCTAGAGCACTTATGACCTTTTTTATAAGGTTAAGAATTTAGTCCAGGTCATTGAGTGACCTGAATATTTTAGTGCTGAAGTGAAGTGAGTTTGAATAAAACACAAAACCGGCCAAAATAATGTGTCTAATAATTTATTGCATGTTGAGGCTGTTCAAAAATTACGTATCATATCGCATTTTATTAATTTGTATACCACGTCCCTAGAATAAGTTTTTTATTATTCTTATTTTTATGTCAAATTGTATGCCCATAAATAGTAGGTACCTCACAAATTGCTGCGCCCTACTTCAGGGTAACATGATGTGATCTCAAATTTGTAACTTTACCACCTGTTTTGTAAAACCATTATGTGCAATAAAGTATTGAGTACCTATTAAGTACTACGTAATTTTTTTGATGATTTGTTCATCATCTAATGTCCAGAAAAAAATTGTAATGACGTAATTTCTGAACAGGCTTGTTTTATAACAGCCCAGCCACGACTTTGGCGGCAAGCGGCAGTGGTGAGCGGCGGCCATACGAGAGAGAGAGATGCTGCGATCAGACGTCTCGCTCCCACCTATGGCCACCGCTGACCGCTGCCGCTTGCCGCCGAAGCCGTGGCATGTCCGTAACTCCCAACTATAGTTAATATTACTTTTTCGATTAATATCTAACTATATAATATCTAGATAAACTTATTAATAATATTAATATCAATAAGTTTCGCCGTTGTACATGTAATATTTGTTATCATTGTATTTATAACCCGTTTTTGGGTAGGTACAATAAAGTATTTAGGTACATGTTGTACATATAATATACTGCGCACTTACTGGGCTTATTATGGGAGTGCACTCCAAGAGCCAAATATTCTATGTAGCTTGGAAGGGGGCCAGGCTAAAGGGGACTGGGCTGGTCATGTTTGTCGTATGCCGAGTGAGCTATGGTCCAAGATCACCACAGATTGGAGACCCAATGGTTCCAAACGGAGACGCAGCAGATCACATAGCCAATGGCGGGATGAACATACTATACTCTAGATTGTCACTTGCTGTATTTCCGGACCGATACGACCTTCAAACCTTCAAGAAAAGAGCGTACTCTCATCTGATAGTCTGCCACGGCAACGCACTTGTGACTTTTTCTGTTGCAGGTAAACAATCAGCAATACAGCACTCGGCGCGGACTTGGATTCCACCCTTATGTTGTCGATATACCACTGATTCGTACGAAACGCTTTGCGTCTACTTTCCTTATGAGGACAGCTAAGGAATGGAACTCTCTTCCTGCGCACCTGTTTCCTGAAAAATATAACTTGGATCTCTTCAAGTCGAGAGTGAATAGGCATCTTCTAGCCAAGCATGCTCCATCTTAGGCCTTATTGTCACTTAACATCAGGTGCAATCGAGGTTAATAGCATGGCTATTTTGAATAAAAAAAAAAAAAGGTGAGGGCGACGGTAATCGCTTTCCATCAGGCGATCCGTTCAATCGTTTGCCCCCCATGACACAAAAAATACTCCTTTTTAAAGGAATGCCCATAAACCGCCCAAAATAGGGAAAATTAGAAGAAGAGGGCGGAGGACTTTGCCCAGTTGTATACCTAGATTAAATACTTGTACTTATCTCTGGTACTCTTAGTACAATAACCAATTCTAGAATCGCTGTTTACCCTAACTGCCTGACTGGTAGTCCAACATTGGCACATCTACCTTAAGTATGAAACTCAAAGAGTCTATTGCAAACTCGGCCAAGATATTTTTTGTAATAATTTTTCAGCGTTTGACTTAATAAACTCAATAACTTTCAACTTCAGAGATTTTTTAACCAAATGAGACGGTTTAAAGTCGACATTTAAATGTTATTACGGGCAAAGAAAACACCTGGCGTTAAAAACCCAGCGTCGATCGAAGAAGACACGTAGATGAAACAAAATGTGAGAAGAATTTTATCATATTTGTATGTTGTCTGTCAGAAATAAAAATAACACCCAATCTTAACAATTATTTGTCATATAAATAAATAATAAATATCGGACAACCTCATACAAATCGATCTAGTCCCACAGAAATCTCTCGCAGGTTCGTGTTATGAGGCCTAGACGACGATACACGTTATTATATGGATAAATAAATAACTAAAATAAATAAATAAATATCGGACAACCTCACACAAATCGATCTAGTCCCAAATTAAGCTCAAGAAGGCTTGTGTTATGGGTACTAGACGACGATATACATACTTAGAACAACCATAATCCAAGCACAAATATTCGAGTTCATCACACAAATATTTGCCCTGGCCGGGATTCGAACCCAAGACCGCCGGCTCAGTAGGCAGGTATCTACAAACCGAGCCAAACGCGTCGCCAATAACAAATAACATCCATGACCCAGGCACAAATATTTGAGCACATCACACAAATATTAGGCTTTCCCCGGATTTTAAGCTGCCACCACTGCGCCAACCGCGTCGTCAACACGCGACGTCATATATTGCCTTATTCGCTTGGTTTTAGTATAATAAACCTTCATATATACATTAATGTAGTTTTTCATGACTGGAAAACCAAAGCACAAAATTTACTCCGAATCCGAACACGATGGATTTATCTTATGCTGTTTAGGAATATCAACGACCAACATTCGTCTCCATCATTATAGATCAGCTCCAAGACACCAAATTGTTATCATATTCTTTCACGCAAAGTTTAATTTCGATACGACATTTAGAAGTAGGTAGTTTAAAATTTAGCTCTAAGATTTGATTAAGTAGATGGTTAGTTACAAACAAAGTTAGTTACAATTTCATACCTGTGCTACCTTGGGGCTTGGGGCTCGTTCTAGGGATATGATATCGATAAAATTGATGTCAATATAATATATTAAAATACATGTGCTCATGGAACATTCTCGATTAATATAAAAGGTTCGGTATCGTATCTGATATTAAAGTGGATATTTTTATCTAGACGGCAATCTTTAATACCGACGAATAAAATATTGATTGTATACTATGAATACTATATATAAAAATTCATTTATTTTGAATAACATTTAGATGTTGACAGTAACATCGGCATACTTTTTTATCGATAAAAATAAATATTTTGCTACATCACTTAACTATCTGCATGTGCCCCTTAAGCACATGTTTTACAAATTAAGCTAAATACTGCTAATACTTATAAGCGGGATAAAGTTGGCATGCTGTCATCTCCGCCTGTCAACACTCCGTGGCAACGGTTATTGTATGCGTTATTGAATTTATTTTCAATCCCGACTCGGTCGCATTTTACTTTGAACGTGAATAGGCGACTAAGCGCCTGGCGGGTATGCACGTTGTTATTCAATAAGGAAGCCGATAACGAACCTTATCCAACGGACGGTCTATTTTGAATTCATGTCTAGTTTTTATTCTAGAAGCTTCTATTTCGCTTCTTTGCGTATACCGCCTGTCTAGGACAATTACGCTTCGCAATTCTTGTCGCGCGACATAGCGTCGCTCGTCACTCTCTCACAGTACTTACAGCGAAGAAAGAGATAGGTAATATTTCTCGCGCAAGAAAGAGTCGCATATCACAGTTGTGCTAGAGGTGCGTATGGCCTGTAATGATAGCAATAAATAAAAAAATAGTTTCTACTCATTCCTTATTCCTTTTAAAATTTATTCTTTTCATATTATGACAAATATATTGATAATTTCAACCAAGTTTCGAAGCAAAATAATACTTTTCCCTGAGTCCTAGGTAGTAACATAGCTATTTCATGCTGTCATTGCGTGCAGTCGAAAACAAGTAAAAAAAAAAGGTTTTCCGCGTGATTTTGTCAATTTCGAGCAGTTTTTGAAACAAAAATCTATATATATAAACGGATTTGTCCTGACTGACTGACATATCAACGCAGAGCCGAAACTACTGAACTTAGAACTTTGAAAATTCTACAGTAGGTCAAGTATATTATGTAGGCAAGGAATAAGAAGGGATATTTCAAAACTCATCCCCTGAGGGGTTAAATTGGGGTTGAAAGTTTGTATGGAAAATGCGTAATTTTAGAGTAAGAGTCTTAATACTTTGCATACACACTTTAAATATAGAATGAAGAAAAGTAATTTCAGCATTTTTGAAAATTCATCCTGCAATGGGGTCTAATTGGGGTTGAAATTTTGTATGAGAAAAATTGCAGTTTTTGAGTAAGAGCGATTATATTTCGTATTTAGGCCGTGCATTAAAAAATATTAAAACTAATTTCAGCATTTTTTTTAATTCATCCCCTATATTGTTCAAAATAAAGATTAAAGTTTGTATAAGAAACGTAGCATTCTTTGAGTATGAGGTATATTTTGGGGGTATAGACTCTTACTTTTTAACCGACTTCAAAAAAGAAGGAGGTTCTCAATTCGACCTAATAATTTTTTATTTTTTTTCTATGTATGTTACTCGATATCTCCGAGAATCGTGAACCGATTATCATTTTTTTTTTTTTTATCGAAAGGGTATAACTCCGAGTTGGTCCCGTTGGCACTAAGTCGGGATCTGATGATGGAATCTTGGAGAAATCGAGGGAACTCTTCAAATGTTATAGGGACATGTACGGCGCTTTCGGTAATTTATTGATAAAGTCAAGAATTTACATTCAGTAAATAGGATTTGGTGTAAGGAAACTGATGATGAACACACATACGAATCACTAAAAAGCAAAAAAAAAAAAAATTTTAACAAAAAAAAGAACCGACTTCAGTAAAACTAAAAAGCCAACAATAACCCGTTTAAGTACAGATTACATTTGACTCACCCTTCGAAGTCGGTGCCAAACCTCGCGTAAACTATAAATATAAGAACTGAGTGGTTTCAGGTTTTTTGAAAATTCAACCCCTAAGAGGGAGAAATGTGGTAACAAAGTCTGAAAATCAGCATGGGTATTGTTTTTATGGTTTATCGGGTCGCTGATTAGGAAAACCGCAACGATTTTAAAATCCAACGTGTCGGACGTGAGTTACCATCTCCCCTGTTGGGGTGAAATGGGGTTGAAATGTCTAAATACTAAACCGCTGGTTCTAGAGAGTTCAAATTTGGCACGTAGGTTCCTTATAAGGTGTAGGGGTGCACTAAGAAAGGATTTTTCAAAACTCACCCCCTAAAGGGGTGAAATGGGGTTCCAAAGTTTGTATGGGGAAACAAGATTAGTTAGACTATTTTATTCGAAACTACAGGAGTATTTTTAACGATAAATAAGTAAACACCTGTTTCAGGTTTTTTGAAAATTCAACCCCTATAAGGGAGAAATGTGCTGACAAAGTCTGAAAATCAGCATGATTATTGTTTTTATGGTTTATCGGGTTGCTGATTACGAAAACCGCAACGATTTTAAAATCCAACGTGGCGGACTTGAGTTACTATCTCCCCTGTTGGGGTGAAATGGGATTGAAATGTCTAAATGCTAAACCGCTGGTTCTAGAGAGTCCAATTTGGCACGTAGGTTCCTTATAAGGTGTAGGGGTGCACTAAGAGAGAATTTTCCAAAAGTCACCCCCCAAAGGGGTGAAATGGAGGTCCAAAGTTTGTATGGGGAAACAAGATTAGATAAACTGGAGGAAAATGGAGTTGAAATGACTAAATACTAAACCACTGGTTCCAGAGAGTCCAATTTGGCACGTAGGTTCCTTATAAGGTGTAGGGGTGCACTAAGAGATAATTTCTCAAAAGTCGCCCCCCAAAGGGGTGAAATGGGGGTCCAAAGTTTGTATGGGGAAACAAGATTAGTTAAACTATTTTATTCGAAACTTCACAGGAGTATTTCTAACGATAAATGAAAAAACACGTGTTTCAGGTTTTTTTTATTCAACCCCTAAAATGGAGAAATGTGGTGACAAAGTCTGAAAATCCATTGGTAATGCTTTTATGGTTTATCGGGTCGCTGATTACGAAAACCGCAATAAAATCCAACGTGGCGGTCGTGAATTAACATCTCCCCTGTTGGGGTGAAATAGGGTTGAAATGTCTAAATACTAAACCGCTGGTTCTAGAGAGTCAATACTTGGAACCTACGTGTCCTTATAAAGTCTAGGGGTGCAATAAAAGAAGCATTTGTCAAAAGTCATCCCCCAAAGGGGTGAAATGGGGGTCGTAAGTTTGTCTGGGGAAAAAAGATTAGTTAGACTATTTTATTGAAAACTTCCAAGGAGTATTTCTAACGATAAATGAGTAAGCACGTGTTTCATGTTTTTTTGAGAATTCAACCCCTAAAGGAGGAGAATATGGTGCCAAAGTCTGAAAATCAACAAGATTAATGTTTCTATGGTTTATCGGGTCGCTGATTACCAAAACAACAACGATTTAATAAACAAACGTGGTGGACGTGAAATACCGTCTCGCCTGTTGGGGTGCGATGGGGTTGAAATGACTAAATATGAGTATGGGTGTAATTTTTATGGTTTCCTGGGACGTTAATTACGAAAATGCCACCGAATTTGAAATTTTATATTGTGGTCATGAAAATTCTTGAAAGCATTTGCGCCAAATTGCAATTTAATCGGTCCAGTAGTTTTGCAGCAAATCGGTTGTAACAGACGGACTGACAGACAGCTACACGTGCTCCTATAAGGGGGTTCTATTTTTGCTTTTGAGGTATGGATAGAGACCCGCGTTATCCTAATAGATTAAAAAAATAGTATTTGGTGGCATCTCGATCGTCGTCAATCGGTACCTATAGGCGGGTGGCGCGTTGGGACGGGAGGAGTAATGATCGGGAAACTTCCTGCATCCGTAATAAATACATTACATTCAAGCTTTTCAATAATTATGTCATTTCAGAATTCTGAATTACGTTTATCTGGCTCAGTATAATACATTTTTCATTCATCAACGAAGAGAACCTCAATATCTTACAATAGAACATGACGTAACTTAGAACATGGCGAATATCCCAAGTCGATAAGCGGAGGCTCGGGACATTATAAAAGCTTTATACAAATAAAATGCACACATATCCCGGTGTCTTAGCTTCACTTCGAGTTATGAATTTTGAAGTGAACTTTATTTGGATATGGATACAGTTAAAGCTGAGATCGCTTGATTTGAGTACTTGAGTTTTCGGTTTGATTTGTTAAAGTGGAGTTATGATAAAATAAAAAGTATTGCCCAGTAATATTACAAAAGCGAAAGTCTGTGTATGTTTTGTTACTTCTTCAACGGCTGGACGGAAATGCATGAGGGAAATGCAGATTGCAGATTATACTCTAACTTAACAAATAGGTAGCCTACTTTTAATCTTGAAAAAAAGAGCATTGTTCCCGTAGGATGATGTATATTATATAGGCACGCGAGCGAAGCCGCGGGTTACTGCTAGTTATATATATAACTGTATATCTCAAATATATACCTACCAATAAATATAGCAATAGCCCTGTTCTAGGTAGTAATATTGATAATATGTTACGAAACATGTTTGATCATGATCATAGAGAAAAATGTCTAAAACAATCAGTATTTTTGAACATTATTATTTAGCATGAAATAGCTATGTTACTTTCTAGAACTCAGGGAAAAGTATTATTTACTTCAAAAAGTTCCCGAAGACTCGTTTATGAAATAAAAACTTTATTGTAAGTGCTACATTTTTGAAAAAAATCCTAGTAACCTTAGATTCTTTTTAGCCTCTGATTAAATTGAATTGCCCTTCGACGTGTTATTTCTGTTCTGTTAAGACTAGCAGGTGCGGCTGTACCCATCGTTCAGTCCAGTGAACATTGTAAAGAAGGGATCTTATCTTTTGTTCAGCCGCCGTTATGAATTCAAGATCTTAGAGCTCTCCACTGGGGTGCCATTCCATGCCATCGCCAGATAGAATAGAATAGAATAGAATCATTTATTGCGTATCACATTATAACATATAGATGGAATTATAAGAAATAGTGAGACATGTGACACCCTGCAAGGGTCAAGATTCGCCGGCTACGTAGCCCGTACAAAAATGTTGCCAAGAGCTGTCAATTGAGTTCAAGTTTCCTAACATTTCAGTATGATCCCACTACCACTTCAGCTTGCTGATTCGCAATGTCGGTAATTTTGGTTATCTGTCGAATTTTGACGACGCGGTTGGCGCAGTTTGCAGACACCTGCCTACTGAGCCGGCGGTCCCGGGTTCGAATCCCGGCCGGGCAAATATTTGTGTGATGAACTCGAATATTTGTTCTTGAGTCATGGATGTTATCGATATATGTATTTATATATTATGTATATCGTCGTCTAGTACCCATAGTACAAGCTTTGCTTAGTTTGGGACTAGATCGATTTAAGTGTATGATTGTCCCATAATATTTATATTTATTTATTTAATATTATTTCGTTTCGGATTTGATCTCTAAGAAACACGCCCATAGCTTCCCATGGCCAAAGAAAGCGTGTATCGCGCTTTACGATTTCCCTCAATCATAACCTCTCCCCATCCGAAAAAACGCCGAAATCGAAGAGCTGGTTGCAGAACCTAACATAATAGGAGTGACGAAAGCACATAAGCTTCGCTGGCTTGGACATCTGGAGCGCATGGGAGAGGACCGGGCAGTTAGTAGAGCGTTCCATGGAAAACCGACAGGTCGTCGTCCGGTAGGCCGCCCCAGATATCGGTGGGCAGATGTGGTCGAAGATGATTTGCGCGAGCTCCAAGCCTTCGACTGGCGTGAAACCGCACAAGACCGAGACCGCTGGCGGGAACTCGTATTGGAGGCCAAGACTCACTTCGGGTCGCTGCGCCAGAGGAGTAGTAGTAGTATGACCTCTCCCCACGTCACTATCAAAACAGCTGTCACCCAATACACGACTCTATTTCCGCAACCTTATTCCTTGGCCGCGCGCCAGAGCTCAACGGGTTAAATTTTAAACAGCCGAGCCGATACGAGGCGCGAGGCGTTAAATCTACTTAAAATCTTCAGAGAGTGAACTTTATAATAGAATATATTATTTATTATACTTTAGGGGTGTTTGTTTCTCCTTGCGACGTTTCATCCCAACCGGGCAAGCGCAACTTGCCGTGTGCACAAAATAAGATACTACAGTCCTTTCTCGTCAACTTCGCAAAAGCCGCAGGCATGACAGGTTTTTTTTTGAGGATGTCTATCGTTTCTATTTATTATTAGAACCAATTGTCTATATGGGACTATTTACACTTAGACTGCTCTAAAAGTCAGAAATGACGTTCAAAGTTTAACATTCCTACGGAGCGCTAAAAACGCTCCATACAAATGACCATCTAATCGTGACCTCGTTATTATGTTATGGGTACCAATATTTGTAAGGGGATAATAAGTAATTTGCCATTTTCGCCGTGAAAAAGTGCGTTTACGTTCATGGTTGTTATACAATTATTGTTTTGTTAAATTATGAGGATTCTGAAAACGATATCGAAATTTCTTTTGGCTGTAATAAAAATCATAAAGTTTGCGTACCTTTGAACTTTGAAGGCACATATTTCAAAAAATATAAATCTAGTCGAATTCAATCATGGCCTCTCCCCACGTCACTATCAAAACAGCTGTCACCCAATTCACGACCTCCATTTCAGCAACCTTATTCCTTGGCCGCGCGCCAGAGAATTTTAAACAGCCGAGCCGATACGAGGCATCGAGGCGTTAAATCTACTTAAAATCTTCGGAGAGTAAACTGTATAATAGGATATATTATATATTACAATTTCAGGGCGTTTCAAACGACGCGGTTGGCGCATTCAGTGGCAAAGCAGCTGTGCCTACTCAGCCGGCGGTCCTGGGTTCGAATCCCGGCAAATATTTGTGTGATGAACTCGAATGTTGTGCCTGGGTCATGGATGTTATTTGTATTTAAGTATGTATTTATCTATATAAGTATGTTTATCGTCGTCTAGTGTCCATAATACACACCTAATAGAGCTTACTGTGGGACTAGCTCGATTTGTGTGAGGTTGTCCGATATTTATTTCTTTCATTCCAACCGGGTTAGCGCAAGCTGCCACGAGCGCAAAATAAAATACTAGTAACTTCGCAAAAGCCTGCAGAAATAACGACATTGTATTTTATTCATCATTATCATCATAATCAGCCTATAGACGTCCACTGCTGGACAAAGGCTTCCCCAATGTTCTCCACAACAATCAGTCTTGTGCCGCCCTCATCCAATTTCTGCCCGCGATCCTAACCAGGTCGTCGGTCCACCTTGGCTAGCCTATTGATTGACTGCCGACATTTAATTTAATGACCAAATGTTAATAATTTAATTGAATATTAAAAAAATAAATAAAAAAATAAAAATATTGTACCGGAATTATACTGCTAACATATGTAGAATAACTATCATTGGTCGTCGGTCCACTTTAGAGGCCTTCCGCGCGTTCCGGTCCGCGGTCGTCACTCAAGAATTTGAGCTCCAACGGCCATCGGTTCTACGAGCAATGTGCCCCTGTATTTTATTGGTTGTTTATTATTTTTATAGGTCGGAATATGAAGTAAGGGCCCAGACTACTAAATATAAACACCCCGATATTCTCGCAAAAGGAATCACATTTCCGCCCACACAAGTCTTAAGCCGGAAGCCCACTGCTGCGCACGGTCGAGCTACACACGTGGGTACGTAAACGCTTTGTATGAAAATGTAGGTAGATACTTCCACAGCAGTGCACGGGCACGCTGCGCACGAAATGACGTCACTGATACACGCGTGGTCTGTACCGAAGTGCCTGCCACGCACACACTAGTGCGCGTGGCAAGCAAAGCCCCACTGCGACCCACGCCACGCTGTTCACGCTACGGACAAATGCCGTATCTATAAGGAGGCCTTTTCACAAAATGTGGGGTTGCCATGTCCGCAAAAAAAAAAAACCAAAAAAGTGGTTAAAAACATCCCGATTACTCGAATTCCGTATTTTGACTCGCTAAGTAAACTTACACAGTACTTTACTTTACTGTTATTTAATAGTTTTAAGAGACTGCAATCGCTGGTGTAGTGACATCTGGTGCAGAGTAGAACACGCTACCTTCTTTCAAAATGTGGTTTTTACACGTCAGTCTAGTCATATCATTAAAAAAATAACATCGGAAACCATAGTCTGTGAAATATATTTAAAAAAACACACGTCATTGACATTTTGACACCGTTGAAAAATCCACTGTCATTTAATTCCTTGAAGGATCGAGGTGACAGCGAGCGCTAGCGGAACGTCATTTGGTTATTGGTTTTAAATTATTTATTTTTGCCTGATTAGTCTTGAATTTCTTATTTAGTTAGTACTAGAGCTTTCTTTATTGGGTTATATTCTTATTTATTTTTTCTTTTTTTGGTTTAATTATATATATTTTAGTATTTAGTTTATTTTTTTGTTAGGTCCGCCCTTAGGGGCTACAATGGGGGATCATTCCCCCGGGGACCCTGGGGGGTCAGGTAACCTGCCCCCCCCTTCCCCGGGAGCATTCATCACAATTTTTGATGACAAGCGGGACATTGCGGCGCGAGGTCGCAGAAGGGAGTACAGGGATATCGTAATCTCTCCTAATAGTCCTAATAACGTACGCGATTCTGGTCGAGCTCGATCTCGGTCAAACTCTCGCACTCGTTTTACCCTAGATGAAGACCTGTCGAGTTCAGGAGTTGAGCTCCGAAATTCTTTCTCTTGTTTACCCCCATATCAACAGGTCTCTCAAGATTCAGAACTGGCGTTGGGTCAAGTATCCAAGTCGCAGGATGCACCATTACAAGATTCGGAAGGGACACCACCGGTTCACTTACAGACTTCTCCTCCTAGCTCGATTGCTACTACTCCACAGATGTCTTCCTCAATGGCTTTTACGGGGAGAGTAAACTATGAGCCAAGTGACCCTGGTCCATTTACTGTTCATGTTCAGTACGACAGTCCATCGCCGGGAGCCACTTTGCATCCTGTTTCCTTTGGACTATTTCTGCAGAATCACCACCGAGAGTTCTGTAATATTATTGATGGTTCGGTTAAGGGTCTGGGTCGCAACAGGGTAACCGTAAGTTTCCACTCTTACCAGGACGCTAATGATTTCATGAACTCGCCAACTCTTAAGAACAAGAAATTGAAAGCATTCATCCCATCTTTCAATGTTACTAGGGTGGGTCTTGTTAAAGGCATCCCTGTAGACTGGTCCCCTGATGATATTTTAAATTATGTCAAGGTCCCTGTTGGCTGTGGACGTATAGTCAAGTCCAGGCGGCTTAATTATAAGAAAAATAACTTTCAGGATGGGTCATTTAAATGGGTTCCGTCTGAAACGGTGGTGGTAACCTTCGATGGCCAGGTTCTTCCTCCTAGAATCTTTGCATGTTTTAATTCTCTTCCTGTGGAGCAATATACGTTTCCTACAATTCAATGCTATCGTTGCTGCAGATTCGGGCACACGAAGGATAAATGTAGGTCGAACCCTCGCTGTTTCCGTTGTGGGGCCAATCATTCTGGCGATTCTTGTGAGGAAGAGTCGCCTCGTTGCATAAATTGCAAGTGTGAGGAGGGTCATCAGGCCACTAGTAAGTCCTGTCCCGAGTTCCTACGCCAATGCAATATTAAAAAGTATATGGCCTCGAGCAATATTTCCTATGCTGAAGCGAGCAAGCTCCTCCCAGTGTATGGGAAATCGTATGCGAACATAGTGGCGTCTGCTCCAGCGGTAGCGAGCCACTCTTATAAAAAAACAATATTGAAGAAGCCCCGCTCTCCTGCTCCTCCTCGGAGTGGTTATGATAAGTCGGCCCATATGGGTCTTTTTAATGAAAATTCTCTGCAGGCTGGGAACGGTACTGCGTTAAATAATCCTCATTCATCTTCGGTGTCTGAGAGCTCTGTCGCTGTTCTTCTTAAGCTGATCTCTCAAATTTTTTCAAAAGTTTTTCCGCCTCATAATGATTTGATGTCCCACGTTGCCCCTCTTATTTCTTCCTTTATTTCTTCTTTAGACCATGGGTCAGTTAATCCTTCAGTGGAATTGCCGTAGCTTTATTAACAAAAAATCTGACATAATATACCTAATTAACAAGTATAGTCCTAAATTATTTGCTTTATCTGAATCGTGGCTTAAGCCTGATTATATCCTTCGACTTCCAGGATATATCTCTGTAAGAGATGATAGGCCTGATGGATATGCAGGCTGTGCATTTCTTATTAAAAATAATGCTCTTTTCTCTAGACTTCCAATTTTGTCTTCCAATGAGTTTGATATTGTTGCGGTTAAAATTGAAAACATTACATATGTCTCTGTTTACGTCCCTCATCCTTCTAAATCTGTGTTAATACATTTGTCATCTATCCTTCAATCTCTTCCCCGACCATTGCTTGTCTTAGGAGATTTCAACTGTCACCATCGTGTATGGGGCTGTGGTAAAAATGACCTTGTAGGATCTATATGGCTCAAATTATTGGACTCCCTTAACCTGTGCATTTTAAACACGGGGTCGGCTACAAGGCGTACTCGCCCAGGCCAATCAACGAGTGCGATTGATCTTTCATTGTGTTCCCCTGATCTGGCTCCTCAAATTTCCTGGGAAACCCTGAATTCTTCATTCGGGAGTGATCATTTTCCTATTTTAATTGATTTCCCTCACTTCTCTGCTAAAAATCAAATCCCGATTCCCCCTCTTCTTAAGTTTAATTTACTAAATGCGGAGTGGGAGGACTTTCAGAATGAGTTAGAAAAGTCAATTTCTGGCCTGCCATTGGTCTCTACTGCGAATATTCATAATTGTAGTAAGGCGTTTGCAGTCGCCATCATTCAATGTGCTGAGGAGGTGTTCCCTATCAAGAATGCAGCTTCGGGGAAAATCCCCTCGCCCCCATGGTGGGATTCTCAGTGCACTATGGCTATAAGGAACAGGAAAGAGGCTGAAAATGATTACCGTTTTGATATGTGTCAGTCAAAGTTTAATGCCCTTAGTAAGTGTATTGCTGAAACTAAACTTCTACTGAGGACAAAAAAGAGAGATGGGTGGAGGACCTTTTGCTCTTCTATATCTCCGTCTACTCCTGCTCGTTTTTTGTGGATGAATATTCGTAAATTTCGAGGCTGTAAACAGGTGTCCTCGCGGTCGCATCCCTTATCACGTGAATGGGCAGCAGCGTTCATGGACTCCCTTGCTCCGCAATATGTTCCTAGCCTTCTCGAAGCTAATGCCGAGTACTTCTCTCATTCTTCTGATCCCCTTGATTCTCATTTTTCAATGCTCGAGCTGAAGATTGTTCTTAGTTCTCTTAAAGATTCCGCTCCTGGACATGATGGTATTCCCTATTCCTTCATTTGCAATGCAAGTTCCGGCTTTCTCTGTTATTATTTAAATTTGATTAATTGTATTTTTGATTCAGGTACTATCCCGCTGTCTTGGAAAACTCAGCTGATAATCCCAATCCTTAAACCTAATAAAGACCCAGTGGATCCTTGCTCTTTCCGTCCCATTGCTCTTTCTTCGGTTCTCTTAAAAATTCTTGAGCACCTAATCAAGAATAGGTTGGAATGGTTCGTTGAGTCCAAGGGTTTACTGTCTAGCTCCCAGTTTGGCTTCAGGAAAGGAAGAAGTACTACTGATAGCCTGGCGTTATTCACGACAGATATTCGTGTTGCGTTTTCCAATAATAAATCTGTTGTTGCTGCTTTTTTGGACGTCAAAGCAGCTTATGATAATGTCCAACTCCCATTCCTCTGGGAAAAGCTTCTTCAATTACAGGTACCGAAAAAGTTAAGTAGTTTGGTAATGAAGATTTTATCAGGGCGTCGTATTTCGTTTCGGGGTTGTGAAGATTCAGTTGCTCCTTCTCGCTTCATCTGGAAGGGCCTCCCACAAGGGTCAGTTTTGAGTCCGTTACTGTTCAATATTTATTCATCGGACCTGCACACCTCAATAGCTCCTGATTGCAGTGTCCTACAATATGCGGATGATTTGCTGGTTTATTCAATCAGTAATAGCATTACAATTGCCGTGGAATGTATTTCTTCCTCCTTGGAATCCTTGAACTCATGGTTGGAGAATCACGGGCTTCAATTGTCTCCTTCCAAAAGTAATGTAGTTGTTTTTTCAAGGAAAAGATCTCTTCCTCCTACACAGGTGTTTTTGAACGGTCAGGTAATTCCCGTACAGCCACACTTCAAGTTTTTAGGTGTGGTTTTAGACTCAAAACTTTCAGGGTTAGCTCATTGTGAGTACATTGCAGCTAAATGCGAGCGTAATTTAAATGTGCTTAGATGTCTGGCCGGAGTGTGGTGGGGTGCTCACCCTTTTTCCCTTAAAATCTTATATAATGCGATCATTCGTAGTGTTCTAGACTACGGCACATTTTTATTGGAACCGGCTATTAAATCTGGCCTGCACTGCTTAGACTTGATCCAAGTTAAGGCTCTTCGTTTAATTTCAGGGGCTATGAAGTCAAGTCCAATTAATGCTTTGCAAGTTGAGTGCACGGAGGCCCCGTTGGATCTTCGTCGTCAATTCTTGGCTGACCGGTATTTATTTCGTGCCCTTCAATTTTCTTTTCATCCCATCTTCCCTAAATTGTCTTCCCTAGACCTCCTTTGTCGCAACTCTTCCTTCTGGATAAATAAAACTCTTCCTTGTTTAGTTTTAAGTTTTAATAGGTTTAAATCTATAAAGGATCCGATGTTTCACTCTGTTAATCTTCCAATGTTTCAGTTTCCTTTTGAAATTACTATTCTTCAACCTAGAGTCATTTTGGATTTTGAAATTGCAAAAGGGAATTTATTCGCCAATGAGCTCTTCCGTGGCCTCCTGGGCAACGATTGGAATGGTTGGCACTCTTTATTCTCGGACGCCTCCAAATTGTCCCCTGTGGGCTGCGTAGGGGTTGCCACCTATCACACCCAGTACAATATAATTCAAAAATGTAAATGCCCTCCTGAGTCATCAGTTTTTTCTGGGGAATGTCTTGGTATTTTAAAATGTCTAGATTATATTTTGGTGGCCAAATTAAAACGTACTATTATTTTTTCAGATTCCCGGAGTGCTCTGGAGTCTCTTTTAGCAAGTCCTTTTTCCTCAAAACTTCATAGCCCTTTCTTGTTTTTTATTAAGGAAGCTGTCCATCGCTGTAATCTCAGGAATTATGAAGTTGTGCTAGCGTGGGTTCCTGGGCACTCTGGTATTGGTGGAAATGAGGTCGCGGATAAGTATGCCAGAGAAGCAATATCCTGCGGCGACAAAGTACCATTTAAGAACTGCTGCAATGATCTGTTGCTGCTTCCTAAATCCTACCTCTTGAAGGCTTGGGGTTCTCGGTGGCGTAGTTCATGCAGAAGTAGAGGCTCATATTTTGCATCAATACAGCCAAATATTCCTTCAAAACCTTGGTTTTCAAAAATTTCACTGGACAAAACATCTGTTTCTTCAATCATTCGAATGAGGTTGGGTCATTGTCGATCAGTGGTGCATCTTGCGAGGCTAAGGATTCGTGACTCTTCGCTTTGCGAATGTGGCCTTGATGAAGGGTCCCTTAATCATATGTTTTTTAGTTGCCCCCTGTTTAATCATACGGAATTCTTGGAAGGCTTGGTTCTTCAAGGGATTCCCTTTCCTACATGTATTGTTTCCCTTTTGCAACCTTGTCCGGTAGTTTTCCGCTTAATTTCTAAATTTTTGACTTCTAATAAAATTAATTTATAACGCTGTACTTTTTTCTGGTATATTTTAGTTTTTTTTTGTTTTCTCTAGTTTGTTTCTTTTCCTTTTAAAGTTATCTCTAGTACCTAAATTTTCTTTCCTCGTTCTATTTTTTCCTTTTTTAATGACGTGATGCTGGCAAAAATGTCTTCACGACGATTGCCATAAAAAAAAAAAAAAAAAAAAATTCCTTGAAAGTAAAAAATATTTAATTCTTCTATTCTAAATGACTGAGCCAATCTTAAATTCATGGAAATACATCTACGGAGCAACACTGGTCTCGGATTCGATTTCTGTTCTGCCCTTGAATGAAGCTCTACTTGTGAACTGTGTTGTGTTCCTAGTTATATGGTACTCGGATGAACCTTCGGCTGTGAAGCCAGTGAGCTCAGGTTTGATTCCTGGTGGTTTAATACTCGTATGAAACTCTGTCTGTGAAGACATTGAGGCCAGGTTTGATTCCTGATGGAATAATACTCGAATAAAGCTCTGTTTGTGAAGACATTGAGGTCAGGTTCGATTCCTGATGGAATAATACTCGAATAAAGCTCTGTTTGTGAAGACATTGAGGTCAGGTTCGATTCCTGATGGAATAATACTCGAATAAAGCTCTGTCTGTGAAGACATTGAGGCCAGGTTTGATTCCTGATGGAATAATACTCGAATAAAGCTCTGTTTGTGAAGACATTGAGGTCAGGTTCGATTCCTGATGGAATAATACTCGAATAAAGCTCTGTCTGTGAAAATATTGAGGCCAGGTTTGATTCCTGATGGAATCATACTCGAATGAAGTTCTACCTGTGAAAAAATTGACCCCAGGTTCGATTCCTCGGACAAAATTTTGCCTGTGAAACCAGTTAGCTCAGGTTTGAGTTCTAGTTCCATATTATATAACTTGTCCAAATAAAAATATTAAATTAAAATTAATACTACGTTTACTAGAATAAATGCTTACCCTAATGTTACTATTTTGCCAGGATGGACTTTTCATAATTCTTCGGGACCCTTCTCATCCAAGCTGCCTCCGCTTCACCGACTTCAGTTGTTTAAAAAAGTGTAGACCAATTTTACGTGTACTGTACGATAACGAATTCGTAATCTGTATAAGTAATATCGGGTGTGTTGGGCTGGGCTCAAAACTCCAACCTTTTGCTTGGTTCTCAATATGTTTTTTAAAGTTAAACAAAAAATAAATTATTCTTTTTTAGGGTCCCGTACCTACCCAACGGGTAAAAAACGGGACCCTATTACTAAGAATTATTACTTACTATGTCTGTCTGTCTGTCTGTCTGTCCGTCCGTCCGTCCGTCCGTCCGTCCGTCCGTCCGTCCGTCCGTCTGTCTGTCTGTCTGTCTGTCTGTCTGTCTGTCTGTATGTCTGTCTGTCTGTCCGTTTGTCGGTCTGTCATATATATTTATGTGGAGCTCCAATACAAAAAACGTGAACAGTTGGGTTAAGTTTACACCTCACTTGTATGCGGCGCCATACATACCATGCAAACTTAACTTAACCCGGCCAGTTAAGATGGGAAGTGTTTGCATGGAACCCTCGGTGCGCAATTCTGACTGGCACTTGGCCGGTTTTTCATCTTAGTTTATTGCTATAGGTAAGGCCATTTGGAGGTCAGCAATCCGAAAAGGATTTTTTTTTATGTTTGTATATTTGTGTCATTAATTGTCCATTAATCACGCCTAAACAACTGAATCTATTTAAAAAAAATTGTTGGACAGGTAGCTAGGTATTCACGGATGGTTAATGGACATATTTTACCCAACTACAGATAAAGATAATAATATGAGAAGAAGATCATTTGGACGGAAGAAGTCATTGCTGAACTGTATTACCTACTAGAAATATGAATATAATTACGATAAAAGCAGGACATAGTATTTGAATAGGAAGCAGGCCGCAATCGTGACATATTAATTTGTGAGAATGCTTTCAGAAGTACAAACCCAGACCCTGAAGCGCGTCTTTTGCGCCGTCGGCGGCCAACGCCTCAAGAACGCGGTGACGCGCCCGCAGCTGGCCACAGAAGAAGGGAAGGTTTCGCAACTTCTTGATTATCTTCAAGCGTTGATTGATAATGTTAAATAAAGGCTATTCTACCTCGCAATTAATAACGTTACCCTATCCCTGCTTAAAAATAAGGTTATTTTAGGTTCGCGAAGCGGCGCTAATGTGGTGTCTTAATACTTTAGGATTTAAATGCACTCCATCGACCCTAAAGTCGCCGCTGTGGGATCTGGTGGTGAGTAGGAGCTCGTGGAGACCCCGCGGGGGCGCGGCGGATGCGTTTCGGTCGTCCCGATCTGGTCGTGACGCGCGAGGTGGCCGTGGCGCCTGCCTGTGCTGCTGCTTATCAGCGGTGAAGAAGATCTTACTGTATTTGCCAGTCGCGTTCGCAATTGTGTTGAGGTAATTCATTTGTTAAATCGTACGGAATGCCTCAGATCACCAGGTGATAATACGTTACCCCTTTATTATTATTTTACCACTATTGAAATGGATATAGAGGGATGGCTAGACAATGCCGCCCGATACGAGGCTAGAGGTCAATCTAAGCTAGAAATTCTAGCCGATCTCCTAACTCATGAAATATACCTCTAGGCTCGTTTCGGGATAATTCCTGAGCCAACTGCTACGTCGCACGTTGCAGGGACTAGACGGGTCCGGTCAGGATTATGTGGACGTTCTCGCTGAAAGTAAACCTGCGAATTATAATTCAGCGCCGCATAATAAAAAATATTTATTGACGACTGCACCAAAAATTGTTTCATGTATTGTGGGTTTGCAATCGTTAGCTAAATTCATTGTGACAATTTCTTTTCACTCGATCGATGACAGATAGAAATTAATAAAAAAGTCTGTCGTCGCTGGCTTAAAGTAGGTTAGCATAGATTGAGTTTGTCTAGACCTACAAATATATATATGAGATATACTTTTACAGCATGACCACAGCGGATTTTTTGTGATACGAATTTATTAAAATAGTTTGAGGTACATGTACATTTTAGCCAACTTCAAAACAAGGAGGAGGTTCTAAATTCGACTATGTTTTTAGGGTTCCGTACCCAAAGGGTAAAAACGGGACCCTATTACTGAGACTTCGGTGTCCGTCCGTCCGTCCGTCCGTCCGTCTGTCCCCAGGCTGTATCACCGATAGCTGGACAGTTGAAATTTTCACAGATGATGTATTTCTATTGTCGCTATAACAACAAATACTAAAAATAAAATAAAATAATATTTAAGGGGGGCTCCCATACAACAAACGGGTTGGTTGCGTTAACTTTGGACCTCATTTGTATGGGGCGCTGTACATACCAGGTGCAAACTTAACTTAACCACTTAAGGATGAAAAGTGTTTGTACGGAACCCTCGGTGCGCGAGTCCGACTCGCACTTGACCGGTTTTTTATTTTTATGTTTGTTACCTCAGAATTTTCGAAGGGGTAAACCGATTTCGATAATTCTTTTTTTATTTGAAAGCTGGAGCTTCCCGTGTAGTCCCATTTAGTCCAGTTCTGATAAAAGCATCAGTTATGAAAAAAATCATTATAAGTTTTATTGTATGTTCCATTTCGCTCATTGTAGTCTGTTTATTTTTGTTTTAAAGTGATTCTGATTATATTTGAATCACTAAAAAGGCAATAAACGAAATTAATTTACTTCTTTGTTTTGCTTATTCTTAAATTATGCTGTATAGTTACAACACGTATTACCTATACAGGATGACTCTTTAGTCGTAAATGGTAGTGCCAGAACGGTGACGCTGAACAATTTGCACTAAGGGGACAACCACGAAATCCGGTAAAAAAAAACCTAATAAGAGTTAATTGATATTAATTGATAGTTCAGTATCAATTCAAAGTGAAGGGATAGTTTTTTTTTCGAGATTTTGTGGTTGTCCCCATAGTGAAAGTTGCTCAGCGGCACCCTCCTCATCACCTACTGGCACTTAATACCATTCACGACTTAAAGTCATCCTGGATAATTATGTATGACCGTAATGGCCTGTTCCTCTTCCCAAAGCGACCATTTCCCGGATTGTCAACTCCCATGAAGACCAATTCCCAAGACGAACACTTGATAAAACGACCATTTCCAGAATTACCACTGCCCACTGACCACTTCTCGGAAGAACAGCTAAAAATTACGTGTCAAATTGTGCTGCCGAATTTAGTAGGCACCAAGACAGTGAGCGAGGCAATACACCGTTATGCACAATTCCACATGTACGAAAGTACATATTAAGCTTGATACTGGTTTCAAGTAAGCATTCGTTATTTTTTGTGTACACGAAACTTTTTTTTCTTTTGGTATTTACTTTGGTAATAAATACATGCATTCATGTAAACTTTTTAATTCAGATAACACCATATTGGCTTACCTGTTTAGTATTAGAAAATATAAGATCTATATAATAGGAGTGGGTATACGACACAAATAGCAATACACTAGTTTATTCCATAGAAACTCATTTTTTATAACCCCTAAATCTTCTATCCTACATCCGTTCTTTCGTGGGTAAAGTAGTCGTTCCGGGAACTTGTCTTTAATGTCAATATATGAGAAGTAGTCACTCCGGGAAGAGGCTTTCAGGGAATAGGTCAGTATAGGAAGTGGTAGTCTTGGGAAGTGTTCGGTCTAGGAAGTAGTATTTGTACCAGTTTATACTTTTTGTATTTTTATTTATACATTTTTTACTTTTATTTTACGCATATGTAAATATACCATTATCTAGGAACCAGCTAGTTTCGTTTTATTTCCATCAGTAACAAGTCGGTTATCTGGTGCAGTGGCTGCAACATGAGAATTTCTAACTATACTCTACGAAAGAGTCAGATAAATGTTTGAATTTAGGACTTCAAATGAGCTACTCGATATAATAAATTAAAAGGGGTTAGTATAATTTCATCTAAAAAGCAGTTCGTCCAAAAAGCTGGTCGGAACAATAAGTGGTCTATAAAAAACAAATTGCTACCTGGTCTGTCTGGTATTCTGTTTAAAATCCCGCTTGGTCTAAATGTGCACCAGTATTTGTTTCTTAGACCCATACTATACTTATTAATAACGAAGAATTAAAATAGCGACGTATATAACATAGGAACGTACAGGAAATAAGTTTATGAAAAAAAATGCGGTGACGGCATCTTGTCCAACGAGCCTTTAGCGTGTGTGGTAAGTTGAGTTTTCCCAAAATAATGGATTCATCTTGCGCTGAACCTGTTCCCCGAAAATCATAACTTGGATCTTCCAGTTGAGAGACAATATGCATTTTCTTAGGAAACATGCTCTTTCTTTGACTTGATAGTAACTATTCATCAGGTGAATTCTAGGTAAAAATGCTTGCTTACTTTGCATTAAAATTATCACCAAATGAACTCCTAATGCTGTAATTGGTAATTGATTATTACTGATAAATTATCATGAAGATACGTTAGATACGCACTGATCATTACGAGCGTTGTATTTTAAGAAGTAGGTACCTAAGCTTTTTCTTCCCTGAACAATTGATTTAGAAAACACGTGAGAAATAATAAAAATGTATTTATTATATATTTGGTACAATGGTAATTAATACACGTCGCACCAAAAGTAGGTAACACTATATTCACTTTTCGCTCTTACCCATATAATATAAGCAAGACATAAAATAATACACGAGTACACACTTGTCTTCAACTTTCCTTTTGATTTGACACCTACCTAGATTTACTTTTTTTTTTGGTATTTCCAAGCGTTTACCAGCGACGGTATGGACACAACATTATTGACATGCAATTAGTTCCGCTACTCACAATTTCAAGAAAAAACTGTCAAGAAAAATTTCAAAAACGAGTTTTGCTATTCCATACTAGAGGGCATAAGTACTAATCAAAAATCAGCATTTAATGGGATTAAAACTTTTATTTCGATAGCATAAGGACACCGCGCGGCACTTACGTCATTCTAACGAAAATTATGAATTTTTGTGATAACTCAAAAACGGCTTGACCGATTTTATTTTAACATTCCGTTTCGTTTATTTCATGTTTTGACGATAAAATAAAAGTAGTCTGAAATTCCGCAGGTTCTCCAATAGTTTTCGTTAGTGACCGACCGAAGTTTCGGTTTCGGTTTCGGTTTCGGCCAGTTTCGGCCTAAAAATCATGTTTCGGCCAAAGGTTCGGTTTCGGCCAAAAAACAGCCGAACCTTTCGGCCGCGCCGAAACTTCTAACATCGTACTTTCGGGTCGCGTTCGGTTAACGTCGGGTGCGCTCGGCAGTCGGCACGGTTGGCCATATGGCGTCGCTCGCCTGACTCTGCCGGCCGCTGAATCACTTTGCTCAGTGAGGTGACGTTTGTGTTTCTTCCCCGAATAATGTTAAGTAATTGACCGAGCGAGCAAAGCATTTCCGTTTCAGCATTGGCCCACAAATTCTTTCGTATGCCCGGACGTTTGGATGTCCATGCGCTTACCGGCTGTTCTTGCTTTAATGTCGAATTTCTCAATCGATTCTCATGAAATTTTGTGAGTATGTTCGATAAGTATACCGGGCGTCCCAAGACTATGGGACACCAAGGGAAAGTACCTTCCATAACGTAGATAGGATATTTTGCTGAAAGAAGACTTTATGTTATTTAAAAAAAATTAGTAATTATGAAAAAAAAGAATTTTCTTGAAATTTGACTCAAACCTTTTACGTTGTTCCTTTCTTTTAAAATACTATGTTACTTAGGAAGAATTATGATTTTATGTCCATTCTTTCGATTGACAGCATAAAAATAGGGGTGATTTTCTTTTCACTTTTAAATAAATAATAAATAAATAAATATCAGACAACCCCACACAAATCAACCTAGTCCCAAATTAAGCTCAAGAAGGCTTGTGTTATGGGTACTAGGCGACGATATACATACTTATGTAGATAAATAAATACTTAAATACATAGAACATCCATGACCCAGGCACAAATATTCATGTTCATCACACAAATATTTGCCCTTGCCGGGATTCGAACCCGGGACCGTCGGCTCAGTAGGCAGTTGCTTAACCACTGCGCCAACCGCGTCGTCTTTTAAGTCGGTTCGATTGCCAGACGAAGCAAGTATGTAATTCTTAGAAAATCTTTAAATACAGAATTGCTAACTTTTAGAAATAACAAACTCTTCTTTCAGCAAAATATCCTATCTACGCTATTTAAGGTACTTTCCCTTGATGTCCCATAGTCTTGGGACGCCCAGTATAGCATTTTTTCGTCGATTCAGTTTTTCACAATTTTCAAAATAGCGGAGATAGGAGGGGTAAAATCATCACTACTTAATTTTATTTTTGTTATGAATTTGTCATCTCATATTGTAATTCAATCTTAACGCTTTTCTTAAATTTACAAACAAATTGACGGTGATATCGGTTTTTTAGGATAAAAGTGAGGAGGTTTACTTATTTCATAAAATTACTTTAGAATTCGTCATTGTTGCGTGTATGTAATAAAATTAGTACGTTTGAGTTAGCGTTACGAGACCACCTGATTACAATTATAATAATTTAAACGCAATCAATTATTTTATGGACCAAGACCAAGTGTCAATGTTAAAATATCAATTGAACAAAAGTGAAACGTGAGTTTGTTGTGCAATTGCTGAAATTTGTACTTTTTTACCTTTTCCACCCCCACTCCACTCTATATACATCTTCACTTTCTTGAAATTTCTCTAATCGACAAAAAGAATCTAAGTATATTCTTATAAAACCTACTCACAAAACTTCATGAGAATCGGTTAAGAAATACGACCTCCAGGCGAGAACACCCCAAAAAGCATCCAATCGTTCGCACATACGATACGAAAGAATTTTGGGCCAAACTGAAACTGAAACGCTTTGCTCCATCGGTCAATTATGCCAGCGACATGTTTCATTGTATTCATAGGTATTACTTAGATGTAGAAAGAACCACCCGCTGACATTTTATACAACGTTTTAATCACGTTTATAAAAGGTTCGGTTTCGGTTTCGGTTTCGGCCGAAACTGTAATCAGAACCGAACCTTCGGTTTCGGTTTCGGTTTCGGCAGAAAAAGGTGTTTCGGTCGGTCACTAGTTTTCGTAGATCTGGACACAAAGCCTAAATTCCGTAATAGATCTACGGATTTTTCCGTAGCTCTGGCAACGCTGATGAGCGAGTGTGCCTCTCGCGCACGCGTGCATGTGCGTGGCCCGCAGTGGAGAATCTGGATACACGTAGCTGACCAATGTATCCACGTGGCCCACACGTTTTACGTGTGCGTGCATTGGTTGCTGTGAAAACGTTGATACACGCAGCCAGACCAATGGATCCACGTGGGCGTCGTGTGTAGCGTGTGCGTGCGTAGCGTGCGCAGCAGTGGGGTTCCGGCTTTATACCGATTAGTGGGTATAATCCGACCCGCGTACAAAGTCGAATCGCCCACTTAGTCGCTGATCCCCGACAGAACAGACGTCGTTTCTTGCCTAAGCCTAAAGATTTCCATAAGTCGGCTGTAGTGATACGCATCTACCTATACATAACACACGTATCTCTCGCAACCAAGTCAACCAACTATTTGAATTTGTTAGTATTAAATGGCTTAGCCTATTGATTGACTGCCGCCATTTAATTTAATGACCAAATGTTATAAATAATACTGCAAAAAAATTAAGTTATACTGCTAACACAGAATAACTAATTCTAATTCAACATTCAATGAAATTAACAACATTTGGCAATTGGCTAATGGCAATAAAATGAATTGAATTTTGAATTGAATTGTGTCCTGGTTGTGTTGTAACTATCGGTTGGTTAAACCGCTCTTAGTTACACACATGCGAAATCATGAAAACGTACTAGGTAAGTGTGTGTAGGAATAGAGAGCATGTGCCCAAACATCAGTAATGGAAATCCGGTACCGTCAGCAAAAACAAAACGCAGTGGTCATTCGCAGAGGAAATGGATCCGTAACTAGATTGCAGGCGGTTGCGTGTTTGTGCTAGGAAAGACGTTACATGCAGGCTAGTTTTCTCCGTAATAGGGTAAATAATTATTTAGCATCTAGAATGACTTGGTAGTTAGTCCTACATGGATGGTTAAGGCACCTAATCAGTTCAAAAATGCTGATCATCATCATCATCATAATTATCAGCCAAAAGACGTCCACTGCTGGACATAGGCCTCCCCAGAGAACGCCATCATGACCGGTCCTGCGCCTCCCGCATCTAGCGGACTCCAGCGACCTTCACCAGGTCATCAGTCCACCTTGTGGGGGCCCACGCTGCGTCGTCCGGTGCGTGGTCGCCACTCAAGAACTCGATGGCCCCAGCGGCCGTTGGCTTTACGAGCGATGTGCCCTGCCCATTGCCCCTTAAGTTTTGGTATCCTTCGGGCTATGTCGGTTACCCTGGTTCTTCTACGGATCTCTTCATTTCTGATTCGATCTCGCAAAGAAACTCCGAGCATAGCCCTCTCCATTGCTCTCTGAGTGACTTTGAGCCTTCTTATAAGGCTCATCGTGAGCGACCACGTTTCAGTTCCGTATGTCATCACTGGCAAATGCTGATGGTTTAAGATATTTTTATCTATGATTAAACATGTAGCATATTATCAATGTTAGGTAGGTACTACTTAGAAGAGGGCTATTGTGATTTATTGGAATTTTTGGTATATGTTTGAAACCTGCACTTTATTCATTGATAATTTATATTTCAATAACTACTCAATATTTTCAAATTCCCGCAGAAAACAGTTTTTTCTTTTCAACATATTTTCGACAGCACGCAATAAAAGCATGAAATAGCTATGTAACTATCTAGAACTCAGGAAAGAGTATTGTTCACTTCAAAAAGTTGGTTAAAAATTATCAATATATTTGTCTACATATGACTTTTTTTTTAAGGAATAAGGCCTTTTAAGACTGCATGTTGTTGGACGACGCGGTTGGCGCAGTTTGTAGTACGGCTGCCATAGTTTTTTTTTTTTTTTTTTTTTCGAATCAGAGGAGACGGAAGCCTAATGTGGCTGCATCCGCTAGTCCAAATTGAACTGCCATAGTAAGCATTGCTTAGTTTGTGACTAGGTCGATTTGTGTAAGATTGTCTCTTAATATTCATTTATTTTTGTTTTATTTTGTCCATAGAAACGGACATGTGTAAAACGGATCAATTACATTTCTCAGATTTAAATGCTTTTCTTTTGGGCTTCACAAAGAAGCGAAACTAAGCGAGGAAACAGCTTAATAAAACGAAAACTGCATAATATTTTCTTCGGTTTCAATCACATTGAAATAAAACAATTTAAACATACAAACTCAAATGGCATTTTACAATAGGCACTAAGCCCGGCTTTCCAACCATTTTGACCCAAACTTATATTCTTTGCCGCACTTGCCCGTTTGACCTGTATCTGTATATTGACCTGTAACCCCATATCGGGTTAATCAATAGTAGGTCAATATGCGTATTCCCACATAGTATTTGGAGGTAGGGTTGTCATCTCTAAAATCCGGCTACTAGAGCAAGAAGCGTGTAAACTCTGGATTTTGGAGCTCATTATACCCCGACTACATTTTTTTGAACTTTACTTAGTATTAAATATACTAAGTACGTCCGTAACTACGACGTAGCTCCGAAACTACTGGACCGATTGAGTTGAAATTTGGTACACGTATGTAAATTGATGACTCAAACATGGACGTGTAACGTAACGTAACGCAAATTAATAAATTTTGACATGAGGGCCAGTTATAGGAGGCAAATTAGAAAAAAAAAATGGCAAAGTATATCGTGTGACATATCAAATGAAAGGGTACATTATGAACATCTCAAATATATATATTTCATCATTCTAAATTAAACGGTTTTGAAGTTATTTACGAAAATGAGCAATATTTGACGATTTCCCCACACATCCCAAAAAAAATACAGGATATTATAGTTCAATATTTGTAGATTACAGAAAAACATATAAGAAGTCTATGGTATTGCAAGTAACACCGTATAACTAGTACGAATATTTATATTTCGCATAATGGCCAAATGACTTAAATTTTAAAAATAGCATTGCAACGGTAAATTAAAGAGTAACAGAAATAAATTATACATTTTTAGACAGAACATTTTCCATTCTTTACTTTTGTCATACATATTTTGGCCGAGAAGTGTGCAGTTTTTGAGATAACTAACCTTTTAGCAGAAAAAAAAGATCAATAATTAAAAACGTTAGTATTTGGTAACAGATTGCGCTGATTGTATAAGTGCTATCGCTTTTGTATGTATGAAAGGTTTATAGTAAATTTATTCAGGATTATTTCGTTCTTATACACTTTAAATACCGCGCTCCGGGACACATTCGAGGGCGCGGGGGGGTGACGCTCTCCCCTGAGAGGGGGGGGAGAGTAGATAAAATTAAACTTGGCTCTATAACCTACATATCCTGATAGATAAAAGTTGTCCTTTCATTTTGCCAAATTTTCAGCTAATCTTACTGAATTATGTATAAACATATTGATTTAAAGAACCCATTAGGTTTGTTTTATAATTCGAATTTGTCCAAAAGGACATTTTTCCTGAAACCCGTAATAGTTTCAGGGTTGTATAAACATCGATTTAAAGAACCCATTAGGTTAGGTTAGGTTTGTTTTATAATTCGAGTATAAGACGGCGTCCCGGCAGAACTGCTCAACAATATGAGGCAGAACTGCTCATAAAAGCTACACATCTCATTCATGACATCTGCAATGCCGTGTAAGGTGGCCCGTTGAATGGACGGAATCAGTATGTGCACAAAAAAGGCTCCACAAAATATTGCAGTAATTACAGAACCTTAGCACTCATTTCTCATATGTCAGCAATATACTACTGTATATAATAAATCTAAGGCTGAAGAACTTTCTCGATTTTCAAATTCCAGAAGAGCAGGCAGGATTCGTCAAAGGAAAGGCGCACAAATGTGTCAATTTTTTCCCAACTAGGCATCAAAACTCGTCTATCTACTATCTGCGGACAACGGATGCTTTCATACTTTGGCCATGTGATGCGAAGAGGAGCTGAGAGCCTCGAGAAACCGGTCGTGATTGGTGGAGTGGAAGGCAAGAGAGGCCGCGGCCGCTTGCCAACTAGATGGACTGACCAGGTGAAAGAAGCTACTTCCTCAAAAAAATTCCATCAAGCTGTGAGAGTAACAATGGATCGAGACCGATGGAGACACCTGATCAAGAATACGTTACCTTGTGATCACGATCCTCAGGAATGAGGGACCGACTAAAGAAGAAGTTTTATAATTACTCGTATTCTGAAAAATAATCACTCTTGGAAAAAAATAGCTTTCGGACAAATGAAAATTTGGCGAAACATTACAGAGGGGAAACAAAAACAATATTGTATTTCAAATAGGTACCTAACCAGTTTGTTTACATATTAAGCTGTATTGAGCTCACAAATTTCACGAGTAAATAAAAGTATTTATAAACAAATCGTATATTTGCTTAATTAACTAGTGACTTGTGTTTACAAAATAATTGAAGACAGTAAGATATCTTGATTAGATAGATATTTTATTACACAGTCAGGTTTACATGTATCTTTAGGACGTGTCTAAATTGACCGAGCTAGCGAAGTTTCTCCATTTCAGCTTAGCTTAAACGTCTTTCGTTTGTGTATTCGGTTGTCCAGATCTCCGGCTGTTTTCGCCTACAGGTCGTATTTCTCAAACGATTCTGATGAATTTTGAAAGTACTTAGGATAAATATTACTTACTAGGCTGGCTCAGTGAGTGACCCAAAAGGATCTTGGCCTCTGACACAAGGGAACGCCATGCTTCTCTGTTGTGCGCATTTCCCCACCAGTTAGGGTTATTTAGGGTATTAAATTTAGATATATATACGAGTATAGACTTAGCAGAATCGATAAAAAGATTATATTAAAAAAAAGGTGAGAAAAGCGCCATCTCTGGTGCGGTCCTTGCACTTGCTGTAAAGCAATGGGGACTGGGGATCGTGCGTGTAAACGCACATCCTAGAGTATGGCTAATGCGCTTAAGCATTTTAAACAAGTATGACCCAGTAGTGTAGAATTATGGACGCAAAGATTTGGTGTGTTTGACGTAAGGGTCGCAGGTTCGAGTTCTGCTTACATTGCAGTGGATCACATTACATTTTTCTTGCAGAATTTACCTTTGTGTCAATATTTTGATATATATTACTTCTTTTAGTGGATTCAGTTTTTTATTTTTCAAAATGCCTTTTCGAAATGAACTCGCAAGTTCTACAGCTCACAGAGCCACTAGTAATTACTTAGAATCATAATTATACTTCTTATTTTAGCACTAGGGGTTATTACTTAGCGTTAAAAGTCAGATTATGTTTGGTGCAGAAAAGTTCTGGAGTGGCGACCGCGGACCGGAAGACGCAGCGTGGTAGACCCCAAACAAGGCAGACTGACGAACTGGTTAGGATCGCGGGTAGAAATTGGATGAGGGCGGCGCAAGATCGATCGTTGTGGAGAGCTTTGGGAGAGGCCTTTGTCCAGCAGTGGACGTGATGATGATGATTAAATATCATATCGTTAAATATAATATGTATTATATTGACTGTATTATATTTTTGTAATATGTATTATATTGACTGTTACCTATCTCTCTCTCTGTTGGTTTTTGCTTTTTCATGTGTATTATTGTATAGTTATATTTAGTTACTCCTTTGTATTGTACATGTTGCTTGGTTTGCCTACCATTTACATTTGTTTAGCACTCATTTGCTCAAAGGTTAACTGGAAGAGATCCCTTAAAGGGATAAGTTCGCCTTTGTACATGCTTATTCTTTTGTAATGTGTTTTTCTTGTTTTTATGTACAATAAAGTGTTTACATACATATACCTTCCGCGTAGATAGGCCACGGTTTTAAAACAAAATTTCAGAATCCATTAATTCTGTAAAAACAATTTACCTTTTCGCTTGAAGGATTTTTATTTCAATTTCTTTGTACACGACTTAATTTATACGCAAAGGTCTTTTTGGGGTTCTGTAGGTTTATGGCCGTTTTTTCAAAATAGGTGTACCTACATGAACGGATTTATTTTCGGAATATTGATTTTTAGATTCATCTTACTCAGAATCGTTTGTACTGTTTGGACAAGTAAAAGTGACCCAATATTTTGTATGATAACGTATTTTTCCAGTGCGTCACGAAAACGTGACGATCTGAAATATAAAACATTTTTCTGAAAATAAAGTTCATGTACTTACCTTCACTTTTTTTGGAAAAAACGCTCTTTTCTTATTTTATCTTTATTGTTGGCATGTATACCTACATATAAAGCATTGAATACATATAAAGTAGGTAATATAAGGTCAGAATTTTAAACAGGATTAGAAAAGGTGATTACTTATTAATGAAAAGGTTTTGACCTTCACAAAAGCGTCTTATTGAAATCTGTATTTCATTTTTGGGGCAATTTAAAATTAAAATACATACGAGTAATAAAGAACTGTGACTTCTGGTGTTGCAGAAGCCTATGATGGTGCGTTTATCACGTGATAAATAAGTGACAAAGCATCCGTAACGTTTCGACAAAATGCAAGTGTGAGTGCCTCTGCCCTAAGTAGCTGCCAGCCGGTCACCCGAACCCTGTATTTATTTTTACCGAATTGGTCGTAGGATTAGCAAAAAGATCGACTGCCGCGTGTGTGTCGCTACTATTAGCTAATTAATTGAATGAATGAATGAATGAATGGAATGAAGAATGAATGAATGGGATCAATTAATTTACGAATTAATTGTACAAATGAATGAATGATTATTTGTGAGTTGTATTAAACATCTTTCCTCCTTCATAGATCTTTCTACTCATGATGTCTTTTTTTTCTAAATTAAGACCTGCTCACCCTTGACTGATTCTCGCAGACTATGTTGTAGAAGCAAATTTATTCAAGCCCCAGTTGAAGCAGGCAGGTGCGCATTAAATATAAAGGCTCTGCACGCTAATTGGCTCTAGCCGGCGATTTATGAACGAAAGAATGAATGAAATGAACGAATGAATTTTATACGCTTTTAAAGGGTGATAATTGCTTTGATTAGCCTTTTCACTAGGGATTTTATTTACGTGTTTTATGGTCTAGTAATTTGATTATGGAAAAGCTTTGGACGGTAAATCAGACGAAAAATATTTCCATGTTACCTTTTTTAAGTAGGGTTTCGGAAAGGTTAGCAATTTTATTGGTGTTTAAATGTAAGTGGTTCCTTTTGAATTAGTATTATTGAATGAGCAATCAAAAGGAACATATTTTTTTGAAATACGCATTTAACATTTGTAGGTACCTAGTTATTTAGACTTGTTTTTTTAGGTTTGTTTGATATAAAAAAAACATGCTAAGCCAAATTCTACGGAGATGTCACGACCTTGCATGACAGCGGCAGCTGTGCGCAGTACTTGTGTTTCGCTCACTCGTTATGCCGCCACACGCGGATCTCTCGTTCAGCCGCTCACCGCGCCGCTGGTCGCGCAGTCGTAGCATCTCCGTTTAGTGCCTATAGACAATGAGGAAAGTCACGTTCATACGACATAAAAGCATCTCAGGACAAGCATCAAAAGAATAATTTTACGTAAGCGACATGCTCCTGTATATTGATACAGGAGCATGTCGCTTACGTAAAATTATTATACGAATTATTAGACGAAATTCTGGCAAGTGAAGGTATACCCCCTTATTGAAGGGGGTATACCTTCACTTGCCAGAATTTCGTCTGCCATAATATTCAATTGTTTGAATCTTGTTTCTTATAATTATGTTTCCCATAATCATTGTTTACCATATTAATCCTATGCCAGAATCTTTATTTCCCATAATATTAATTTCAATAATCACATTTTCGTGACATTTTCCATAATGATTGTAATCCATAATCATCACATGCTATAATGTCATATGCCATCCAAATGGAACATAGGTCGAAAACCGAAATCTGTAGGTTAGGTTAGATTTGTTTTATGGCCCCGTATAGCGGAGCGTCAAAATACAAACCCAATCTAACCTAGTTTTAGAAGAACTGCGACCAAATGGAACATGGATCCAAAACCGAAAACTATAGGTTAGGTTAGGTTTGTGTTCTGATCCCGTATAGCGGAGCGAGTGAAGCGAGCGGAGCGTCAACATAGAAACATAATCTAACCTACAGTTTTAGAAGAACTGCGACCAAATGGAACATGGATCCAAAACCGAAAACTATAGGTCAGGTTAGGTTTGTGTTCTGATCCCGTATAGCGGAGCGAGTGAAGCGAGCGGAGCGTCAACATAGAAACATAATCTAACCTACAGTTTTAGATGAACTGCGACCAAATAGAACAAGGATCCAAAATCGAAAACTGTATTAGGTTAGGTTAGGTTTGTGTTGTAACTCGTATAGCGGAGCGAGCGAAGCGAGCGGAGCGTCAGAATGCTTGCTTTAATATACAAATCCTAACCTTACAGTTTTGGAAGAACTACGATAAAAGGGAACATTCGCAAAGAAACAATATTTAGTATGGCGTTTAAATATTCTATCAAACAATATTATGGCACTCAATACTATGGAAAACAATACTTATGGCATTCGTATCATTATGGCATATAAAATTCGGGAATACAAGAATATGTCAAATGACTTTTCTAGTAAACGAAACATTCGGGCAAATGCAATTCGGGTAAGTGAAATTCGAGCAAATGAATATTATTTTATATAAATTTTGGTCAAAGAATAGACAACCCAATAAGGGTGCTCACAATGTAAAAATAGAAATGAGATTTTTATATAAGTTTTTGAGATTTGGTATTGTGGTTTTCATTGATAATTGAAAAACTACTCTAATTTGATAAGATTCACGCATAAAACTGTTTTTTTTTTCGACTGCACGCAATGAAAGCATAAAATAGCTATGTTACTTTCTAGAACTCAAGGAAAAGTATTATTCACTTAAAAAATTGGTTCTAAATTATCAATATATTTGTCATAACATAATAGGAAAAAAATCTAAGGAATTAGGCCGCTTAGGCCCACTTGCACCACGCTGGGTTAGCAAAATTAACTCGGAGTTAAATGCTACTCTAGGGTTAAGTAATTAGTACGTCTTGCACCACCGAGAGTTAGAAGTAAACCTTGAGTTAAAAATTTAATTTTTTAACCCGCCGATATGTGTGGGTTAAAGTCATTAACCCTAGGTTAGTAGTGTCAAACAAGTATCAAAATCGACTTGACGTACCTATAGCTTAGGTTATGTTATGTTGTTATGTTTTGTCCAGGATAATGATAATTGAATAGTTGTTGTCTGATGATGATTTATTTATTGAAAAACAGGCTACATAACATTACCTACAGTTTACACCAATGCGTCATGAACCGAACAATGTTTATTTTGACGGCGAAACGGCGTGGCCCCGTTGTTCCGACATCTCGGGTGTTGGATTTGGTAGGTTGCCCCGGAACCGACGAAACACGACACCTTTCGGCCAGAAATCAGCACACGCTATGGTGTCCTGGAGCGGCCGCGGCACGCGCACTACAAACGAGCTGGAAGTGCACGTAGTGGCGCGAATGCAACTGAAACACCCTCAGCGAGTAGCCGGTTTTCTGGCGAACACACTGAGTCACTTCTTCAGCGGTGGCAGTGTGATGCAGGCGCGACACGTACAGCGCCTTGCTCGGTGTGGAGACCCGCAGACCATAACCAACCGGTTCTGCAGTACCACACTGACTCTTGCGTGTCTTACGCTTTCTTTACACCGTTGTGAAACCCATGATGAATAGATCATCAAATACATTAGTTCGGACTTTTACAATAGAAAAATTGCAGAAAAGGATCATTTTTACTCGCAAAGAGACAATGCTTTTTCAACTGGTTTTTTGTTTTCAAGTTTATGCTTAAACTTCGCTGCTAAATCACAAAGCAATAATCTGTCGCTATTTGTAAAATTTGGGGCACGTAAACGAGATTTGCTTTCCATTTTTTGCAGTTTAAAACAAAATAATAAAATATAGAAAGCAGACACAACTCGCGCAAAAACAATAATGACGCCTGACTGACATTTAATACAAATATATAATACGCTAAATAACGAAATGTCATTCCAAATCTGACATAGTGGAATAGACTTATGCGAAGTACTGTAGACTGACAGAGAGCACAACACTTAAATCATTCATCATTTATTCTATCACATTTGGTCGGATATGAATAGAGCGAATGAATGTTGCATTAACCTCGGGTTAGTTAACTCGGACTTAATTTCTATTGGTGCAACGAAAACTATGAGTTAAAAATTTAACATATTAACCCTGAGTTAGTAAACCCTGAGTTATATATTTAACTCGAAGTTTTGGTGCAAGTGGGCCTTAATCATTTGCTGCACAAAGTACCGTTATAATTATAAATTTTATATTTATTTATGCTTCAGCACCCAAAGGCCGTAAACAACAGGGTTTGCTCCGTAAGTTCCGTAACACAATGCTCTTGTAGCTATACATACATATGAAGAGTAGTATAGACCCATAAGTCATGCCATTGTGCTTGCACTCCAGGGTGTCAGTAATCCAGTGACGTAAGGTGGTGTGAAGGGGCCTTAACGAGACGTCTTCAGTATCCTTACTATGAGTTTACAGTGACTGTAGTCGCTAGCGATTACGTGAACGATTTGTATGGAGAATTGTAGTTCTACCAAATAACCGCTAGGGGCACTGTACCATTCTCACAGACAACCTCCACTAGACGGAGCATGTAAGGCGACCCGCGCGCACCAACGATATGGTTCGGCAGAACATTAAAGTATCAACACGGCGGCCACCGCCGTTTAGTTGCGTCCATGTTTATGAGGTCTCTCTGTTGATTGTATTTAGGGATCCCCGTCCTGGGCTCACCCTAATGTTGATAAGATTGAAGGGGTGTTTGAATTTCGTTGATGATGAAGGGGCGCTCCAGCCCTTGCAGGAGCGCTGTTGAATTTGGACCACCACCGACTGTACAAGCCGGAATGCCGACGCGCCGTCGCCTCCGACAGCCGCCGACCACACAGACAGTCACCCTGACTGCCGTGATTTCTTGCTGTTATGTTCGGGAAACCTCCCCAGGTCTACCCTGATGAGCAAAACACAACAAATCACTTGTAAAACTTATAATTCTGAATATATTGAATTATATACAATTTTAATGACTAAGCACACGTCTGATCCGTCCGGAGTCAAAATGAAGAGGGAATGAATGAAAAACATTGAACGAATGACTGATATTATACATTGAGCAATAGAACGGATAAAGTATCGAACACACATCAATGAGTGATCGATTTAGGCATATTATACAACTACAATTATGTCAAGGTGTCACTTCGCTTTCCTAGATGGCGCTGGGAGTATCGTTTGACATCCTTACAGTGAATTAATGAATAACCATGTTAATTTCGATTAACATTCCTCCGGCCACCAGGGAAAAGGTTGAACTGAACACCTGGAAGTCAACTTGACAACAATGATTAACAATTAAACGTGAATGAGTGATCAATGAAGGAAATTAACTAATACTGGTTCCTTATGACTATACAATACTTATGAGCAAATACAATTACGTGAAATCGATAGGTAATTTACACAATTTAACCACAGGTCTTACAAGGTCTCCATGTTGAGTTTTTAGTTTGACTGATCTGACTACATTATCTGAGCCCTTGTAAAGTTCTATAACACGGCCTCTACGCCATTCGAGAGGGGGTGAATTTTCATTAACAATAAGAACCAAATCGTTAAGGTTTATTCCAGTTGCGTGATTATACCATTTGTGACGTGATTGCAATGTATTTAAATATTCTTTCTGCCATCGTGACCAAATGAATTGAGTTGACTTTTGAATGGATTGAAATCGTGACAAGCGTGACATATTGGTGTCATTCCAATGGGGTTCTGGCAGAGCAATCAATGGCTGACCAATGAGAAAATGACCAGGTGTGAGAACGTCTAGGTCATTCGGGTCTTCTGACATTGGCACCAGAGGTCGTGAATTGAGAATCGACTCTACCTTTGTCAGAAGCGTGTAGAGCTCTTCGAAGGTGAAAATCCTCTCACCGAGCTCTCTCTTGAGTAGGTTCTTCGTACTCTTGACGGCCGCCTCGACTAATCCTGACATGTGAGGGGCACCCGGAGGATTGAACTCCCAACGAATATGTCGTTTCCGAAGCTCCTCTTGGGTGGTGACTTGATTAGTAAGTAAAAATTGACTGACCTCCTTAATATAATTGTGGGATCCAACGAAGTTGGTACCACAGTCTGACCTGACGAGTGATGGCAGTCCACGACGGCTGACGAACCTCGTGAACGCTGCGATGAATGCCTCGGTGCTGAGTGACGACACCAGCTCGAGATGAACTGCTTTTGTACCTAGACATACAAAAACACATATATAAGCTTTGACTGATTTAGCATTTCGTAATAGGCTGCTCTTGACCAAATACGGCCCCGCGAAATCCGTTGCTACGCCTGAAAATGCGCGCGCTGCGGTCACTCTGTCCGCAGGCAAGTCTGCCATGAACGGCGTCTGCGCTTGAGCATCAAATTTGAAACATGACATACAGCTACTGATGACCTTGGATACCTGACGTTTGATTGATGGTATCCAGTACTCCCTTCTAAGTATGCTGATGAGTGCTGTGGTTGGTGCATGACAATGCATCTTGTGATAATGTTCAATGAGTAGTCGTGTCCATCTATGATCCTTAGGTATAAGATATGGATGTTTCGCTCCGTAAGACAGTGATGACTTCTTTAGTCGTCCCCCGACTCTGATAAAGTGGTCGTCATCAACAAAGACGCTGAGTTTCTGGAGGGACTTGCAAACTAGCTTCCCTCGTTTGATCAGTATAACTTCGTTTTTGTAGGCTTCCAATTGGACCCCTTTTATCCAATGTTTTGTCGCCTCGCGTGTCTCGTCCAACGACAGCGTGGGTTGAAGATTCCGCTGCTCTCTAGGCAGTCTGATATTTCTAATGAATCTGAGTATGAAGGCAGTGACATTGATGAGCTTGCTATATGAACTGACTCGGTTCAATAATGAATCTTCCCATTGTTCTACCTGCGTGACACAATTGACGAGCTTCTTGAAACCTGGTAAGTCGCGTGGCATAGTGACAGGCAGGCTTGGCCATTGATCCTCAGCCTTTGCCAACCAGTTAGGCGACCACCATAGGTTGAAGCCAATGAGTTCCTTCGCGGACATACCTCTCGATGCCGCGTCAGCAGGATTTAATTCAGATCTGATATGACGCCAGGTCATAGTCCTTTTTGAGTTTTGAATGTCTTGCACGCGGTTACATTCGAAAGTCTGAAGCATGTGAGGTCTCGTGTTTAACCATGATAACACAATCGTGCTGTCTGACCAAGCGTTGATGCTGCCCAGCTGAATAGAGTCCTCGTATGATTCGGCTACGTGGTTCAGTAGCTTGAACACTAAGTGAGCTGCACTCAACTCTAACTTAGGTATAGTCTGAGTGGTTTTCTTCGGCGCCACGCGTGACTTGGCGATGACTAACCGTACCATCACGTTCCCCGCGGTGTCCTCGGTCCTGAGGTATACACACGCCGCATATCCGAGCTCTGACGCGTCTCCGAATCCATGGAGCGAATATGACACTGCTCCAGGTAGCGCTACGCATCTCGGAATCTGTAATTGTGACAAATTATTTAAATCCTGAATGAGTTCATTCCATTGATATAGTTGAGGTTGACTGATGGGTTCATCCCAATTCACTCCGTCTGAAAATAGGGACTGAAGAAATACTTTAAACCTGAAGATAATTGCTGAACAATAGCCACATGGGTCATACAGTCGTGCTATTGTGCTGAGTACGCTACGCTTTGAAGTAGGCTGACCAAGGGGTATGTTGACCTGATAAGACATCGAGTCTGATACTGGATTCCATTGTATTCCCAATACTTTAATGAAGTTTTTGTCATCTGAATCAAATTGATGAAGTACCTCGCAGTGATCTTGTGGCAAGTCTCGTAGTAATTCGGGACAATTTGAGGACCATTTTCTAAGTTCATAGCCCGCGCTTTTCATAAGGTCTATGAGCTCTGACTTGAGCCGTTGAGCCTCGTCTAATGAATCTGCGCCCGTGAGAATGTCGTCGACAAATATGTCGCGTCGTACTATATTCGATGCCCGTGACTGTGGGTGCATCGCCTCCCAATCATCTGCTAGCTGTAGTAGCGTTCTGATCGCAATGAAAGGTGAGGACCGTAATCCATACGTATTAGTATTTAAAGAGTATACCTTGATTGGCTCTGTGGGGCTCTCCCGCCACAGGATGAGCTGATACTTCCTGTCGTCAGGATGTATCCAGGTCTGACGGAACATCATCTTCACGTCCGTCGTAAAGACCAGCTGATGACGTCTGAAATTCAATAATATACTTGTGATATCATTCTGAAGAGGTTGGCCTGAATGAAGGCACTGATTGAGTGATACACCATTTGATGTTTTCCCTGACCCGTCAAAGACAACCCTGATTTTGTCTGTTCCCTTCTTAAATATACCATGATGTGGTATGATGAAATGCTCTGAGTCGAATTGAAAGTCTGACACTGACATGTGTCCCAGCTGCTCGTATTCGCGCATGAATTCCCGATATTTCTCTGCAAATATGGGATTATTGCTCATTTTCTTTTCTAATGACATAAGGCGTTGAATAGCTAAACCCTTGGACTCTCCTAGTGAAGGACGGTTTGATAACAACGGTAATCTGAACATGTATTTGCCATCTGGCAGTCGTTGAGTAGTGGAAATATACAACCTTTCACACTCCATATGATCAGGATGGACTGCTGGTTCAGAAGGCGGTTCTTCGATCTTCCAAAACCTTTCCAAGACTTCCTCTAGCCTGGTTGCATGAAGTCCGTAGTCCTCGACTGAGATACCCGTTGCCTGGCGTGATGACTCTTGAGCTGGCACTGCTCCCATGATGACATGACCGAAGCAGGACCCGTAGGCTGATAGGCCTGGAATATTTGTTGAAATCTTTGAACCATCAAGTATATAATTGAGTATATCTGTACCGAGAATAACATCGACATCACTGGTTCTGTCAAAGTCATTATCTGCTAATATGATGTTTGATGTTTTTAATCTTTCCTTGAGATTAGTCTGATATGAAGGAATATTTCCGGTTAATGAATACATGACATGAGCCTTCGTACTGATAATAGGTACCTGCTGACCTACAGGCTTGATGACCATTGTGACTGTAACTCCAGGAACCTGAACCTTACTATTCCCAATTCCACAAATATTATTTCCATTAGACTGTTGGTGCAAATTTAACTTATTTACTAATGATTGTTTGATAACTGAGATCTCCGCCCCAGTATCAAGAAGTGAGCGTACCTGTACCCACTGATGAGTGTGTGATCTGACCATGATCATTGCAGTAGGGCAAATGGTAGTTGAGTGTTGACCTTGATCTACACCAACAGTGGGACACCCTCATTGCGGCATGTCCTCACTCCCAGAAGTTCCATACCGTAGTGACTGGAAAGTCTCCTGGGCATATTGTGCCCTGTCACCTACCCGAGGGCGTGGTCTGTACCCGACCGGAAGTGACTCCTGGGTGGGCTGACTCCGTGAGGTTGACGCGGTGGCAGCGGTCACCTGAGCCTCACGACGCGCTGTACCGTCCACCATCTCACCTCTGCTACCACCTTGTTGAGTGGATGATGACTGATGATGACTCGTAGAAGGTCCTGACGCACCCTGCGTCCTGGACGGCATGTCTGCGTTGCAGATCAATGAGTTGTGATCCTTGGAGCCACACCTCGAACACCAATTAGTGTGAACACACTCCTTGGCAAAATGCTTCCGCAAGCATTTGAAACAATGACCAGTCTTCATAGCCCAGGTCCTCCTTTCACCCCGTGACAAGTGAGTGAAGTCTGAACACCTATACAGTGTATGAGACGGACTCGAGCAGAATGAACATTTGTTGGGTATCACCTGATTTGATGAAGTTGACTGCTGTGTTGCCATCACCCGTGATGAATGAGGTTGCCTCGTGGATGGTTGATGAAGTCCACGGGGTGGCGACGCCTTCCCTGACTTGACGTTGCTTGACTGTGGCGCTGGCAAAACTGCTCGATGTACTCGGCACTGCTCATCGAGTAGGCACAACAGTTGCTGAAGGGTCGGCAGGACTTGAGCATCCGTGCCAAAGCGCTCCTCGAATGCTGATCGTATGCGCATCGGGAGTTTCTGCAACACGAGAAATAGAATGAAATAGGACCACTCCTTCACTGGCTGCCCAAGTTTGTCCAATGCCTGAATAGACTCGTACAACGGGTCATAGAATTCTGACCGAAGTGGGCTATCAGAATTGATAGTTGGGAGGTTGACAATCCTAGCCAAGTATGTATCCACCAGCAGCCGGTGATTTTGAAATCTCTCCTCGAGTAATTTGAGTGCTATTGAATAACTATAGTCATCAACCGGGAGTTGACGCACCAGTGCGAGGGCATCACCCTCCAATGAAGTTCGGAGATAATAGTGCTTTTCACCATCTGATATGTCCCTTGAATGAACTAGGGACTGAAAGAGTCCGTAGAATGACGGCCATTCCATAATATTTCCGCTAAACTTCGGTATTTCTATACTTGGTAATTTGGGGTGACTCACCTGACTGTGATGAGTTTTACCAATGTGGCTGGTCCCCGAGTCCGCCTCGGTCGCCTGCCCCAATTGAATGAGTAACCTGTTGATCTCCGTGAACTGTGCCACATATGTCTGCAGCTCCTCCTCTGGCACCTCATCCTGACCCGCACCTATGATTGTCTCATAAGCTGTCACAAACTGTGTATAATAATTATCGAAATGACGTTTTGCCACGGTTGCTGCGACCGAACTTGACGCTCCCGTCACTGTACCCGCGAAGTCGATTAACATTTGATATTTAGATTTGAAATGAATTTTGGCAGTTCTCAAAGTCATTTTGAATTGCAATAACCACACAAATGTCACAATTTGATAATAAACTGAACCTTAATTTGACTGGTGATAACTATTCACCTTGAACTGCACAAAAATACTAAGTGATAACTCTTAATGACTATAGATCACCGTAATGAAATTGAATTCGTTGAATAGGTTATGAATACTTATTCGTTGACACAATCACTTATTGTAAGTAACTAAATTTAACTAGATAATTAATAGTAATTTGCAATAAAGTCTTTTAACAATGAACTGTTGATGTTGAACTTGAACTTGACACTTGACGTTGTCACCGATGACAGCTGACGCTCCGATTTGATTGAACGACTGATACCGATTTGACGTACCGACTTGATCGATATTGTCTATGTCGAGTGAACGAGTGAAGTGTACCAACCTTACAAGTTGTAATTTGTAATGTCACCTTAGCACATGCGGTTATTAACGGAATATAACCTAGCTTTTTCACTTGCACTATCACTTCACTACACCGATGATTTTTGACGACGTTGATCACGCTAATTCGATCCCCTCATGGGCCACCAAATGTTGATTGTATTTAGGGATCCCCGTCCTGGGCTCACCCTAATGTTGATAAGATTGAAGGGGTGTTTGAATTTCGTTGATGATGAAGGGGCGCTCCAGCCCTTGCAGGAGCGCTGTTGAATTTGGACCACCACCGACTGTACAAGCCGGAATGCCGACGCGCCGTCGCCTCCGACAGCCGCCGACCACACAGACAGTCACCCTGACTGCCGTGATTTCTTGCTGTTATGTTCGGGAAACCTCCCCAGGTCTACCCCGATGAGCAAAACACAACAAATCACTTGTAAAACTTATAATTCTGAATATATTGAATTATATACAATTTTAATGACTAAGCACACGTCTGATCCGTCCGGAGTCAAAATGAAGAGGGAATGAATGAAAAACATTGAACGAATGACTGATATTATACATTGAGCAATAGAACGGATAAAGTATCGAACACACATCAATGAGTGATCGATTTAGGCATATTATACAACTACAATTATGTCAAGGTGTCACTTCGCTTTCCTAGATGGCGCTGGGAGTATCGTTTGACATCCTTACAGTGAATTAATGAATAACCATGTTAATTTCGATTAACACTCTCTACACCACTTAACACTACAATTTACCACGTTATTTATTTAATTTCTTTTTTCGTTGACGTACGCATGGATCATAAACAAGGACGCAACTAAACGGTGGCCGCCGTGTTTATACTTTAATGTTCTGCCGTACCATATCGTTGGTGCGCGCGGGTCGCCTTACGTGCTCCGTCTAGTGGGGGTTGTCTGTGACCAATCTCCATAGGTATATCCGCGAGACTGTAGCGTTAACTCGTGGTAAGGGTACTATACTATTGCACTATTCTACCAAGTTGACAATCGATTCAATTTTTTTATACGGATAAAATGCATATTCTTCTTCCTGAACCTTGTCCCATTTACTTGGGGTCGGCCTTCCCTGTCCTTTTCTTCCATTCTGCACGATTAAGTAAGTGCTATCTTTGGGTCTAAATTAAAAAATTGTAGGTATCTTTGGACCGTCGTCCACCAGATGTCTACGCGTCGTCGAGGGCAAATCCAGAGCTACTTTGACTATGTGGTCGTCTGGGCGTCGTTGGATTTGTCTGAACCATCTTAAGCGTCGTTCCACCGAATAAAATGCGTATATGACGAATAAAGTGTTCTTAAAGTCAGAAATTACAGTTAATTTCGATATTCTCACTACCTAATAGCTAGAATGCAACTTTTTTTTTTTTTTTTTTTTTTTTAATTTATTTATGTAACACAATAGTACAATAAACTTTTTAAATATCTGCCAAACTGCACAGCAGTTTGTTGGCAGAAAAACATAGTGCCCTCCACCATTGTACATATTACTATTGAGTAGTATCGCATTTTATTTAACTTACAAACTACAAAAAGTACACTGTAAATAAACAACAATATTGCTACTCGATAAAAAAGGAAAAGCCAGATTGTAATCAGCAATCAAGAACATTTCAAACAGTGTTAAGTTTAAACTACTTTTTTTATTACTTAATTTTTCACCAACAACTAATATAATATCGATTCAGAATTTAATCTATACCTACAAGATTCCCACCGGTTTGCCCACTTAGGACGGATGATGAATCGAAATCTACCTCGGCATGTCCTGCGTTTTTGTTTGCCATTGCTGGATACATCCGTTCAGACATTCTGATCGAATCTATCCAGCAATGCCTTCTTTAGCCTCTTCTTATAAACAATTTTTGACACATCGTGGCAAGATCTAATTGAGTCTGGTACACTATTTAATATCGTGGGTGTGAGATACTTTCGGGTACGCTTCCCATAGTAATTATATACTTTAGGTACTAACAGTCTTCGCTTACATAATTCTTTAGCAACGCTCCTTGTTCGATAAGAGTGGTTCAATGGTTTTTTATAATCATTGCGCCTATAGGGGAAGATTGGCACCATTCGTACACGGGGCAGCTTCATACAGTCACTATTACAGCTTATCAGGACAATATATTTATTACGGGTTTGTGTGTGTGGGTAGGCGCTGACGGCGCCCGGTGCACCACGAAGTTAGCTGTCAGTGCGGTTACCAAGAGCGACACGAGAGGGCGTTATTTGTTTTCGCACCCTTTAAATAAATTTATCGTCGATGTTCTCGGATGTATCGTGCTTAAATAAAGCGGTAAATCTGAAAACTTTGTTGATCAACAGTAAGTAAATACTATCATTTCCATGATAAAGTACATATTTTGTGTATTTCTCTTCATGAATTTTGTGTAGTTACCAATATTTTATTTTTGACCTTCGGGGCAGGTTCGTACGCCTACACCTGGGGCACATTCATATACGTCATGCATGTACCTCCTATTAACATGTTTCTTTTTATTTCAGAAAATTAGCAAAAATAGTTCGGAATTATACGAAAAAGAGTTTTCTAACGAAATAGAGTCACAATTGATCGAATATATTGAAAATTTTCGAAAATGCATTGCGGGCTCAAAAGTCAGAAAGCTGTCAAATGATTATGCCAAAGAATTGAATCGGAAATATCCGCCAATGGGATTGGCGGGTATTGACTAGTTTTTAAAGACCATTCTAACTATTTTTGATATTATAATTGCTGTTTTATTTAACATGTACGAAGTTATCTCACACTGTCTGAATGTTCCCCGACCCATGTACGAATGTGCCCCTTGAGTGGGGTAGATTCGGACATTTGACAGCTTCTACTAAAAGTCGATCTACTCATGTGTTGTAAAAGTAGGCGACTTCTAACTTTTTAATTAGGAAGCTAAATGTATCTGCTATATTATAGAGGCCGATGGACGAATCTATCTTTAAAAATAAAAATTACAAAAACCGGGATGTAAAAAGTGTACGAATGGTGCCAATCTTCCCCTACTGTTCCAACGCTATGAGCAGTGACCGTTTTTCCTGTACAGGGAGTATATTGCAAATCGAAAAAAGTTTGTCATAGTTTTGTCGACAGTCTCGCTTTGTATTTTTGTTTACCAGAAACTTTAGAAACCTAACTTGTAGTTTTTTTATTTGATTAAGGTATGTGGGAAAAGTGAGACCGTAACTACTGAGACCGTAGGACAATATCGAGTCCACTAGAGCATGATACAAGGTGTACAGCGTTGCTTTGTTTACAATTTTATCTAAGTGATAAAACTTACCTAAGACAGATTTTAGTTTCCCACATACATTAAACACGTGAGGTTTCCAAGACATATGGCAATCTACCGTTAATCCAAGATATTTATAACTATCGACAAATTCTATTTGACTACATTTGCAGTCTCGACCCCCGTTATGTAAACAATCATATCCGTGTCCTACTATGCTTAAACTGGTTTGTTTACATCTGGAATGTGGTGAGCGTATATGCATACATTTAGTTTTGTCAAGGTTTATAATAATCCCATTGTCATGAGCCCATTTAATTATATTTAACAAGTCGCGTTGTATTTTTTCCTGCGCGAGGTTTACATCTTTATCCGCGTACAACAAACAGGTATCATCTGCGTACATGTATATATTGCATTCACTCACCACATTACAGATACTATTAACATGCATTATGTAACCCACTGGTCCATACACAGAGCCGGTGGGCACGCCGTAGCGTACGGGTGCGCACGCGCCGGCGTGTCCGCGCACGACGGTGCGCAGCGCGCGCGCGGCCAGGTACGCGCGCAGCCACGCGTGCACCGGGCCGCGCACGCCGCACTCGTGCATGGCCTGGAGAAGCTGTTCATGGTCGAGGGTGTCGAACGCCTTCTTGAAATCTATGAAAACCGCCACTACGTGTTTTTTTTCGTTAAGGCATTCGTTAATGTAATCCGTAAATGCCGCAAGCGCGGTAGCAGTGCTGCGTCCGCGTCTGAAGCCGTGCTGTGCGTTTGATATAATATTATGTTTTTCTAAAAATTCTGTTATTTGGCGAACTATGATTTTTTCTGTAATTTTATTGATGATGGACAGAATAGCAATCGGCCTGTAATTGGTATAGTCCAAGTGACATCCCTGCTTAAAAATCGGCCTTATTAACGCAAGTTTTAATTCATCTGGGTATAAGGCCCGCTCGACACACATGTTTATAAACGAGGCAATAATAGGACTCAACTGTACTTTAAGGCGTTTAATATCCCCGACCCTGATACGGTCGTCTCCGGGCGACTTGTCACACGATAATCTATCAATTACTCGCTCGACCTCATTAGCAGTAGTTTTTACATATCGCAGCGTTACCATCGATTCTCTCACATAGGTAGATCGTAATAAAAAGGTATCTGTACAATTATGCTTTATATTATGTATTTCCTCAGTGAATGTTTTAGAAAAATTGTTACATATATTCTGAATACTATCCTCTTTCCCTAAGTACTTCATAATAACGTCATCTAAGCTAATCTTACATTTACCTATCCAACTATTAATATTAGCCCATATTTTTCTACTATCCTGTTTGCATAATTTCAGTTCATTTTGTCTGTATATATTTTTAGCTTTATTAATAAAATTATTTACTTTATTTCGAAACTTCGTATACTGTAATCTATAGCTCATGTTTTTTGGATTAGACTTCCATATTCTAAAGAGTTCGTCACGTCGATTAATCATTTTATTTAAATCTGTGGTAACCCATGGTTGCGTTGTACGCTTCTTATTATTAGGGGTATAAACAGTTTCAGATGTATCGTAAATATTCTTAAATGTACTAACAATTTCAGAATAAAGTAACAGAGGACAATTTATTCTAGCTATATCTGTCCAGTTCACTGCTTCTAATTTCTCACTCACTACTCGGTCATTGAGTTTCACCAATGTATTATTATTACTACACGATCCTGCGTCCTCCACGGCGTGCGGCATATGGAATCCGATAAGGTAGTGGTCGGAGATATTGCAGGTCACTAGGTACGCCGCGAGCGCGGCTGTCGGCGCTTGCGCCTGCTGCCGCGCGCTGCCACTGCCCGAGCGCAGCCACAGGTGATCGATGCATGACGTCACTACTCGTCCGTCCACTATCTGCTCCCGTGTGTTATCGCTGATCGCGCACTCCAAACCGCACTCCGACATAATTGTTGTATACTTTATTGTGATATGGTTTGACTGGTCGTTAAGATTGATGTTCATGTCTCCAATTACCACTAGGCCACATTTTTCTGGTACAGTTTTTATTAAGCTATGCAATTGAGAAATAAAGCTAATTTCACTAAGGTTCGGTGGTCGATAGACTGCTATTATATGCGACACGTTGTTTACCTCTATGTTAACATGCGCGTGGAGTATTTCGGCGCAATTGCTGGTTACGACATTCGCACTAAAAAGTAAGTCTTTTCTCGTATATATCAATATTCCTCCACCGCGTCTAGTCTCTCTTGTTGTACAGTGCATGTCATAGCCGGTTATACTATACATAGGTAATTCATCTCTGGTAATATTTACTTCACTCAGAATTATTACTCCTATGTTATCTTTACAGCTGTTCAATAAAACCAGTAGCTGGTTAAAGTTTTTTCTAAGCGATCGAATATTTAGGTGTATTATATGCCGAGCTTTTTTCTGTTTTTTAACGTCTTGCGTCCAACTATCTATGTTCGTGTACTTGGTATAGTCAATATCCGAAGTAATGTTTATTAGTGGGTCCATTTTGTGTTTTCTACGTAATGGTATATCTAAGTAATATTATAGGAATGCGATAACTTTGGTGACGAAAAACCAAAAACCGAAATGGCCTAGGCGATCACTCAAGCTGTGATTTCAACGTATAGATGTCGCTTTCGGCGCGTATATTATGAACTTTTTTATTTTCAGACTCGTCTTTCCTCGCAAGTATTCTCCCGTCATCGACCCACACAAATGTGTAGGCTGGCTTGAGCTCTGTCCTCGCTTTCCATAATAGATGTCTCGTGGCTTTCGTGAGATCCTCATTTATATACACGGCGTCCGCATTTTCATTATCAAATATCTCAGCATTTGTGATGCGGCGCTTGCGCTGCCTCAGCCACAGGTCGCGGGCCGATCTCGTTGCAAGCGTCACTACTACCCGCTGAGACTTATTTTTCTCATTCACTGAACCTACCCTGCGCGCTTCCACAATACTTTCGCCGGTTATATTAAGTTTTTGTGCAATCTCGCCTACTACTTTCTTTATATCCTCTCCTTCCTTCTTCTCCAATCCACTGATGACTATGTTTTTCTCCAAATGTTTGTTTTCTAATCTTGCTACTCTTTCTTCTAAAGCCAAGTTACATTTCTCCAAATAAGCCGTTTTCTGTTCAAGAGCTATCATCTTTTTTTCTGCTTTCTCCTTAAAGTCTGTTAGTTCTTGATACTTTTCGGCATATATCTCCACGGTTTCGATCAGGCCGTCCAACGATTTTTGCATGCCATATATCACTTCCAGCTTTTTATTAAGTTCCTCGAGCACTGCCTCCGAGGAGGTTGCTGGTGCGCTATTGATTTGTGGCACTTTGGGGCTGCTGGGCCGCCGCAGACACTCTTCGCAAACTTCGTTTTCCATGGCAGTTGCTCGTGCGCATTTTTTATGGAATACTCCTTCACACCGGCCTTTGCACTTCACCAATTCATCCTTGTTTGCCGACATAAATAACTTGCACTTTTTACATTGCGGCATCATTCACAATTATCGCTCACAATTAAGAATTAGGTACTTTATTTATTTTATTTACTCGTTAACGCTAATCACACGTCCTAACGCTGAGGGCGCGCGCGCAGATTGCGCAGACTCCAGCCATCACTGCACTAAAATTTGACGACGCGGTTTGCAGTGCCTACTAAGCCGGCGGTCCTGGGTTCGAATCCCGGCCGGCGAATAATGTTATGGTTATGGTTATGGTTATGGGCTCCGCTTTCCGCACTTAGCCCGTGTATGTTCGGGCCATTGTGCGTACAGATTTGCCGGCTAATAGTCTAGCCAGCCTAACTCCGTCCAGAAGCGCAGGATTCTCCTGGTGTCTCCACAGGCTTCACGAAGTGACCTCGGTGCTTTGAGGATTTCAGCCCGTTGCTTAGCTACGGCAGTGCATTCCAGGATCACGTGGGTAGCTGTTTCTTCGGCCGACAGGCATCCCCTACACAGGGGGCTATCGGTCATTCCTAGAACATATAAATGCTTGTTAAGTGTGCAGTGTCCAGTGATAGTGCCTACTACTACTCGCAGAGCGGGCCTGCTTAGCGATAACAGGCGCTTTGTCAGGCGTGTGTCTGGGTATGGGACTGCTTCGCGGGACTGCCTGCATGTACTGGTTTCTGCCCATTGATCGGCGTGTTGTGATCGTGTTCTGTGACGAAGCCATGTACGCAGCTGATTAAACGCCAAGGGGAGCATAGGATCTGGGCCAATTGCCAAATCATCGGATCCTCTCCTAGCCAGCTGGTCGGCTGCATCGTTACCTAGAGAGCCACTGTGCCCTTTAATCCATTGCAACGTGATCCGATTATTCATGCCGATCGTTTGCAATGCTGAGTGACACTCTAGTATGAGCCCGGATTTGATTGTTTTATTCTCCAGAGCTCGTAAAACTGCAGCGCTGTCGGAAACAATACGTATCTTTTGGTCTTTGATACCTCGCGTAGCAACTGCCTTGGCAGCCTGTGTGATGGCAAGACATTCACATTGGAAGATGGAGCTATATTTTCCTAAGGCTATTGATATGTTATTGGTATATGGCTATGGCTATTAGTATAAGGCTATTGATATATGGGTATTTGGCATCAACATCAATGGCGAATACATCACTCACCTTCGGTTTGCCGACGACATCGTAGTCATGACAAAGTCGATGGAGGAACTCAGCATGATGCTCGATGACCTCAATCGAGTTTCTCAACGGGTGGGCTTAAAAATGAACATGGACAAGACGAAACTCATGTCAAATGCCAAGGTTGTGCCCATCCCAGTCTCTGTTGAAAACTCGGTACTCGAAGTTGTTGACTCATACATCTACCTAGGACAAGTGGTCCAATTAGGTAGGTCCAACTTCGAGAAAGAGGTCAACCGCCGAATCCAACTCGGCTGGGCAGCGTTCGGGAAACTACGCAATGTCTTTTCGTCCGACATACCTCAGTGCCTCAAGACGAAAGTCTTCAACCAATGTGTGTTACCAGTGATGACTTACGGCACCGAAACGTGGTCTTTCACTATCGGCCTCATCTCAAAGCTCAAAGTCGCTCAACGTGCAATGGAGAGGGCTATGCTCGGGGTGTCTCTACGTGATCGAATCAGAAATGAGGAAATCCGTAGACGAACTAAAGTGACCGATATAGCTCACCGGATTAGCAAGTTGAAGTGGCAATGGGCAGGCCACATAGCACGCAGAGCAGATGGCCGATGGGGCCGAAAAGTGCTCGAGTGGAGACCTCGGACCAGCAAGCGCAGCGTAGGACGTCCACCTACAAGGTGGACAGATGACCTTATAAAGGTCGCCGGAAGGCGCTGGATGCAGGTCGCTTCCAACCGGTATATATGGAAGTCCAAAGGGGAGGCCTATGTTCAGCAGTGGACGTCCTATGGCTGAGATGATGATGATGATGATGATTGATATGTTTACGTTTATTTCAGGTGAGTATATTCCAGCTCCTGTACCTGTTTGTGTCTTTGACCCATCCGTATATATGCGTATTTCATTTATATCGGATCGATCGTAAGGTTCTTCAATTAGCTCGATTTCGTAGCTCTTATTGAAGTAATGCTGTTTGGGTATCTTGTCGTTGGGAGCAGCTATCATTGGCTCGTGTCTGATAGCCTCCTCAAGTATTTCGGCATGACCCCCGTGTGTTACACCCCAGAGGTTAAGTGACTTCAGTCTGATAGCTGCTGACGCCGCCTCTTGCTGAATGAACAGTTCAAGGGGCGGCAGTCCTAGCAGTATCTCCATTGCCGCTGTGGGTGTTGTTCTCATGCAGCCCGTCGTTGCTACACAAGCAAGTCTTTGAAATTGCTGCAGTTTATGTTTGGCTGTTGTCAGTTTGGTTCTGGGCCACCAAACCACAGCGCCGTAGGTGATAATAGGTCTTATCACCGCAGTGTAAAGCCTTTGTTTTTTGGCAAGCGACTGATTTTTATGTTTCGCTTCTTAGTGAACAAGACTAGTTCTGTTTTGGCTGGGTTGACTGACAAGCCTTGGTCAGAACACCATAGTTCGACGATTTTGAGTGCCTCTTGCATAAGGTCACAGAGGGTTGCCTCAAACTTTCCTCTCACGAGGATTGCTACATCGTCTGCATAGCCTACAGTATAGAAGCCCGCCTCGTTGAGCTTCCGGATTAATCCGTCCACTACGAGGTTCCACAGGAGTGGTGATATAACTCCACCCTGTGGGCAGCCTCTTGACACGATAGCTCGAGTTGTGCCGTTCACTGTTACCTGTACAGCCCTTTGTCTCAGCATGTTATCAATCCAACCTGCTATGGTCTGATCGGCTCCATGTCTGAGCAGGGCTTGGCTAATGCTGTTGAATTGCGTCTTGTCAAAGGCTCCTTCGATGTCGATGAAGGCCACAAGCGCTGAGGATTGTGTTGATAATGCGTGTTCTATGGGTGAAACAACGCTGTGTAGTGCTGATTCGGTTGATTTGCCTGAACTGTAGGCGTGTTGTTGGGGGTGAAGAGGATATAGCGCCAAGGTCCCATCTCTGAGGTCGCGATCACAGAGGCGTTCCAGAGTTTTTAATAGGAACGATGTGAGGCTTATAGGCCTGTATGACTTTGGCTGCGTATAATCACTCTTACCTGGTTTGGGTATAAATACCACCTTAACTTCTCTCCATTTCTTGGGAATATATCGGTGTCTTAGGCAGGCCTGGTATATTTGGACTAAGTGTGGCGCGATGGTGTTTTTGCACCACTGCATGAGTCCCGGAAATATACCATCTAAACCTGCCGCTTTGAACGCGGAGAAGCTGTTTATTGCCCATAACACCCTTTCCAGTGTTACAATTCTTTGGGCAGTGTGTGCGGCTTCAACAGGTGGTTGATCAAATTCCTGTTGACCTGCCTGGTCCCATGCACAGTTCTCCGTAATGGAGCAGCCTGCGGCGAATAATGTATGATGAACTCGAATATTTGTTCCTGGGTCATGCATGCCATCTATACATATATACATATGTATTTACATAATTATGTATATCGTCGTCTATAACTATAGTACAAGCTTTGCTTAGCTTGGGACTAGGTTGATTTGTGTAAGATTGTCCCTTACATTTATTTCTTTATTTGAAATTTACTAAAATCCGGCCAGCTGTTTCAGCGTGATGGGCGGACAGACATTTTTTTCCAGCAGATGGCGCTGTACGACTGGCGCCGCGCTTCCACACAAATCCTGCATCGCGCTGTTAAAATAAAAAAAAAACGATCTTCATACAAAACTGATTATTTAGCGAGACAATTTTAGAATTTTATAAAAGTATACATGTCTGTGTCATGGAAGACAATAGTACCTAATTATGTTTAAGTTGTATTGAAACTGAACTATTTCACTATTTAAGTAATACAGCATTATTGAACTTAAACTTGAATTCCGAGGAAACTTCAATTAGGTAGCTGAAGCGTTATTAGAGGTGGGAGAAACTGAGAAATTATACCTGTGCCAGGTCACAGTGTAGGCATGCTACAGTATCTTCACATTGTTATTGTTACCGATCAAAAACATCCCGTAAGTACCTACCATAAGGTGAGACTATTTGGAACCCAAGGATTTATTGGATAGCAAGGAGTTATTGGATAGTAATGCTGTTAGGCACGATTTTTTTCTACACATGTTTTATACCTGACAAACATACAGAAATTATTGGACGATCTGATTTCAATTGATGAAGAGCATCTCAAAGCGAAAACCATTAAGCAGGAGAAAATCTGTGGACATCATTAAATGCCAATGTGATTATTTGAGGGTTTTAACTATCTTATTACTCTGTCCGTAATATTGGCAAATGCATAAAGGCAATCAACATCATTCTGATAAAATTATTGTAAAAAATAGTAACTGCTATAAAACAATCGAAATTGGTGCCCCAATTGTTATGGAGTCGTCAATAGACTGTTAAATCGTTATAAAGAGTAATAAGGTGTTTAAAACGCTTAAATCATCTATATGTATTTATTTTTTCCTTATTACTTTATTTTGTGTCAAGCAATTTTTTTTTTAACAATAATATAAGGTTGCATATGTTTTCTAGATTAAGTATATTCGACTTTTTATTATTGTTAGTTTTATACTTATTTGTTTTCTTATGGTTTTCGTGCTATTTGGTTTCTTCTATAATAAATGTCTTTTCTTTCATTGTTTCTTTCAAATAATCACCATACCTCGGGGCACCGATACTAAAATGATGTAGTAAAATATTTTATCGACAAAAAATATATTATAGTAGTAAATATTTATTTTCTCTTTATTTTAAAACAACAACAATAAAACATCTATTATTCGTCTATCTTAAAGTAGTTTTCATAGTAAGTAACCAATCCATATTTTTTCCATATTCGTCGGTATCAAAGATTGCCGTCTAGATGAAAATATTCACTTTATCAGACATGATATTATCGAACTTTTTTATAGTAGGTAATCGAGAATATTCAATGATGACATCTATTAATATATTTATATATCGACACCTTTTTTATCGATATCAAAACCCTATGAATGGGCCCCGAGTTAGCAAAAATCACCTTAAAATGAAATAAAGTTTTGCAGAGGAAATCTTGGCTATACTGCGAAGTCGCGCTGCGTTGTATGTGTACTAGGAAATTTAAAATAACTACCTACTTATTTACTTACTATGAAACCCAATCAACGTTTCGCTGGCCCAACATTACAGGGTTCTATGTAACATTTTTAAATAATTAAAATGAGACTTAATGCCATTATGACAATGTTCAATGTTATAGGTATTGAGCCAGCGATTTGTATTTCACACTTCGATATACTGCGGTATACCTAGACTGTAGTCCGCCATTCTAACCGAGATCAATTTGTGAATTACAAGGAGACTGACAGAAGTTGGGTGCGGGATTAATGGCCCGTATTATCTGGAAGAGAACACTCGCCAACTTTAAGCCCGCTCTGTACGTGCTCGTATAATAGCAATTGTTGGCTCGGTGACGTAAATACATACCAGTATAAAACTTACGTGGCTGAATTATTATATTAAGTTTATAAAGCAGTTTCATAATGATTTTAAATTAAGTTATTCACAGAATCAATTTCACAAGGTGGATATCAAGTAATCTTATTAAAACAATGAAGCGAAAAATTTAAAAATTTAATGGCTCAGACAGGATTCGAACCTGCGTTTAATTCTGATAATTAATTCGGGTGTAGCACATCGTTACTATCGATTCTCAACAAATTTGAGACGATGGTGCCGACGATAAAGTCTAAATCTTTACGGTAGATGGCACTACGATGCCACCCTAAGTCATGTTGAAACAACTGGTTGAAAGATTCAATGGCTCTGACATCTGGTTCGGTGGTCCAGTTGGTAGGACGCCCGTGTTGGCCCGGAAAGCCGTTAGAAACGCAGGTTCGAATCTTGTCTGAGCCATTAAATTTTTCAATTTTTCGCTTCATTGTAAACATCTGGTTTACATTAGCAGATGTTAATGCTTTAATAAAAAAAAAAAAAAAACTTATTAAAACTATCGTGAGACATCTTGAATATTTTTAATTAACATAAAATTAATCTAGATTTGTAACGAAAATCAGTTTTATATGGGGCCATGATTTAAAGATAAATCTTAATAGCACGATGCAGGATCGTTTTTTCGTGTGTATGAGCGCCATGCGAGTCTGGCGCAGTTGGTTATAATTTGCTTGTCCTCTCTTCACGCCGAAACAGCAGAACAAATTTAACCAATTTTGGTTACAAAGATGGTTACAGAATACTTTTTACCCGACTACAGTAAACAATAAAGTTTTACGCAAATGAAGTTGTTTCTTGTCATTTCATACAATTCCTAATATACTCGTAGCAAAAACAAAACAAATTTTGTCGAAATATAACCCCGAGCCGACGAGCTCACCAAAAGATAGATTGCCAGTTTTGTATTTCACTTTTTTACCAGTTTTGTATAATAGGCTGGTAGACCCAGTTTTGATATATATTTGAAATGGTTAATAATGATCTTACTCTTATCTGAAAAAAATGTCTTGTATTTTTGTGAAAGCTAGAAAGCTAATTTTATCAATTGAAAATTTGATTTTTCATGAACAGTCAAAAACGCCGTCCGCCATTTTTGTCTTTTGCTAATCTGTGGCGTGACGTAGAATTACCTGTATATATTCGAAATTCGACCGTCGTATAGTGCCATTCCGCTCACTCCAATATACTTTGACAGGAGATCGAGAGGGATAGCACTATTCGAAGTAGACTATCAGTTATCTTTACAGGACCGATGACGTCACTATCATAAGCGAAAATGGCGGTCAACGTTTTAAGCATTTCAAAATACAGATTAAAAACCATATTTTCAAATTCAATTTTTTCAGCCATCTTTCACTTTTATGAATTGAAAAATATATATTTAAGTTTCCTTTTGCTAAATACTATACGGATAAACATTAGTATATTACAATTTGACATGAGTCAACTAGCCTATTATCACGTCTTTTCCCATATTGTTGACAGTATCCGCTTCGTTGCATTTGCTATGAGACGCTTCTTACACGACTGTTTCGCTTCTTTCTTTTTTCAAAAACATTAATTATAGCCCAACAGTCCACGCCATATTCCGGATTTTTAGGGGTACTAATTTATTTTACCAGTAACACCCAGTGCCTGCTAACCCACCGCCAAACAGCAATGTTCGCATTGTTGTGTTCCGGTGTGGGGGTAAGATAGCCGGTGAAATTACTAGCATAGAGGCATTCTATCTTCGTCCTCCGGGTAGGCAAGCACTTGTGACTCCTCTGACCTGGTGTTGCAGGTGTTTATGGGCGACGGTAATCGCTTTCCATCAGGCGATACGTTTGCTCGTTTGCCCCCTATAACATAAAAAAAAAAAAAAAAACATCAAATTTTTGGTAACTGACGTTGAAAGTCGATGAATGCCACTGATGTAAACTAAGAGGAAACAGGACTAAATGCTCCGCAAATTTCAAGTAATTTTTGCATTATAAAGCCGAAACTATCCACAATGATGAAATTCAAGTTTTTTTTCGATACGATTGAATAAAATTCACAATGTTTTGAATTTGGTTAATGATAAATCCTTGACAAATCGCTACTGACGTTTGATAATGCAAATATATGACGTAATGCACTTTATTGCTATATGAAAGCTGTTTGTAGCGTCAGCAGTGTTGCCAGGGTAGGTCCCCCAAAAATTACGTCGCTATACCTGAAAAAGTTCCGTTTATGGTTAAAAAGTTCCGTTTTTTTTTTATTACTAAAAATCAATGTCGCCGAAAATCTAAGCCGCGAAATTGTGCGCATCGGGTTACAAGCATGAAATTTCAACCACACATAGAGCGTTCCGCGGTGATTATTTTCAGATGTGGAGGGAAGTCAGATTCGTCCCCTGCGTGGCGGGAGAGCGGGGTGAAGAGGATCAAGTACTGCTCCTTTTCTTTTTTTGATTACTGATCAGTTAAGACCATTAGGGCTTGTGTGGCATCATTTTCGTGTAAAACAGATATCAGCTATTAATTTTTTTATGTTATTTAAGAATAGTTTTATATAAAAATTTGGGTTTATTGCCGAAAAGGTAAAAATCACTACAAGTTTTTTTTATTCAGAACGATAAATTATATATTATTAATATATCCTGAATATTTACAATTTAAAAAAATATCACTAAATAGAAAATTTAATCTTGTTTTTAAAAATGTAAACACATTGGTCACATCTAATACAAAAAGTACCTTGAAAAAAATGTTGATGTTAAGCTTAGCCTACGTACTCTAGTACATTTTGCTAAGTCGCGAAATTGTGTGCATCAGGATACAACCACGAAATGTATACCACAGATAGAGTATTCTGTGGTGATTACTTTAAGATGTGGAGGGAAGTCAGATTCGTCCCCTGTGCGGCGGGAAAGCGGGGTGAATAGGACAAAGGAGTCCTCTTTTTCTTTTTTTATTACTGATCAGTTAACGCTACTAGGGCTTGTGTGGTATCATTTTCGTTTAAAACAGATATCAGCAATTCATTTTTTATGTTATTTATTCATAGTACCATATAAAAATATGGGTGTATTTCCGAAATGGTAAAAATCACAACAAGTTTTTTTTTATTCAGGGAGATAAATTAGTTATATTTCCTGAATATTTACAACTAACAAAAACATTGCAGAACAGCAAATTTAATCTAGTTTCTAAAACTATACACATGTTGGGCACTCTTCATACAAACAGTAACTTAAATAAATTGTTGATGTTGAGATTAGCCCGTGTGCTCGTGATACATTAGCAAAAAAATTTTTTTTTAATTACATCAATTTGTTTTTCTAGGACGTATATGGTAAATATTATATGTAAAAGCATGTTAATAATCATTATTTAATGTATTTAATGAAGCGAAATAGGATGCGTTCGGAGATTTGCGTTGGTTACGCCGACTTAAACATATATTTTAAACTACTGTTTGTATGAGAAGTTCCCAACATGCATATATTTTTAGGAACTAGATTAAATGAGCTTTTTAAAATAATAATAATAATTTAAAAATGTTAACGAAATTTAAATAATTTACCTCACTGAATAAAAAAACTTGTTGTGATTTTTACCTTTTCGGCCATAGACCCATATTTTTATATAGAACTATACAAAAATAACAAAAAATGATTTTCTGATATCCGTTTTACATGGAAACGATACCAGACCAGACAAGCCTAGTAGACTTAGCTGACCAGCAATAAAGAAAGAAAAGAGATATACTTTGTCCTATTCACTCCGCTCTCCCGCCTCACAGGGGAAATGAAATGAAATGAAATAATTTATTCAGTAAGTAGGCCACAGGGGCACTTTTACAAGTCAAATTGTGAATCTACGGGCTTTTCGCAAGAGGAGACCGCTGTTGAGAAGAAAGCCGAAAGAAACTCAACAGTAAGTCATTTTTTCGTAGATAATACTTAAAACAATTACATGATACATTTGTAGTGTTATAACTAATTACACTGGTAAACGTAAAGGATATGTAAGATACTCCAAATCAATGTTAAGTAGGAACATTAAAATAAAAATTTAACGATAAATTTAAAATATTAAATATACCCAGAGATTTATAAAGTCTCTGGGTGTCACAACATGCAATAAAATAAAAACGAACGGGACGAATCTGACTTCCCTCCACATCTGAAAATAATCACCGTGGAACATTCTAGCTGTGGTAGAAATTTCATGCTTGTAACCCGATGCGCACAATTATGTTAGAAAACAGCGGACTAACAACTCTACTAATATATTCATTTTATCTCCGGAAATTTTCAATGAAGGGTTAACAGTTACTAAATTTACGTCACACTAGGCCGTAAATGGGATTTTCTGCCGATTGGGAGGAAATCTAACTTCCTGGCCAAGGCAAGAACTTTAGACAATCCTTCAAGGACGGTAATTCGTAAAGCCCCATAATATCTCATATTTATGGCCCGTACCTTCAGTTCGGGCCACAAACAACCTGCGATTTGGAAAAAAGTCTGGCTACTCAAATATTTGGCGGGAAATTCAAAAATCTTGGGCTGGTTAGTCTTAGTTTGACATATTTAACTTATTTCCTTAGGTAAGCTACGTGTGGATATAAACTCTATAATATTTTCTAGTATCAAAACTATAATTCCCACTACACAAAGCGTGACCACCCAAGATTTTTAATTTCCCGCCAAAACTAGGTAATGTTTCAGTAGCCAGAGTGCCAGACTCTACCTTAACATGGGCGAACTCGGCAATCCTACTAAAATAATGATCAAAACTACTAAAAATACATTTGGTAGATGTATTATAGAAACATAAAAACCTTTTATCTCGTTTACACTTTAACTAGTGCTTAGAAACTCTTTGAATGTGTGCTATTTGTAACTTCCCTCTCGCACTCTTGTTATAGAATATTTGAGTAAGCGGGACGACAATGTACTCGGCAGTTAGTTAGTACTTACCGTATTTTTGCCCGTGTAAGACAAGCAATATAGTACACGTTTTTGTCGGTAACGGCTCGATCAGCTGAGCTGTATCAAATCACTGACTCTCTCGACCAATAGCGGCCCCAAGGCTCAAACATTATGCTTCGTGTGCATATTTTGGAAGATAGGGCGTTGATGACGGCAGTCCCGACCAGCCTAAAAGTCACTGTCTGTCAAAAAGACCACTGTCATAACTGTCTGTCACGATTATTATTGCGGCTCCACACTACTCGCGAAGTTTCCCGAGGAAGCACTATTTATTAAGCAATATTATACTTTGACTTGGCTCTTTATTTAATCTTCAAATAAAACAGCACCCAAGAAGCTTGGTATCAAAGCTTTTCAAGGTGAGGCTCAATTGAATCGTAAAACTGAATTTTCATAATGCTCTGTTTTTTTTCTTTGCACTAAGAAAATAATAATAATATCTAAGTGAAACCAAAGTTACAGAAATAAAAATTCATGCATAAACCAGTGTCATTTTTTTTTCATATTACGTTCTATATTACAGGCTTAAAGTTGGACTTAAATTTTTTGGAGCTTAACAAATCAATCCATGATAATTTTTTATCAACTATATGATAAACAACAAAAATTTGACAAATGGGCTTTTACGTCTTTGAAGTAGACGTATTCACATATATACTGTCGTCTCGTTTTTTCTTGCAGAAACTTGACGTGCTTTACAGTGATAGCAATACAGTTGTAGGTTTCTATTAAGTTCCACAAACTCTATTGAATTTTCCTTTATCTAAGTTCGTGTGTCTGCTCGCTCGCTCTCATTGGTCGTTTATGTCAGCTGTATTTTCGCGACAGAAACATAAAATTAAAATATGATTATATAGTTTTAACAGAAAAGTCAGTTTTATTTTTACAAAATTTCAATAAGACGATGTTTTTAATGCCGGGACCTTAAAAGTTCCGAAAAATGACCAAAAATGAAAAGTTCCGTCCAAGTTCCGCGGGGGTCTCAAAAGTTTCCAAAAACGGAACAAACGGAACCAAACGGCAACACTGAGCGTCAGTATCCTTGGGCCGGACTAACACTTGTTAGGTAAGGCTATAAATTCATGCACGTTTTTCGATTCGGTTCAAAGTACCTTTGACTTGGCCGTTCTCTAAAGTTATAGTCTGAGCTCTTAATTTTAATGACACGAATAAAATTACTTTCAAATCATTTTTAATGTTAATATCAGATAACCAGAGAGTCAATAAAAACGCCTTATTATACTTAATAAAACAATTCTCTGAGCACCAAAACTGAGAGCGAGTTTTATGTTTCAATGACAATTGGGAATTTGATGGACTTTTATTCAATTAGCATTTTAAAATCACCTTTCTTCGAAACTTAGCCTCTTACTTATTTTACCAATTCAGTAAGTCCTCTTATTAGTTCAGTAAAGAAAGTATTAAAGTAGTATCTTCAGAAAATATTTTTGCTGAGAAAAGTTAAAATACTTAGGAGGACATTTTTTCTACATAAAAACAGTAGGCAGTTTATTTGAATTTTATCTACAGTTATATGTAGTTACATTACTGTTATTATGTCAATACATTTTTTTTTCTTTTTTTTTTTATAACGGCACAACATAGTGGCTCCACTATACAGGGTAGAACATTTAAAGACTGAGCTGACAGGATAGTGTCATCTGAGTGATCTACAATCGACCCATTATAATTGTAAAGCTGGATTTAAAAGTAAAAAAAGTCATCAAAATAAAATATTTTAATATCAGTGACAACCGTTAATTCAAAGGTTTTATTTACATTTGAAATTGACATCTGTCTTTAACTTAGCGATATACAAAAGATGCTAAGGTTGATATATGCAGATTTTTACACTAATGTTTAACAAACTGTATCTCAAACATGGATAGAAATATTGACATAGTGAATTGGTGAAAAATGAAGTACTCAGTCTGAACAATTCCCTGTTTGCTTAAGAGTCCCTCGATCTGTTCCACCCTGTACAGATAACCATTCATTTCGAGTTCATCTCACAAATATTTGCCCTGGCCGGGATTCGAAATCCAGGAGCGTCGGCTCAGTAGGCAGATGCACTACAGACTGCGCCGACCGCGTTATGGTAATGGTGACGTCGCGCGAGCCACCACCTAATAATTTCTCCGTGGGGGTTACTGGTAGTAAGTACTTCAAATGTATCCACATAAAATGAAATCTATGATATATGTTGCAATATGTATTATGTACATGTGTAGATAAAGAATACAAATACTCTTTATTGCACACCTCCAACATCAAAGGAATATACTTATACAACACACAATAAGGTACATTAAAATCGCGGTCTTATCGCTAAATAGCGATCTCTTCCAGACGACCTTTAAACTTTTTAAAGAAGTGTATACAACTGTCACAGGTAACAGTGGCATAAACTAGAAGAAATCCCTTATAGGGAAAAGTTCGCCCTTGTACACATGTATTGTTTTTGAGTTTTTGTCAATATTGTTTTATGTGCAATAAAGTGTTTACATATACATACAATAAACTGCTATACCCATCAGTTTTGCGAAAAACATAATACATGTCATAAACTTTTTGAAACATAAAAAAAAATACCCTGGGGACACAATGAACAAATGAATTTTAAAAGTTACCACCTTGACTTGACGGACAAGAGCCAAACCGGTTAGTTGTAAATGCGTTATGTTTGATATTTTACATTATTTATACATTACAGGAAAACATCCAATTTAAAATAGGTTACAGGTTATCGCGGGCTGCTTTTCCCCAACCCGACATCTTAACAATGCGCCTATTTTGTGTTTTTTTTTCGTTTTTTTTTTTTCACATCGGGCAAATGAGTCACCAGTGGAGTCACAAGTGCGTTACCGGCGTGAGATGGTGTTAATGGCACTACTCAACGAACGAGAAGGCTAGGCCGTTCGTTGAGAGTGAGTGACATATGCTTTGTCACTTATTTATCACGTGATAAACGCAACCATCACAGGCCCCCTGTAGTGTTCAGGGCTTACAGGATCACTTTCCTGTCATATAAGTTATTTGTAAAGCAAGTATATCGATCGGAATGGGATTCATTGAATATTGGGAGGTAGTGATGTGGGAGCGGGTAACCGCTACCTGCCCCCGCATTATGCGCTAGGGACGTGGCTGTGTCGATAAAAATATCGATAGTTTTATAAATTTTCCTACTGAAATGTAAAATAACAGTAATATTAGAAAAGATGTGGTTCTTTACGCCTATATCAGAAGCGCAACACTGGCGCAACAACCAGGGAAAGGGAATATAATTTATATCATTCAATAAGCATTCATAAAAAAGTTTGTAGAAAATAAAGACTTTAATTAAACATAACAATAACATTCATATAAATTTATTAAAATTATTATTATTAAAAATGTAAATTTTTATAAACCTTAAAAAGAAGTGTTAATTTTGTATCTTGCATTGATATTATCAGATATTCAAGGTTTCGGGAGTCTATAAATTTACCAAAGCATATTTATCTTGCAATTAATTCTCGTCTTGTTATGAAAATCGTGTACTTACGCTTCAAAATCGTGTAATTTTGCAAACGCTGAACTCGGTTCTAGATTTTCATTTATCCTTTAAGTGCCACAGGCGCCATAAGACTAGAGATGCGCCGTTTTTGAGAACGTTTTTCGATTTGTACGGGGAAAGAACGTTGTCGAGAACATTTCCCATACAAATCAGAATACGTCCTCAAGAACGGCCATCTCTACAAGACAAATGTAACGGATATCGGCCTATTTTGATGAATTGATGATTGTATAGGTATACAGTTTACTTCGAGAGGCACTCGATTCCCGGGCTCTCGCGTTAGGACCTTCGTATTACGCCCTTTCGCAAAACAAAAAGGACGTGAACTACTTCTAAATAATTACTCATACGCGCTCTGGGACGCGGCAGAATAAAAGACTACAGAAGCTTACCACTTATGATTGTCACACGATAATTTCGCATAATTTCATACGACTTTCGCAAAATATTTGATTGTTTGTTTGTGTAAATGCGACGCTATTTTGACCGGCCGACACGTGTGCAATGCTGCGACTGGTTACGAAAGTGCACCGATTTTACCCGTACAAAAGCGAATAGCAGTGCCAAATATACCTACTGGTGCGACCTAGTGCGTAGGCATTTTAATGCCACAAACCTTAAATCTGTTATATATAATCAAATATTTACAATGAAACAAAAATTTGAAAAAAGGAATGTAGAAGCAACTGGTTGAAAAATTCAATGGATCTGGCATCTGAAAAATTCAATGGTTCGGTGGTCCAGTTGGTAGGACGCCCGTGTTGACCCGGCAAGCCATTGGAGACGCAGGTTTGAATCCTGCCTGAACCGTTAAACTTTTCTGAACAATTTTTCGCTTCAGGTAAACATTTGGTTTACGTTAGCAGACGTTACTGCTTTAATCAAAATAATTAATAATCAAATACCATAGATTAGTTATGCGTTTAGATAACATAGTGGATGGACACAACTCGGTTGGTCTTCTCAACTAAATGTTTAATGTAACACCAATTTATAAAATTATCGATATATATATCATAACATCGCCGCACCTTCATACCGGTAGGCGGTAACCTAGTTAGGGAAGATATCGTCCGGTCACTGCTATCGATATATTCAGAACATTATCACCCCTGTTTCTGAATTCGCGACGGCAGATTGCCAATTATCGACAAAGGTTAAGGTTAACGTGCTCGTGATGGGTAAGATGGATAGTAGGGTGGGTCATTTTTTTTTCTAACGGGCACAGTTGAAAAAAGGTGCCATTTAGTGCCATTACGATGTATGGATACATATTTTTATATTTCCGTTTTATTGCCTCCGGATTACTCCAGAAAAAAGTACCTAATGTATGGAGCACAAAAAAAAGTGGCCTTGTATTTTTTTTTTGTATTTCGTTTGTGATGCCCTACTTATTATACTCTGAATAAAAATACATTAAAATATTGGGCCAAATTTAAAATAATAAAACCAGAATTCATAACGCTCATTTAATATAGGTAGGCATTTCTATACTAACTTAAAAAAAATATCCGGAGGCAAAAGATCAACATCAATTACAATGCAATTTTGGTATTTAGTTTATATTATTATGAGTTACATTTTTTTTGCTATGCCTAAAGAAATAAAAGTATTAATTTTTTTCCCATACAAAAGTGACCCACCCTAATGGATAGGTTAAGAGAATTAAATTAATATTAAGTATAGTAGAAGTTAAATAAAACAATTGAAACGGATTATATCGCGTATAATAATTATTTGAGCCTCCCTGACGTTTCGGTATCTTTACAGATACCGTTGTCAAAGATTGACTGAGAAAACACAATTTTTCTCTGTCAAAGTTACATTTGTGCAAACTACCCATTTTATAAATATTAATTTAAAATAAAGGTATTCATACATGCCAGATGGGCCTAATGTGTAAAGACAGTAACACATGTGCCAGAAGGGCATTCATATTTTATTTAAAATATCTACCAGCGGTTCACTATGAGGCTTACTGAGGAGAAAGAACCGCCGAAAGAAAACTCCCAGAAATTGTTTTATTTAAATGTGTGACAGTCACGGAAATCAAAAAAAATATTATACATATAGTAGAAGTTGCTTACTTTGGTTCTGTTGATTCAATATCGCAGAAAGATCCACTATAGTCTATTTCGCACAGTTTTGTGCGTGTATACCTACATTTTAATTGAACTTAGGTTATTGAACAGAATCAATCCTATTTTTAATACAGGGTGAATCCTATGTTGTAAGCAGAAATATTGTATATCCTACTGTTTAACTTTAGTTTAAATATCAGACGTGACAACACACAAAAGTATGTAAACGGTGTTTGTAATTTCGTTAATTATTATTTTTTTAATTTACTGAGTCTCATGTTCACCCTAATTGCTACGTTAAACTGTCATAGACCGTACATACCAAGTCTTGCCAAATAGGGTTACCATAAAATTGGCGTTTTCGCTATTTAAAATTCGTATCAATAGAGTTTAATTTGAATTTGCCTTAAAATACTGCGATAGACCAAAATTTCTGTTTACGTCTTAGAGTTTCCCTGTAGTGGTGACCATGATATTGACAATTTTTCATTTAAACGTTAAATAAACGAAGGAAGACGAAGGAAGGCTCTACAAGATTAATCGACGGTTGCAACGAGATTTTTCCGGAAGCAATTAACAATTTTTTGTTTAGATGGTGGTAAATGACTGACCACACTTAGAAAATACATAGTTAATTGTAATGTTATCAAAATATATCAGGGTATTTGCAACCGACTTCAAAAAAGACGAGATTTTTGGTTTTTCTTACTCATAATCGTTTCTAAATACACGATGATTTTTAATCGGTGATCAGGTACCAACTTTTCTAACTCAGTAATTGATGTCGGTCACATTAAAGTCGTAATTACATGAAAACAAACTTTTATTTTTCTATGATAATTTGTATTTTGAAACCAATTTTGTCTTAAATTCCTTGTCACCGTACTAATCTGTATCGGTGAGCTTACAACCTCTTTAATAATTTAATGGGAATGACAATTTATGAGTAATAATTTGTCATTGTCATTACATAAACAAAGTCGTTGAAAATTTCGTAAAATTTCCCGCCAAAGCGATTATAAAGAAAGAAAGAAAGAAGAAAGAAATACATTTATTCGTGACGAGACACAAAACATGATTACATAAAAGGTGTGACAGAAATTATAAGAAAATAAAATAAAACAATAAGCAACTATTTTTATGGCTGTGCCACGAAAAGGTCCCACCTCAGCAAGATGCTAGCTCGAGAGCCAGCGCTGATCTTCCGGTAGGACCATAGGTATTGTACTTCAATAATTTATGTAGGATGACCATGTATCTAGTGGTTATTAATTTTAATTATGTTTTAACTTTTAATTAATTTAACAGTGAGGTAGTTGCGCGAGACCTCACGTATTAAGTTTCATTTTAGCTAAATATTAATATTTTTCTACTCCTGATCACCGATTAAGAATCATCGTGTATAAATGTCATACAAAAAAATGCGTCCCAAAATATTGTATGGAAACTTATTATTCTGCTCACGCTCCATATATAAATATATATATAACTATAACTACCCACCCAGTATAAAAGTAACAGGATAGTTTCACGGAAGTGAAAGTCAAGGTCAGTTTATTAACAGCTCCGTAAAAGGGTTGTACAAATAGCCTTATTTTTTTGGGATCCGAGAAACACTTCGAGAGGTCACGTCGGATCTGATAAAAGGAACCATGAATAAAATGACCAATGGATCTTTTATTGTAAAGACAAGATGGGTTTGTTATCTTAGCCTAGGGTTTTTAGTGCACGGGCGCTAGACGATTTATAGTAGACTAGCTTTAGCCCGCGATTATGTACGCGTGGAACTTGATAAAAGGGATTATTAAAAGCGCCTGAGCAAATGTAGGAGCAATCGTGCTTTTGGTGTAATAATTACATTTCCTACAGGGTCACCGCACCCCCAACAGAAATGTTCACTCACTTTTCAATCTTTTTAGGTATAATTTCCAGAACGAAAACTATCCTATGTCCTTCCTCGGATCTTAAACTATCTCTATGCCAAATTTCATCAAAATCGATTCAGCGGTTTAAGCGTGAAGAGGTAACAGACAGACAGACACACTTTCGCATTTATAATACGAGCTTTTGCCCGCGACTACGTCTGCGTGGAACTTGGAAGTATGGAAGCAACCTCGTACAACACGATAGATATCCACCTAATCACCTTAATTCATAAAAGGGATTATTAAAAGCGCCTAAGCAAATGTAAGAGCAATTGTGCTTTTGGTCTAATCATTACATTTCCTACAGGGTCATCAATGTCATCATGAATTACTTACTCACTTTTCAATCTTTACAGGGATAATTTTCAGGATGAAAACTATCCTATGTCCTTCCTCGGATCTTAAACTATCTCCATGCCAAATTTCATCAAAATCGATTTAGCGGTTTAAGCGTGAAGAGGTAACAGACAGACGGACAGACACACTTTTGCATTTATAATATTAGTATGGATTAGTATGGATTATGCAACTGTTACATAATAAGACGTCTTAAAACATAATGAGTGTGGTTTTATAAAACGAGCCGAAGGCGGCTTTATAATATGATTATACAAGTGTTTAAAATAAATAAATAATGGCATGTAATTTACCGAGACAACTGCCGGAAAAGAAGGGAGGTGTTTGCCCAGAAGTGAGACACTCGTGTAGGTTCGGAAAAATACAATAGGCATAGGTCCGCTTTGCGCCACATTTATTTGGCTAAAATCAGTGCGCATTGTTAGCCAGTCGTATCACGACGAACCAATTGCGTCTTAAAAAACCATTATAATACCGTTCTCTTCTCAGAAGACTTAATGTAAATATATTTTTTTGTGGTACATATATTGTGTAATCCCTTAAATACTTAGTCAGTATTTTGCGTATTAACCAATTTTCCTCACTTGTACACAAAGATTCAAGCTTCGTACTCGTTGGAGCCGCAATTTGTTGCTTCAAGCTCCATCAATCAGGATTTTGCTGAAATATTACAGGAAAATATGACATACTTCGTACCATTTTATATTGTGTGATGCGTACACCCAAGTAGATCCTGTCATCAGCACCTCATAAATTATGAGCACGTTTAGGGTGATAATCGAGTGTTTTAAGCGTCTATTTACTCTCTTCGCATCTCTCTCTGTTTATCTGTGACATTGGGCATTGTATAAAATCAATCAACATAATGTTGGTAATAATTGTAAATACCGAGATTTCTACAAGACAGCCGAAAATGAGTTTCCTTACGGGATCGAATCTGAAATAATGAGATACGCAAGAAAACCAAGGTTCTGGATATAACTCAGACAGTCGCTAAACTTAAGTGGCAGCATGGGCACATTGCTCGTAGAACCGATGGCCGTTGAGGCAGAAAGGTTCTTTAGTGGCGACCGCGGACTGGAAGACGCTGCGTGGGCCCCCAACAAGGTCGACCGGAAGGCAGGGCAAGACCGATCGTTGTGGAGAACTTTGGGGGAGGCCATTGTCCAGCAGTGGAGGTCTGTCGGCTGATATCATGATGATGATGATGATGAACCGAAAATGGCGCCACAATTCATACAGATTATTATAAACATACGAATTATAACACCAAGCAAAACGTGTCAAAGTTATGGACTAGGTATCTCCCAAGTAACACTATGCTGTATAAGAGCATATTTATTATACAGCCCTTACACTGTACCTCCATATGAGTTCGAAACATGTCAGGCCGTTCCTGAAAGTTATTACGTGAGTTTAAATAATTATTATAGTATACACTTATGAAACATGCAATGCCTCATTTGGTACCAATACAAATATCGTCATACAGGGAAAAATTCGATAGGTTGCTTGAGGTTAGGGTAGCGGAAAGGTTAACGCGCTGTACCGGCTATCCAGAGGTACCGGGTTCGAATCCCGGTCTCTTCTACCATTACATTTTTTCTTTAAGCTTTGATCTTTGTATCGATCGTAGCACATATGTTATTTAATTTTTTACGTGCGTGTGCATGACGTCTCTTAAAGCGGTTTCAGCATATTGCGGGCACAGACAGCGATAAGCGATGATGGATTGCGCTAACAATGGTTGTCGCTCGAGCGAGGCGCTGTGTTTAAGGTGGGCTAAGTGGTTCCAAAATGGCGGCGGATTATCTAAACGTTGTAATAAAAGTAAAAGATTACATGCTTTAGAGATAAGCGTAGGTGCCTTCGAATTACGTCACAGCCTTATAATGTTAATGCGTACTTATACAGAATAAAACGCGACCGAAGGATATCTCTTTTGACCTTCGCAAAAATCGCCCGAAAACTATATTTTATTGGTTGTTTCTATCAAATGCAACGCAATTTGTCGGGTGATTCTCTGAACATTCTAACCGCGTGGTTTTAGCGTCATTCCTTTTTCACGATTTTATCATAACGGAAGAGCCAGTCGTTTTAATTATGATCTAACTAGGATCGCACTCGGGAATGACTTCGGAATACATAAAAAATCGACTTCCAAAACAATCATTTATTTTTAAAATATTTGCAGAGATGGGCATGACGAATAAAAACGCCTTACAAACGCTGAATCTTCACCCTGTCATAGGACGTCGCGATCAGCGGACGCGTGCGCGGCTCTAGATGTAACTACAAACGCGCGCTGATTCTGCCCAAATAAAGTCGGGAGGCGGAGCCTTGGTGAACGCTGGTGAACGCTGGAGCCTACACACTGATTTTTTATAACTACAACAGTTGTTTCAGCATATTTCGTCACACAGGCACAGCGGAATGCTATGACTATTAGTACCAAGGATCAGCAGTTACTATGGGGACAAAAATCTTAGAAAACGAGACCAATACTTGGTCAATAGTTTGCCGGAAGACATAAGACGAGAGCCTAATCAGAAAAGGTTTCAAAGACTGTTTATGAAGCTCATGGTATAAGTAAATAAGGAATGGCACTCCTGAATGACAGCCGAGACTTTTGACGTCATCACGCTATGATTGGCTGGTTCTATCAATCCGTTTCTGTGTTACCAGTGGTGTATCATAATACTCCCCGATTCGCTTGTTACCCCTGTATGAATCTAATCTAATCGTGAGTGTTTTAAATCAATTATTACCACGAAATAAGATTTAACTAGTCAATGAACATGACAATCGTAATGCATAAACTCATAATTATGATTGTTTTTTTGTACGACTGGCGGCAAACATTTTTTCTATAATATTTTATTACCATAATGCGGCAACTAATTGGTGATGTGGAAAGTCTCACTAGCCCGAGCGCCGCCTTATTTCCTTTTATCATGATGAAACTTAAAATAAGTGCATTTAAATTTGAGAAAGGTGATTATATTCACATTGCTTCGCTTCAGTAGACAGCCTTAATTAGGTATGTCGCATAACCACGTGGCAGTATAACCCTGATGTATAGATTACAACGTATAATGGCTAGACAATTCGATTTTCCTACGCTAATTATATAACTGAACCGGGTACAGATCGTATCGCGTCGGTATCTGCCGCCATTAGCGACGTGCCTTCATCAGCCGAATGTGATCATACAACGTGCGGGTAGGGCCTTGGGAAGAGCGAGTTGGGATTTATTGAAAACGTATGTAAAAAATGGAGGTACCTTGATTTTCGGTAAGAAAGTAAACATTAAAAAGTTATAATACTTACTAGTTTCATTCGTTTAGGGCCGGTACAAACGGACGGCATTTGAACTGCAACATAGCTGCAAAATGGCAATTCGCGTGTAGTTATGCTGCAGTTGGTGTAACTAACAAACTGATTGTGCAGTCTGCTTACAGTTGCCGTGCACTCCCTGTCAATCGCACACCGACTGCAAGCTGGCTGCACGGTCGCAATGCAATACTGCAATAGAACTGCTCATAACGTGTGCAGTGTTTATGTGCCGCTCCGCCAGTTACTTGTGGAAGTGAATAAAATGCACACGTATTTCAGTATGAAATTTATTTATTTATTTGAACTTTATTGCACAAACCAAAAGTCAGTACAAATGGCATTCTCTACCAGTCAACCATAGGGCCAAACAGAGATACTAGAAGTGGGTGCAGATCAGAAATCTGATGGTACAGAGAGGATCTAGAGTACAAGTATGTAAATAAAAAATATTATATTACTGTTTATACAAAAATACATATACCTACATTTACACACTATAATATAATATATGTATATAATCAAATATAATGTACAAATAATGAATATAAATATATACGAAAGCCTACAACATGGGCTGATAGATGGACTATTCGAGCTCTTGTTCCAGCAGATGCTTACGTAGCGTACAATTGAAAGCAACCTTGCTTGGGGCTTGTCTGATAGAGAGAGGGAGTGAATTCTACGAAAATTGAAATATGACGAAATATTACTGCTGCTTCTTTTGTTTTTACGTTGTTACCATGCAGTTATATTGCAGTTGTAAGCCACATCGACCACGGCGATGATGCTGCGGTTGAGTTACCTGAATCTTGTACTTCAAAATCCGCTCAACCTCTCACCATGTCGCAGTCTCGTCTAATTCAGTTATCCTGTAATACAAGTTAATGCGTGATGTGACGTCATGCAAATTGACGAAGTTTCGAGACACGCGCGTTAAATTTGATTGGCAAATGTTTGGACCAATGTTTGATAGTTTCCTTAAACTGTAATTTAATAACAGCTCTGAATTTGCAGTGTTGGTGGGTATAGCCCGACAAATTTGCTTTTCGGGCCATGCCATATTGCGGACTTTTAGTGGCAGTTATTTACTTTATTGGCAAGGACTACTTTGGATGTTAAGTCATCGAATGTCGCTGATGTAAACAAAGGATAAATAGGACTAAATATTCCGGTGAATATCAAGTAATTTTCCCATAATAAAGCCAAAACTATATACACAGTGATTCAAGGTTCAATTCAAGTTTTTTTTATACGATTCAATATTAGTTTCAGAAGAACAACGAACGATTCGCCAGCATTCCGGTAAATAATGTCATAAAATTGGTGGTTAGCATACCACTACTGAAATTTTATAATATAAACATACGTCATACTTAGAATAAATACGCCTAGAACGAGTCTTCATACAACAGACTTGCGAAAGATGAAGCCAGTTTTGGTTCTATGTGTGCGTGTCTACGAACCAATCATAGAGACGTTTTGCTTGTGATAAAGCGATCATTTTTTAAGAAATTCGACTCAGATCCTCTCTAAAACGTTGCACTAGGCTGCCAGGTTTACAAAAAGAATAATCATAAAAGTATTCAATACTACTTTTAGCCCTCTACTGTCATCTTGAATATTATGATCGAGCCCATATTAAAAAAAATGGCATTTTAACAAAATCTTGTTTTTTTTTTAATGAAAGTCAAGTGAATTTGTTGTAATCACATAAACATAATACTCTTGCATATTGCATAAAAATATAACAATATTAAAAACATTCAACAAAATTAAATACTTACTGAATGTTAACTTAAGTAACAGAGGTTCACGTAGTAGTTGCCGTAAGTATGAAATGAGCTCAAAACATTTTAAGTTGAAAGCCTTTTTTATAAATCTAAAACTTTTTCGTAAAATATATTTTTTTTTACCATCTGAGTAAAAAAAAAAACTTTCGTAAATATCTTATCTAAAGCCAACATATTACAAAGGTTCCACTAGGTCGATCAGACAACTTTTTTTTTCCATACATCTACGCTCCACCCTTAACACGGACGAAACTAAGCCCGTGACAGGCCGTGGCTTGCCAAAACTGGCTTCACTTTCAAACGCTGACTAGGTTTCTAGGCGTAAATGTATATTCTAAGCCAGCATAATATATGTGAACGTTTGCAGCTGAAACAGAGATGGTTCGCTCACGCAATCAATTGGAATATCTATATTAAGTACTATAAAATTCTAGATTTGTATTCATCATCTCATCATCATCATCATCATCAGCCTGTTTCAGTCCACTGCTGGACATAGGCCTCTACCATGGCACGCCACTGAGCTCGTTTCAGCTCTCGTCTTCCAGTTACTGCCCGCTGTCCTACGAATGTCGTCCCTCCACCTTGTTACAGGGCGCCCTACACTACGTTTACCGATTCGTGGCCTCCACTCCAGGACTCTCTAAACTCCAGGACTAACTAGATTTGTATTGAAAATCCAGTTTTTTATGGAGGTCATGATTTCAGGAGGAATCTTAATAGCGTGATGCAGTTTCGTCTTTTGTTTTGTATAGGCGCGCGGCGCTATACCGGCCTGGCGCCATTTGTTGGGTATAATTTCCTTTTTCCTCTCATCACGCCAAAACGGCTGGACAAATTTTAACCAATTTTGGTACAGGGATAGCTGGACGTCCAAAGATGGTTATAGAATTCTTTTTACACGACTACGGTTTAAAAATTACGCGTACGAAGTTGCGAGCACCTTCTGGTATGGAATATAATCTATAATTTGTAGTGACAAAAACCATTTTCCTTACTGTCTAGTGTCTGCACTCGACTTGCCTTTTAATTTTAGCAAAGTGTGAATGCAAGTGCATCATCAATGAAAATGCGATTTAATTATTATCTGAGCTGAGTATAGATTGGAAGTGATTTGTGATGAGACTCGGGTGTAAGCCAATTATGAGCAGGTTTAACGAGCTAGCCACCCCTACCATTGAATTTACTATAATCTTAATGGTTTTCTTGGTACGGGACGTTTTAAAATATTCCATTACCCAACGTGTACTTGGATAGCATATGGCCAAATTGGCCAAATTTGGCCATTCGGGGCATATTATACGCCAGCGCGAAAGGCGCACTTACCATATCGAAAAATACAGATTTTAAACTAACGAATGCACTATAGGTAGTTAATTAAAAAAATTGGGCAAGTGCGAGCCCGACTTGCGCATGAAGGGTTCCGTACCTATACATATATATAATCTATAACAAGTTTGTTGTATGGGAGCCCCCCTTAAATATTTATTTTATTTTATTTTTAGTATTTGTTGTTATAGCGGCAATAGAAATACATCATCTGTGAAAATTTCAACTGTCTAGCTATCACCGTTGTTGAGATACAGCCTGGTGACAGACGGACGGACGGACGGACAGCGAAGTCTCAGTAATAGGGTCCCGTTTTTACCCTTTGGGTACGGAACCCTAAAAATATAGTATTATAGCCCAAATTTGTTTTACTGGAATCGATAAATTTTAGGTAACTGACGTTGAAATTCCGTGAATGTCTGATGTTAACAAAGGGGAAACACAACTAAATTATATTTATAGAAACCAAATAAACGAGAGAACTACCTAAACATATAATTTTATGAAACACTAGCTTTTGCCCGCGGCTTCGCACGCGTAAACACAATATCATACGTTTACTACACTTATTGCGAGGCCAAAGGCCGAGCTCCGCATAGCACGGAAGGTGCGGAGCGTCCCAAAAAGCCGCCCACCCACTTAATATAAATCGAAGTAACTTAATGCGAGGCCGAAGGCCGAGCTCCGCGTAGCACCTACGGTGCGGAGCGTCCCAAAAAGCCGCCCACCCACTTAATATAAATTGAAGTAACTTAATGCGAGGCCAAAGGCCGAGCTCCGCGTAGCACCGTAGGTGCGGAGCGTCCCAAGAAAGCCGCCCACCCACTTAATATAAGTTTAAGTAACTTAATGTGAGGCCGCAGGCCGAGCTCCGCGTAGCACTGAAGGTGCGGAGCGTCGCAAAGAAGCCGCCACCCACTTAATATAAGTTGAAGTAACTTAATCCGAGGCCGAAGGCCGAGCTCCGCGTAGCACCGTAGGTGCGGAGCGTCCCAAGGAAGCCGCCCACCCACTTAATATAAGTTGAAGTTACTTAATGCGAGGCCGAAGGCCGAGCTCCGCGTAGCACCGCAAGTGCGGAGCGTCCCAAGAAAGCCGCCCACCCACTTAATATAAGTTGAAGTAACTTAATGCGAGGCCGCAGGCCGAGCTCCGCGTAGCACTGAAGGTGCGGAGCGTCGCAAAGAAGCCGCCACCCACTTAATATAAGTCGAAGTGACTTAATGCGAGGCCGAAGGCCGAGCTCCGCGTAGCACCGTAGGTGCGGAGCGTCCCAAGGAAGCCGCCCACCCACTTAATATAAGTTGAAGTAACTTAATGCGAGGCCGCAGGCCGAGCTCCGCGTAGCACCGTAGGTGCGGAGCGTCCCAAGGAAGCCGCCCACCCACTTAATATAAGTAGAAGTAACTTAATGCGAGGCCGCAGGCCGAGCTCCGCGTAGCACCGCAGGTGCGGAGCGTCCCAAGAAAGCCGCCCACCCACTTAATATAAGTTAAGTAACTTAATGTGAGGCCGCAGGCCGAGCTCCGCGTAGCACTGAAGGTGCGGAGCGTCCCAAGGAAGCCGCCCACCCACTTAATATAAGTTGAAGTAACTTAATGCGAGGCCGCAGGCCGAGCTCCGCGTAGCACCGTAGGTGCGGAGCGTCCCAAGGAAGCCGCCCACCCACTTAATATAAGTTGAAGTAACTTAATGCGAGGCCGCAGGCCGAGCTCCGCTTAGCACCGTAGGTGCGGAGCATCCCAAGGAAGCCGCCCACCCACTTAATATAAAATGAAGTAACTTAATGCGAGGCCGCAGGCCGAGCTCCGCGTAGCACCGCAGGTGCGGAGCGTCCCAAGAAAGCCGCCCACCCACTTAAAATAAGTTTAAGTAACTTAATGTGAGGCCGCAGGCTGAGCTCCGCGTTGCACCGAAGGTGCGGAGCGTCGCAAAGAAGCCGCCACCCACTTAATATAAGTTGAAGTAACTTAATCCGAGGCCGAAGGCCGAGCTCCGCGTAGCACCGTAGGTGCGGAGCGTCCCAAGGAAGCCACCCACCCACTTATTATAAGTTGAAGTTACTTAATGCGAGGCCGCAGGCCGAGCTCCGCGTAGCACTGCAGGTGCGGAGCGTCCCAAGAAAGCCGCCCACCCACTTAATATAAGTTGAAATAACTTAATGCGAGGCCGCAGGCCGAGCTCCGCGTAGCACTGAAAGTGCGGAGCGTCGCAAAGAAGCCGCCAGCCACTTAATATAAGTCGAAGTGACTTAATGCGAGGCCGAAGGCCGAGCTCCGCGTAGCACCGTAGGTGCGGAGCGTCCCATTGAAGCCGCCCACCCACTTAATATAAGTTGAAGTAACTTAATGCGAGGCCGCAGGCCGAGCTCCGCGTAGCACCGTAAGTGCGGAGCGTCCCAAGGAAGCCGCCCACCCACTTAATATAAGTTGAAGTAACTTAATGCGAGGCCGCAGGCCGAGCTCCGCGTAGCACCGCAGGTGCGGAGCGTCCCAAGAAAGCCGCCCACCCACTTAATATAAGTTTAAGTAACTTAATGTGAGGCCGCAGGCCGAGCTCCGCGTAGCACTGAAGGTGCGGAGCGTCGCAAAGAAGCCGCCACCCACTTAATATAAGTTGAAGTAACCCAATGCGAGGCCGAAGGCCGAGCTCCGCGTAGCACCGTAGGTGCGGAGCGTCCCAAAAAGCCGCCCACCCACTTAATATAAATCGAAGTAACTTAATGCGAGGCCGAAGGCCGAGCTCCGCGTAGCACCGTAGGTGCGGAGCGTCCGAAGAAAGCCGCCCACCCACTTAATATAAGTTTAAGTAACTTAATGCGAGGCCGAAGGCCGAGCTCCGCGTAGCACCGAAGGTGCGGAGCGTCGCAAAGAAGCCGCCACCCAGTTAATATAAGTTGAAGTAACTTAATGCGAGGCCGCAGGCCGAGCTCCGCGTAGCACCGCAGGTGCGGAGCGTCCCAAGTAAGCCGCCCACCCACTTAATTAAGTTGAAGTAACTCAATGCGAGGCCGCAGGCCGAGCTCCGCGTTGCAGCGCAGGTGCGGAGCGTCCCAAGTAAGCCACCCACCCACTTAATATAAGTTGAAGTAACTTAATGCGAGGCCGTAGGCCGAGCTCCGCGTAGCACCGAAGGTGCGGAGCGTCGCAAAGAAGCCGCCCACCCACTTAATATAAGTTGAAGTAACGTCATGCGAGGCCGAAAAAAATGTATGAGCGGCTTTCCTGGGACGCTCTGCACCTTCGGTGCTATGTGAAGCTCGGCCTACGGCCTCGCATTAAGTTACTTCTTATATTAGTGGGTGGGCGCCTTCCCTAGGACGCTCCGCACCTGCGGTGCTACGCTTGTGAACATGATCTTGGTTTAATTAAAATTGAGGCAAGACTTATGTTGAAAAAATTGTTTTGAATATTTATTGTCTATTGTAGATTTAAATAACATAATGCGAAGCCGCCCACCTACTTAATATAAGTTGAAATAACGTCATGCGAGGCCGAAGAAAATGTATGAGCGGCTTTCCTGGGACGCTCTGCACCTTCGTTGCTATGTGACGCTCGGCCTACGGCCTCGCATTAAGTTACTACTTATATTAGTGGGTGGGCGCCTTCCCTAGGACGCTCCGCACCTGCGGTGCTACGCTTGTGAACATGATCTTGGTTTAATTAAAATTAAGGCAAGACTTATGTTTAAAAAATTGTTTTGAATATTTATTGTCTATTCTAGATTTAAATAACTTAATGCGAAGCCGTCCACCTACTTAATATAAGTTGAAGTGTGTGAGTGGCTTCCCTGGGACGCTCTGCACCTTCGGTGCTACGTGGAGCTCGGCCTACGGCCTCGCATTAAGTTACTACTTATATTAGTGGGTGGGCGACTTCCCTAGAACGCTCCGCACCTTCGGTGCTTCGCTTGTGAACATCATCTTGGTTTAATTAAGATTGAGTCAAGACTTAGGTATGTTTAAAAGATCGTTTTTAATATTTATTGTCTATTGTAGATTTAAAAAACTTAATGCGAGGCCGCCCACACACTTAATATAAGCTTAAATGTGTGAGCGGCATCCCTGGGACGCTCTGCACCTTCGGTGCTACGTAGAGCTCGGCCTACGGCCTCGCATTAAGTTACTACTTAAATTAGTGGGTGGGCGACTTTCCTAGAACGCTCCGCACCTTCGGTGCTACGCTTGTGAACATCATCTTGGTTTAGTTTAAATTGAGGCTAGACTTATGTTTATATATCGTTTTGAATATTTATTGTTTATTGTAGATAACTATTCAAAGCACCTTGAAAAATAATTAGCTCATAGTCCTACCTGAACATATATTAATGACATCTATTAAGATGACAATAAATTATTTTCGTCTACAATGGTACTAATACTAATATAATAATATACCCTGTCATAATAATTTCCTAAGTAACGCCATAAGATTCAAGTGCCAACTTAACTCAATCGAGCGTACGTCAATAATGGCGACAGCACCACTGAACGGATACGTGATGGCGTGAGGCCCGTGTTTTGTTATCCGTGGTATAATGAATAAGGAAGCAAAGGAAAACGCATGAATGAGATGACACGGTTATTATTTCAGTAGGTTCTGGGTTCAAACCCCGGCTAGGTGAAATCCTTTCTACATCGTAAATTTAATAATTTTGTCTTGTCTCGAATCATGGTTGTTTTTCATACAAAATGCATACTTTGTCGAGCAGCAGCTCTCAATAACTGATACACTGCTGCTTATATTAGGTATGCGATCAATATTCAAAAACTTCGATAGTCATTCTGGAAGTCCAGGTTAACCCATCACAGCTACACTCTAGCTTGTGGCGAATCGTGGCCACAGGCAAGCAACGACGTGCGTGAATCCTTGGCCTCGGTGTCGAGGAGACCCATCAATAGCTCCAACATGTATGGAGCTGGTGTTATTAACTCAGGAAAAATCTTAACAGCGCGATGCAGCCGTTAGTATGGAGATTTTGCCAAAGTAACAACGCCATCTAGCGGAAAAGAACAAAATCTCAACACACCGTTAAAAATAAAGAATGACTGATATTTATTACTTTGAATAGATTTTGTATATAAAAAAACTACATAGATGCAAAATTGTGGCTAAATACATCGTATATTTTTCGTTTATTATACCTACATTTCGCTACCTTATTAGTACGTTAGGCCTAACACAAACGATACCAAAATTTGCGCCTAATGTTCTAAATGTTGGTTGGTAAAACATATTTAGAAATGTATTTAATTTACTTAAATTGATTTGAAATACTTTTATTTCAATTACACTATAAAATAGCATAAAAAAAATTGTTTTATTCATTAACATTCTTTATTCCGTCTCCGGGCTTTTTTATGGTCAATACTTACAAACTACAGAAGAATATAATTGCATATTCAATAAAAGAGCATTAGTTCCTATTGTCGCAAATTGTGTTTTTAAAGAAATGTATGTTTTTTTTTGAGCATGAGACAATTTACAACGAACATTGCACTTATATTTTCGTCTGTGTTGGTCGATAATTGGCGCCATCTTTCCTATCTAACTAACACGGTTTCCGTAACTCAACGCCTCAAACAACCTTAACCTTATTGTTAATACCGGTGGGCCGCGCGGAGGTATTATTGTCGAATTCATACTTTTTAGTTTTTGTACACGTAAGAGCCACGCGGGGGTCGCGTCGTTCTAAATTCAAAATCACAAACGCTGTCATTATAAGGTTACACATTGTAAGGAAAATATTTCATGGAATTTATGTTTTCAGAGATAAATATTAATCATAGTAAAAAGTATCCTATAACCATCTTTGGATGTTCAGCTATTCCTGTACCAAAATTGGTAACTTTTTATCCAGCCGTTTCGGCGTGATGCGAGGACAACGGTTTTTTTGAAAACAGATGGCGCCAGGTTGGCACGGCGAAGCGTGTCCATACAAAACAACTATCCGGCTGCATCACGCTATCGAGATTTTTCCTGAAATCATGACCTCCCTCCATAGAAAATTTAATTTCAATACAAATTTAGGATTTTATAATAGTATAGATGTAATGTCTCATTTTTTTTTTTTTTAATGTGGTCTTTGCATTCATGGTTTACCTAAATATATTAAAACTTAAAAAAAAAGTTTAGTGCATCACAGAAAATCACGCTAGCGGATAAAATAGACGTTTGCACGCAGATTTTGCGTTATAAACAGTTTTTTCGAGCGATTGAGGAAAAATATATTCATTTAATTATTCAGGAATTCTTAGTACGGCCACGCCCGCATGTTCAATCAGAGTATTTCATAGTCCGCGGAGTATTTTTTTACGACGTCATATTGGAGCGTGGTTCTGACAGCTGGTAATTGCCGTCTTTTCGTTGCTGACGCTGACGGTAGCGAAATTTTAATTAAATTGCTCTCGTTTGATCACTAACTTTTTGCTTTATTGGCACATGTGACAAGATACCTGTGACTCACAGGCTGTGAGGTTTAATGGAGACCTTTATTTGTGTGAAGTAATGTAAAGACTATTTCTTGTATATTTCAAACTAGCGACCCGCCCCGGCTTCGCACGGGTGCAATGCTGATAATATACATGTATTATACATATAAATCTTCCTTTTGAATCACGCTATCTATTAAAAACAGTCGTTTTATAGACCTAAGCATACCATAGGAACAGACAAACAGCAGGAAGCGACTTTGTTTTATACTATGTATTGATGATAACAGGAAATGTAATCATACATTTTTGTGTAGCTCTATGGGATTGTTTGAAATGTAGATACTATGGGCTATACAAATGTATAACCCGTTTTTTAAAGAATTCTCACTGTACCAATCAAATTAACCAAAAATTCAGAAAAGTCATGATCATGATCCTAACTTCATTTTTAACACTGACTTTTACTTACGTCACTGTCTAGTTGCCGCTTTAATTAACAGTAACAAAATAAATAATAAGGAAAATAATTATCTTCTTCCGTCAATCATACAAAAAACATAATTTATGCATTATACCTACTAATTTGTCATTTTGATTGTCGCAATCATGTATTTAAACACTCACGATTTTATAAGATTCATACAAGTAAATAAAATGGGAATCGGATACACCACTGGCAACACAAAAACGTTGATGAAATCAGCTAGAGTTCCAGGTGAAAACTTAACGTATAAGTGGTACCTAATACAGGAAAAGGGGCAGAGGAGAGTGAGAAAAGAGGGTATAAATACCTATTTTAGCGCCAGCACTGCTTATATGCACCATGAACATAATAATACAATACAACTGAAGAGCTTCAAATATTATCATTAAATTTTTAAGAAATCTCAAATGAAAAGCCAGTTCATTTATAAAATATACATTTTGCATATTTTCTAGGTCGTATTAAACTCAGAAAAGAAAATAATTTCCGAGACAATATTTTCCTGGAAGACTGTTCAATAAACTAATAAACCTTTAGTCTACTTTCTATTCCATTTTTAATAAGTCTGACTTTAATATTCTGAGATCCTCACTCAAATAACCTACAAACAAACACTGTATTAGAATGTTTAATATTTCATTCCATTCGACAACACGACACATTCGTTCAGCAGAATGAATGAATGGATGTCACTGTCATTATGACAGATTGATATTGGGCTTTCTTTTGGAATTGTAATAGTTGTTTTAGAAGGAAAATTGAATGGCTGATTGAAGTGTTTTTCTATGAGGAAAATAATTTGTTATCTCGTATCACGTGTATTTTTTATTGATGGGAGCTTCCATTTTTATCTTTTCTAATACAAATTGATACATCAATAGATGTAGGTTTGCGACCGCATGTGCCAATCGCGTATCGGTCTTTTCGGTCACCAAAGACGGTAAACGTCGTATTAATACCTCTTGCTTAGATCAGCAAGGAGTGGGAGCCATAAAAAAAGACGGTCTTTCACGGACTGGAGACACATCTGTAATAGAATGAAGGGCCTTTGATAATGATGATGATGATTTCTAGTTGTAAATATTTATACTCGTATTAAGTTTCCTTGTGCATTTTTATTGTTGGATTAAGCATATGACACACACTCATTCTTTTCTGAAATTCAGATGTGATTGTAATCAAAATAGTTTACGTTCAGATGGACCAACAAAGTGATTTTATAAGCTTTTATTTTGGTTCCAAAACCTCTTCTTTCAATCGATCCCTCATTACTGAGGATCGTGGTCACTGGAATCCCTCTAGAGGAGAACCTGCTTCCATCGATTCCGGTCCGAATCCCAAGTAGGCCTCACCTGGAAGAATTTTGATGAGGAGCTGGTCTCTTTCGCTTCAATTGGTGACCTTCCGCGCGTTCTTCTGCCTTCAATGTTGTCAAGAGGACTTCGTATTTCATGGCCAAAGCAAAAAAAACAGAATGGACACATGCGTTTGGCTGTCCACGGTATTCGTAGCATACATCTCCAAATCACATTTGTATCCATTATCTGTCTCTCTCTTGCTCATATTGTCCACGTTTCTACTCTAAAGAGAATAAGGAATATCCTGATATTTTCTGACTAACAGGAATTTTGTTTTGTCGCTTATTCCCCGATCTTTAACAGTTCTGAAATGATGTTTTGCCTTTTCGGAGAATTATTTTTCGTCGACTATTTCATTTCGCCGAATTTTCACTTCGCAGAATAATATTCCGCTCTATCTTACGTTGTTCATAAATTCATAATCCTTGCAAATGTCATTATATTTGATTAGGTTAGGTCAGGTTAGTTTTATAGCAATTCTTAAAGTTTTACTGTTTCGAAGAAAAATGCTCTTAATGAAACATTCGACGAAAATTAAATAGGTGAAAGCGATCCTTCTGTGATACAGAACTTTAAATATCTTTATAAAGGTCGGCAAACCAATAACAGTGAAAACAAACGCTCCAGCGAGCTTAAGGCCGTTAGGATTTAAATTTTAGATAAATGCACCGGAGTTAAAACAGCAGTGGAGTAATAGAGCTTTCCTATTGTAGTAATATTACAGTCGGGAACGGAAATTTATACACGTTTGCTACGTTTGAAATATTCAGATTTTAGGTCAACGAAAAGAATCAAATACAAATTCTCTTTATTGCAGACATTATTATTCATGGAAAAAAATACAATATGAGATAATATAGCCTTACAATTTGTCGGTCCAACCCTACAAACAGCTTTCATATGGCAATAATCTGCATACGTCATATATTTGCTTCAGTAGCGATTCGTCAAGGATTTATCATCAACCAAATTCATATTATAATTGTTTACCGGAATGCTGCTCAATCCTTCATTCTTCTAGCGAAATAAATACTGAATCCTATTGAAAAAAACTTCATTTTCATCACTGTGGATAGTTTTGGGTTTATTGTGCATAAATTACGTTTTAATTATGTTTTATATAATTTTTAAAACAAGACAGCTTTATGCAAACTTGTAAGTCTAGGTAAACCGATAATAGGTCTCTCTGTATTTATCTTTTAAAATACTTACTCTTACTTGCCTCATCACTTGTTCCAACCGCTTACCAAGAAATTGTTTGTAAACTTTGTGCAGACAGCCAAGTTTCCTAACTAAAAGATTTACTCGTAAGAAAACTTCGCTTTTAAGTGTTTCAATTGATTAGTGGCAAGTTGGCAACTAATTGATTCTATCGGGCGTCGCAGCAATAGTCCAGAAAAAATAGCGTTTTAAATTAGACTTTGCTAATTTTAAAGTCTTTGATTTTGGTTTGAGTGCATTATTAATGTTAAGTGAGGGCTAAATTTAAAAAGTTAGAGGATGTACGTTTATGCTTTTTTACTTTATTCCCCTAGGCTACCACCTGTCGAGATGGTTGTCTGCAGTTTCCACTTTAAATCCGTCTAAAAACTTCGTAGGTTCACCTGTACAGTGTTTCTTTTTGTAAAAATATATTAGCAATTGCATTAAATGCGGTAGGGTTCGTAATTGACCTGTTTCATATCTTGACATATATAAAAGTTTCGAAATTGCTATTAATCATATTTAAATAGTTTTATGTACCAAATTATGATTTTACAATTTTATTTTTTATTATAACTATTATGTTTTACGAAAAATTTAAATTGTGCCGAATGCATAAGCACAGGTTTTGTAGAATTTTGAAAATAACATCTTGATGTCATCATTAAATTTATCAATACGAATTGTTTTAAAGATTTTTGCATAGGTAAAGGTTTTTTATTTAACTCTATTGTTACTGGGCTACAATCACAGTTGAATCGACAGCGGAGCGAAGTTGGTCTGTCTGTCGCCTCCCTTAATTCCTTCTGGATGAGTTTAGCCAGTTCTTGATAACAAGATAACAAATGTAATGCTTGTTTTTTCACAGCTGACTGTTTCTTCTAGTGGTAGTTGATTCTATCGGTCGTGACAGCAACAATAGGCGTGTAGACATTTTTTTGAGGATGTCATTGGATTTTCTTGTTATGGGGATCAAATTTCTATATGGGACTAAACTACACTTAGACTGCTCTAAAAGTCAGAAAATAATGACCGTCAAAGTTCAACATTCCTACAGAGCGCTAAAAAACCTCCATACAAATCTGTTGTCATACAATTGTTGTTTTTATAAATAATGACGCAAAGGTAGATTAAGAAAGAAAAATTGAAATTTTATATACTTATCGAACTTACTCACAAAATTTCATAAGAATCAGTTGAGAAATGCAGTCTCCATGTCCAAGAACAGCTAAAAATCCGAAAATTCAAACAGAAATTTTTGGCGAAGCTGAAGCGGAGACACTTTGTTCGCTTCGCTTGCTCAGTTAATAAAGTTTCTAAATTTATTGATTTCCCTGTGTCGGTCGAGCAACAATTACTGTTTAAAGCGACAGCGAAGCGAAGTTGGGTCTGTCTGCCGCCGACCTTAATTCCGCTGGGATGAGTGCAGCGAGTTCTTAGTGGTACAGACAGCAAAAAAAACAATATTTTACACTATAAACAACAATTACCTAACAGGCGTCAGTCCGCCCAGGGATAGTGGCGCTACAAACAGCTTTGATATGGCAATTTGAATTATTAAACGTCAATAGCGATTTTTCAAGGATTTGTCATCACCCAAATTCAAAGCATTGTTTACCGGAATGCTGCTCAATCCTTCGTTCTTCTTGCGAAATAAACATTGAATCATATTGAAATAAACATGACTTTCTTCACTGTGAATGGTATTTGCTTTATTATGTAAAAATACTTGAAATTTGCGGAATATTTAGTCCTTTTTGTTAACGTCAATGACATTAACTGACATTCAACGTCAGTTAACAAAAACATTTAGTTGCCAATAAAATAAATTTGTACCACTAAAAATCTGCAATAAGGCGTGGGTTGAAAAATATCCTTTAGGGTTATAAAAAATATTGCAACTTCAGGAATATGAATGTTACTTTATTTTACTCGAGCAAAGGCATAAGCTACTGAAAAAGAAGCATTGGCAGACCCCTGCTAGGTGGAGAGACGACATAGGACGTCAAGTGGGTCAAGGTCGCGGGAAGGGAATCTGATCCAGCGGTGGAAAGATAAGGGCTGATGGTAATGACTCGAGCAAAGGATTGAAAAAACTTGCCTTTTATTCAGAGATTATTTGCGCGGTTCCCAGAAAAAAATAATATTAAGAGAACCGGAGTAAATAATCATATTGATTAGCCTCTTTCAACAACCTACTTAAAAGAAAATTCTCAAGTTGAAGAGTTCTTTTTCATATTGTTACTTTAGAACTCCGTTTTGAAACTGATTTAGAATTTACTTCCGTGGGGCCCCAGCGCATTAAGCCTCTTCAAAAATATCTCGAAGAGGCTTATTGATGTTACTGGTGACCGGAGAGCTGGCGGTTTCCTCGCTCAAAGAATCAGTTTGGAGATTCAGCGAGGAAATGCCTCCAGCATCTTCGGCACTATGCCTATGCTAGTTTTATTGTATTTTAATCTACCTATGTATACATCTCATTTATGAATAAATACAGAAAAAAAAGAATAAAACTAAGCACTTGGTTTCTCGATCAATGTCTAATTTTTGTCAAAATTCATGTAGTGATAGAATGATTGGAACGGAACTTCAAATTTTTGCAAGCTAGCGTATCGAATTTTTATAATTTGTATGTAATCAAAATAAAACTAATAATGTTTAGTGAAATAATTCATGAACGGTTTAATAAAGTATTTATTTGGGTTTTTGTTGAAAAAGATTTTTGCCTAAAAATATGTTTGCTATCGCTACATTCGGCTGAGTCGAGCCGTAGATTAGACATCGCCAAACGCTGAGATATCGACAGTGGCGCAGATTTACATAGCCCGGAATTTCAGTGTTTGTCTGGATGGAGCACAGGTCTGGAGTTATTAAGCTTTTAGTGGAACATTTAACAGATTTATGGTAAAATGAAACATGTTATGTCTCATTATTTTTAATATAGGTACACACCACGTTTTTTTTATATTAAACCATTGATATAAAGATCAAAGCACAAAGAAAAATTTAAATGCGTAACCTGGGGAAAGAGACCGGGAATCGAACCCGGTACCTCTGGATTACTGGTCCAGCGAGTTCACCTCTCCACCATCCTAATGCCTGATAACCTTTTTTTATGCTGTACAATACAATACAATACAAATCCACTTTATTGCACTGCACCTCAAATACACAGGGATACAAAACATGAGAGATATACAGTAAAAATATAAACAAAGGTTAACAACAGGCGGTCTTATCGCTAAATAGCGATCTCTTCCAGACAACCTTTAGGTAGCGGAGTAGATCAATAAAAGTAAGAATTGAGTAGGTGACGCAAAACAACTTTAAGCCACATAAATTAACAACAAAAAATAAAAAGCAATAAACATACATAAATAACAATAATTAGATATACCTACATACGATACTTACAATAATAAATACATATAGCAGAGTAAAATAGATAGCAAACCAGAGTCAGTCGCATAGTAATATATAAATTTTAGTAAGAAGAGCGATTTTCAATGCAATGTAAATTAAGGCAGAGATAAATAATGCTTATGCTTTGTGTGTCGATCTTTGCATTGTTTATATGAAAGTATTCACATAGAGGTCGCTAAGGCTTTCAAATAAAAATGCAAAGATGGACACAAACACATGGCGAAATGTACCTTAACTCAGAAGTTTTATTTTTTTACAATTTCAAAATCTACAGTAGATCTAAGTATATGGTTTTCATTTTATCTCGATACCTTTATGCGTTCCTGACGTTTATTGGGTTTAAAGGGGCCTAAAAATTAACTTACCCAGTTTTCCCCTTAACCTTGCAAATGAATACCAAATTCTTAGGATAAAATAGAACTTTGAGTAGATTTTGAAGCAAATGAATACCAAATTCTTAGGATAAAATAGAACTTTGAGTAGATTTTGAAGCTTTTTGTAGTTTTATTCGGCATTTGCGTAAGACGCCGTAGAGTGCTGTCTTGAATTATTGAGTGTTTTGTAAAATATTAACAGATTTAAAATAGGGTAAAGCTGCAGAAGTAGGAATATGAATACCGAATATTCTTAGGATTTCATTTAAACATTCAAGTTGACTCGGAACCACTCTGAAGCGTGTAGTAAATATGTATGTGAACACTTTATCATACACAACTACGAGTTATAATAGTATTTTATGCAACCGTCGTTGTAGGTATAAGATGGGGCAAAAAACGCGACGCTCACATCGTAAGAAAGACGCAACGAGCGTTTTTTGACAAACTTATACAACTTTGCATTCAATACTTTTTCTACGGCTCGAAATTTCATAAAAAAAATAGAAATAAACAACAAATATATTTATAGTGCACTTATCCCTATTGGTAAGGGATCTTTTCCAGTTAACCTTTGAGCAATTCAATGAAGATTTGAAGAAATTAAGCAAACTACACTGTGTGCAAAAGAGATATCTAATATACTTAATAAAACTAGAAGTAGATACACTTAATAATAAAATAATACATATATAATTAAAACTATACTTAGTTTTATATGGTATTTGCGGAAGGTCGTATAGAGTAGCCTTTTCTAAGAATTTTAGTAACGTCCTCCGTTTTGTATGTTGCAAAATTATGCTAGATGGTTTTCTTACCTTGTTAGTTATAGGTACTAACTAGTTTTAGAGAGCGATGTAGTAGGTTTTGCGAACTCGACCCTCTTTTGTCTGGTAATTCGGCGAGCTACGTTTTATGACCCATCGCGTCGTATTTTCCTCAGACAACTAATAAAATACAATGTACTTATGTGACTTCTGCGAAGATGGAAATAAATTCTACTGTAGTATTTTATTCTGTGGGAAAGAGAAGCGAACCATGCTTCATCATGTGCAACCACATAAAAATATAATATTAAGCTGACGACGCTCCTAGCGTATGCGTCACAATCGACTTTATTTGATATATTTTATTTTACTTATATGTAATTTTAGTGCAATAAAGGTACTCATCGGGAACGGTCACATCTTTTACTTACTTAACATTCCGCTCCGTTATAACATACTAAATAGATCTAACAATTAACATACTAAATACATTCGTACTATGGGCTGCAGAATTGCATGGCCCATTTATGAATGAATTCATTCATAAATGGGCCATGCAATTCTGCAGCTCATTGTACATGTAGGGTGCGATGAGCTTTTACACCCTGCAACCTGAGACACCACAGTTATTAATTGTCAACTGACTGCACCGTGCGGTGTACCCACGGGAACACTACATTTCGAGCGCGTTCCTAGCCAGCCACTCATAGCGGCGCGCATTCGTCAATAAAAGACGTCATCACACTGACTAGCTACGTCGCATTTTACTTAAATAATAAATAAAATACTGTTCTTAAAACAGAGATCCTTCTGTGTTTTATTTTATGATTCAGACAGTTGAACAAGTCCTATGCCATATATTGAAGACATTACACTAGACTTTTTTTTTGTTTATTTTTTTATATTATCATAGGGGGCAAACGAGCAAACGGATCGCCTGATGGAAAGCGATTACCGTGGCCCCACCTGCAGCACCAGAAGAGTCACAAGTGCTGCCTTTCAGGTGGGAGTACGCTCTTTCCTTGAAGATTTGAAGGTCGTATCGGTCCAGAAAAACCGCAAGCAACAATTCATTCCACAATGCAGTTGTGCGAGGCAGGAAATTTCTAGAAAAACGCACCGTGACTGCCAACTATCTATAAGTGGCAGAATTGAAAATATATTCAATATTCAAAGATCACATTGAGCGGAGACGGCAATAACCGTCCCTAATGGGTGCCAGTCGTAACTCGTACGATGCCGACAGGAAATTAAATGTACTGCACTCGGGCAAGGATAACCTTGCTTGGATATGAATTCATTTTCCTTATAATTGGAATTTAATAAACGTTGAGATTTATCTTGGCATATGGGGGTAAAAGTCGTTTTGTGTGCAAAAGAGAGCAACGAATAATTTGCCGCATATTCAGCCTATAAATACCTACATACAGCAGTGTTACCATATCTTGCCGCGAGTTGGCTTGTCACGTGACTCAGCATCTCCTGTCTTGCTCACACGGTAATGAAAGGAAAGTGACAGGTAGTATGTCGCGTGACAATTCAATTAATTTTTTTTATTGCATAGACAAAGAGTCGCATATCACAGTTATATATTCAGCTTTAGAGCATTATTCTGAGATGAAAATATGTGAAATTTAATTTCCCTTCGGGACATACCAAATTTTTTGGCGTTGTTTTTAGTTTTTAATTACTTTTTCAGCGTAAATGATCTCATTATAACTGTTACAGCGTATTTTTTTTATTAAAGAAAAAGAAAAAAAAGAGGAATAAGTATTTTACAAATTTTATTTCATTTATAATTTTAGTCATTTAATGCTTGGGAATGTTAACCACAATAACCATAAAGGCAGTTTGGAATGAAATAGATGCATGAGTATGAGTATGAATTATATTTTTACTAGCTTTTGCCCGCGACTACGTCCGCGTAGAACTTGGAAGTGTGGAAGCAACCTCGTACAACACGATAGATATCCACCTAATCACCTTAATTAATAAAAGGGATTATTAAAAGCGCCTAAGCAAATGTAAGAGCAATTGTGCTTTGGGTCTAATCATTACATTTCCTACAGGGTCATCAATGTCATCATGAATTACTTACTCACTTTTCAATCTTTTTAGGGATAATTCCCAGGATGAAAACTACCCTATGTCCTTCCTCGGATCATAAACTATCTCCATGCCAAATTTCATCAAAATCGATTCAGCGGTTTAAGCGTGAAGACAGACAGAGAGACAGACTTTCGCATTTATAATAATATTATCTATCGGAATCCATACTAATATTATTAGTATGGATTCCTAATATATTATCGGCTCCATAGCTCTCTGAAGTCCTACCGTGCTATCAGAATCAGAAGTCCGATGTATATTATAGCTATTCATGAACAATTTGCATTATTTTAAAATTAACTTAAAAACCTAGAACCTAAACTTTAGACATTTTTCTCTATGATCAAACATGTTTCTTAACATATTATTTACTAGCTGTGCCCCGCGGTGTTACCCGCTCATCCCACGGGAACACTAAATTTATTCGGGATGAAAAGTATCCTATGTCCTTCCCCGGGACTGAAACTATCTATATACCAAATTTCATCTAAATCGGTTCAGCGGTTTAAGCGTGTAGAGTTAACAGACAGACAGACACACTTTCGCATTTATAATATTAAGTATGGATGTAACTACCTAGAACAGGGCTATTGGGATTTGTTGGTATATATTTGAAACCTGCAGTTTGATTTTTTCATTGATAATTTTTATTTCAAAAACTACTCGAATTTACAAAATTCACGCGGAATACAATACAATACAATACAATAATTCTTTATTGCACACCAACAAGAGAAATGTTACAATTGAAACCTTAATTTATAAATGGTAGACAATAGGCGGTCTTATCGCTAAAGAGCGATCTCTTCCAGACAACCTTTGGGTAGAATAATAAGAATATTATTGAATATTAGTTTTTTCAACTTATTTTTGACTGCACGCAATAAAAGCATGAAATAGCTATGTTACTACCTAGAACTCGGGGAAAAATGTTATTCACTTCAAAAAGTTGGTGGAAATTATCAATATATTTTCCATAATATGAAAAAAATAAATTAAAAGGAATAAGGCCTCTTAATTGTAATTTTGTTCTTTTCGGACTGTCATAAATATAAGACTCGGAGGCTGCACTAACGAAACTGAATTTCTGTTATTTTCCTCAGTAAAACCGTTTAGTATCCGCAGAGTAAATAAACAATAAGTAATAAATAACGAGCCTGAGAATAGATAGGTTTTATCTCCCGCAGAAAAAGTTTCGTTTCCACCTGGCTGGCTCCATTTCCGGAGTTCAAACTTTGTTTTAATAGAAATAGCCAGTGGAAGGTAATGAATGAGTGCCGGTGGAAAATGAGAGTTCAGTTAGTTGTTATTTAGGAGCATTCTTTATTATTTACTAGCTTTTATCTTGCTCGAGTGAAACGATTAAAATTAGTCCGTGTAACTTATCAGATTACCTACTCGTAGGCTAATAATATCTTATCAAGGGCATCCAATCCGGCATGTTATTTTTACTACCTATAGTACTACCTATAGTGATGTCGTTACATAACATTACGAAACACAATAATGTTATGGCGACCTCACGCGCGTCGTCGCCACTTCATTCCTCCGTGTTACTGTTACTGTTAGTACTTACAGAATACTCCATACCTAAAAAAATAAAATACATGCAGTGAAACATAAAACCTCCTTTTTTAAAGTCGATTAATAAAAATAATCTATGATATGATGATAAATATCTGTAAATATACAATTCTATACACAGTTTGGCTTTAAACACTCGTGTGAAGACCTCTCATTACGTAACAGTTGCATACTATTAGTTAATGCGACTGTTACATAATGAGAGGTCTTAAAGCACGAGTGTGGTTTTATGAAACGAGCTAAAGGTGAAGCCGAATGGGGAGCCGGAGCCGAAGAGAGTAGAGGAATGAATGAGGCGATCCCGTCTGCCACCAGTGAGGTCTTAACGGCCTGGCCTCGACTTCGTGCGACCAGCGGCGCGGCGAGCGGCGGCCATAAGAGTGAGACATCATATAATGATCATCTTAAGGTGACTACGCCGGAGTTATAAAGTAAAATCTCTGATATTGCACGCTGCCAAGTAATGTAGGTCTTTCTCTTTACTTATAGAATACTAGCTTTTGCCCGCGACTACGGCCGCGTGGAACTTGGAAGTATGGAAGCAACCTCGTACAAAACGATAGATATCCACCTAATCACCTTAATTAATAAAAGGGATTATTAAAAGCGCCTAAGCAAATGTAAGAGCAATTGTGCTTTTGGTCTAATCATTACATTTTCTAAAGGGTTATCAATGTCATCATGAATTATTTACTCACTTTTCAATCTTTTTAGGGATCATTTCCAGGATGAAAACTATCCTATGTCCTTCCTCGGATCTTAAACTATCTCCATGCCAAATTTCATCAAAATCGATTCAGCGGTTTAAGCGTGAAGATGTAACAGACAGACAGACACACTTTCGCATTTATAATATTAGTATAGTATGGATGAGCTTGTTATAGTAAGTTAACGATTCGGGTGTAGATAAACAACTATTACGATGTAGCAGTTTCGCACGCGTCTAAAACACGTGACCTTTATTTTCCATGTTCGCTTAACCTAATAATATTTAAAAAGCCTTCAAGCATATCTAAGACCATTATTTAGTTTCCCAACAATGGGGTTACATCCCAAACAAACAGACGAGACACAAGACCAACAAATACAGATTAATTAAGTGTAGATAACGTTTTTGCCCAGTCAGGGAGTATAATCAAAATAGCATAAACGCAATACTAACAGTTACATAAACGCAATAGGGTAAAGTTGGGTAAGTGGAATCCATTGGAATATTTTCTGTAGCGATATTTATTTTGGGTACGTATTACAATGCCGAAGTTCAAAATACCGAATTTCATAAGACCTGGCTATGGATGGAAGGCCGAAAATTAAAATGTCGAATGTTTATTTGATTGATTCACCTCAACCTATTCTCAAACTTTAAATGATTCACCTTTCAGAGCAGATCCGACTCGGCCGGGTTAGGTTAGGTTAGTTTTTTTTATATCCCTACTACTACTTTTTGTTGTAGTTATGATCATATTCTTAAAAGAAAAAAATTTTTTTTTCATTGGCATTTTACTGACAATGGTTGACTTTCGGGATTATAAAATTTCGAGATTCAAAACTTTCGGGATTATAAAAATTCGAGATTTTAAACTTTGGGTATTATAAAATTTCGAGATTTTGAACTTTCGATCTTTTCAAAATAGGTCTTTTGAGCATCGGTATATCGAATACCGGCTTTTTGTACTTTCGGTATTTTGACCATCGGTATTTCAACTGTAGGTATTATGAACTTTCGGGATTGTAATACGTACCCATTTACTTTTATACCTGGACTATATTGATAATAGTTAGTACATTACTGCAGACGCCGGGAAAGAAGCACTTGCCGGGTGAGTAGGTATAGACGGACGACCGTAGGAAAGCCGGATAGTGATACGAAGTCGGCAAGCCCTTTTCACGGCTAAGTCATGTATTGTATCCCTAGTGCTTTTCCCAAGTTTCTTTTATTTGCTAATACGGTCCTTTAACATAAAGTCTTCGATATGTTTATCTATATACAAATATACTATTGTGACACCATAAATGATTATGAACATGATTGCAATAAATGATTAATGATTAGTGTCCGACCGAAACACGTTTTTCTGCCGAAACCGAAACCGAAACCGAAGGTTCGGTTCTGATTACAGTTTCGGCCGAAACCGAAACCGAAACCGAACCTTTTATAAACGTGATCAAAACGTTGTATAAAATATCAGCAGGCCGTTCTTTCTAGATCTAATAATGAATACAATGAAAAATTTCGCTGACCGATGGAGCTAAGTGATTCAATTTCAGTTTGTTCCAAAATTATTTCGTATGTACGGATGATTGGATGCTTTTCTATTTTCGCCTGGAGGTCGTACTTCTTAACTGATGCTCATGAAATTGTGTGAGTAGGTTTGATAAGTATATACTTAGATACTTTATGTCGATCAGAGAAATAAAAAAAAAATAGGTATGTATATAGAGTGAGGTGGGGGTAGATAAAGTAAAAAATTTATAAATTTCAGTAATTACAACAAACTCAGGCATCAATTTTGTTGAATTGATATTTTAACATTGACACTGGGTCTAAATTAAATTACCCAAAAAGTGAAAAGCATTAAGGTTGTAATACTGTACTGAGGCAGCGATCTGTTAATTGTAGATGGTATAAAATGAAACAAGTTTAAAAACCTAGTAACATAATAATTGATTGAGTTTTAATTTTTATAATTGCAATGAGGCAGTCTCGTAACGCTAATTCAGACGTAGGTACTCATTTTATTGCATACACGCAACATTGTCGAATCTTAAAGTCGTTTTATGAGATAAGTAGGTAAACCTCCTCACTTTTATCCTAAATAACCAATATCGCCATCAACTTGTTTGTAAATTAAGAAAATTGCGTTAAAAATTACACTATGAGTTGATAAATTCATAACAAAAACTAAATCAAGTAAAATCAAAGTAAATGTAAATTTTTAACCGCACTTCTCCGCTATTTTGAAAATTTTGAAAAACAGAATCGACGAAAAAATACTACTTATCGAACATACTAACAAAATTTCATAAGAATCGGTCGAGAAATGCGACATTAAGGCAAGGCAACAGCCGGTAAGCGCATGGACATCCAAACATTCGGGCATACGAAAGAATTTTGTGCCACGCTGAAACGGAAATGCTTTGCTCACTCGGTCAGTTGCTTAACATTATTCGGGGAACAAACAAAAACGTCACCTCACTGAGCATTGAGCAAAGTGATTCATTGGCCGGCGGAGTCAGGCGAGCGACGCCATATTGCCAGCCGTGCCGAGTTGCCGACTGCCGCGCTCACCCGACGTTAGCCGAACGCGACCCAACAGTACGATGTTGTAAGTTTCGGCGCGGCCGAAAGGTTCGGCTGTTTTTTGGCCGAAACATGATTTTTAGGCCGAAACTGGCCGAAACCGAAACCGAAACCGAAACTTCGGTCGGTCACTATTAATGATTATGATTATTTAAAGATTATGTAGTTTAATCTCGAAGGTTCTCGAAAAGGTGATATTCGTTCTTCTGAAAAAATCTTCAGAAGAACGAAATTTCTCAGAATTGACTTTTCGTAGCTACGAGACACATTCATCATATACGTATTTGTTTCACTAGGGCGGGAATGGAATACAAACGGCAGTGGAGGGCTCTCAAAAATATTTGCTTTGGGGGAAATAGAGTCACGTTCCGTTGTTTGTCGAGTAAACAATATTCGGGTGTAGCAGTGAACTAGATGTTCGATGTTATGGATAGATTATTGGGTAGAGGAACGACTTGACGGCTAGTAATGAATTGAACTCCTGTTCAAAAAGTGCGTGATTTTAGCTGCCTAGGATGCCACCGCCATGCCAGCCATGAGGCCTTATTCCTTTTAAAATGCTTATAGTTTTTTGCAATTTTTCTCTATGATCATACATGTTTTTTAACATATTATGTTACTACCTAGAACATGGCTATTGGGATTTATTGGTATATATTTAAAACCTACAGCTTGAATTTTTCATTGATAATTTTTGTTTCAAAAACGACTCGAAATTGACAAAATTCACGCGTAAAATTAGTTTTCTCCGGGAAGAGATGAAAATTTGGCGAAACGTGTTTCGAAAATGGGAAACAATGTTTCAAAGTTGTGACAGGATCGCCATGAACACCTCACATCTCTAGCTTCACCTTGATATTTACATGATAACCCTCGGAAATAGAACAGTAAACACGAACATCAACATTCAGACGGTTAGATCTGCGCTGAAGTGAAATCAGAGCAGATCAAACGCCGTCGATTCAATTACAACACAAATACAACATGGAAGGTAAGACTTACGTGTGGAACATTCGAGAACCCTATTATATGTGTTAATTGAAATTAACCAATAATATGAACACAGTGAGTTTCCAAAGCCGACGTCGCAGAAATCACAAAAAAAATGTTTTTCCATGTTATTTGCTCTAACGGTCTAATAGGTAGAGACTTAAATTTGTCACGCAATTTAGAACAGGGCCCCGCTGCATTGCGATTTATTGGAATATATTTATTACCTATTTATTTCATTTCTAATATTTGTTGTCGACTTTGTGTATGTTAACGAATACATTTTTATTCTATTCTATATTTGAAACCTACAGTTTGAATTTGTCATTGATAATTTTTGTTTCAGACTACTCGAAATTGCCAAAATTAAGGCAGGAGTCTGTTTTTTTTTTCACCTTATTTCGACTGTATGCAATCAAAGCTTGAAATAGTTATATCACTATCTACAGCTCAGGGAAAACTATTATTCACAATAAAAAGTTGGTTGAAATTTATTAGGTAATAAATTTGTCATAATCATAACATGAAAAAAACAATAAAAGGAATAAGGCCTGTTAAAAACCTGTCACCTTACCGCAGAACAAGGAAAAATCAAATAATATTATAATTTTCTTTTTATCTAATCTTTATCCCTAAGCCACGACGGCGCTCTAGTAAATCCAAAAGCATCATAAGCTACAATAAAGCGCTTAAATTGATATTACCAATTTACATCGAATTACACCTGATTAGGTACGGAGTTTCCACATGCCATGTAAAAAGAAATGTGTTATTAAAATATCTCACGTATTCAATATTTCGGAGGCGTTCAAAACTTTGCCAGCCCTTATAATGCAAGCGACGAAAACAGCGAAGTTGTACTCAAAACAAATGAACATAACACGTGAAGTGAATTCACTTCACTGCTAAAAGTTTCCTGGGAATATCTACAAAATTTCCAGTAATAGCAATAAAAATATGTGACGCATACAATATATTTACAATTCTAAAAACTACAGATAAATAATGATTTACCGTCAGAATGCAAGAGTACATGTATAACAAAGCAAATGTTTGTAAAGAAAGTAAGAAGCGTACTATTAGCTAAAACAAAAAATACAACACAACCAGTATAAACTGTATCTTATATTTATCCCTATATTGTACCCGGTTTTGAATTGTTCCATCGCCGACGCGGCTAACTTACCATTGTGAACCATATCACAATGTGATTGGGTCCACCGGTGGTCAGTTGGGTGCGTTGATATTGTGCTGCTGTTAATGTAATAAAAAGAAGAAAAAAGTATGTTAACTAATTTAGTTTAAGTATAGAAGAGTAGTGTAGTTAGCAAGTATGTACTTAATAGTTAAATATATGGAGCCTCAACTGCCAATAAACCGCCTTGTGGTTTGGCAGAGGATGAACATTAGCGATAAGGTTTTGTTTTGAATAAACGTTATTATTATTTTTATTATTATTTTATGCAGTTGCCCTACCACTGAGTCAATATGGAATAAGGTTTTTAATATCTCAAGTTTAAAAACAATACTAAACGGTCTAAGAAATTAATTCATCAGCTGAAGCGATAATTTCAAAAATCGTTGAAAACAGCAAAGTCTGCAGAAACGGCCGAAATTTCGGCTCAAAACAAATGAACAACAAACTGGGATTTATATCGGTCGACTTTCAGCGAATAAATACGCTCGGCTTCGTTCACGCCTTACAAATGTACATGCAGTTTTATAGTATACAGGTCGCTTTGATGCAATGTATTACCGGTTAGACCAATTCAGAAGAGGTGCCGATTCTTACCACGTTCAGGGACACAGGGACATTTTGAAAATCGTATGCAGCTGCTGCGGCACAGACTCATACTCATACAAAACAGTTCTAGTCAAAAGCGTCATCATTCGCCTTTATATAAAAACTATGAGGAATGTTCGGCTGTAGACGAAGTAGCAGTTTTGCGGATATAAAAGTCCACGTTCTTACATCTTTACGTTACTCGACGTACTGTTCGTGAAACTGTACATTTTTTTCTTTAACATAGGGCTTCATCACGACATAGAATAACAGAAGCTTTTATCTTGTCGTCATTTAAGAGGCCTTATTCCTTTTAAAATTCATTTTTTTTCATATTATGACAAATATATTGACAATTTCAACCAACTTTTTAAAGTGAATAATACTGTTCCCCGAGTTCTAGGTAGTAACGTAGCTATTTCATGCTTTTATTGCTTGCAGTCGAAAATAAGTAGAAAAAAAGATTTTTCCGCGTGAATTTGGTCAATTTGGAGTAGTTTTTGAAACAGTAATTATCAATTAAAAATTCAAAATGTAGGCTTCCAATATATACCAATAAATCCCAATAGTCCTGTTCTTGGTAGAAACATCAATAATATGTTAAGAAACATGTTTGATCATAGAGAAAAATGTCTAAAACAATCAGAATTATGAATTTTTTGATGTAGGTAACCTTTTTAGTCAACTCAAACTGATCTGTTAAAAAAAAAACATGATCGCCATGGTCATGGCGGGTGCCTCGTGATTGGTTTATTTTTTTATTAGCAATTGACTATACTAAGACCCCGTAAAGTCTGCGGTTATATCAAATATACACGCTGTAATTTAGGTAGGTACAGTACGCGATTATAAAAATATCGAAATATATTTCAGTACGCGTTGCTCTAATAACTTAAACTACAGAGTTGATAAATTTTTATTGCGCTTTGCACTCGCGTGTGACCCGTGAATGAAACTTACTGAGCCATTTCCAGCTGAATCCTGGAATAACTTTTCAAGCAAATTGTATTAAACGTAAAACACACTAAATCTTTCTAAATAACTAACTCAATCTTGCTTAAACAACCAGTTTCAACCAATCAAAAAAACCGGCCAAGAGCATGTCGGGCCACGCTCAGTGTAGGGTTCCGTAGTTGCCCATCCTTCACAATAGACGGGCTTAAAACAGCGGTTTTAAGCCCGAGGTTTAAATTACGAGAAAGATTACAAGCTCTATAAACGCCAACCTGTAATTACTTACTATTACCTTCCGGAAGTTATCAATTAAACGCGCCAGATTGAGCGGAATGTTTTAATGCAGTATGGCACTTACCTAATATGTGTAACGTTCGAAGTATAAGGACACTGCGCGGCACTTACGTCATTTAAAGAAAATTATGAAATTTTACGATAACTCAAACGGCTTTACCGATTTTATTTAGTGTAGTTTTGATTGAAAGTGCTTATAAGGCCTCATTTTCATGAATTTTCCCATAATTATTTGACCCGTGGTTGAAAAGTTAGAGGGAGGGGGGGACGCTATTTTTTGGATTTCCGGAGTGAACAAAACTGCTGACTTTATAAACAAAAAAAATTTTTGGAGACCCCTTTTATTTTTAAAAGACGTATTCATCGACACACCCCGAACACTAGTGTGGAACGAAAAAAAAATTCACCCCCACTTTAGGTAGGTGCAAGAGAGGTACCCGAAAAATTTTTTTTTGTTTTTATTTTACCGTTTACTCGGCGTGATACATACACATACTCATACCAAACTTCAGCTTTCTAGTAATCACGGAGCTAAGCCGCGGATGGACAGACGAACAGACGGACATGACGAAACTATAAGGGTTCCTAGTTGAATAGCATACCTATTATAAAAACGGTTTTAACTCACGTAAAAATTGACAGGAACAGCCCGGCATGTTTCGAACTCGTATGGAGTTCTTCATCAGGAACATCTGCCCGTGCTACGCGACCTACGGCTCACTCGCAGTCCCTGATGATGAAATAATGCTATTCATTTGATTTTAAATTATTTACCAGCTTTTCAATATCATACCTGCTGATAATTTAGTAGAAGGCAGAATGAAAACTCCCTTATTATTATTAGTTAAATTATTTTAAACAAGTAGGTACCTACTTACTAAAAAAAAATAGTTTTGGAAAAGAGCTTGTTTGCTAAATGATAATTATAGTTTAGTTAGGCCTCTCTATTGTGTTGATTTTTAACGGTAACAAAACTTAGATTCTATATTTGCATGCTTGTTTAAGCAGAATGGCAGATCTTGTAATTTGTAACTTATACTAGCGTATTGTAACCCATTTGCCGCAAATAAATATTCATTATTGATTTGATAGTTAGGTTAGTTTAGGAGAAATAAACCTTAACACATACATCGCGATGACCAGAAGTCGTGCAATTTAAAACGGGTAGATATACTCGTAGTAAAGCGAAACCACAAATTATTTCCACTTATCAATTCAATCCAATCCGCTGTCACTAATTTAGTGAACATCATCATAATATATAATTAAATTTGCCAAAGTTATAATTAGGTACGTTGGATATTAAGTGGCGTATCTGTTTGCTTAGCGAAAATTAGCTTGTAATCCCCGGCATGCTTACCCTTACCCCGGCCACACACACACACACACACACACACTCACACACACACACACACAGTCTAAATTCCGATCCGGTTTTCAAACGGAATGACGTCAGAAAGTGTCTCTGTCTCTATTTGTCATATGGCGATGTCTCGCTTGCGAAGCGGAGCGGAGAATTCACCAAGCAGGCTGCGTTTTTGTGAAGCCTAAAAGATGTGCATTTAAATCTGAGGAAGATTGGTCCATTTTACCCAGGTCAGTTAGGTTTACCTCACAGTGCATTTTCTACCGAGATGAAATTACTTCCGAGGCCTTGTGCACGAAAAAACCTCGTGATTTACAAGGCAAAGTAAACTACAAAATTAAATTTAAAAAAATGTAATCTAGTTTTATTTAAGCGATGTAACAGCGTGGCTCCGTTGCGAGGTCTGATCCGGCGCAGGATTCGGCAGATTTCCCCGGAATCGCCGAAACACAACAGCCTTCAGCCAAAAGTCTGCACTTGCGATTGTGTCCTGCAGCGGCCGCGGTTTGTGGTGTCCAACGAGCTGAAGTGCACGTAGTGGCGGGACTGCAGCTGGTGCACCTTCAGCGAGAAGCCAGTCTTCCGGTGGACATACTCCGCCACATCGTCAGACACAGTGGAGTGATGCAAGCGCGACACATAGAGCGCCTTACTCGGTGTCGCCATCCGAAGACCAGAACCAACCGGCTCGGCAGTGCCACTCAGAGTCTTACGGGGCACCCTAACAATACATGTGTTACAATAGTCATACAAATATCCATACTAAATAACAACATTCTACTACAAATAGTTTTTACTAAGTCGCAGACGAATAACGTACGTCGTACTTTGAATACAGAAACTACCTAAATATGAACGCTTGATTCCAATTAAAAAACTTGGCAATCAAATTCCATCTCCGTAACTGAAAACTAGATAAAAATGCACCTCAAACAACCCTCGGGGAAACAAATGAAATCAATGAACCAGTTAGAGCCACTGCAATCCACCGGAAACCGGTTTAAAGCAAATTCAAATGCAATTTTCTTGAAACAGATACAAAGCAAACTTTATTTATACAGGTCATTTAAATACGAATAATGGTCCTATTCCAATGTTTTAAGTGGGTACTCTTTTACCCTGCTGTAAGAATAGGTAAAATGCTTTCACAATATTGTTTCTAGAAACTGTTTCGGGACAGGCACCTATAGATAGCCTAAACTGATCAGTAATAAAAAAAGAGGACTACTTGGTCCTGTTCACCCCGCTCTCCTGACACACTTGAAAATAAACACCGTGGAACGCTCTATCAGTGGTAGAAATCTCATTCTTGTATCCTACTACGATTTTCAAGCGCAGTAAATAATTAAGTATAACAGGATGGAAAAAATCTTGAACCAGAACCAGATATTGAACCATTGACACAAACATGAAAACACAAAGAAAACATTTAATGTTAATCTGGCGGAAGACGCCGGGCATTGAACCTGGTAGCCTTGGATTATCAGTCCAACGTGCAACGTGTCAACTACTCCATTGCTGCAACATCGAAAAGCCTCAAAGAAACATAACAAAGGATCTCTTTAAATTAAAAAAAGGTTATTTTTAAATTAAAAAAACATTAACATTTCTTGATTTAAACTTACACGATTTTCACACATTATTATAAAAAAAAATGGGCAAGTGCGAGTCCGACTCGCGCATGAAGGGTTCCGTATCATAATCTATAACAAGTTTGTTGTATGGGAGCCCCCTTAAATATTTATTTTATTTTATTTTTAGTATTTGTTGTTATAGCGGCAATAGAAATACATCATCTGTGAAATTTCAACTGTCTAGCTATCACCGTTCTTGAGATACAGCCTGGTGAAAGACGGACAGACGGACGGACAGCAAAGTCTCAGTAATAGGGTCCCGTTTTTACCCTTTGGGTACGGAAACGTCGAGTTAATTAAATAAACACTTTGAACGTTAAGTCCCGTTTTGTTATATTAATTAACATTTATATAAAAAAAAATCAAGAACATTCTAATTCTTGCCAACATTTTTATTTATACCTACAGTCGCGTTTTATCAAATTCGTTCTAAAAAAAATATAGGTATTTATTATACGAGTAACGCAATTTTATTGAAATTCAGGAACTGAGTAATCAAACCTAGGACACAAAAGTAACTATAATTGACTGCATCTGAATAAAATTAGGTACTTACAGTGATTACATTTTTATCCATTTGTTTTCAGATATGGAAATTTACGGAACTACCTATGCGCGACGTAACTAGTAATATTTTTAACATTTTTTGTGCGATGCTATTTAAGTAATCATAATTATTTAAGTAGCTATTTTAATTATAGTTAAACGTGCAAGTATCTCGAATGTGAAGGTTTTCAATGGGATATTTCAATGATTGTTTAAACACTGACATAGCGGGCATATACAATTCTAAGAACAGAAAAACGCCTAAGAACTTCAACGTTGGAATTGTAAAAAGATAACCGGAAAGTGCGAGTCGTCCGCCGAGGGTTCCGCATAAATGTATACCGTTGCTTAACCTCGATGACTGATTACGTACTTTAAATAAAGACTATAATATATTTTTATGATTATTACAGAATAGGGAAAAGTGGCGTTCTCTAGTGTCGGAGGCCAATATCCTCTTAGGGTTATCGAGCCAGCTTAGTAAGTAGGTAAGTATTTTTATGATTTAATTATAATCATATAATTTTCCAAAAAAATCCTATACTTGTAGTATAAAACAGTATTACTTGCCACATTTCATAATTCAATGTCAACGGAAAATCACTACATAGTATAAAACAAAGTCGCTTCATGCTGTCTGTCTGTCTGTCCATCCCTATGTACGCTTAGATCTTGAAAACTACGCAACTGATTTTGATACGTTTTTTTTTAATAAATAGGGTGATTCAAGATTAAGGTTTATATATGAGTGTATAATACATTATATCATTTATTAGCCTTGCACCCGTGTGAAGCCGGGGCGGTAGCAGGTACCTACCTCATGAATTTTGATTTCCTTGAGAGTGTCTAAATAAACGTTTTTTGCGGTATAAATGTTACATGATTGATTTTTTCATAGCTTCAAGGAACAAGAGTATAAATGGTTTTAATTTCAACTCGATACCTCCGCGTTCCTGAGATAAAGGATCAGACAGACGGGCGGACGGACAACAAAGAGATCCTCAAGGGGTTCGGTTTTTTCCTTCGAGTTACGGAACCGTAAAACATCAAATTGTGCTCACCGTTTCTTTAGGCGTTTTTTCATCTGAATATTAATGGACACCAGATGATCAGAAAGTTTGGAAGATCTGATCAGATTGGTATATTTTTTAATGTCCGGACCTAATATGTAGCTGACTGCTAATAAGTTTCTATTTTCATATATATACATACTAATATGATAAATGCGAAAGTGGTCTATTTGTCTGTTACCTCTTCATACTTAAACCGCTGAAACAATTTAGATGTAATTTGTTGTGGAGATAGTTTAAGTCCCGGGAAAGGACAAAGGTTTTCATCTTTCCATGCAGACGAAGTCGCGGGCAAAAGCTTGTTTGTTTAGACTTATATGGTCAAACGACTACTTTCGGTCCGTTTCGCAAAACTAAAATAAAGTAAATAAACTATTTTGGAGCAGGAGAATTGAAGAAATAAATAAAGCATAATGCCGTTCAATTTATATAACGATGTTTTAAATATTTATCTAAACTATTATATACCTAATATTGATCATACTCGTAAAGCATTTAGTATCTTTTCGGCTGTTCAAACTAACCATGAATATTTTGTTCTGTTTTATATTATTTTTAGGCGTTATTGATGTCAAAACTAAGGTAAAATTGTATGATTAATAATAAATAATAATAATAATGAATATCGGACAACCTCACACAAATCAATCTAGTCCCAAATTAAGCTCAAGGAGGCTTGTGTTATGAGTACTAGACGACGAAATACGTACTTATACAGATAAATATATACTTAAATACATAGAACAACCATGACCCAAGCACAAATATTCGAGTTCATCACACAAATATTTGCCCTGGCCGGGATTCGAACCCGAGACCGCCGGCTCAGTAGGCAGGTGTCTACAAACCGAGCCAAACGCGTCGTCAAAATTACTATATTACGTACAATACAATACAATACAAGTACGCTTTATTGCACACCAAAAAACATTTACACAAGAAATTACAAATAAACAAATTAAAAACGGTAGACAACAGGCGGAACGTAACTACTATATTATGTGATAAATTACTAATGAAATGAAATGAAATGAAATGAAATAATTTATTCAGTAAGTAGGCCACAGGGGCACTTTTACAAGTCAGATTGTGAATCTACCGGCATTTCGCAAGAGGAGACCGCTGTTGAGAAGAAAGCCGAAAGAAACTCAACAGTAAGTCATTTTTTCGTAAATAATACTTTAAATAATTACAATGATTTCATTTGTGTTATAACTAATTACACTGGTACACGCAAAGGAGAAGTATAGATACTCCAAACCAATGTTAAGTAGGAACATTAAGATACAATTTTAACGATAAATTTATAATATAAAATATACCCAGAGATGTATAAAGTCTCTGGGTGTCACAACATGCAATAAAATATAATTACTTAATTAATTTAATTCCACAGAGATGTATAAGGTCTCTAGGCGTCAACGTGAATAATTTACAATAGAAAATAATTATTAAACCTAAATTTCTTAGAGATGTATATGGTCTCTAGGCGTCATAACATGCAATAAAATATTTTAAAATTATATAATTTCCTCAGAGATGTATAAAGTCTCTGAGTGTCATACTACACTAAGCTGTTTCTTAGAGATGTATAGTCTCTAAGAGTTCAAAAGTAAAAATCAACATTGAATAACTTCAATCGAGTACAGGATGAAGTTTCTCACGTTTACTTAATTTAACACTAGTATGCGGTTGCTACATATGTATTTAATTTGGCCCTTGCTAGCATGAACAGACCGTAATATAACCTAGTCCTAAAAAATCGTGCAGATTTACGTTCTATGGTTCCTGTGATGTGTCAAATGTGTGTTTAAAAAATAATTATACTATAGTTGGTTATAACAGGTAACTTACTACATCATAACAGAGCGACCCACAGTGATAAACGTCAATCCGAAATACCTGTCATACGTGAATATTACATCAGTGAGGAAGAACCGTCGAAGCCCCATGTACTACGTGGACATACATTACGAGCAGGTGGTGCCATTTGACGACACTTTCAAAGTACGTAACCATTTTAAAGGTAAAAGGTAACGGGAACCTATTACTAAGACTCCTAAAACAGATAAAAAATTATATTGAAGTGGGGATCGTATATACCAAACGTGATTTGCATTGGCTTTGCACCTCATTTGTATGCGGCAAGCGGCAACGAACATACATACCAGGTGCAAGCTTAAATTATCCCGGCCAGTTAAGATGGGAATTTTTTGTATAAAACCTTTGGTGCTTGATCCGAGTCACGCTTGGTCGGTTTTTTTGAGTGAAGTATCTGCCTAGAGATACGTAGTGTTTTGCCCGCAATCTTCCAATAGATCTATCAAAGTCGTACATTATTTTAGATCTTTTCCCGTCCTTTCTTCTATTTTTGTTGTTTTGTGAATAGCTGCATTTACGTATTTTAATTATTTACAGGCGGACTTCTGGTTCCACCAGTTCTTAAGCAACGTGTACAAACGCAGCTTTGTAGAGATGCACTTCAAATGGTGCAGCCTGATCCACAACGACCCGTTCTTTGGCGCTGCGATGAAGCAAGGAAGGTTGGCGGAGCCGTGTCCCTACCCACCGGTACTTAACTTTATTTAAATATTATATATATTTTACGTGAAGGCGCACTTCAGATGTTGCAGCTGTCACTACCCACCGGTAAATTGTACCATTACTGTAACTTTTTAGTCTAGATGCACTTGAGATAATGCAGCCACATACACAACGACCCGTTCTCTGGCGATGTGATGAAACAAGGACTATTGGTGGAGCCTTGAGCTTTTACCCACCGGTAAAACGTACCCTTACTATAACTTTTTCGTTGAGATGCACTTCAGGATGGTGCAGAGGCCTCCAAAACGACCCATTCTTGGGCACTGCGAAGAAGCAAGGGAAGGTAGCAGAGCCCTCCCTTAATCCGTCGGTAAAACATAAGTACCTTTATTGTAACTTCTTCGACGAGATGCACTTCAGATTCTGCAACCGCATCCATTTTTTGTTGGCCGAAAGAAATGTCCTCATATAGTATACTTAACATCTATCCTATACCACAAACACTAATTATAAATACCTCAAAACCACGGAAGAACTATGATCACTTTCTGATTACTAATAGAACTGATTCTTGTTACCAGGGCGATTACCACATGTATAACATGTCGATCCCTCCCGCCGCCATTCCTCCAGGCTTCCCTTTCGAGAAGGGTCGAATATACGCTAACATGACGCACCGAGGACAGAACGTGGTCGCTGGTTACATCGACATGGAACTGAAGGAGAAGAGAACCAGAGACCTAATATGATAATACTCCTTTACTAGCTTTTATTTAATAAAACAGGTCCCATAGGCTGTATGTTTGTAACCAAATCTTGCAAGATCTCAATGGTCCTACCTAGTGATGTGCCGTTTCCAATAATTTCCGGAAACTTTCTCGTTATTTTGTATGGGACACGTTGCCGAGAACGTTTTCTCTCCACACATATAAGGAAACGTTCTTGAACGGCACATTAACTATTCCTGCCTCCTGATATATAATGGAATATGTATTATTAACTATGTATTAGCTGATCTGACGATGGAACCAAAATATGGTCGTGACAACTCTGTAGTAAAACGATTCAACCTAATCGAGTTTGGGTTCACTTGCTTCCTAAACAAATATACAAACATTGATAGGAAAACAGTCCCTAAAACCCTAATAATTATTATTTTATTAATTTAAGTAGAATAGAATAAGGAAACCGGAATTACGCAAGAGGGGCAATGGATCAGCAATCGCAATAGGCGGAACTACGCGGATTGATCCCGTATACAATTAGTCTAGCTCCTTTTGTCTGTTCGTTTAAATACATACCAACATGACGCTTATAATACCTAGGAACAAAGTGTGTTTCATAACATATTTATTTATATATACGTATAAGACAATGCAGCATTCGACCTGAATAAATAGAAAGGATTTAGGAAAACTGAATCACGCCCAGGGAGCAATGCATCAACAGGAGGCACCGCGGAACTACGCGGATTGATCGAGTGTACAATTAGTCTAGCTCGTTTTGTATTAGTTTGAGAAAGAAGCAGATAAAGATAGAAAGAGACAGATATTTTTTTTTAAAAAGACACAGATAGATAAATATACAGACTGGGACCTAATTCGAGAATACCGTTTGAGAGATCGCAAAACGTCAAAACTCTATTAGATAACAGTGATATCGACTTTGAACTGTCATTAAAATGCGATGAGCTTCAAGTGACCTATCTCATCTCAATTTTGGAAATACGAAGGCGGTAATGATTGGTTGATTGCCAAGAATGCTATTCATACATTATGAATTTCTGTTTTGAACGAAACGTTACTGACTAATTTCACGCACTCCACGGTCAAAGTATCGGTCGGTTAAAGTATGTGCCTGTTATTTATGCCGTCACATACAAAGAAAACGCAAATTAAGCGCGACCGGATTGACGAAGTTGCGATGTTCTTGGGATATCGCCACTTGTCAAGTAGGGACACGTCAAAAGTCACGGATGGCGATGAAATGGAGAGATCTCCATCATCTCTCTAAAAGTGGTCGAATTACCCCCCTGAATAGGAAATAGGTAGGTTTTTTATATCGTCATTACTTCCTTGCGTCTTGTCAGCTTGTAGTTTATTTTGGACAGTTTATGGAAGCAACCAGCTGGGCTAGCGTATTTTGCGTCTATATATTTATTGTGAATTGTTGGGGAGACATCGTTTTTAGTGGCTAACTAAACCGATACGAGATCGACACATTCTACCGCAGGCCTGACAAGAGAAATGTGTGACAGGTGGTATTGCGCCAACTTTGTCTCTTGTCAGCAATTTCTTTCTTTCTTTCTTTCTTTCCATACGAGTGAGCGAGACACACGTACCTCACAAAACTACTAGCTACCAAGAGAAAATAGATAAAGACTCAACAAAGCTACACCTACAGAAATTGCTCTTTCTATCTCTTTCAATAACCTCTCAAGTAATCTTTTCTTAAGCGACTTAAGTACCTGCTTTACTGAAAATAGCAACACGTATAGTAAGGTAGTAGTAGTAGTAGTCAGTAAAATGTTAATTAATCAAATTTTAGTTGCGAATGCTTCGGGATTTATTAAATTTCGGTGATGTAGTATCTTGTTTACTTATAATCTTTATTGGGGAAGAACGAGCAGGGCCTTGATTTAATTGACATAGATACAGAAAGTGCTTACCACGTCGCTACAAAATAAGTACCAGTAGGTATTTACGACTCTGAAATTTTCGGTCATATAGCCAGGAAGGAGAATGACAACCTGGAAAAGCTCTTAGTGACAGGAAACATTTAAGGAAGAAGACCAGGAAGGAGTCTCATGCGCTGGACCAATCAGATTTGAGACACAACGGTCACCGGGTTTCCCGACACCATGCGGTCTGCAGTAGATCGAAATAAGTGGAGAGCGATCGTCCGAAGAGTGACAAATAGAGGTCACGACCGAGAGCAACAAAATAGATACATAATGATTGCACCTAAACATAATCAGTACCGGAAATACGGACAGCCGGCGGAATATAATTTGTAACTGTTGAGGTTTTATATTCGTATTAGTTATTATTCGTATTAGTCTATTTTTTTAAATCATATTGTTTTATAGTCGTTGGCAATAAATTCATGAGTTAAGCTGGTTCGTTTTTATCATCGCTCCTAGTTATCGAACATTCCCGTACATTTTGGTCCTTCTCACGGTTCAGATGAACACGCGATTAAAAACTAAGCAGCGGACGCTGAAAACCGGCGCGAACGAGGTTCGGTCGGAGTCAGGTTTGCCCGTCGCGGGTGGGCTCGGTAAGTCCACACAACAGGACACTGCTATTATCGATGCCACTGTTACACCCGCGCCTCGCATCCCTGGCCCCGGGACGCCTCGCGAGTGCTTGGCAACGGGTGTGGAACACATTCATATTTCGCCAAGTTCCAGGTCACGCTTGTCCCTGAAGACCCCATTGCGGTCGATGGCCACAATAAGGGCACGTAGGCTGACCGCGGAGGCATAGTTAGCCCGCCGCAGCATCGAGCGCAAACAACAGTTGTTCGAACGCAAACAACAACTTGAACAAGAATGTGCCGAACGCCAGCTTAAACTCGCACATCTCACGCGAAAACGTCTAGAACACGAACGTTAGCTCATTCAACAGGTGAGGTAAATTAAAGAGCTCGAACTGGAAGCCACATTGGCGGCGCAAGAAGCCGACGACGACGGTTTCACACGCTCGGTCAGTAAATATTCTCGTACTACATCTTGGGTTCACGACGCGAACCATGGTTGGTAGTCATCCGATCGATAAAAACGCATCAAGAAATTAAGTTTATGTCTTTATGATAATATATATAAACTTAATTCTTTACCATATGGGCCGGACAGTCCGTTAGACGTCTTTACGGTACTCGATGAAACGGCCAAGCCATACTTTTGAAACCAAGGTGTAGGGTTAGTAAACCCCGGGCTTAGTTAGGGGCTTGAAGCCAGTTGATGCCATACTTTTTAAACCAAGGTGGTAGGGTTAGTAAAGTCAGAGCTTTAGGAGCTTGGCTTTTCCTGGGTTTTGATATTTTTTTTACAGCGAAAGCGTTATGAGCATTTGAGTCTTGGCCGCCAATTTTACATGAAATGTTTTTGTTGGGATCTGATTTCTTTTTGTAAGGTAGTTTTTTTTGGCTGTAGCGTTTCTTGAGCGTCAGCTGAAGTAGTAATTATTGTGTATTTAAGAAATACTTACGTTTAGCCCCATATATATACACTTTTATAAATAGCGGTTGCATATTTGAGCCGGTTGGGGTTGAGACTCTTGGGCCCTGGGATGAAAGCGCCTACAGGGTCTATAAAGAGTGTAGCCGCAGGTTACCTAGTCGAGTTGACGCGTGACCAGAGAGCTGGTTCAATATCTCGCACAGCGGATCAGCATTGCCGTTCAACGCGGCAATGCTGCCAGCCATCTGGGCATACTGCCAATAGACGGCGATTTAGGCCAATTTTTTAATTTATAGTTTAATTTTTAAGTCTTAGTTTTTATTTTTTACTTTAATGTTTTATTTAAGCTTTTTCTATGCTATTACAAAATTGTTATTTTCTTATACTCAAATTTTCCCCATGTCTTTTCTATGACTAAATTTATGTAGTTACACAAGGGTATAGGTACAATTTTAAAATTTGATACAATGTAAAACGATTAAATAGATTAGATTTAGATTTATTTCACATATTAAATTAAGATTTCGTTATAAGTTACACATAATAAATACACACGAATCTTTTATCCCCTATTATGGGAAACCCATACAAACCTCCATCCCCTTATTTAAAGGGCGGGGGGTGATTTTTGAATTTTTTATCAATCAATCAATCAATCAATCAAATCAATCAATCAATCCATCTTCTAGTTTAAGGGGAATGGGGGGGTAAAAGTTCCAAGTTTTAGAATTATTTTATTGTTTGTGTACTAATACTAGCTCATATACCAAAATTTCAGCTTTCTAGGTCATCGGGAAGTACCCCAGAGGTTTTGATACGTCAGTGTATATATAAGTGAGTGGCAACATCGGCGTATTTTAGGTACCAATAAAACCTAAAGTATAATAGCTAGATCAAATTAAATTTTGCACATTTCATATGTTCCCTAAATGCATCTTAACCTGTTTGGGCGCTCTGGTGTTAACAGGGACGAAGCTATGAGGGTTTGAAAATGAGACGAAACGGTTCGAGAAAAGGTAGGTAGTGCCCCGCTTCTTTTTTGTTCGTCTTGGCGTCAGAAATATCGTAAACCATTCGAGCGTACCATATTTCTCGCGAGAGAATAACACTCGTTACGATATTCCGGCAAACACAACAACTAATACTCAATTTCAGTGCAATACTGAACGTTTCTCATTGCTGAATCAATCTGAAATTCATGACATTCAGGCCAATGTTTATAAAAAACCTGTGACATTTAAAATTCCATTAAATGACGAGATTCATTTGGTATCCAACATGCCATCAACAACCAAACTTTGGTATCCAACATACCATCCGCACTCACCGCTGTTCTGAAGATTTGCGCGCTTCTTCACCCGATAATGTTCACGTAGGGCCTGAAACCTTTGTCAGGACTTTAGGACTTATTTGGCATCCTCAAAGCGACACGTTTAATTTCCGCAATGGTTCCCCAATTCCTGAAAACCAGAAACTAACCAAACACAAGGTATTGTCGTATTTGATGTGCGTCTATGATTCTCTTGGCCTCCTGACTCCGCTGGTAATTCAAGCTCGGATTTTATTCCAGCAGTCATGGAGAACTGGTATTTATTGGGATACCGAGCTGCAACCAGATGCAATTAAAAAAATGGTTGGCTTGGTCTCGACAACTGGCTATCATGGCTCTAAATTCCTCGCTGGTACAGGTGTGGATTCCAGGGTGAGGGCATTAGTAGCAGCTCCACGTTTTCGCAGATGCAAGCAAGCGAAGAAGCATACTCATGTGTTGCAAACTGGCGTTACACGTTTTCGAACTGGTCTGTGAAGCTGTCTCTCATTGCTGGAAAAGCACGCCTCAGCCCATTGAAATCCGCTTCTATACCACGTTTAGAGCTCCAGGCGGCCCTTAATGCTACTCGATTTGCAAAAACTTTGTCAAATTCACTTTTGGTCAGACTCAACTACAGTTATCAGTTGGATTCGGGCCGATGCGCGAACATTTATGCCATTTGTAGTGAATCGCGTTGGAGAAATCACGGAAATATCAAACGTCAATGACTGGAAATACGTCCCAGGTAGCTTGAATGTCGTAGACGATACGACAAGGTTGAAAGATTCTGACATTGACTTGTCGGGGTGGGTCTCTGGACCAGATTTTTTATTAGTGCCATCTTGCGAATGGGCTAAAGAACCATTGCGCTCGTATGAAACTACATAACTACCTTGGAAGAACTGAAACCCTCCAGGGAGTCAAGGTTTAACTATTCTACATAAACCTTCATCGGTTGTGCCCGACCCCTCACGCTCTAGTTGCCGTTTTAAAGAACTCATTAGGTTAGGTTAGGTTTGTTTTATAATTATTCTGAAAAATTAACAGTTTTGGAATAAATGGCTTTCGTACAAATGAAAATTTAGAAAAACGTTACAGATGGGAAACAAAAAATTGTGTTTCAGATAGGTTACCGTTTTTTTCCTGTCACAAAAGGAGTGGAGCGGAGGGGAATAGTAAAACGGAGCCAAGACACAGATTTCAACTCAGGTGATTGTTTGATTCCGCACGTCTCTGCTTTGACCCGCGTTGGTGGGTGTTCGAGCCTTACGGATCGAGCGAGCGGTGGCTCCAGGAGTGAGCGAAACACTGCGCTCAGACCTTTTGCTCCCACTGATGAGATAATTACTTACTGAGTGTTGAGTGTTTCAGCGTTTCTTTTCAACAGTGGTCTCCTCTTGTGAAATGCTGGTAGACTCAGATATTTAAACCTTTGTGGCCTAATTTACAGAATAAAGTTCATTTTCTCAAACATGCAATAAAATGTCGTTATAACATGCGTTATAACAGGCTTCGAAGTATCACGTTTCAGGCAGAACACCTCGAGAGAACTGTAAAAGAATTTCATACAAAATTGAAGGCCTAGGCCAAGAAGCAATTTGTTTTTAAACATGGCGGCTTGTTCATGAACAGGCTAAACAGCTGAATTATATATTTTTGAGTGGTTTATTTTTTTTGTCACTAATTTAATGAACATTTCATTTCATAATACTTATATAATTATATTTGCCAAACTTATGATTACGCTGGATATTAAGTGGCTTATCTGTTTGCGTAGCGAAAATTAGCTTGTAATCTTCGGCATGCTTACTCTTAGGCTGTCTGTCCACTGAATCGGAGCGAAAAATTAACCAATCAGGCTGCAATGGAAATAAGCCGAAGCGTGATATTTGTGCACAAGCCCTAGGAATTAACTTCATCTTCTCGGTAGAAAATGCACTGTGAGGTAAACCTAACTGACCTGGGTAACTTATATCAGCAATCCCATTATCCGGCTCCTGAAAAATTACAGAACATCAGTTTACACCTGTCCCGCACACACACGGTGTTTTAGAACGGGACGGAGTGAGACGTGAGTGCGTTGAAAGTTTGTGGTACGGAGTGTCTGTGAGCGGGGGAATAACTCTATAATGCAAATGGAGAATAACTCTTTTTACCCGATTTTGCAAAAAAACCTTATATATGTTAAGACCGGCAACGCACTTGTGACTACTCTGGTGTTGCAGGTGTCTATGGGCGACGGTAATCGCTTTCCATCAGGCGATCCGTTTGCTCGTTTGCCCTCTATGACATTAAAACAAAATGTTATTCCGATTATAGTGCTAATAGAGATCAAACACATTGGTTTATTTTAATAATTCATGACCCTCTTCAAATTTATTTATCCACTCATCACGCCAAAATGGCTAGACGGATTTTAAGCAATTGTGGTTCAGGGATAGCTATACAAAGTTGGTTATAGAATACTTTTAACCCGACTAAGGTAAAAAAAGGTTTACCCGGACAAAGTTGCATGTACTTATTGAATCAGTGTGCTTCAGTAAGCACACTGATTCAATAAGCTCTTGTAATTATTGAAAAGCTGATTTAGTGGCGGGTGAACGAGTGGACGGGCACATTATATTATCCTTGCAGTGATCGAACTAGAAATTAGGAGGAGATCCGCGATAGAACCCAAGTTGTAGATTAAGCTCAGACAGCCAACTTAAGTGACAGTTGGCGGGCGCATTGCTCGTAGCTCGATGCCTCAAAAAAGGTTCTTGAGTGGCGACGGCGTACTGCAAGACGCAGCGCGGGAAGGCCTCCAACAAGGTCATAGTCATAGTCATTTATTTAATAAACAAACAATATAAATTGTGTTTGAAATAGTGGTACATATACAACTTAATTTACATCTTGGTGGACCAACGACCTGGATAGGATCGTGGGCAGAAATTGGATGAGGGTGGCGCAAGACCGATCGTTGTTGGAGGCCTTTGTCAAGCAGTGGACGTTTATCGGCTGATATGACGATGATGATGATGATGATGATCTAATTTAGTTAATATGGGAAGAAAATTGGAAGCGGCGCTAGTAACGCATTACCCGCTTCTGCTCGTCGCCATAATAGGAACCTTACACATCTCGACTGCAGACGATCTCTAGAGACAGTTATTAATGTTTAAGAACCGCGCGGTGACTTGGGTTCCTATCCTTAATAATAATTGACCTGTTGGTAAAGCTGCTTATTGCTTATAGTCAGAATAAATAGGGGGGACCGAGGGGTTTGAAACAGAGGTGAGTTGAAACGACGTCAATTTCGCGAACCTACAACCCGTTAACGAAGCACGGACGCACACCGAGGGATCCGCGGGCGATGGGGTGCGTCGCATGACCGATAATTGTGGAAGCCTTTGTCCAGCAGTGGATATATCGGTATATAGATATTTCTCGTTCTATGCTCGCTATGATATTTCATCAAATAACCGCTTTACAATGCAATAATATACTTTAGTGCACACCAATAACAACTAATGAAAAAAAAACTTTTATTATAACGTCTAAAAATCTCATCCACATAACCTTTGGGTAGTTCATGAAAAATTAAACTAAATAATGGAATAGGTGATGCAGAAGGCGAAGGGAACCGCTTTAATAGGGACCTTACACCTCTCGAATGTAGAAGATCTCTAAAGACAGTTATGAATGCTTCAGAACCGCGCGGTGACGGCGGCCCCTATTCTTAATTGAACTGTTGGTAAAGCTGCTTAGAGAAATATTACCCCGAACGGCCTTCAGCTTAACTTGATTCAATTAAGCTTTGTTTGTTTCTCTTAGTTAACTCGGTAACCAATTCAACGCATAGTTGGGGAGACCGAGTAGTTTTGAAACAGAGGTGAGTTGAAGTAACGTCAATTTCTTGGTAGATACCAAGCGTTTTTCCCGATAACTTATATAGATAAGTAAGTTATCGAGTCGCCAACAACGCTATTTGGACGCGCCCTATAACAAGTTTACCTTATTTTTGACGATCATGATATTAATTCGTATAATTTTGACACTAGGGTGAATTGCAGAAAATATGCACCCTTTATGCTTATGAGTGTCCCATGAAAACAGAATGAATTTAAACATATATCATGAGAATAAAACACAATGTAACTGTACGATACCGTACAAGCAAATAGACATAAGAAGCATATGTATGTAGGTATGTGGGTAGATTGCTCATACTAAACGGCGTATGTGCCAAAAGTTAGTCGTAAGCTAACCGTCACTCGCTACACATTAAAATTAAGCAACCAGATTGTGGAAGTGGAAATATAGTCTAAAATAATTTATGTTTGGTGTTTCCTTCAAGACCTGCGCCGAACATTGGTCCTTCGAGTGAAAACAGTAGTGAAGACGGTGTTAATGCAGTGCATTGGCGCGGGTGTGAAGGATTCCTTCGCTGCAGATAAGTTATCGCCGCCCGCGGGCCTACGGCTCATCTTACACAAGCCTAAACATTGGCGAAAATACGCAGTGCGTGTGGGTCGTCCAGTTTGCTGTGACCCATTCCAACCAACTTCAAAAGTGGAAGCTGTTGCAGCCTCCATTGCAGTCACCGTGTGACAAAAATTTCGGTGTGCAGTGCGCCCGAACAAATTTAAAGCCCTTTCGTCTATACGCATATGGGTGTTTTAGCGGCATATGCGCTAAATGTTTTGTGGTACAAATAAACAATAATTTTATAATCTACGTGCAGTGCTCGTATTTCTACAACAGACGATTTCAGTTGTAGTTTCGTTAAATATAAAATAACAGGAAGAAAAAGGCTATTCTTTACGCCGGGGATCAACATCATAAGCTGTTTTCAATCAAGTATAGTGCTAAAAACTCTTAAAAGGCTGTTTTGTTACATAGTACTCAGTGATTTAGCAATAATTTCGATATATTTTACTACTGCAACGTGCAACCCAATAGTGTGCCGAGAAATAATTTGTGCAGGAAATTTCTTCCAATTACACTACGAATTTGTGCTGCGCATGTTTGCATGCGCCTATCACAGCCAAGGAAATCGGATCGGCCACTCACAGCAACGGAGCGTCCTTGTGCTGCACACGACTGCGCGCGCCTATCAAGTGTCTACGGGCGAGCTGAACGGGCCAATCAGAGCGCGCGGCAACGAGGCAGGAGGCTACGATTGGCGTTTAATCGTTGTGACGCATTACGCTGCGTGAGAGTCGAAGCAGATTATTGGATTTTTCATCGATTCGATTTTGCTGTGATTAGTTGCAAAAATAGTTTGTTTTGTAGGTTTAACACTATTTCATCGGAATTATTTGTTAATGTTAACTCACTGCAGTTGCAATTGTTTATTGTATTGTTTGTATTTAAGCGTAAATTGATATTTAGGCGCATAGAACAGTGTTCTAATCTTAATTTAAAGTGAAAATATCACGCTTAAAGGTTCGTGAAGTTTGTAAATCCCATTTTACCATTGTAAACTGTGTTTATCAACATGGGTGAAGATTTGAAGCGATTAATTGCAGCTAGGGGACAATGTAAAGGTTTTATGACAAGACTTAAGGCCTATATTAGAGAGTTGGAGCCAGGTGATTACGATTTATGTTTATTACGTGAGAAACGGGATCGTTTGGAAAAAGTTTTCGCGGAATACATGGAGTTAACTCTCGAAATTTCTCTTATAGATTCGGATGACAAAGAGAAAATTGATGTAACTGAGGCTTCATATTTCGAAATGTCTGCGTTCCTCAACTCTAAGCTTGTACCTATTGTCGAACCAACTGTTTCCGCGTCTGGGCAACCTGCGCCTCAAGCCCGAGAAATGTCGGCAAGTTTTCAGCGCTTGCCCAGGATTGAAATTAATAAGTTCGGCGGCGAGGTAGGTCAATACCACGACTTTATCACGTTATACAACAGTGTAATTAATAAAGATCCCAACCTGTCGCAGTGCGACAAATTTTATTATTTAAGGTCACTTTTAAATGGTGAAGCATTGAATATTATTAAACATTTGCCATTAAATGATGCAAATTACGAGGTAGCCCTCAAGCTCCTTTCTGAGCGTTATGATAATAAGCAACAAGTGATAAATTATCATATCACAGCTATTCTTGACTTGCCGTGCATTAATAGGATGTCAGCACCCGCTATTCGGGACTTGCTGACCAACACAAAACAGCATTTGAGTGCGCTCAAAAATATGGATGTACCAGTGCAGCACTGGGATTTAATTGTTTTAACAGTGCTTCAGCGCAAGCTTGATCAATACACACTTAGGTCATTTCATTTAGAGAATCAAAGTTTGGGTTTACCGCAGTTAAATGATTTGTTCAAATTTTTAGAGGAGCGAGCAGCTGCTCTTGAAACACTCGGGCAAACTCAATCTGCTGGCCGGAGAAGCAGCTTAGTAGCTGCTGCTGCTGGTACTACCAACAAAACTCCTTCAAAAATTACAAAATGTAAGTATTGTAATTCTCAATTGCACAAGCTGCACCAGTGCCCAAGTTTTAAATTACTTGACTCAGCACAGCGCCGGGATTTTATTGATTTAAAGAAATTATGCTGTATTTGCATGAATGAACACCCCGGTAAAAAATGTCTTTTTGGCTTTAGATGTTCTGTTTGCAAGGAGAAACATAATTCTTTGTTACATGAAGACAATCCTGTTGTCAGCAAAAGTTCAGGCCATGTTAGTTTACTGTCAAAAAGGAGTGACAATGTACTTTTGCCAACAGTTAAAGTAAAATTAATTAATAAACAAGGCGATTCTGTTTATGTCAAGGCGGTTTTAGATTCTGCAAGCCAAATTTCATTAGTGAGGTCTGATTTAGCAAAGGAAATTGATTGTACTTTGCAGCAGTGCGATACTTATATAAGCGGAGTGTGTGATGGTGGCACAAAAACAGCGCAGCAGGCCTCGTTTGTAGTACATTCAACGACAAATGATTTTAGCACGTCAGTGACGTGCCATGTAGTGAACAATATCACTAGCAAGATGCCACAATTTACAATTAATAGGAAGGAAATTAATTTGCCTTCGTATATCAATTTAGCTGACAAAGATTTTCATGTCAGCGACAAGATAAGCATCCTTTTAGGTTGTGACATATTCTTTCAGGTGTTGCTTCGGGATCAGCTTCCGGTGCATCCTGGCACCGGGCTGTATCTCCATGCTACACGTTTTGGACACATCATAGCGGGAAGGGTGACGGGTAACACCAGTCATGCCGCTTCTCATCTTACCTCAGCATTTTGCTGCAAGCCTGTCGGTAAAGATTTAAATCATATTAGCTTAGATCAATCAATTGCACAGTTCTGGCAGACGGAGAAGGTGCCTGAAATTTATACCGAAGCCAATTCTGAACATGAATTAGCGGAAAAAATATTTGAGGAATCAGTTGAGCTTACAAATAATAAATTTCAGGTGGCTTTACCCTTAAAACAGGATATCAAGGAATTAAATTTGGGCGATTCATTCACTTGTGCATTGAAAAGGTTTAGGAATTTAGAAGCTAGGTTGGCAAGGCACCCCGGTCTACTTGACAAGTACAAACGGTTTATTGATGAATATAAAGACCTGGGGCATGCGGTCAGCATTCCTATCTCACAATACGATTTAAATAGACAGGCAACTTTCTTCTTGCCACATCATCCTGTTTTTAATGAGAACAGCTCTACCACGCGTTTGCGTGTGGTCTTTGATGCAGGTATGCAAAGTTTGAGTAAGGTTTCTCTGAACGATGTTCAACTCAATGGGCCTGTTGTGCAAAACGACTTGTTCAATATCCTAATCAACTTTAGGTTATTTAGGTATATCTTAAATTGCGATATTCAAAAGATGTTTAGGCAGATTTTGTTGCAACCATCACACCGCCCATTACAAAACATACTTTGGAGAGATTCTCCCAATAAACAAATTGAGTGTTTGCAATTACAAACTGTGACGTATGGTCTCAAAAGCAGCTCGTATCTTGCTACTCGGTGTTTGCGCGAGTTGGTCAATAGGTATAAAGAGGATTTTCCCCTGGCTGCAGACGTGTTGCTTTACAACACCTATGTTGATGACGCAAATATAGCTTGTAATGACAAAGAACTTGTAATAAAAACTCGTAACGAATTAATTAACTTGTTAAAGTTAGGCGGTTTTAGCCTACACAAATGGTGTACCAATGATGACACGCTTTTATGTGATATCCCATCTAAATGTAAAATGGAGGGTCAAGAGGTTAATTTCTCCGAAAATAAAGATACAGATTTTGTGAGAACGCTGGGTCTTAAATGTAATTTAAGTAACGATACCTTGATAATAAGTTCTCCAGAGCAAGAAGTACTTGAAAATTATACGAAACGAAAGGCTCTAAGTTTTATAAGTAAAATATTTGATCCTCTTGGTTTAGCCGGGCCCATCGTGGTAAAAGCAAAGGTTTTAATGCAGCAAATATGGCTCGCGAATGTAGAGTGGGATACAATGTTACCTGCCGCGCTCAATGAGCAATTTAAAACCTTTGCAAACGGCCTAGTAAACATGCCAGATATTGTAATACCTCGAAATATAGATACACGGGAGGCGCAGTCGATTGATATTTATGGCTTTGCCGATGGGTCAAATCTAGCTTATGGATGCTGCCTGTATTTGAGAATTGTGAATGGTGAAGGCAAGGTTACCGTGAATTTGCTTTGTTCAAAGTCACGGGTGAACCCAGTTAAAAAACTGTCTACGCCACGTGCAGAACTCAATAGCGCTTTGTTATTAGCAATGCTGGCACATAAGGTGTACGATATGATAAAATTAAAATTCAACGCAAACGTGTATCTGTATCTCGACTCGCAAGTAGTACTCGCTTGGCTAAAAATTAATCCTGTAAAGCTTACTGTTTATGTAGCGAATAGAGTTAAAGCTATACGTGACTTGACGGAAGGTTTCTCATGGCATTATATAAACACCACGCTGAATCCTTCAGATTGCCTCTCGCGCGGATTGGAGCCGCACTTATTACAGCAGAATGCGCTGTGGTTCCAAGGACCTACCGCGTTGCAGAGCCAAGACTTTAAACCTCAGGCTGATGAAAATATAATGCCAGAAGAAATTCCTGAAATGAAAGCTGCTCTTGTTTCAGCCACTCCGAATGAGGGCATAGCATTGTTTAATAATTGCTCTAATATAACAAAAATAAAACGTAGCATAGCATGGTGTTATAGATTTATAGATAATTGTAAAAAGGGTGTAGCAAAAAATAATAATGATAAAAGAGTGGGATACTTAACACCACTGGAATTAAAACATGCCCTAAATGTAATTATTAAATACTATCAAAATGTACATTTTTGTGAAGAAATCAAAGCCTTAAGGGCAAACAAGCATGTTAAATCTGATCTTACAAGGTTAAATCCCTTTTTGTGTTCAAAGAACCTGCTCCGTGTTGGCGGGAGGCTACAGCATGCCGATATTCCGTACTCGCAACGACACCCAATTATTTTGCCTAAAGGTGCTAAGATTACTCGTTATATTATTGAGAACGAGCACAGAATATTATTGCATGCTGGAGCCAAACTTGTCTTAAACAATTTAAGCCAAACATATTATATAGTAAACGGGATAAGAGAGGTAAACCATATACTATATAAATGTATAACGTGTTTTAAACTAAAGGCAAGGCAAGCTCAACAGTTAATGGGCTCGCTGCCTGCAGATAGGGTAACCCCTTGCCGTGCTTTTCACAGTGTAGGAATTGATTATGGTGGACCTTTCACTGTAAAAATGTATCGCGTCAGAAAGCCCATATTGTACAAGGCGTACATTGCATTGTTCGTATGCTTTGCTACTAAAGCAGTTCACATCGAGTTAGTGTCGGATTTGACTTCTGAGTCGTTCCTAAATGCCTTTAAAAGATTCATAGCGCGTAGGAATAAGCCAGCAGTCGTATACTGTGACAATGCAAGTACGTTCAAGGGTGGTCACAACCAATTGGTTGAATTGTATAAATTGCAGTCGGCTGCAGATCACCAAAAAACAATCATAAACAATGCTGCCGAACTGGGAATAGATTTTAAATTCGTGCCAAGTTATAGCCCGGTTTTTGGTGGTCTGTGGGAGGCTGGCATTAAAAGTGTTAAGCATCATTTGAAGCGCGTTGTTGGCACAACTGTCTTGACGTATGAAGAGTTAAACACCGTTGTGATACAAATAGAAGGCATATTAAACTCACGTCCATTGACGGCTCTGCCTACAAACGACCCCACTGAGATGCCTTATTTAACCCCGGCACATTTTTTGACGGGTGACACATTGACTTCTTATCCAGAACATGATTATACTCATGTGCCAACTAATCGTTTAAAATTTTGGAAACAATGTACACAGATAATGCAAAGCTTTTGGAAGCAGTGGAGCAAGCAATACCTTGTCCAGTTACAGAGTCGGCCAAAATGGCGTACTGAAACTATTAATATAAAGGTTGGTGCATTAGTTTTGTTCAGGGATGACAATGTGGCTCCACTCAAGTGGCCGATAGCCAGGGTAGTAGATGTCTTTCCTGGGCCAGATGGAAAAGTTAGAGCACTTTCCATCAGAACTGCTAAAGGTTCTGTTATAAGAACTAGTATTCATAAGATATCCGTTCTCCCAATTGAGACTGATTAGGTTAACTACGTATGTAGATATAAGTTTATAGTTAACAATATTGCGATTTGCAGCTAAGAACATTGGCTTGTTAGCAAATATTCTTAGTACATTATATTTGTAAGTTAAGTTACAACTTAGTCATTTTTGCCTTGCTGCGGAATATGTACGATACCGTACAAGCAAATAGACATAAGAAGCATATGTATGTAGGTATGTGGGTAGATTGCTCATACTAAACGGCGTATGTGCCAAAAGTTAGTCGTAAGCTAACCGTCACTCGCTACACATTAAAATTAAGCAACCAGATTGTGGAAGTGGAAATATAGTCTAAAATAATTTATGTTTGGTGTTTCCTTCAAGACCTGCGCCGAACAGTAACTATGTTACTTTGATAATAAGAATTCTTTCAATTCAGATAAGATATTTTTATTTCAATTCCTTTTTTTATTTTATTTTTTAAGTATTTTTTTCCTAAGAGGTACGCAGTTACTTCATATATTATTCTCATGTCCCAATTCTGAGTGTATTTTTATCTCGGACATTTGTTACGATTGATATTATTTATTTTAAAGTTTAACTGTAAATTATCCAGTCCTTATTAGATCATCTTTAAATTCTGTATAAATATATTTACGTTTATTATAAATAGTTGTGAATTTTTTATAATGATAAACTTGTCCCAACTTACTGGAGTTTCGTTACTCAGGCTTAGTTACGGAGCATTTAATCCCAAAGAAATGTCTCAGTTCTTAGTAGAATTATTTTTTCTTATACCGGCAGCACTTTGACATGTTCCAAAATGATAAACACGGCGACAGCCACTTTATTTTCAACAAAGTGGTGCGTCGATCGATAGTCTTGAGTAAATCAGCTAAAAAATCTCAGGTTGAGTAACGGCGCTTTTCTCATATAAAATCTTTATTTTCGTACTCCAGTTTATTCATTGCCGATTGGTTTTACTCTGAATCTTACAAATTTACATAGTTCCAGATGAATGCATTACACGTTTGAAGAAAAATATTGTTTTAGGTTGCGATTTCTCATATATCTTGTCTCAGTTTCGTTATGTTTCGTTATGTAACGAAACTGATAAAATGTAAGGGCTAGTTCATACTATAAAACCTTTTTTATAGGTCGAAAAACCTATCTGAATATGGACTGTAATATTTTTTGTCTCTGTTTCGATTCCCTAATTGATTTATTTTAGCATTTTCAGCATATTTTTAGAAATAAATTTACTATTAAAAATATTTTTACCAAGTATTTCAGTACAAAAATAAAAACACTTTTTTACAGTAGACAAATGCTGAAAGGCAAAGGAAATAAAGATAACGTTTAAAGCAAAATCCTACAAAATATGAAGTGTTAAGAGTGAAACATTTAGACAGAGTAAAGAAATCAAGAAAACGTGGAGTAAAAAGTCAAAATAAGGAACAAAAAGAAATAACTAGCGATAATTGGAGACGATATTCCGCACGTTATTATACCAAAAAGAAAATAAATCTAATAGGCAGCAGAGTCCGGAGCCAGAAATAATACTTAAGAATGAATTAAGACTGGCTACTGTAGACATTAATTAATTATTTAGATCATATTTGTTATTATTATTCACACTGTGATTATGTAAACCAAAAATCATTAATCAATATTGCTAATTGAAATTAAAACGTTTTATTAAATAATTCTCCGAACGAAACCATAAAACATCACTAGTTTTATTTCATGAGTCCGACGCTTTATGTTATCAGTTTCGTTACAGCCATTATCAGTTTCGTTACTCTCAGTTTAGTTACGAAATTCCAAAGGTACATATTTTCTGCAATTCACCCACTAAGCTAATTTTGACCATACCAAAGAGGTCCGATTTTTTAAGTCTTTTAAATATTAAATTAACTCCTTAGTTTAGATATATTTTACTTACTTTAAGTTCTTAGTTTATAATTTATAGTGGGTATATTAATTTCTGTATTATTGTCATTGTTAATTGTTAAAACTTCATATAAATGATATATCTATGATGATGTTGTGTACTTAGGGACTCCCGGCCGGTGATAGGCGGGCTCTCGATCACTCGGTTGCGTTCATTCAGCCCAGTTCCCAATTGGAGCCAGCGGTGACTGTTCCGGCGGCGCTCCCATACAGTCTTCTTCCACGAATGTTCTTATTCTCCTACAGAAAGAAAGGACATCTTTAAGGTTGATTTCCTTCATCTCCTTGTCTCCTAGTTCCTCTTTTCTGAAGATCGTTATCGTTTTGCCGCATACATGCAACACTGATATAACGCTTATGGATTACCGCTTATGGATTAATGCTTACTTATGGATTACCGGTTTGACGACGCGGTTGGCGCAGTGGTTAAGCAACTGCCTACTGAGCCGACGGTCCCGGGTTCGAATCCCGGCAAGGGCAAATATTTGTGTGATGAACACGAATATTTGTGCCTGGGACATGGATGTTCTACGTATTTAAGTATATATTTAAGTATATAAGTATATCGTCGCCTAGTACCCATAACACAAGCCTTTTAAGCTTAATTTGGGACTAGGTTGATTTGTGTGAGGTTGTCTGATATTTATTTATTTATTTATTTATTTATTTACCGGTCCAGCGTGTTAACCTTTCCATCTTTGTACCAATGATTTAATATAAAAATTGTGGTGTGTATCCACATTAAAAATAATGAGACATTCCATGTTTCATAAATTTTAAAAATAACAGCGTCCTCTCTCGCTTGCTAGTTCACTGCTGTAAAGTACATATTAACATATTCACATAGAGGTCGCTAAGGTGTAAAGCCTTTCAAATAGACAATGCGAAGATCGACATATGCAGTTAGGTAGTTTTCAAGCGGTTGCTACGTAAGCACCTGCTCGAACAAGAGCTCGAATAGTGTCCATCATCCTATGCAGTAGACATTTCATATATAATATCATATATAATATACATCTTATAGTATGTAAATATATGTATCATTGTATTTATGGTAGTTATAATAATATCGACGCTGGAAAGGCAAAATGATCCAAGCGACATTTTTGGTGATATTGAGTTATATACACCGTTGGAATCGGCAGATTTTTCTGCATCGAATGAGCCGGGTCTCGTGTCCGTCTGACGACTTTTGTGTCGCTTATCCCATCGGTGATTTTGAGAATCACCATATTTTTTTTCCACTAAACGACTTGATTTTTGGCGCTTTTGTGCAGAATGGAGATTAGATAAAATGGTTTTTCTAATAATGGACCTTAGAGCTTTTTACTTATTTGTCAGAGCAGAAAAATGTTAACTTGTACAATTTTGCTTTACCGCAACTAAGCTTTCAATTGTTGGTTAACTGTTTTTACCTGACCGTATATTATATCTGCATGTCGTTTGAGCCATTTTACCTATGTCTTGATATAAAAGTTTATATGGTTAGATAAAATTACTTGACTGTAATTTCTAACGTTTAGTCCATATTCGTAATTTCATTTTCACAATTGGCTACCAAAGAAGAATTATTTTTCACTGTTTCGTAATTGATTGTTAAACAAGAATTTATTTTCTGGATTCGTAATTGACTTTCGTAATCAACTACGAAATAAGATATTTTTTCTGTGTTCGTAATTGTTAGTTACGAAAGAGGAATAATTTTTCTCTGTTTAGTAATTAATTATTAAACCAGAATTCATTTTCCGGATTCGTAATCGACTTTCGTAATCAACTACGAAATAAGAAAAAATTGTGTTCATAAGTAATTGACTACGAATGAGGAATGATATTTTATTGTTTCGTAATTGAGTATTAAATTAAACAATAAGTTGGATACATGTGATTACTTTCTTGTAGTTGATAATCATCGACATCACCATCTCGCATGAGAACCTCGTGAAATCAGGATGGGCAAATTCAGGAAATACCTCTTGATTTGGCTCACGAAGTGACCACCACGTGGGATGTTGATTCGCCAATCATTGTTTCGATAGTCCTTTCGGTAAACAGTTGTATATAGCAACAGAGTCTAGACAAACATCCTTGAAAAACTGGTTAAAGCGGTGTGATGGTTTCTCTCGACCAGCACGTGATAGACAGATTTAAAAATGCGCAGTGCAGGTCAGGCCAGGAAGCATACTTACTGGCCCTCTTCTTTTGTATCAAGAGATAATTAAGGGAAACTGCATTATTAAATATTAAAAAAACCGGCCAAGTACTAGTATCTACTAGGTGCGCGAGTCAGACTAGGTCTAGGTCAGACAAACAATGAAAGCGCTTAATATTTGCTCTGACAAAAACATTTTTCTGTGCAAGAGGCAAACTTAACTTTATCGTTGCAAAACTGTCGTCTCCATACATCGATATACCTAAGTAGGTTTTTCGAGATAAAAGGTAGCCTATTTCTTAATCCAGAATGTCAGCTACTTTCATACCAAAATTTATCAAAATTAGTCCAGCCGTTTGAGCGTGAAGAAGTAACAGACATACACATAAACACACTCACTTCCACTGTTACTTATTTTAGAATCACACTTAGATTATAACGATAAAAGTTTAAGTAACAGTGAAAGGGAGCACCACAACAGTTGGTTAAAACTGCGTAATTTCAAACCTCAAATTAATTTATTATGCTCTTTTAAAAATTACGTAGCACTTTTTTTTTTTAGCAGTAGGTATTTATGTACGTTGACTGCAAATTCTTGTTTAACAATTAATTACGAACAAAGAAAAAGGAAAATTTGTTTGGTAATCAACTTTGAAAGAAGAAATATAATCGATTACTAAAACAGAAAATAAATTCTTGTTTAACAATCAATTACGAAACAGTGAAAAATAATTCTTCTTTGGTAGCCAATTGTGAAACTGAAATTACGAATATGGACTAAACGATTTCTAAACTATTGGCGTTTATCCAAATTTACCTGCGTTCAAAATATGAAACCATTGTCGCTTATCCCTTTTTACCTGACATGACTTTGAATGACTACTGTCGCTTATCCCAAATTGCTTGGATGTAAATTCAGCCATATTTGTCGCTTAGAATGTACTAAAAATACAAATATTTTCATAAAATTGGTTGTTAGATAACTTTACCGGTTCTGTTGTTTAAAATATTTCACATTTAGTAGTAATGTAATATATTAATTTAGTCGGTTAGGTCTGCCTGCGTTATAAAACAGTGGCGTTTAGGAATAACTGTCGGACTTGCTTGTTGCGTCCAAACGCCATCTCACTCAAACAGTGTCTCGCGAGACGTCGCATAGGCCGCACGCCGTCGCGCCGCACGCGCACCTAGCCGGCGTGTTCATCCTTCAATATCGTAAGTAACTTTGACGTAAATTAATTAGTTTACTGAGTTTTTCTATTTCATTACATATTACGTTGTTAAATTTAGGTTTTGTTGTTTTTAGCTAAAGATGAAAAGACAAGGGCGTATTTTGGGGCTTGCCCTGCGGAAATCTGGAATACTGCAATTGCCAGCAACGCGTCGAAGATTGAACTTCGACTCAAAGGTAAGTAGGTACCTAAGAACTTTTATATGTTTTAGACATTATTTAAGTAGGTATTTAATAAAAGAACTAGGTACACTTGGCACGCTCAGAAGGGTTACTAAGATGCACGAAATTCGACCGTCGTATAGTGTCGTCCAGTGGGACGGTGGCTACTCCGATCTTCGAAATTCTACAATCGTGTAGTGATGTCCCTGTATGTTATGCCCCTCCTACGTGAAGTGTGATGATTGCGGTAACAAATGACGACTACAACAATAAAGCTCAATCAGGAAATCGTATTTATTAGTTTTGTTGTTACATAAATCGCACTAATATTATAAATGCGCAAGTTTGTGAGTATGTGTCTGTGTGTGTGTGTATGTTTGTTACTTCTTGACGCTCAAACGGCTGGAGCAATTTTGACGAAATTTGGTATGTAGGTAACTGACACCCTGGATTAATACAGACTACTTTTTAACCGCGGGTAACACCGCGGGGCGCAGCTAGTGATTAATAATTGTGATGTTGTTGTAATTATGGCAATCTACTTACATTTGACGTTTCCAAGGTACCTAACTCACGTTAAAATATTACTTTTTAGAGTAATTACGTAAAAACCTACATTAATTTATATACTGGAAACTATAGGTTGACTGGTAGAGAATACCTGAAGTTTTAAGTCCACCAATTGTACTTTTTCTCATTGTACTTAACTTAATCACATAGATTAAAATTACAATTTTCTTGCAGGAAAGTCGTCGTTACGTAGAAGCCGAGATACAACCGTTGCCAAATGAGCCTAACGAAATTGAAGAACATCCGTTAAGATCCGAACGTTGTCATTCAGAAAAGTCTAGCACAGAGCCGATATATACCGAGTTACAAGCATACGTGCCTTCATTAATTACTGATGAAACCCCTCACGAAGATACCACGGCGTCTACTTTGCCAGCGAATAGAACAGCAGCGCTGATGCCGACTTCTACTGAGCTACAAAGTTATGTACCTTCGCCCTCATCTGATGAAACACATAACGAAGATGCCACAATACCTGCTTTGCCGGACAATAACACTGCAGTGCCGATGCCGACTTATACTGAGTTGCAAAATTATCTGCCTTCGCCTTCTTCTGATGAAACAGCCAAGGAAGATGCCACAATGCCTGCTTTGCCAGAAAATAACACTGCAGTGCCGATGCCGACTTATACTGAGTAGCAAAATTATGTGCCTTCGCCTTCTTCTGATGAAACAGCCAACGAAGATGCCACAATGCCTGCTTTGCCAGACAATAACACTGCAGTGCCGACTTATACTGAATTACAAAATTATGTGTCTTCGAACTCTCCTGATGAAACTGTTAACGAAGAAGCTGCAATGTTTGCTTTACCAGAGAAAGACACGTTGTCAATTGTAAGTTCCAAATCTCCTCCAGTTACATCAAGCAAGCAATCGTCTTCAAGGCGTCGTCGAGAACGCAGAGCCAAACTAAAGAAACAACATTTAGATTATTTATCAGACGAAGAAGCTCTACTAATTGATGCTTTTGGTGAGTGCGATTCAGATTCAGATTTATGGGTTGAGGCCTCGGATACCGATAGTACTGAAAATGAAGAGGAAAGATCAGGGAAAAAAAGAAAAAAAAGGGCAATAGGAGGTCAGCGCTTAGAAGAACACGGAATGGTTGGAGAACTCGGAATTAAAAACAAAAGAAGTAACAAACGGGCTGAAAGGAAACAAAAGAAAAACAGCGGACAAGAGTATACCACATGTAGCGGTGTTTTTGTAAATGCCAAAACAATACAACCTAATCCATGTAAGGGTAAAAAATGTGGAAATGATTGTGGTTCAATTTCTGAAGAAAGGAGGCAATGCATATTTAACCACTATTGGAAATTGGCACCTGAGCGACGTAAAGACTGGCTTGTATCTCTGAGTCAAAGAATTTCTGTAAAGAGAAAACGGAATGCAGACTCAAATAAGCGTAGCGTAACGTATAAATACTTCATAAACGAAGGAGAAGGAAAAAAACCCGTCTGTCTTCAGTTTCTAGCTGCAACAATCGCAATCGCTCACAAAACCATTTATTACACTGTTAGCAATGCTGTGTTGGGAACCGCCAAAGACGATCTACGAGGCAAATGTGAACCATCCAATAAAACAAAAGAAGCTACAAAAATCTTAACACACAATTTCATCAAAAGCCTACCCGCAGTGCCTTCGCATCGTTGTCGTAGTGACTCAACACGCGTTTATTTGCCGCAGGAATATAAAAACCTATCAAACCTGTACCAAATTTATAAAAACCGATATTGTGAGGCAGGTATTGATTTTGTGAGCGACAAAGTGTTTCGTAGTATATTTAATGAAGATTATAATATCGGGTTCCATGTTCCTAAAAAGGATAAATGTAAAAAGTGTCTGAATTTCGAAAAAGACCCTAGCCTTGAAACAGAGAAGCTAAAGCACGAAGAAGAGAAAAAAAGTAGTTATGAACGTTTCAAAGCTCACCAAAATGTTCATATAACTCAGTCAAACACTTTATGTGTCAGTTTTGATTTAGAAAAGGTTTTAAACACCCCTCACGGGCAAAGTATGTTGCTGTACTATTCTCGAAAACTTGCCGTATATAACCTTTGTTTCTATGAAAGTAACACGCGTAATGTGTATTGTTTTTATTGGGATGAGGTTAACGGAAAACGTGGAGCAAATGAAATAGCGTCAATACTTAATACCTACATTAAAATGGTCGATGAAAGAGGTACCGTAAAACATTTGCTTTTATATTGTGACTGCTGCCCCGGTCAAAATCGCAATAAAACTGTATTAGCTATGATTCATTCGACTCTACAATCCTGCAAGAACCTTGAAACTGTACAAATTATTTTTTTACTTACCGGACACACGTATATGCCAGTCGATTCTGTGCATGCCGTGATAGAACGAAATACAAAAAATATCATAGTCTACGCACCATCACAGTGGTATACCGTGTTTTCTACAGCTAGACAAAATCCGAAGCCCTATAACGTCGAGTTTATAACTCACAAAGATTTCATGAAGTGGGACACAGTATGTGAAAAATACTTCAAGGGAAATTTAACGGGTAAAATTAGTAAAATACGTATTGCTACATTTAAAAAAAAGGACGTTTCTAAAATAACCGTGAAATACTCTATGGATGAGTCTGATGAGTCCATTTCTGTGGAGGTGCAATGTAAGAGTAAGCTTATGCCTACCGCATGTTACAAAAATTTGCTGCCAATATCAAAGGCTAAGTATGACGATCTCAGCAAACTTTGCAAAGACAATGTTATACCTGCAGTATTTCATCGCGAATATTTAAGCCTTCCATCTGCTGGGACTGTAAGAGATACTCTACCAGAGTCGGACATTGAGGATGTTGACGATGATTAAATAAGACACCTACATTCCGTTGAATTTAACATTTTCTATTATAGTTTTTGCTTAGTTCCTAATATAATTAATAAAGACTGATTTGTTCCTGACATAATTATTAATAAAGACTGATTTACAAGTAGCTCGTCAACTACTACTTAAAAATACGAAAAAAAATTTTTTTTGTAATAATTGTAAGACTTCACGTGCCTAAAATAACTTTACACCACCACACCTTGCCAAAAAGTGTGCGTTCGGAAAAACCCACTTTTTGGCCAAGAGGTGATGTAAAATTGTGTACAAAACACGGGTCGTAAAACAGAAAGCCCTCTCTCGCTTATTTTTGACCCTAGCCTGCGGCTCGGGCCCCAAACATCTGCGATATCGGCCTTTCTTGTTTTACAACCCTTGTATCGTAAATAGCTATTGTAAGACTGTTATTGTTATTAGTTACTTGCTAAGAAGGGGCAATAAATGTGTTTTGATTTTCTAATTATAATGTTCATTTAATTGTTTGATCTCAATACCAAATATTCGAAAATTTACCTATTTAAATAGTATTTTTTTGTTTTGAACTCATGTTCTATTTAACATTAGTTACCTGCCAAGAAAGGGCAATAAGGTGCGTTGGGGTAAGACTGAAATAGTTTATTTGACGGGGTAAGACTAAAAATATGCCTTTTGTACTGCACAAGGCATACTTTTAGTCTTCCCCGTCAAATAAACTATTTCAGTCTTACCCCAACGCACCTTACATGTACGTTTTGTTATTGTTATTAAGTATATTATTAATGTCGATTATAATATTAATGTGATTGTGATCACTTTTCTTACTTGAGAGAAAATGTTTTAATTACACTTTATGATGACTGAAAATAAAGCTGTTCCTTTAATAAAAACCTTAATGACGAGGTTTCATTGTACCTTAAACGTAGCTTTTCACGTCTGAAATATTCCCCCCAAAGGCGATTAGATAATATTCCTCGATTTATTTCTTGCTGATTTATCCAGATATATATATTTACCTGGCCTTAAAATTAGCATCTTATGCACTTAGATATTTTTTCCTCTGTTTATAGTTATGCAAAATTTAGATTAGACTTTTTTACCTGACTAATTTCTCGTGAAATGTGTCGTTTAGATAGTTTTGCCTGATTCTATTTCGACGACCATTTTGCTTAACCGACGCTAAATTCTAAGATATGCCAGTTATAGGTAAAATAATGAAAGCATCATATGGAAAACATGAAAATGTTTATATAAAATGCTTCATTTTCAAAATTGGTCCACAGATTTATTTTTAATTTTTTTTTTTCGAAAAAGTCCGAAGTTTTTTGGCTCTCCTGTAAAGTTAGCTCTGTGTCGCTTGGATCATTTTGCCTTTCCAGCGTCGATATACGTTTTCTTCACAAAATTAATCGTTTGGAAAGCATCTAAGATACAAGTATCTTAGATGCTTTCCAAACGATTAATTTTCTAATCTGCACCTACTTGAAGCATCTCTGTTTGGGCCTATGGGTGTCTAGTAGAGAATGCCATTAGGCATTAAGTTCGCCATTTGTACTGACTTTTGTTTTGTGTAATAAAGTTTATATAAATAAATAAAAACATATGCTTACTTGTCTCCTCCTGACCACAATGTGAGCAAAATGGACTTACTAAACCCATAATGTTCAGGTGTCTGTTAAGGCTATTATGTCCCGTGACTATGCCTGTTAAATAATATATCCATCTATCGTACTTAAGAATTGTGAGCTAAGTGAAAATAAACAACCTAAGCAGATTAAGAAGATTATCATAATCATGATGTTCCGACGATTTTACGGGCTTTGGAAATTTAATTATCGCCTCAAATTCATTCCAGCAAGAATAACGGACGAAACCCTCGATACAGGGTCTGGTTAATTTAATACTTAAGGATTATTATTGTACTCAGTTTTGATGGTAAAGTTTATGTCATTAACGAAGGTCCTGAGGTCAGAATTCGATGGCGAAGGAGATCATAGAAGCTTAATGGGTCTTCGCCACATATTTTTTATTTTAGGTTTCACGATTAACGCACTGAATTATTTATATGTGTTAGTTATAATCTTGCATCATCATCATCATATCAGCCGATAGACGTCTACTGCTAGACAAAGGGCTTCCCCAAAGTTCTCCACAACGATCGATCTTGCGCCGCCCTCATCCAATGTCCGCCCGCAATCCTAACCAGATCGTCGGTCCACCTTGTGGGCCACGCTGCGTCTTTCGGTCCGCGGTCGTAACCTTTCCGCCCCAACGGCCATCGATTCTACGAGCAATATGCCCCACCCACTGTCGCTTAAGTTTGCCGACTGTCTGTATATTTACAACCTTGGTTCTCTTTTATTTATAATTTGTACTTTTGTAAAATTCCAAACGTATATTGAAAATCATAGGTTTTCTATGGATCATTATTACAGGAAAAATTTAAACAGCGCGATGCGCCAGCAGTACAACCTGTTGGTAAAAATTTATTTGTCCTCTCATCCTGCCGAAACGGCGAGACGTATTTTAACCAATTTTGGTACAGAGATGGTTGGACATCCAAAGATGGTTAAAGGATACTTTTTACCAGACTATGGTAAAGAAAAAAATACACCGACGAACTTGCGTACACTTTAGGACCTACTTCCTAAAGCTAAAGAATAACTCCGTATTACTTTCCCAAGACATAAAAGTTTCCGCGCGTGTACAGCCCGTCCAGCACAACTACGCTTTGCGACTCTTGTCCCGCGAAATAGCATCGCCCGTCACTCTCTCACAGTACTATGAAGAAAGAGATAGGTAATATTTCTCGCGCGAGAAAAAGTCGCGTGTCACAGTTGTGCTAGAGGTGCAGGATTAGATAAGCGGCTAGCAGTGCCTTAGTTTTAATCTGGGAGTAAATCCTAATATAGTGGGAAACAATTTGTTATAAAAGTAATAAAGGTACATTCAGTAAAAATTAACCAAAGGCAGGAAAGTACATCATAGACAATGGATGTAGCAATTTCATAAGTATAATATTCTATAACTGAATTATTAGCAAAGCATCTCTGTTTCAGCTTGGCCCAAAAAACATTTTTATATCCGAATTCGAGTTTTCGGCCGTTATCGCCTACAACAGGCCTGTTTCTTAACCGATTCTCGTGAAATGTGAAATTTTAGTCGACACAGTTTTATGGAAATTTGACACTGGGCCGATCATTCGTGCACCGAAAACCCCGGGTATACACAATATATCACACATCCGAACCTTTTCTCTAAACAAAAGCAATTCTCTTAGGAACTGAATTATTTTGATTAAACTATAAACAAAAGCCAGTGAATCGGCCGCTGATAAATATCGCGATGCCCCGACTCAAAGGTAATAATTTAATCCACACTGCGGGATCCAAGAGCTAAGTTAGAGAGATTATTCTAGCTGAAGTTCCAGATTGTAACTAAGACTAGAGTGCGACCAGGGTGTTAATTAGAGTCTACCTTGAGATATCGCCCAATAAACGACATCTCAAACGCCAAAAAAACTTTAAAACGTGATGTTTGCTGCGTAAAGTGACATTCCACCGGATACATCATCATCATCATCATCAGCCTATTCTTGTCCACTGCTGGACATAGGCCTCTCCAACTGCACGCCATTGTAAGAGATCCTCGGCTACTCTCATCCAGCTTTTGCCAGCCACCCTGCACAGATCATCGCTCCACCTAGTCTGAGGGCGTCCCACACTACGCTCCCACCGGATACGATGAGGCGCAAACTTAACGCGCCCGGGTTGGCAAAGTGGCGATATACCTTAAAAAACTCCTACATAGTTATTACCGCAATTTTCGTGTTTTAAACTTGCCGAACAAGTACATACCGGCATTCCTTGCGGCGGAGCTGAGTTCCATGATGTTATTTGATGACGTTTTACAATTGAATACTGTTATATATGTATGCTTGTACATTCATTCTTCATTAACAACGTTGAACAATGTAAAAAAAGGTACAAATGGCTGGCCGGCCGGCATTTCTCTCATAAAATAATTAGAATAAAAGAAGAGGCCTTAATTAAAGGATGAAATGTTTCGAATTACTAATGAATGATTAAAACCCGACTGAAAATAACATTGAAAACGTTGATTAAACCTAAATCTTTGACCCGTGCGATCGCAGCATAACATTGCATACAAACTCAGTGCGATTTTCAGTCACCCTACATTAATAAATAAATAATAAATAAATAAATATCAGACAACCTCACACAAATCAACCTAGTCCCAAATTAAGCTCAAGAAGGCTTGTGTTATGAGTACTAGGCGACGATATACATACTTATATAGATAAATAAATACTTAAATACATAGAACATCCATGACCCAGGCACAAATATTCGTGTTCGTCACACAAATATTTGCCCTTGCCGGGATTCGAACCCGGGACCGTCGGCTCAGTAGGCAGTTGCTTAACCACTGCGCCAACCGCGTCGTCAAACATTATAGTAGGGTAGGCCACGATGCTAACCCGGGATTCACTCGAGCGTCATAGAGACCTATTGGGTTGCGAAGCTTAGATGATAAAAAGAAAAAAATGTCATATAAGATATACCTTTTCATCGGTGGGGGGAGCGGCTACAGAGTTTCAAAAATGTAAAAAAAAACTGTTGCATGGACATACTCGAGCGCGTCAGATATTGATAGCATCCATGTCCTACACATTTTTAAAGATGTACGCATGTTAAACTGATTGTTTCCATGATGGGGTAGGTCGTACTTGAGGGTTGAAAATGAAAAAAAAAAATTTTTCATCGGGCGCGTCAGATTTTCTAAGGGGATGTTAAGTGAACCTAAAAAAAGGCTCTTATATAATAATCTGACGATTTAGATGTGACGCAAACTCGTAGTTATTATTAGAATGTGCAAAAAAAATTCGCTATTTTGAAATACTCAAGCGCGTCAGATTAAGATATATATGGTTCATCTTGATGCCCTAGACGTGCTGTCTCATAATCTGACGATTATCTGGCGGGGTTCGCCTAATCTGACAATAGAAAAAATTAACAGGAACTTGTGACTCAGAGCACTCTCCAGAAACAGGAAAATGTGACTCGGAGCACTCCCCAGAAGCAGGGGCATGTGATTCGGAGCTATTCCCAGAAACTTCCGATGCACTGTCATATTCCATAATACTTTGCCGCCGCTGTTGTAAATACTTAAAGACTCGCGGTATTTTTATTGCTATAAATAATTTATAGCACTGTGCGTGATTTACTTGATTTGAAGATTCTCTCGAAAGTTCAAGATTATCGTATGTTGTTCGGGATTTTCGGAGAACCGGTTCGCTCCGACTATATTCTAAAATATTTACACATTTTTGTTCTGTTTCTAATGTAAATTTAATTGTTTTTTGTAAAGTAGTTTTACCACTAAATACACACTTTATATTAATATCACTCATAGTACAGCTTGCGGGAATCTTTTACAGCATAATCTTGACTGTGCAGTAGCCGATTTACGTACAAATGTACATGCGCAAATCCGCCAGTTTTGTTTTAAAAGTTGCCGGCAACTATAAATATTTAATAACTTTAGTGTTCTAAACAACATGATCAGCTGTCATGGCGTCATGGCAACAGAAACCAGAGTGGAATACAGGCATCACGTAACTGAACGCATTAAACTTTACGATGAATTTTTGTTACTTCGGCTAGTGGAAATCGTCAGATTATATATTTTCCGTTATCATAGATTCATTCCCTTTTAAATAAAAAAAAATTAGCCACGCTCGAGAATGTCGAGATGAAGTTTTTTTTTTACAACTTTGTAGCCCTCCGCCTTCTTTGCGTCACCTTTAAATTGTCAGATTAGAAGAATATACACGTTTAGCATGTAACTAACTCACCCTGCCTTAATCTGACGCGCTCGAGAATTTCAGATGAACAATTTTTTTTTACTAATCTGATCTTTTATCCTTGACGGGCGGCCATACATATGAGGCTCATATTTGGTGGAAGTACTTAACTGGGTACAAGGTATCCCCCTATATATTAATCTGCCGCGCTTTAGGTACTCCCGAAATCCCCTCTTCGGCTCTCCTACTATTATGTATAGTGTTTAAGTTAAGTATTTGTTTTGAATATAAAACCAAAAAACTCCACTAACTGATGATGGGATCATCAATTCCATCCTATTTCACACGCAGATGGTCCTGTAAAACTCTTTTATGAAATAAACTCAATTATATACAAATCAATGTCCTCAATCTTACGTCCTTGATATTTCCCATACACGAAAGAGCGTAACTGCTCAAATTTTCCTACATAAACCAGTCTTTTGTATACCTACGCAGGGCAGGTACTATTCAAAAGGGCAAAATGTTTGAGCTTCGGGAATAAGCAATGGCTTCATGCCTCACCAGCCACCCCGGCGCAAGAGTAGCGTGAACATATTGGATATAATTCATGCTTTGCCGTTCAAACGCTGTGAAAGAAAATCCCTTTTGATTTCGCTCGTGCTTTCGTGAAATTAATTTTGAAAACAACTGCCGGAATGTTTTGAAAGCGAATACGGAGTTGCAATAAAAAATTAAACACAGCGCTAGCTACTTATTTGAGAGTTCTGTGGATATTAATGTTCAACGTTTTTGCGTCAAAAGTTCTCGAAAACAGGTCAGCGTCAGTTATAGTACATTATGATACAAGTGTGCTAAGTTGGTCATTACAGTCGAGGCGGATTTGCAGCCCGAGCCGTAGGCGAGGGCGTAATAGAGCCGAGAGTGTAATGACCAAATGCACACGAGTTTCATACGACGTTTTTCAACACACTTGCGAGGAAAAAAACACCCGTTTATAAATGAAATATTTAATTTTTAAAACAAATTGTGAAAGTACAGTTATTGAAATGATACACAGTGGATTTCGATCGCATTTGTACAGTATGTTTTAGCCTTCGTTGAACGTAAATTTTCGTATTTTTTTAACTATGAATGTGAATTTTGAATGATCGTGGTATTATGTTTTTAGTGTTAGCAATTTTTACTAACAGCATTTTGCCGTGATTTTCTATGTCTTTTGTAGCAATATTACTCAGTTCCTGACGTCTACATGCTCCAGTAATACCTACCGAATATTAACGAGACCTGAAAGTAAATAAAATACATATTTAGTTACTACTGCCTGCAAATTACCTAAGCATGTCTGGGCGGATGTCCAGTTATTTTTGTAACAAAAATATTTGAAATCAGTCTAGTCGTTTAGACTTGACATGGCTTGCCAAACAATACATACACACTTACCTACATAGATATATAACATATATAAAATAGTTGAGTAGATGAGTTAGCCTCATGAGTAGCCGTTTTAATTTTTTATAAACATAATCTTTCAGTGTACAGAAATTTCGTAGGTATTTAAATAAAATAACAATTTCAACTGACCTTTTTTGCTAGGTACTGGCTATCCGGTTCTTCTTTCAGAAACTTTTCGATGTCCTTTGAGGACAATACTTTAAATTTTTTACTTCTGTAACCATCTGAGCGCCTCTTCAAGACCGCAATCAGATTGTTTTTATGTCAATACTATTTTTGTTCCGAACAGTGCTTTTTAACATGGAGTAGATAGACCACAGCGAGGTAAGCTTATATTTATTTGCTAGCTCATAATAATAAGCTAAAAATACGTTTTCCTAGAACAAATGGGCTTTTTTGCTGGATTTCCAATGAATAAAATTTTCATAGGCTATTGGATACTTTGCATTAGATTTCAATGGCAAGAGGCTGTCAGTAGCATTTTTTGCATCATTAAGTATTTCCGGAGGCATCAATTCCACATCTAAAATCTTCTTCATTACTAGAACTCGACATATTTGTAAATCTAATCAGTCACAAACTAAGTACAGCGATAAACTCGAATAAACAAATTTCATGCAAAGAAAAATGGCGCGGAGATTTATTTTTTATACGCCTTCCATTGGTTGAAATAGTTATGCGCGCGCAGGTGCAAAATGGAAGCAATGACGAAACCGTCAAACAGCCAAATATTAAAAATATAATAATATTTATATTTAATTATTCCTAATGCAAATTAGTGTCAATTACATGACAAGATTAAATAATTTCATGAAAATAATTTTTAATTATTGCGTTTAATGCATTACAATTACTTTATTCACAAAAATTTTGCTTATTATATAAAAGTAAAAACTCTTTGTTGAAATTTAAAAAAAAACTGTAAAGTAAAAAACACTAGTGCGTAATAGAAAAGTCAAAAGCACGCGTGTTTTATAGGATACTTTATGGCCATAGAAACAGTTTAATATGGACCACTTTACGAGCAAGTGTGTTGAAAAATATTTATAATTGTTTTTAGTTTCGTCAGGCAGGCTATTTGGAATTCGAGGGTTATTTGGTAGTAAGCAAAGTGTAGGTTTTAAGCCCAAATATATATTTTCTCATCGCTATAGTTGGAACAAAATAAATGTTCCAACCTTAACACTATGTACAGTCCACACAACACCGCACAACCTTAACAGTTTCAGTGGTAAAAAATGTTCGGGTTAAAGACCTTTTGTACTTTTTTTATTTTAGTCATAAATTATCCCCATGCGTCCTATGCTCAAACATTGCTCGTAGAACCAAAGGCTGTTCCCCACAAGATTTGATGAAAGAGGTCGGGTGGCCGGTGGCCTTGTGAAGGACAAGGTGGAGTCTGCTAGATACAGGCTGTGCAATGGACGTCTTTTTGCAGTTGTTATTTCAGTCTACTTTTCGGCTCAGGCTGCATCTGTCATCTATCAGAGATTTGCGAGGAAGCCGAGGGGAGCGAGGATCCATAGCGAAGTCTTTTTCAAAGAACCACGAAGCCTATCGGCACTGGTCTCGGAGAAAGTAAGTAAAAATGGCATTGGGGTAAGCTAAACATGAAGAACCGAATGGTCGACGGGTATGATTCTTACAAACTGATAGACGAATCGAAGATCGGCCTCCGGCACTATGGACTGACGACTGACCTAAAGCCGCCTGAAGTCGATAGATGCTAAATAGTGTACAGCTGTTCATTATGAAATACCAAAACTAAACCTCTACGTGTTCAAGTTATTGCCGATTAATTAAAGCATTTTTATTTTTTTCTTTGGGAAAAGCATGTAAATCTTATAGTAGGAGAGCCGAAGAGGGGATTTCGGGAGTACCTAAAGCGCGGCAGATTAATATATAGGGGGATACCTTGTACCCAGTTAAGTACTTCCACCAAATATGAGCCTCATATGTATGGCCGCCCGTCAAGGATAAAAGATCAGATTAGTAAAAAAAATTGTTCATCTGAAATTCTCGAGCGCGTCAGATTAAGGTAGGGTGAGTTAGTTACATGCTAAAACGTGTATATTCTTCTAATCTGACAATTTAAAGGTGACGCAAAGAAGGCGGAGGGCTACAAAGTTGTAAAAAAAAAACTTCATCTCGACATTCTCGAGCGTGGCTAATTTTTTTTATTTAAAAGGGAATGAATCTATGATAACGGAAAATATATAATCTGACGATTTCCACTAGCCGAAGTAACAAAAATTCATCGTAAAGTTTAATGCGTTCAGTTACGTGATGCCTGTATTCCACTCTGGTTTCTGTTGCCATGACGCCATGACAGCTGATCATGTTGTTTAGAACACTAAAGTTATTAAATATTTATAGTTGCCGGCAACTTTTAAAACAAAAATGGCGGATTTGCGCATGTACATTTGTACGTAAATCGGCTACTGCACAGTCAAGATTATGCTGTAAAAGATTCCCGCAAGCTGTACTATGAGTGATATTAATATAAAGTGTGTATTTAGTGGTAAAACTACTTTACAAAAAACAATTAAATTTACATTAGAAACAGAACAAAAATGTGTAAATATTTTAGAATATAGTCGGAGCGAACCGGTTCTCCGAAAATCCCGAACAACATACGATAATCTTGAACTTTCGAGAGAATCTTCAAATGAAGTAAATCACGCACAGTGCTATAAATTATTTATAGCAATAAAAATACCGCGAGTCTTTAAGTATTTACAACAGCGGCGGCAAAGTATTATGGAATATGACAGTGCATCGGAAGTTTCTGGGAATAGCTCCGAATCACATGCCCCTGCTTCTGGGGAGTGCTCCGAGTCACATTTTCCTGTTTCTGGAGAGTGCTCTGAGTCACAAGTTCCTGTTAATTTTTTCTATTGTCAGATTAGGCGAACCCCGCCAGATAATCGTCAGATTATGAGACAGCACGTCTAGGGCATCAAGATGAACCATATATATCTTAATCTGACGCGCTTGAGTATTTCAAAATAGCGAATTTTTTTTGCACATTCTAATAATAACTACGAGTTTGCGTCACATCTAAATCGTCAGATTATTATATAAGAGCCTTTTTTTAGGTTCACTTAACATCCCCTTAGAAAATCTGACGCGCCCGATGAAAAATTTTTTTTTTTCATTTTCAACCCTCAAGTACGACCATCCCCATCATGGAAACAATCAGTTTAACATGCGTACATCTTTAAAAATGTGTAGGACATGGATGCTATCAATATCTGACGCGCTCGAGTATGTCCATGCAACAGTTTTTTTTTACATTTTTGAAACTGTAGCCGCTCCCCCCACCGATGAAAAGGTATATCTTATATGACATTTTTTTCTTTTTATCATCTAAGCTTCGCAACCCAATAGGTCTCTATGACGCTCGAGTGAATCCCGGGTTAGCATCGTGGCCTACCCTACTATTACGAACACTGTGGTACAACGACTGCAACTCCAACGCAAAATGCAACAAGTTCAAATCTAGTCTTCTCTCCATTTGTACATTTATTTCACGGATTTTGCATCCCGCCTCAGTAATTAAATTAAATCTCTGAAGGAATAATATCTTCGTTTGGAGCGCGTCAAAATTCCAGTGCTACATCCAGGCAGCGAGCAATTTCATTAGATTTAAGTCTCTGGGTGGTACAATTTTGAAGCGACAGTTGTCATTTACGTGGACATTTGCGTGGACGTGAAAATAGTAACTTGCAGTATGTTTTCAGGAGGTGCCTACTGAGCCGTCGGTCCTGGGTCTGAATCCCGGCAAGGGCTAATATTAGTGGGAACTGGAATATTAGTGCCTGGGTCATGGATGTTATTTATATTTAAGTATTGTAGTTATCTATATAAGTATGTTTATCGTCGTCTAGTGTCCATACCACAAGCCTACTAGTGCTTACTATCGGACTAGATCGATTTGTGTGAGGTTGTCCGATATTTATTTATTATTCCTCATTTCCTCTTTAAGTGCCATATCCTCCTTGGTATGTCGGGGACTGCAGTCCAAAAGTCTCCCCCGGAAATCCACACTATTGAACTAAAAATCGATATAAGTATAGCGGATAGCCTATAGGTATAAAATGGATTTTTCTTTGTGCAATACATAGTTTTGCAACATTTACAATAAAAATATTCAATTGCGTAATAGTAATTTTTTTTTAAATGAGATAAAAATACCCTCTGATAGTATCTCATACGTGTATCGTAAGGGAATATTTCCCAAACATGATAAACCATTTTTGCACCATTGATATAAAGTACGAAATCGTGTAACGCAATCATCAATCCCACAAAGCTCCTCTATTTGGGGATGTAGGTCGAATAGTTCTGCGGTTTGCTCCCTTTTTGGTTATAGGGTTTTCGATGCGATTTCGCAATGTTTTGGTCTTGTCATTAAAATTCCTACTTTATAAGAGTAACACGTTTTGCATGAAAATAATTTACAGCTTGGTGCCGTGACCAGGATAATATTATTTTATTTTTGTTATTTTTATATAGATCGAGCGCTGTGATTTTTTTCTACAAAAAACTTTCATTTTTGGTTTTATTGTTTGTTTTATTATATAGTTGGTAGTAGATTTAGTTGTGTTTTTCTACTGGCCGAAATTTTCAAAAATCGGGTAATAATTTTGATTTATACATAACGTTTTTATGACAAAATATAAATATATATAGGGACAACAAATCAAACAAACGTAAACAATCTTACACAAATCCACCTAGTCCCAAACTACGAGTAAGTAATGCTTGCATTGTGGGATGGGTAGTCCATGATCCAGGAACAAATATTCGAGTTCATCACACAAATATTTGCCCTTGCCGGTATTCGAACCGGCTCAGTAGGCAGCTGTACTATAAACTGTACCAACCGCGTCGTCAAAATACATAATCTTCATTAACTATGACATATAAAAGGAGCCAGTGTATTTCTCTGTGAATATAACACACGATTTAAATAGTGCATCGTTTTGTTGGCATAATATAGAAAAATGTAAACTAAGTAAGTAAAATGCATTGTTACACTCATGCTCCAAGTCCGTAATCTTTTTAAATAAAGTTCCCCTTTTCAACTTTTCAGGCTAACGAGCTGACTGCACATCTGCCATTGCAAACGTCAGGGCGCTAATTCGAGTGTATTTTGAGATATCACAAAATAAGCGCTTTTTCAGGTATATGCCAAGTATAACGTATTTAACAGTCTTAAAACGCCTTCTTCTCGTCCGACGTCTTGTCGTTAAACTTATATGCTTTTCCCAATTTGTATTACATTTGTGCTATAAAGATTAAATTAATTAATTAAACGCGAAGTTTGCCATTCGAGCTGCATAAAGTGATGTTTCACGTTACTACCCAGTAAAGTTAAATTTGCGCCTGGTGTCGCATATGAAATGAACTTTTATTTTGAACTTTTATTTTGCGTGATTTTAGGTACATAAACATACTAACACGTACATTAGGGTATCACTAAAATCCACCGAATAACAGCATGCAAACAATCATATTAGACACTCTCTCTCATAAATGAGGCACAAACTTAATGCGACCAAGTTGCCGAAGCGGCGATATACCAGGTATATCGCCATTTCGAAGATCTCTCCGAAATATCAGAGATATATATGGAATTGGGGCCCAGTACATATTTTATTTTCCAAGAAACGTAAACAAAGGCAATGAGGATTTATTAAGTCTGAGGGCGGTAAAAAGTTCAACAATAAATTCAAAAGCGCAGACGGTTCGAGCATAAAATGTACTTATACACTAAGAAATACTGCTGGTAAGAGAAAAAGTCTACACGGGTATTACGCGAACTTAGTTGTTGTTTCAGCTACAGTAAGTGCCCTTACCATGAGTTAACGTGACCGTATTCGCTAGCGACAGCGTAAACGAATTGTATGGAGAATAGTACAGCGTACCTAGCGGTTACTTTATAGAACTAAAACTCTCCAGGGTACTAAAGTAGAGTTCATGACAAGATATACCATTGCGACTAGTTTATCCCTGATATATTTGGGATATACCCAAAACAAATAACACCCCATTTTTTTGTTAGAACTGTAAAATATAGGCCAATTTTACATACTAATTTCATCCGTTTGTTAATTAGATACGTTGAATTATTCCTCAGTAAGCATTTTTTTATGACATCACGATTGGCTGGAATTGTACTGCATAACGACAAGGGCGTGGAAAAAAAAATCACAGGTGTCATATTAGTATTACTTGTTATGGACGGTTTTGGCCCGGAAGCTGCACTTTGTGATGGAAGCAAGCCGTTTTGCACAGTGATAATATAGACCAAAATAAACGATTTCACTCGAGGCGAAATTAGTTTCACCCCTTAGGATAAGAGATGGCGCCACTTATTCAAAAAAGTTTAAAAAATTGTAAATCCTGAACGGATACTCCGATTTTGACGAAAGAGGTGCCAAACGGCAGATAATTACCCAATTTAACATAAAAAAATTGAAAACAGGTAAAAAATTATTTTCGATACCCAAAAAATTATAATTTCTGAAAAAATATTTAAAATTTGTGATTTTTTGGAATTTTACTCGTAAAAATGTATGTACATGGTACTTTTTTTATTTATTTATATTAAGATACAACTAATTTTACATTTATGAAAAAAGACCGCATATCATTAGCTCGTATAGTTTCAAAGTTATTGAAGAATACAGACATGGCGCCGCTGGGTCAAAAAATCTTACAAAAAATCTAAAACCTCAACGGATATTCCGATTTTGATAATTATGGTGCTAATCGACAGATAATTACTTAAATTAGTTTTAAAAATAAAATAAAAATTCAAATAGGCAAAAAGGAATAATAAAAAAAAACACATTTAGCAAAAAAGAATTAATTTTTTTGGGGGCTTTATGTAATTTCATACAAAAAATGTATGAATGTATGGCTTTATTTTACTTATGTATATTGTAACACTATTAATTGATCGATTAATAACAAACCGCATGTCAAGAGCTTGTACAGTTCCAAAGTTATTGAAGATTTTACTATAGGGTGCTGCCGGTGCGATGTTGCCGCCGCACGTGCAACTTATGTACATGTATTTATAAAAGTATTCTCCCGTTTCGAAGGTACTGATTGCTCTGAAAATATAACCACAATTGAAAGTACAAATAATAATCATCACAAGTAGCACACAACACACTTATATCCCTTAAAACAGCTTAAATTAGAGTTTTAACGGGTGAATAGGCTCTTATACAACCTGTTTGCTAATGTCACAAGTATATTTTACTTAATTTACATTTTATTTTCACTAAACTTTGCATTATAATGTAACGTGCAAGTTAGGCCGTTGCATCGGCTGCAACAACGCATTTTGCCACAGCCCGATTTGCACCCATAATGACTGTTCTATTGTGATTTGTGGATCGCACCTGCAACCTGCTTCCAACGCCATTCGACTCCCAAAAAGAAAGGACTTGGGACTGGATATATATCCACATTAGACGTTTTTTTCACATTTGGCTCGCTTAAAACGCTACACGCAGAACATGTTGTTCAATGGCAGCTGATGTAGTCGGCGTAAGGCTTGTCGCCAGCTCTGTGAAAGCATCGAAGCATTCAAATTGTAGTCGTCAGTGCGACGGTCGTACTAGTAGCAGTTTACAAAACAGTTATTACTTTAATGATGACTGCACTTCAAGGCTTTTACAGAGTATGACAAAACGTCTCAATACAATAAGAAAAGATACCTGTTTTAAAACATGCATGTTATACCCTGAAATAACTACTGCTTTTGAAAATACATCGCTATCTATAGAAATTCTCTCTGGATACGTAATGGCTCATGTGAAACGGTTACTTAGGGCCATTTTTGCTTCTTTTTTTGGGGTGTGTTTACATAATTAATGTCATTCATTATTACCTATAACAAAAATGTTTATTTACCGCAATTAAGTCCCGTTTTATTATTTTAATATAATGTGTGAAAATCGTGTAAGATTCAATCAAAGTCTATATTAATGTCATTCATTGGTTCTCAATTAATCGTAACGTTGTTGGTCCCAGATTCACATGCAGGCTATACGATGCTCCAACAGAGCATATATTATTACTGTTAATGCGATTCGAATTGATCTGTTTAAACTAAAAAACACTAAACTAAACAAGCTTGTGTCCATTTCAGCTGCCATTGAATACCGTTTCATGCAAACCAAGTGTGGGTTCACGTTTTAATTTGGAAATATCGAGGCCCAAGTCCTTATTTTGGGAATGAAACGGCATCAACACAAGGACAATGCGTTGTTGTTGCTGATGCAACGGTCTAACTTGCACGTTACAATGCAAAGCCTGCAAAGACCAAAGTGAAAATAAAACGTAAAGTAAGTAAAATATTGATTCAGAAATGCTATTTAGCATCTAATATACTTGTGATATAACCAAACAGGTTGTATAACAGCCTTGTCACCCGTTAAAACTCTAATTTAAGCTGTATAAGGGATATAAGTGTGCTACTTGGGATGATTATTATTTGTACTTTCAATTGTGGTTATATTTTCAGGGTAATCAGTACCTTCGATGCGGGAGAATACTTTTATAAATACATGTACATAAGTTGCACGTGCGGCGGCAACATCGCACCGGCACCGTATAGTAAAATCTTCAATAACTTTGGAACTGTACAAGTTCTTGATATGCGGTTTTTTATAAAACGAGCAATTAATAGTGTTATAATAAACATAAGTAAAATTAAGCCATATTCATATATTTTTTTATATGAAATTACATAAAAGTCCAAAAAAAATGTTTTTGTTTTCAAAATGTGTGTTTTTTTTGTATTTATTATTACTTTTTGCCTATTTGAATTTTTTATTTATTTTTTAAAACTAATTTAAGTCATTATCTGTCGATTAGCACCATAATTATCAAAATCGGAATATCCGTTGAGGTTTTAGATTTTTTGTAAGATATTTTGACCCAGCGGCGCCATGTCTGTATTCTTCAATAACTTTGGAGCTATACGAGCTAATGATATAAGGTTTTTTTTCATAAATGTAAAATTAGTTGTATATTAATATAAATAAATAAAAAAGTACCATGTACATACATTTTTACGAGTAAAATTTCAAAAAATCACAAATTTTAAATATTTTTTCAGAAATTATAATTTTTTTGGGTATCAAAAATAATTTTTTACCTGTTTTCAATTTTTTTTATGTTAAATTGGGTAATTATCTGCCGTTTGGCACCTCTTTCGTCAAAATCGGAGTATCCGTTCAGGATTTACAATTTTTTAAACTTTTTTTGAATAAGTGGCGCCATCTCTTATCCTAAGGGGTGAAACTAATTTCGCCTCGAGTGAAATCGTTTGTTTTGGTCTATATTATCACTGTGCAAAACGGCTTGCTTCCATCACAAAGTGCAGCTTTTTTTCATAACAAATAGTACTATATTGTCACAATCAAATTGTTTATCCATACTAATATTATAAATGCGAAAGTGCGTCTGTCTGCCTGTTACCTCTTCACGCTTAAACCGCTGAATCGATTTTGATGAAATTTGGCATGGAGATAGTTTAAGATCTGAGGAAGGACATAGGATAGTTTTCATCCTGGAAATTATCCCTAAAAAGATTGAAAAGTGAGTAAATAATTCATGATGACATTGATGACCCTGTAGGAAATGTAATGATTAGACCAAAAGCACAATTGCTCTTACATTTGCTTAGGCGCTTTTAATAATCCCTTTCATTAATTAAGGTGATTAGGTGGATATCTATCGTGTTGTACGAGGTTGCTCCCATACTTCCAAGTTCCACGCGGACGTAGTCGCGGGCAAAAGCTAGTTGCGGTATAAAAATTACCATAGGTCGTAAAAAATTGGTATATATCCTAGTTAGTGGTACGTATTTGAGAAAATGCATGCAATGCAATGTACAATGAGCTGCAGAATTGCATGGCCCATTTATGAATGAATTCAATTCTGCAGCCCATAGTACCTATTTGAGATGAGAAAACGAAACCAAGGACAAAATCTAGACTTAAAATATGGAATAGTATTTATGTCGAGGAGTCATCTAGACTATATTATAAAATTCTAGATTTGTATTGAGAATCAGTTTTATATGGAGAGAAGTCATTATTTTAGGAAAAATCGTAATAGCGCGAAGTAGGATCGTCTTTAAGCAACATCCAATTAGATTCAATCGTATACAGCAAAAATTCACTAAAATGCAAAACTAACCGGGATATATTTCAGTCGCTTGGCACTTGTTACTTGACATTATGTAAATACGTGCAAACTAACGGATTTTGCTGCAATCTGTTTCGGTGCAAAACTGCAGGTTTCTTTGAAAATGCTTTATATTTTAATGTCTAAATTATCACATTAAGAACTTCAAAACTTGGTGTGAAATATAGCTGCTGGCACTAATTGTGTAATAAAGTATCAATTGATAGTAAGTTTAATTTAGGATTACATAACTATCGACCTAATCTGATAGACCTCAGAGAGAGAACTCCATCTAAATGTCCAGTGGTCTTTACGACTTTTATTGTAAAAAGTAAATTATTCAACTCTTTTGCGAGTTTTGTAAATTAATTTACTTTCTTTATTTAGCGTTATTAAAGGTGAAAAATGAAGGTGCCCTTAAAACTTATCTAGACTTTTTTGAAGACAAAGATGGTAAATATAATTAAAGTTTATTAAAGTTTATTAAAAAATATTTAATTCAAAAATGTTTTTATTCAGTAAATGTTTATTTAACTGCATGTATATAATAGATATGTATGACAGTATATGACATAAATTTAATGAATATGTATAATGAAATGATACAGAATGGTCATAAAGATATTGTAAACTAGCTTTAGGTTATTTAGTTTTAAGATATTGCTGTGCCCTTGCAGGGTTCATGACCGCTACTGTAAACCTTCTATAACATCTACTTGTACCTGCATGAATGCAATAAAGTACTTTGACTTTGACTTTGACTTTGAAAGTACACGTGTAATTAGAAAAACCTAATTAATTTAATCTGAACATCATCTGGATATTGTTTAAGCAGCTAGTTGAAATATATTTTTCTCAAACATACAATGAAATGTCGTCATGCGTTAAAAGAACAGGCTTCGAAGTATCACGTTTCGAGAGAACTATAAAGTAATTTCGTACAAGATTAAAAGGCTAAGTCGGGACAAAAAATTTTGAAACATGGCGTCTATGGTTATGAAAAGGCTAAACAGCTGATTTATATTATTACGTCTATACCTACTCACCCGGCAAGCCCTTCTATCCCTTTTGCAGTAATGTACTACATGAGTTTGTTAAGGTGGCACAAATAACTGAGTGATGCTAATGATCTTGGCCGGTTTTTAGGAATCCGTACACAAAGGGTAACAAACGGGACCCTATTACTATAAGACAGTTGAAATTTTCACAAATCATGTGTTTCTGTAGCCGCTATAACAACAAATACTAAAAACAGAATAAAATAAATATTTAAGTGGGGCTCCCATACAACAAACGTGATCGGTTGCGTTAATTTTGCAGCTCATTTGTATGCGGCGCCACACACCAGGTGCAAACTTAACTTAACCCGGCCAGTTAAGATGAAATAAGTATTTGCACGGAACTCTCGGTGCGCGAGTCAGGCTCGCATTTGGCCGGTTTTATATGATAAACCTTTGACAACAGAGGCACAGACATTCTATAGAGTGATGACAATGCAATTGAGTTTTACTGTATACCTACTCTGAAAAGATACTGAATCAGAGAGCTCATAAAAAGGAAATGCAAACACACGGAACTAAAGCTGCGGTCATGTCAAACTGTCAAGAGATATTTCCCGAGAGAGAGGTTCTTCAGCTGTTTTTAATTGACACGTACAAAAAAATTTTTTTTTAATGTGAAGAACAGTAAAGTTGACTTGAATAACGTTAGACCACGCTAACTGTTGCAAGAAAATGAAATATCACACCATACTAAACTGACTCACTTTGTATGGTTTGACAGTTCATTTGCTTTGAAGAGTTAGCGTTGTCTGACTCTAACATCCCATGATAAGGATGGTAACTCGCCTCAACGCAAGTAAAAATCCACCTTAGTAATAATTAACGCTCATTTCAATAGATGATGTTTTACACAGTTACATACGCAACCTATTTTGGATTTTTTAACAGATTTTTTAAATTTTCTTTAAAATTGTTTGGTATCATGATGCAGGAAGGATACGTGAACGTCAGGAAAACAAACGTGAATGTGTAACAATCGGATCTTATTTTCCGATGTAGGTATATACAAGACAAAGAGTCACAAGTTCCAAACAGCACGTTTTTTCTTGAACAGACATAGAATATACGAATACGTGCAAATTAAATAAAAGCTTGTAAAAATGATTAGTTAAAAATGTGAAACTTGACTGTTCTTTAGTTTGAGAAACGTGAAACGTCTCAATAAAATGTTGCGGGTAAGAACTTAATTAAAATAATTAATGGTGTTAATGAAACATATATTATACGGTGTGCCACCGGAGAATATAAATTCGAAACACCTAAAAAAATTTTTTTTCTCACGATCAAAATGGTTAAGCCAAAGCAAAAACCCATATTTATGAACTATCAATAATCAATTATAAAGTAAAAAAAAAATGCTCATTTCGCCAAAACGGATCGACGAATTTTACGACCTTTTGATATTTACAGTGGCAGAGTACATGGTCACGATGGGATGTAGTATTCGACAACACCAAAAAAAAAGCTTTGCCATTTCTTCCTGTACATTTCTTAAACCGAACTCTCTCACTCTCTGTCCTAGTTTGAAGTTACCCGACGATCAAAGGTTCGGGAGCCATTATCTTTTTATGTCCGCCAAGACTATTTTGACAAGACAAAAAGGGTGGTGGCCACCGACCTTAATAAAACCGCTCTGTAAATATGCCTTATTTGCCTGGGTTTTGTGGTTAAATACAAAATACATATTTAGTGGTTTTGTTGGGAGGTTTATTGTGCACTATACTTTCACAAATAATGCCCAGGGGTTCAGACTTAGTACTATATTTTTATAGTCGGGTCATCTGGCAGAAAATTGTTTTACAAAAATTGTTTGGACGTAATGTTTCGCATAATACTTATTTCACAGAAATTTTCTGCAGCTAAAACGGGAACAATATTTAAAAATGTTTTGGTGTATCCTGTTAGATTCGGGTAGGTTAGGTTAGGTTTATTTTATAAATTTTCAATAAACTCAATGGTGTCCGTAATTATGCGAAATCATTAGTAAACCGTTTTTTCCACATAAACTATGTTAATATTTATACGTTTTTTGGCCTCCTTATAATCACTCAAGTTTTTTTTTTAGTAATGTCAACAACGACACAACGAATAGTGAGGAGTAGTTGAAACGATTCTTGTTTTCAACCAAATACTAACGCTAACTTTTAGGAAAGTTTTTTCTTTTTGTACCATCCTGCATAATATGGTTTTCTTACGATTCGAGCTGCATTAAATAATATTAACAAACTGTATTTTAACGATAAATAATATATATTGCCAAAGTAGACATATATAGTGCTGCTGCTATGTCGAACATTTGTCATTAGAAATGTCGAATTTACTAACAAAAGCCCCCAAAAATAGCATAGTAGTCCAATTTTCGCCACACGTGTTAAATGCACGATTTATCATTTCCCTCCGACCGGCAATTAGGCACTTTTGTCTGAGTACAATTAGGGCAAAATTGCTGGTCACCATGCGTCAAGAAGGGAATAATTCAACGGAGCATTGCAATATCTCAAATTGAGCAATATCTCAGATTCACTATGGTACGATATAGTTTTTTTGTGAAATTGATAAGTTCTTGTTTAGGAGATAACATAACATATTATATGGTAAAATTTAAAACATTGCTCGCTCATGTTATCAAATTTGTGTTTCGGTATAATTATGTCTCACAATTTTGTAATTTACACCCGTAGGTAGAGTATGGTGCACTAGGCAGAACGATCATTGAAATGAATGAATTCTTAGGAAGTTTTGCTAGCGCAAATATTGATGCCGCATTCAATGGATATTAGTAATTGCCATTATGTCATTTACGTAACGGCGTAACGGTGAATGCCCACTACTTCGCGATATGCTTTAGTGGTGATATTAGAAACAGATTTTCACTAGGCCATATGACTCACCATTTACTCATCATCATCATCATCATCATCTCAGCCATAGGACGTCCACTGCTGAACATAGGCCTCCCCTTTGGACTTCCATATATACCGGTTGGAAGCGACCTGCATCCAGCGCCTTCCGGCGACCTTTATAAGGTCATCTGTCCATCTTGTAGGTGGACGTCCTACGCTGCGCTTGCTGGTCCGAGGTCTCCACTCGAGCACTTTACGGCCCCATCGGCCATCTGCTCTGCGTGCTATGTGGCCTGCCCATTGCCACTTCAACTTGCTAATCCGGTGAGCTATATCGGTCACTTTAGTTCGTCTACGGATTTCCTCATTTCTGATTCGATCACGTAGAGACACCCCGAGCATAGCCCTCTCAATTGCTCGTTGAGCGACTTTGAGCTTTGAGATGAGGCCGATAGTGAAAGACCACGTTTCGGTGCCGTAAGTCATCACTGGTAACACACATATTGGTTGAAGACTTTCGTCTTGAGGCACTGAGGTATGTCGGATGAAAAGACATTGCGTAGTTTCCCGAACGCTGCCCAGCCGAGTTGGATTCGGCGGTTGACCTCTTTCTCGAAGTTGGACCTACCTAATTGGACCACTTGTCCTAGGTAGATGTATGAGTCAACAACTTCGAGTACCGAGTTTTCAACAGAGACTGGGATGGGCACAACCTTGGCATTTGACATGAGTTTCGTCTTGTCCATGTTCATTTTTAAGCCCACCCGTTGAGAAACTCGATTGAGGTCATCGAGCATCATGCTGAGTTCCTCCATCGACTTTGCCATGACTACGATGTCGTCGGCAAACCGAAGGTGAGTGATGTATTCGCCATTGATGTTGATACCATTTACTACTTTACGCTTATCAAAGTAGTATATTTTACCTCACTCATAAAAAAATAAACAATAAAGTAGAAATATAGTGGCCATGTCTCTGATAAATGTTAGTGTCATATTGAATTAGGGCCAAACCAACTTTTTGCTTTTCACACTAAATTTACTTCTGATAGTCACGCTTGTAATTTCCCGACCAAAGATGTTTTGTTTTCAAGGAGGAGGGGAATGATTTTGTTTTTCGCCAAATGTATTGTCTACATGTTTAATGGTGTCTAATGGGGTGGAAAAATCTTCCATTATGCTTGGTATGGAAATGTGTTCTTTATCACCTAATGTCTGTTTGACTTAAGCTCGTATGAGTTGGAGTGAAAAGAACCTTTTAAGTAAGCTTTTTTCGCGAGCAAAAACAAATTTGGAACTTTTAATTAGTGGCTCTATGAGCTGTACCTACGTTGCAAGTTTTTTTCGAAATGGCTGAAATTTGTAATTTAACAAACCCCACAATTAAAATAAAGTCTAGAAATTGCCTCGACAAAAGGAATATAATTATATATATAGGAGTATAAATCTATCTATATGTACATATAATAAAGCTGAAGAGGGTCAAAAGTTTGTACATGGAAGATAAAAAGTTGGCGGGGGATACTTTAGAATCGATAATAATTAATAACACGTGCCAACAGTTTTGTCTGTCTTTTTACCTGTTTGTCTGTTGTTTGACCGCGCATCACGTGTAAAAACGGCTCAACAGATTTTGATGAAAACTTCATTATCCTGTCAAGAAATTCCCGGCCATAGTATGGGCTATAAAAAAATTACCAATAAAAGGGGGTATCCACTACACTCGATTGAGTTAAGTTTGCACCAGAATCTTATGGCGTTACTCAGGAATAAGGTGCAAACATTTTTCAAACACGTGCTACGACTATCGAGTACCCCGATAAACTAATATGTATATAAAGAAATTAAGAAATTAATATGTTGTGACATGAATAGCCACTGAGGAATGATTTTGCCAAATTAATTCTAAGTTTAGAAGAGGGGGTACGGATATCAACAAAAAAATAATAATCGCTGCTACGTTGCTGCCTGGTGGCAAAACGGCTCGCACAACATTCAAGATCCTAATAGATTTGGCCAGCACGGAAAGTCCTGTCCTGTCCTGCGGGGTATCTGTGATGAAGCAAAACTGACACAGACCGATTTACACGCGTGCGGAGCTGTGGGCACAGCTCACAAAATTTCACGAGAATCGGTTGAGAAATGCGACCTGCAGGCGAGAACAGCGGGAAATCCGGACAAACGGACAACCGGACATAGGAAAGACTTCTCGGCCATTAAAATATTGTCAAGGAGTTACCTAGGTGAATGTGTTTTTGATTAACTTCAGAATATCAAAACAGAACATGGAAAAAAGCAAAAAATGTGCGCCATTGTTCGTTTTCTTTGTATGATTGTTTTCATTACCTATTTTTTATATATTAGAACCGTCCCATCTGAATACAAGGAAAATAATTAACCCTAATGGAGAAAATAAATGAAACGAAATTGTATGTAATCGTATGAAAACTTTCGGGAGATATATGTATTTAATTATTGTATCAAAACATATCGGGCCTGACAATGTCACGTGAGCGTAAACCGCTTGACACAATAATTAAAATCTTATGTGATAATTTCGGTGTGGGCAGAAACGGATTTTATCAAATGTTTCCAGCAAACTAATAAATATGCAACAGTAACCGACCCACGTTTCGATGTTAAAAATTCTCACAACTCGAAAACGGATCGAAACAACATGCTTGCGAACCTTCACATTTTCGCCCCGATATTAAAATAGCTTTAGAGTGGTAAAAAATAATATTAGGTATAGAATTTTAATTGAAAATGGTCGCAAAATATACCTCGCGCATCGAGACATATTAAAATCTTTTGTTAATATGTCAATGATTATTGATTCTCAGGGATCCTAAAATGCAATCGTAATATGCCAACCAGTGACGACCCTAGCACTTCAATGAATTTTGCTCGCATTTTACGAACCCTTAGTTGGTTATGCATGCTTATCACAGCTATTATATTAATCTGTGGTATTACTTTCACCTTCGCTTGCTAAAGGTCTTCGCACATTATAACAACTCAACGGCAACTCGATTCTATGCCAAATATTGAAATTTGAGCCCTATGTCACATTCACTAGGTTTAATTTCAAAAAATGATATTAGTAGTGGACGACGAGTGGACGACGCGTCGGTGCATCGTCGAAATTAAACCTAGTTAATATGACATAGGGCTTAAATTTCAATATTTGTCATAGAATCGAGTCGCCGTTGAGTTGCTATAGTGTGCGAAGACCTTGAAGCGGTTAGCACACTGGTGCTGCATCCCGCTGCGAAGTGCGGACGGCAATAGAAAATCGTCCGCACGGAGATGAAAAAATTGCGGGATCCACAAAGTTCGACTACTAGTAGTGAGGGCTAACCAGCCCTGATACAAATCATGTCTTGTCCTGGTTCAAGTCATGTCTTAAAAAAACATAGGAACATAGGAGTAACTCTTCTGAGACCGGCGAGGCGAGCGCACATACTTTACAGTGCACTAAAACACAAATTTCAGTGTCAACGTTTACAATTCATAAACGTCCATATTGCTTCCTACCGTGGTCTGACAAAACTGGGCCATCTCTAATATTACACGGCCTTCATATTTTGCCCTCGATATTAGGGCGTTTACCGAGTGGTCCCCCAAATTTATATGAAAAATTATATGGTAAAAGTTATGAATGGAACCCGGGTCGGATTGTACGATGGTTTTTTTATGGGAGTTTGTGAGTTTATGGAATCGTGCGTTGCACTTTTATGGTATTTGTGACGCAGTTTAACTTAAGGTGTAAGTTTACTCATTTATTTCAGAGTAGGCGTCATAAAATGTAGGTTTAACTAAACTTAGGTTGATCACAACGATCGGTTTATTATTAACGTCTGAATTATGGTTGTTTATGTTGACAATTTGACAGACATAATCAGACCTTAATACCTATAGGATCATTGTGAAATTGGCGCTTAAAGTAAAATAAAAGAGGGGTGCGATATTTTTAACCTATGTCTCGGTTTGTTGCATAGTTGCCCCTGGACAGACGACTGACTTTTAATCGATCTATTTACTTCAAAGGTAATTTGATCTTACTATAATTTACTTTGCATTTTAATAACCAATTACTGTATACCATTTGTACGTATACTCGGAAACAAAATAAACCAAGGTTGTATTGGAAACGGTCCAATAACGTCACTAGGATCAAAGATCATACACTAATAGGGTACCAAAGTCTTCAGGGAAATTTCATGTTCTGTATTAGCTGATTAAATGCGTTAGCGTGCCGTACACATGGCGGTAACATGTCCACAGGGTGGTAATAAAATGTTTCAGAGCTGAAAGAAATATGTTTACAAGAAATTCCACTTTTAAAACGTGCTTTCAGTTGACATTAAGTAGGTTCTTATATAAATTCATATAATAATACTAAAAGTGACCGCAACTTCGTTCGCGTAAAACCTTTTTTTAGGATTCCGAACCCAAAGGGTAAAAACGGGACCCTATTACTAAGCCTCCGCTGTCTGTCTGTCTGTCACCAGGCTGTATCTCATAAACCGTGATACCTAGACAGGTGAAATTTTCACAGATGATATATATGTCTTGCCGCTATAGCAAAAAATACTGTAAACAGAATGAAATAAATATTTAAGCGGAGCTCCCATAAAACAAACGTGTTTTTTTAGGGTTCCGTACCCAAAGGGTAAAAACGGGACCCTATTACTGAGACTTCGCTGACCGTCCATCTGTCACCAGGCTGTATCTCAAGAACGGTGATAGCTAGTCAGTTGAAATTTTCACAGCTGATGTATTTCTATTGCCGCTATAACAACAAATACTAAAAATAAAATAATATAAATATTTAAGGGGGCTCCCATACAACAAACGGGATTGATTGCGTTTACTTTGCACCTCATTTGTATCGAGCGCTATACATACCAGGTGCAAACTTAACTTAACCACTTAAGGATGGAAAGTGTTTGTACGGAACCCTCGGTGCGCGAGTCCGACTCGGACTTGACCGGTTTTTATTTTTGCCTTTTTTTTATTTGAAGGTACGGAACCCTTCGTGCGTGAGTCCGACTCGCACTTGGCTGGTTTTTCACCTTTACCGTAGTCGTGTAAAATGTATCCTATAACTATCTTTGGAAGTCTAGCTATCCCTGTATGGCTGTAAGAGAACAATTAAATGTTCACCAACAGATCGCGCGCCTATACAATTTCTGCATCGCGCTGTTAAGATTTTCCCTGAAATAACTGAACTGACTGAAATGTTTAGAATCTTACTAAAGTATAGGTATGTAAATATTAAATGTCCGTAAAGTGAAATATTGTAGGTCACTAAATTAAAGAGCATATTTTTTATTTTTTAGTGTATGTTTGTGTGTAATCGAAGTCACGGATTGACATATAAATATTTAATTACTTACGATTTTTTTGCACAGAGGTTGTACTTTAAGTTCAAAAAGTGAAAAATAGCATATTTCATCCCAAGAATTGTCAGTTACAGAATAATGGAAAAATAACTTTTCCCACGCGTTTGAGAACAGTTGTTACTTTATTTACAGGACACCCTATGTAGAGTAGGTAACAATTCTAAATTGCCATTTATTGTGGCATAAAAGTCCACTTATAGCCCTTTCAAGGACATAACTTCAGCATTAATGAACTTCTGCTTTTAGGGCATGTACCTAAATTCGACGTTTATCATAAAATCTTTTCTAAATCGCACCACGATATTAACATATTCGTAAAATTTCTGTTTATGAATGACAATCCACACTTTTTGGGTTTAAGGTCAGGTGGGGTATGAATATTTCAACGAATGATTTTACACATAATTTTTTAATGCTGAAAACCTACTCTTTAGGCAGTCATTATCTTTTATCAGGAATGTAAGTTCTAACCAAACCTAACCTACTGTTCTTGCAGCCATTCTTTACTGTGAAACGTTATCTATAATTTTACACAGTTGAGTCCTAATCATACTAATCCATACTAATATTATAAATGCGAAAGTGTGTCTGTCTGTCTGTCTGTCTGTCTGTCTGTTACCTCTTCACGCTTAAACCGCTGAACCGATTTAGATTAAATTTGGTATATAGATAGTTTCAGTCCCGGGGAAGGACATAGGATACTTTTCATCCCGAATAATTTAGTGTTCCCGTGGGATGAGCGGGTAACACCGCGGGGCACAGCTAGTCACACTAATAAAGGCGAAAGTTTGTGAGTGTGTTTGTATGTTTGTTACTTCTTCACACTCAAATGGCTGGACCAATTTTGATAAATTTTGGCAGAAAGGTAGCTGACACCCTGGATCGACACAAAGGCTATTTTATACCCCGAAAAAAATAGTGTTCCCGTAGGAAGAGTGGGTAACACCGCGCGGTGCAGCTTGTAATATTATAAAGGCGAATGTTTGTAAGTGTTTGGTTTGGATGTTAGTTACTTCTTCAAGCTCAAACGACTTGATCAAGATGGATAAAATTTTGAATTAAGGTAGTGGACACCCTTAATTAAAATAAAGGCAACTTTTATCAAAAAACCGGCCAAGTGCGAGTCTGACTCGCGCACCGAGGGTTCCATACAAACTTTCATATCCTATCTTAATTGGCTTCAGTTGAGTTTGCACCTGAAATGTATGGCGCCGGATACAAACGAGGTGCAAACTTAACGCAACAGTTTTCCAAATATGATGTTTGAAAAGGACTGTATTTTTCATGATTTTATTACAAATGTATAGTTTCAGATTTTTATAAGTATTTGTAGTAGTTATGTGACGATATTACGTGCCAAATTTCATAGTTCTCTAGGTCATCGGGAAGTACCTTATCATTTTGATTCCCTTGAGAGTGTCGAAATGTACGTTTTTTGCGACATAAACGGCCGTATCTTTTTTTCACGTTAACGTAGAAGTTTGATTTTTTCCACTGCTTCAAGGGACCGTAGACTTATATGGTTTAAATTTCAACTCGATACCTCCACGCGTCCTCGAGATAAAGGGTCTTGACAGACAGACAGACGGACGGACGGACAACAAAGTGATCCTATAAAGGTTCCGTTTTTTCCGATTGAGGTACGGAACCCCAATAATCACACTGTTCTCAACTCAAACTGAATTGGAAGTAACATCCGCTCAACAGACTGGCGTCTCAAGGCATAATACCTAAACGCAACTTATTAACTTAGTAATTAGCAAGGAACTTCACGAAGTACTCCAGAAACTTGTGGACTTACGTCTTTGGATTGAGAGGCGGTGCTCAACATCTGCACAGTGAAAACCACAGATCTATGTTTACAGTCTATGTTATCTTTGTATATTTTTTTTTAATAATATTGTTTTAGAAGTCCTTGTCACTAAATTTCTGTGTCAAGTGCTTTGGTTTTATCTTCGCTCCAGCTATAGAAGATTCCTGTACAATCACATGATAGGAGAAAATGTGACACTGACGACGTATCACAGCGTATTTGTCGCTAAAGTATGAAATTCCCAGGAATATTGTAATGATTGGAATTTTGAGAACCAGCCGTCGCAGCCGCAAGGTATGTAGGAAAGCAAGGTACTAAGAAACTTAACCAGCGGGCCTATGACAGTTGCTTTTATCGCGCGATTTGCTTGTCACTCACACTCACATTTTGTTCAAACGTGATGGATGCTTTGTCACCTATATAGCGCGTGATAAAAGCAACCATCATCGATAATTAAAAAGATTTTTTTTTCAGAGAATTGCTAGGCAAATTTCAGTTTTTTTTTTCGATATGCCTAGTAATTTCATAATCTGGTAAATTATACAATTGGGTAACTATATAATACGCAACATCTAGTTTCGGTGTGAACAGTATGCGTTAAAAACGTAATGCATACGACTCGTCACTGCGTAAACGCCCCTTTAAGCACGCCTTCTAGTGAGAAAATTATTATAATTATAAGTTAGTCGCATTTGCATGGCCGTGTGACGTAATTACTCTTTGAATTATTCGCAAAATGGCCGCTTTGCGGCGAGGAGCCCACGCGTCGTGAGGTTACCTAGTAGTTAAATTGATGTCACAATACTTACTTTTCATTGGATCATAAATATTTACACTTACATAGTTACGTGAGCTCACTAAGCCGATTTTTAATTTTTACAGATCCTATTCGGATTTTTTTCCCACGTAGGAGGAATGAAAGTTTGCACATTTGTTTTAGGACTTTAACCTCTCGTGTGCAAGGTCAAAATGTGCTAGTCAAATTGAACTTAACTGATATTTTAACGTAAGGTCCAAATGTGTGCATAAAAGGTCAAAAATCTGTGCATAAACATACAAGGGATTAAAGTAAAAAATAATAATATCTAGTTAATCAAGACTAATTTAGGTTTAAAAAGTTAACGCTTTAGAAAAAGGAAAACAAATTATGATATGAAATGTTTTACGGCTAAGCAAAAATAGGGAGAGCAAAGTTGTCCTTCGCAAACGAGTTGCGAAACTCAACAGATACCTCAAAAGTGAAGTCTTGGTAAAGATTTAAATTTTAAGTATGATGCAAATCTCAGTAAACAAACACAAAACCCAGAAGCAATCCAAAGACTCAGCAAATTTGCTCACCGAAATGATTTCTGCAAATGAGAATTTTATTTGCCAAAGCATCTTGAAAAAAGGAAATTTTAATAATAGACGATTACTCTCCATTATTTATCTTTTTTCCGATTTGTCTTCTGCTCTAATTGGGACAAAATGAAGGTTAATTTACATTTCTTGCGACCTCCGTAGGTACCTAACAGCCGCTCTTTATGATGATGTATTTATTCTTTTTTAAATAGAACTCATAAGAAATTAACTTACGCTTGTGTAGATTAAATTTTACACGGATATAAGTATTGAAATTAGTGCATGTGGGTGGATCAACTTTTTCTTGCAGTTATTCTGTCCCGTGACCCAGGGGACAATTGTGACTAAACTTCAAAGAAGTGCTGAAAATGTATATTACTGGTATTATCAGGAGATCAGTCTACATAATAATGGGCTTATAACTCCTTAAATTACAAAGCTTTTGCTAAATAGTTATAACCACGGAAAATCGTAGTTTTAAAAAGTGACCCAGGGGACTTCACCATTGTAATGAGTGGCAGAAAATAGTTGATTGACCCATGTACCAGATTATACTATACACGTTACTGAACATATGGTTCAACTTATGTTGATACGTTAGTTAGTACAAAATTATTTAATTTTTCTCTAGTTTTATGCAAAATTTCATAAGTTAACTAATTAGTCTGTGTTTATTATTGTCCTGGGTTTTGTAGCTAATAATCTAGCCCTTTTCATTGCTCACATTACAATGAAGCGTTAATGCTGAGTTAGCAGCATCAGAACTCTATTTTATTGGTTATTCTTGTAAAATTCGACACAATATTGTGGTGTCGCGATCGATCAAGGCTATGAACGTGTTGTCTTGACACTTGAATGGTGTAGTTGTAAAAAAAATACCTCTGGTGAATATAATGAATCGTTTTCTTTTCCTAATCTAATTTAGCCAAGAATCAGAAATATACTTGTTTAAAAAATATGTTATCTTAGTTGCTTCAGTATATTTTGTTTCTCTCTTAAGTTGATTGGTAATAGGTATTTTATAAGATACATATTTCTTTTACAATAAATATGTTATAATAAAATCACACAGATTGGCACAAACCATTTCATAGTTAACCACTTTTATGCTCCCTTCCGCATAATTTTGGCCTCGATAAATTTACATGTTGAATATTCGGGTCTTATAACACTTTATGTGTGTGTAAAGGTGGGTGAAACGGTGAGCAATTACTTAACACCTCGTAAAATTGACGCACAAGGGAGTAAAGTGACGGAATGTGCACAAGATGACTTACAAAGCTCTTTGTGGGCGAGAATGGATTTTGTATGGGTTTCATCCCAAGTGTGCGGTGGAAAGTTACGGTGAAATGTAACTCGTTTTATAGGTTACAAATTTTCACGCTTCTTAGTTAGCAAGGTAAGTGATGATTTATAAAGTCACAACCCTTTTTTCTGTAAACTGCAGGGTGCCGTTTTTGGTCGGGGTATTTTTATGTAACTGAATCAAGCGAAATACTTAGATTTTTTTTTCATGATAACAATAAATAAATATCGGAAAAACTCACTCCCATCGATTTAGTCCCAGAGTAAGCTCTTGTAGGCTTGTGTTATGTTATGGACACTACTGCAAATAACTTCAGATGTTTCTGGGTTAATCAACATTTGACTGTCTCCGGCGTTACTCGAAATTGGAGTTACCAAGAAATCGGACTTCCATATACCTATTTTCTGTTTATTAGGTTTATCAGTTAGGACATTGAACGGTTTAACGTAACCCATAAAAAACACAGAGAAACCTTTATTTATAGTTGATTTTTAGGGTTCCGTACCTCAAAAGGAAAAAACGGAACCCTTATAGGATCACTTTGTTGTCCGTCTGTCCGTCTGTCAAGACCCTTTTTCTCAGGAACGCGTGGAGGTATGAAGCTGAAATTTATATCAATTACTCAGGTCTACTGTTCCTTGAAGCTGTGAAAAAATCAAACTTCTAAGCCAACGCAATCAAAAGATACAGCCGTTTATGCCGCAAATTTTCGACACTTGCAAGGGAATCAAAACCTACAGGGTGCTTCCCGTGAACTCAGAATCTTGAAATTTGGTACGAAGCAACGTCTTATAGCATAGATAAAGGAATAATTACGAAAACCATAATTTTTTTTTTTAAATACCTAACTTTGCACCTAATTTATATGGGGCGCTATACATACCAGGTGCAAACTTAACTTAACCACTTAGGGATGGAAAGTGTTTGTACGGAACCCTCGGTGCGCGAGTCCGACTCGCACTTGGCCGGTTTTTTACAATGAAGTTTAAAAGTTGTGGACAGATTTATTTCGGTCAAAAAATTTATCCTCCCTTCTACGAAAATATTACCATGAAAGTGAAGCGGTTAAAATCCGTAAATATAAACGTCGCTTAAATACATATATTTAAATATTAGCGTGCTATCAAAATACATACAAGTCGGGTTTACTCACATAGTAGAAGTCGATTACGCTCGACGTGTTTGGAATCGGTTTGATTCCCCGCTAACTTCACGAGGTCCATCTAGTCGAGGGCCGACCCACGCTCCGCTTTCCCATACGTGACCCTATGATCCTATCAAATGCAATGTTGAGTGTCCCATGGTCGCGATGTAATTATTTACCGCCCAAACTGTCTGCAGAGTGTAGTATAGTGGATGGTAATCCAGTTTGGCCGAAAGCCAATCGAGCCAATAGGCGGTCACTGGCCAGCTGGCTCTGTTGCGCTATAATATTCCACGTTGTTGCTATTTCTAAGACACTAATATGTAAAAGTAAGTAACGAAATGGACAGAATAGACAGAATTAAGCCTTATTATTACCCAACAACATTCCACTTTGTTACTAAGTACTTAATATGATAACTAAATACAATGTTGAGTGCCCCATGGTCGCGATGTAATTATTTACCGTCCAAACTGTCTGCAGAGTGCAGTATAGCGGGCGGTAATCCAGTTTGGCCGAAAGCCAATCAAGCCAATAGGCGGTCACTGGCCAGCTGGCTCTGTTGCGCTAAACTGGGTTACAGCTGTTTTTTAAAGGAAATTTAGCGTGTTGTCTTTGGGCGAACTTATTTCGATCGTTAACACATCGTCACATTTTCATAAAAAATACCGAAGTCAAAAATAAATCGTATTTTGCGGAGCAACTTAACGTACTGGGATTTTTTCACGAAAAGTAATGCAATGATTAACTGTGACATAATTGGCATACATTAAGAAAAGGTAATAACATTCCACTTTGTTGTTATTTCTAAGACACTATATTATGTAAAAGTTAATAACAAAATAGACAGACTAGACATAATTAAGTCATATTATTACCTAACAACATTCCACTTTGTTACTAAGTACTTAATATAAAAATGTTTATTATTTAATTCTTAATTTTGTCATAATTAAGTCCATCACTTCTTACATAAATGCCCAGTTACTTTAAATAAAACTGAAATCATCTAAGATGTGCCTATAATATTCTACGAGTTCCTGAGATTTCTTATGAATCACCTCATCACATCTTCACCACAATTTTATGGGACCAATTTTGAGATTAGAGTCTACTCTGACAAATGAGCATTTGGCAAAAAAAATCTTTTTCTACTCCAGTACTTTTTTCTGTCGTTTATATAGTTACTAACTCTAATATAAAGACATAAATTATGAAAGTATGTAAAAGTCTATACTCTATTTCCCAAAAAAACACTGCTAAACGATGTTATAATGTCGCCAAAAAAGCATCACTTAGTACCACAGATTACAAGATAAACAGGTGCATTCACACAATTTGCAATTTAAAAAAAACTTATTGTACTAAAGCATTGCTGCCAACTGAAAAAAAAAGTTTTATTTTCAGTGCATGTATGTTTAGTATAGTGAACGCATACCTTTATGTATAAGTTCATATTTTTTTGACAGATGTTTAGTAGGTATAGTGAACGCATACGTTTATGTATAAGTTCATATTTTTTTGACAGATAGACGTCAATAAAAAAAAGTTTCCGAAAGTCCGAGCGGGAACATGTAATTATTTTCTTTGTTGTTTATTTGCATTTTATTTATGAAATGTCGAGTCGTAGAAAAAGTATTGCATGCAACGTTGTATAAGTAGGTCAAAAAACGCTCGTGGCATCTTTCTTACGATTTTCGCTACGCTCACATCGTAACCCATGCCACTCACGTTTTTTGCCCCCTCTTATACAATGGTTGCATAAAATACTATTTTCTGAAACGGGAAATATATTTAAAAATATTTTGGTGTCTCCTAGTAGACTCGGGTAGGTTAGGTTAGGTTTATTTTATAACTTTTCAGAGAAGTCAACGGTATCCGTAGAATAACAGTTATGCGAAATGAGCATTATGTGGAACATGACTTTCGGTAAAATAATTTTATGCGAAACATTAGTAAACCATCGCGCATCCAACACCAGTTACTTAGCACTGCTTATAATTAAGTTTAGTTAAATAAGTTAATCGCAGTACAAAACCGCCAACCGCAGAACTTGCTACAAGTTGGAGATTAACGTGCCAACTTGCTGCGTCTAATTAATTAACAATCAGATATTCTAACTAACTAACTAACTAACTAGGGACGCTGCTGACAAGAAATTATGCAGCGAGGCAAGAAAAGAGAACAAATCGGATTTTCATGTCGGCATAAGAAGATTAAAGATTATTTAAAAAGTATTATTATACAAAATATTTACAATGAAGCGAAAAATTTAATGGTTCAGGGCTTAGGGTGGCATCTAAGGGATGCAGGAGCAACTGGTTGAAAAATTCAATTGTTCTCGCATCAGGTTCAGTGATCCAATAGGTAGGACGCCCGTGTTGGCCAGAGGTTGAGATGCAGGTTCGAACCCTGTCTGAACCATTAAATTTTTCGGTTCATTTTAAAAATAAAGCCCCTGGAGTTATCGGCACTCCATACTTTACACTAAATGAAAGGGTTGTGACTTGGTAAATAATTATCATGCGTGGTAAAAGCGTAGAATTATAATACCCTTTAAAATGACATACATTTCAACTGAACACTTGGGACGAAACCCGCACTATGTCCCACGATAGTTTTAATAATATTACAATATAAATTATTTCTTGCTTTTCCATGGAACGTGATGATCACCATTATACTGCTGGTACCTACATCGCTCAATTGGCTATATAGCAATGTCAATCGTAGAAAACCCAAGCAATATTCGACGAGCTGTTAATATTTGTCAAATTTTTTTATTTTATTTTTATACTACGACGGTGGCAAACCATCATGCGGCCCGCCTGATGTTGAGCTGTTACCGCCGCCTAAATTGGACGTTTGCGAAGCCAGGAGCATCACACGCGCGTTGCCGACCCTTTAAAAACCTATTTAATCCCAATTTGCTTTCAACACTTGAGAACTACGATTATTTATCTAAAGTGCAACACGGAATCCCTCTCGATAGTAAATTTCCAAGTTTTAAACCAGTTATTGCGCGGGTCGGGCTAGGAGGAAGTTAAGTTTTAATCTATAATAACAGTGAGTTGGTAATTAAAGTTGACTACATAGCTCAGGCGCCAGGGAATATAGCGCAGGCGGATATCGACATCGTGTATGTATACTTAATTATGTTATTATTTATCTATGTATAACCATAATCATAAAGTTTTTATAATCTGTGACTAAATGCAATGGTCTATAATTACTTACTCTTTATGGATTATCATAACGGTAAATTATTGACTTTTTATGTAAGTACACCTGTATTGTTATAGTAGTTTATGGAACTGTTAAATAATGGGTGGGCTGTTTAATAAGGCCTTAAAGGTCACTGTTTTTCATAATAGGATCACACGAGTATTTTAAGGCCTAATTATGTACAGTTGCATACATTTCTTTATCTAAACACATATTCATCATCATAGATTTTATTTTATGTAGATATGAAGTAAGTACTCAGTATCGTATCGTAGCGGAGCGGAAGAGGGGTCGCCTTTCATGAATTAGTCTTAATCTTAACATCAACATAATATTCATAAAAATATTCGGATTCTACTGTACCCAACAAGCCTACTCGGCTTCTTTGGTTACAACTCCTTGAAGGTCAGGCGGATTGTCAGCTGATGATCACGGTGTCAAGCCTTGCGTGGTGAGTCGGCCTGTCCCGAACTTGTAGAGCGTCTGGTGGTCCCGAGGATAGCCCTCAGAGCTCGTCAGCACGACCTGGGGGCCTATGATGGTTGCGTTTATCACGTGATAAATAAGTGACAAAGCATCTGTCCCTTGCACTCGCAATTGGTCAAAACGTGACGGATGCTTTGACACTTATTTATCACGTGATAAACGCAACCATCATAGGCCTACTGTTGTGCCGCCGTCGTCCACTGTGCCACTTAGGAACTCGCCGTTGCCCCGCTCCTTGATTTGTCAATGCGCTCCTAACATCGACACCAGCCCGTCTAGCACAACTATGCTTCGCGACTCTTGTCGCGCGAGATAGCGCTACCCATCACTCTCTCATATTACTACACAGAAAGAGACAGGTTTTTATCAATTATCTCGCGCGAGTTTTGTGTTTGCGTGGTGACGGGTGTCCTGTTCCAATATGTTCCGAATGTATGTGCCGAATCCTGCGCCAGATCAGACGACGCAACGGAGCCACGCTGTTACGTCGTCTAAATCAAACTAGATTTAAGTTTTTATTTTATTTTATGTATAATTTTGTAGTTCACAGTGCCTTAGTTTAATCACTGTAATGCTGTGTAACTAACTTGAATAAATAAATAAATGTTTGTTCCTTTAATTGTTAATCTTTAATTTAAAAGTTTCGTGGCGCATTGGTTTTTAATGTAATAGAATAGAATATAATATAATATAATAGAATACTCTTTATAACATAACACTTAATATTAAAATAGAGGTTAACAATAGGCGATCTTTGTAATGTCATGGTTAATCCTTTTATAAAATACATAACATGTTCTTAAGATTAGTTCGCTGAAGACGTCCAAATGTTATGAAAAACATCTCTGATTTTGGTCTTTATCTACGGTATCTGAACTTATTAAAGTATAAATATACTTTGTGTGATAAAGCTATAATATAGCAAAATTGAAAAATCGCTCGTATCGCCCTAATAAAAATACTTATACAAATATTATTTTAGCAATATTTCGACGGACGCGAAATGCCATTGTTAAAATCCCGATAGGTATTTGTAATTACCAACTCATCAAGGCGAAATTAATTTCATTTTGCACGCTTCTGATCATGTCGTAGCTTGTTCCTGAAAATTATAGTTTAAACAAGTGGCAATTTGAAAACTCGGTAACTGGAACTTTTTAATTACTAGTATTCTGTGATCGGAAATTAATTATAATTACGATCACTGGGGTAAAACGGCGAACGGGATCATAAACTTAAATTCGATGGATAAGGTATATCTCTAATTTATTTCTTAATCTTTGCAATTGGGCCAGGGCGCTAATTCAAGTGTACTTTGAGATATCGCCAAATAAGCAATGTCTTAACACGTTGAACGCCATAGAAAATACTATGCATTTTCATTTAGGCCATGGGGGCCACGTGTTGAGCGACACATGTACTTTCCATTCGCGCCGTGGGGGGCACCATATGACCGCGAGTCAGACCTAATTTCAAACTCCTTTGCTGGGCCGTCGCTCAATTATATCTCGGTTATTTGTACCTGAGGAGACCCGCGTGGCCCTGTAGATAATCCAAGAGTTGTTGGTTTTTAAATTCAATATCGACTTAGAAAATTACGAGTCATTTTCCACAATCGATGGTAGAATGTTGAAAGTTATATAAAATGTATATATAAATATTAAACAATTTACATGCATATTTTACAAGTTTTGATTTACATTAGAATGAAAAATAAGATATTTTTAAATGATGTACATATTTAGTATTTAGATTTTTTAACCAACTTCAAAGAAAATCATGCGCAACCCACGAATTTTATGGCACGCACCTACTATAAATTTCATGTAGTTTACAATGCATATGCTCGGAAAGCACCTTTTCTAAGGGTAATCTTATGAATTCAAAGCGGGAATGGTTGTCCATAATACCTACTTCCCGGCACAACGAAGTACTGCGCTCCGCAGGCAAATCCATTCCCGTGCGGTGCGGATTGCGCGAGTTTGGATCATTTTCATATTTTTCTATGCATTAAATTACCCTCATAAACAGCACAGCATAGTAGCACTGTACGCTATCGCTAATAATTGTTGAATCTTTCCTCGCATAATGCATTGTAAAATGCTGTATTATACACGTGTTGAAATGTAGTCTTCTTGCCAAGGAAATAATCCTACTTTCCACATTTGTATCATAAGTAACTATTTTAAACCTAACATTCGGTATAGTACAAGAAAAACTAAAACCTATTCACGCGGGCCCAGGAACCGTGGCGCGCGGGTGGCGGGTGAGGTGTGCGACGGCGGGACCCCCGCGGCCCCCGCCGACGGAATAGCGCTTTTTCTTCCGCTGAGGCCGTGGGGGACACCAGTAGAACGACACTTGGATATTTCTTAAATAAACAGCAATAAACATTTATCTCAATGTGTACCATAGTTTTTATGCATTTTAGAAATCATTTGTCGATAAATAGCAAAATCTCATTTTTGTCGATTTTGTGAATTTTTAACTGGCCCTCGATGCTATTTGAGTGTCACTCAACTGGTGCCCCCCATGGCGTCCAACGTGTTAAAATATAATTCACTATATAATATTAATATTACTTTAACTGACATTAAAATGCGATTTTTGCGAAATTAGCTGCATAAAGTGACAGTTAAGTTTGCGTTTTACTATCTATGGCGTCGCATATATACGCAAATGAGGCGCAAACTTAACGCGACTGGGATCCAAAAATCCTAGAGATAGAGAGGGTACCTAATGCTGGGCCCTAATTCCATATAGGCCTTTCGTCATCTATAGGGGCTCTGTCATCAAAGTTTATATAAATATACTAAACTCCTATTTAATCGGTGTCCGCCCACTTGATTGTACAGATACAAGCACGGCGACGGGAAACTACAGAAAAGCTTGTATGTATAGCCTAACATGTTTTGGTTTTGCCCTGGGATAGTTGTGCTACAAACAGCTTAAATATGGCAATAAGGTGCATACGTCTTATACATATACGCATTATAAAATTTCTGTAGCGGAATGTCCATAATCAATCAACATCTAATCCGGGATTAGAACCCAGGACTGCCGGCTCAGTAAGCAGGTGCACGTGCAGGTGAAAAGTGTTGAAAAAACTTGTCTAGCTTCACTGTGGACCTGGATGAGACCTGGTGACCTGACATACAGGTTTTGCCTAGTTCGGGCACCAGTTTCCACCGCACAAGTTATATACCTACTCATAAGGTCTTTATTATTATGTTTTGTTAATATAGTTACTGTTACTACTATTGTACAAATAACTTGCATACTTTGTGGTGGAGGCAATAACTATTTTTTACCCGACTACGGCAAAGCCAAAAGGAAGGGTTATAAGTTTAGCAGTCTATGTATGTATGTATATTTATATGTAAGTGTGTTCCAGCATAGCGCGAAAACTACTCAACCGATTTTAGTGATCGAGGTGTCTATCAATTCGTTATTACAGTCCGGGTGACATAGGCTACATTTTTAACAGACTTCAAAAAAGGAGGACGAGTGAGAGCAAAAATTCTACAGAAAAAAAATAAAAAAATCAACAGATGTCAAAAATTCTTTTTTTGTTGGAAAGTTAACACTTCAGTTATTATCTCTTAGAAATATGGTAAATTTCTGATGATGGAATCCATCAGAAATCGACGGAACTCTGTAAATATAAAAGTAACAAGTACAATTTCTTTATTATTTTCTCAAGTGATTCAGGTATCTGTTGTCAGAAAGCATAATGTGACCAAGTGGAACTGATGCAGAAGACCACGAAAGGTGATTGGAACTATATGTTTGTACCTATTCAAGTATGCTCTAGCAGAGCGCTTACACTACTTACCGATTTTGATCTATAACATGTCCATCGATTTGTTATAACGGTTTACATTGCGTAGGCCATATTTTTAACCGACTTCAAAAAGTGATGGTGTGGTTAAGTATACTGCTTACAATAAAACCGATTTCAGTCATTACTTTTACCCGAATAAGGCACAGTCTTAGTAAAGTAACTAATACTTTATTTATATTCGTATTCAAATATCTTACATGATTTGATGACGCGTAACGTACTAAACCAATTTGATGAAAGAGGTACCAACAGAATAGTAATAATGAAACCAAATACTATTATGATAAGAACATGGAAAACGTAGGAAAACCATCATAAGAAAACTAGCAGCTCCAGACTCCAACGGCAAAAAAGGAGCAAATCTTATAAAACTTTTGAGTCTACGGAGGCAATGGTGACTTAAAACATGGGGGGGGGCTCTTAAAAAACACAAAATTCTAAAACGGCAACAAGGAAGCAAATATTATGAAACTTTTGAGTTTACGGAGGCAGTGGTGACATAAAACATGGGGGGCTCGGGGGGCGGGGCCCCCCGCCATAAAAAACTACAACGTTCTAAAACGGCAACAACGAAGCAAATCTTATGAAACTTTTGAGTCTACGGAGGCAATGGTGACATAAAACATGGGGGGCTCGGGGGGCGGACCCCCCGCCTTAAAAAATACAATATTTTAAAACGGCGACAGCGAAGCAAATATTATGAAACTTTTGAGTCTACGGAGGCCATGGTGACATAAAACATGGGGGGCTCGGGGGGCGGAGCCCCCCGCCATAAAAAACTACAATGTTCTAAAACGGCAACAAGGAAGCAAATCTTATGAAACTTTTGAGTCTACGGAGGCAATGGTGACACAAAACGACGGGGGCTCGGGGGGCGGAGCCCCCCGCCTTAAAAAATACAACATTTTAAAACGGCAACAAGGAAACAAATTTTATAAAAGTTTTGAGTCTACGCAGGCAATGGTAGCATTAAACATGGGGGGCTCGGGGGGCGGAGCCCCCCGCCATAAAAACTACAACGTTCTAAAACGGCAACAAGGAAGCAAATCTTATGAAACTTTTGAGTGTACGGAGGCAATGGTGACATAAAACATGGGGGGCTCGGGGGGCGGAGCCCCCCGCCATAAAAAAACTACAATGTTCTAAAACGGCAACAAGGAAGCAAATCTTCTAAAACTTTTGAGTCTACGGAGGCAATGGTGACATAAAACATGGGGGGCTCGGCGGGCGGAGCCCCCCGCCATAAAAAACTACAATATTCTAAAACGGCAACAAGGAAGCAAATCTTATGAAACTTTTGAGACTACGGAGGCAATGGTGACACAAAACGACGGGGGCTCGGGGGGCAGAGCCCCCCGCCATAAAAAACTACAATGTTCTAAAACGGCAACAAGGAAGCAAATCTTATGAAACTTTTGAGTCTACGGAGGCAATGGTGACACAAAACGACGGGGGCTCGGGGGGCGGAGCCCCCCGCCTTAAAAAATACAACATTTAAAAACGGCAACAAGGAAACAAATTTTATAAAAGTTTTGAGTCTACGCAGGCAATGGTAGCATTAAACATGGGGGCTCGGGGGGCGGAGCCCCCCGCCATAAAAACTACAACGTTCTAAAACGGCAACAAGGAAGCAAATCTTATAAAACTTTTGAGTGTACGGAGGCAATGGTGACATAAAACATGGGGGGCTCGGGGGGCGGAGCCCCCCGCCATAAAAAACTACAATGTTCTAAAACGGCAACAAGGAAGCAAATCTTCTGAAACTTTTCAGTCTACGGAGGTAATGGTGACATAAAACATGGGGGGCTCGGGGGGCGGAGCCCCCCGCCATAAAAAACTACAATGTTCTAAAACGGCAACAAGGAAGCAAATCTTATGAAACTTTTGAGACTACGGAGGCAATGGTGACACAAAACGACGGGGGCTCGGGGGGCAGAGCCCCCCGCCTTAAAAGATACAACATTTTAAAACGGCAACAAGGAAACAAATTTTACAAAAGTTTTGAGTCTACGCAGGCAATGGCAGCATTAAACATGGGGGGCTCGGGGGGCGGAGCCCCCCGCTATAAAAACTACAACGTTCTAAAACGGCAACAAGGAAGCAAATCTTAGGAAACTTTTGAGTGTATGGAGGCAATGGTGACATAAAACATGGGGGGCTCGGGGGGCGGAGCCCCCCGCCATAAAAAAAAACTACAATGTTCTAAAACGGCAACAAGGAAGCAAATCTTCTGAAACTTTTGAGTCTACGGAGGCAATGGTGACATAAAACATGGGGGGCTCGGGGGGCGGAGCCCCCCGCCATAAAAAACTACAATGTTCTAAAACGGCAACAAGGAAGCAAATTTTACAAAAGTTTTGAGTCTACGCAGGCAATGGTAGCATTAAACATGGGGGGCTCGGGGGGCGGAGCCCCCCGCCATAAAAAAACTACAATGTTCTTAAACGGCAACAAGGAAGCAAATCTTCTAAAACTTTTGAGTCTACGGAGGCAATGGTGACATAAAACATGGGGGGCTCGGCGGGCGGAGCCCCCCGCCATAAAAAACTACAATATTCTAAAACGGTAACAAGGAAGCAAATCTTATGAAACTTTTGAGACTACGGAGGCAATGGTGACACAAAACGACGGGGGCTCGGGGGGCAGAGCCCCCCGCCATAAAAAACTACAATGTTCTAAAACGGCAACAAGGAAGCAAATCTTATGAAACTTTTGAGACTACGGAGGCAATGGTGACACAAAACGACGGGGGCTCGGGGGGCGGAGCCCCCCGCCTTAAAAAATACAACATTTTAAAACGGCAACAAGGAAACAAATTTTATAAAAGTTTTGAGTCTACGCAGGCAATGGTAGCATTAAATATGGGGGGCTCGGGGGGCGGAGCCCCCCGCCATAAAAACTACAACGTTCTAAAACGGCAACAAGGAAGCAAATCTTATGAAACTTTTGAGTGTACGGAGGCAATGGTGACATAAAACATGGGGGGCTCGGGGGGCGGAGCCCCCCGCCAAAAAAACTACAATGTTCTAAAACGGCAACAAGGAAGCAAATCTTCTGAAACTTTTGAGTCTACGGAGGCAATGGTGACATAAAACATGGGGGGCTCGGCCATAAAAAACTACAATATTCTAAAACGGCAACAAGGAAGCAAATCTTATGAAACTTTTGAGACTACGGAGGCAATGGTGACACAAAACGACGGGGGCTCGGGGGGCAGAGCCCCCCGCCATAAAAAACTACAATGTTCTAAAACGGCAACATGGAAGCAAATCTTATGAAACTTTTGAGTCTACGGAGGCAATGGTGACATAAAACATGGGACGGGTATTGGGATCGCATCTAAACTTATCAGTTAAACTAAGAGATGGGGATAGAGGAGATGGGCGGTGGAACCCCCGCAATAAAAAGAATACGTTATCCTTAAACGGATACAAAGTAGCAGATCTTATGAAACTTTTGTGGTAACGGAGGAGATGGTCACATAAAACACGGGGGGCTCGGGGAAACTTTTGAGTTAACCTAGGAGATGGTGACATAAAAGATGGTAGTGATATTATATGGATTTCCAAATAGTTTTTTCTGTTTTGCTTTTTAAATTGCTGAAAATGTTGTGTCGTCAAATGTAAATAATTGTCGTTAAGACGTGATTATATTTAATATTTAGATATTGTGGCATTGAAAAAAATATACAAACGAATAATCTCTTTTTACCCGACTACGGCAAAGCCAAAAGGAAGGGTTATAATTACCCGACTACGGCAAAGCCAAAAGGAAGGGTTATAAGTTTAGCAGTCTATGTATGTATGTATATTTATATGTAAGTGTGTTCCAGCATAGCGCGAAAACTACTCAACCGATTTTAGTGATCGAGGTGTCTATCAATTCGTTATTACAGTCCGGGTGACATAGGCTACATTTTTAACAGACTTCAAAAAAGGAGGACGAGTGAGAGCAAAAATTCTACAGAAAAAAAATAAAAAAATCAACAGATGTCAAAAATTCTTTTTTTGTTTGAAAGTTAACACTTCAGTTATTATCTCTTAGAAATATGGTAAATTTCTGATGATGGAATCCATCAGAAATCGACGGAACTCTGTAAATATAAAAGTAACAAGTACAATTTCTTTATTATTTTCTCAAGTGATTCAGGTATCTGTTGTCAGAAAGCATAATGTGACCAAGTGGAACTGATGCAGAAGACCACGAAAGGTGATTGGAACTATATGTTTGTACCTATTCAAGTATGCTCTAGCAGAGCGCTTACACTACTTACCGATTTTGATCTATAACATGTCCATCGATTTGTTATAACGGTTTACATTGCGTAGGCCATATTTTTAACCGACTTCAAAAAGTGATGGTGTGGTTAAGTATACTGCTTACAATAAAACCGATTTCAGTCATTACTTTTACCCGAATAAGGCACAGTCTTAGTAAAGTAACTAATACTTTATTTATATTCGTATTCAAATATCTTACATAATTTGATGACGCGTAACGTACTAAACCAATTTGATGAAAGAGGTACCAACAGAATAGTAATAATGAAACCAAATACTGTTATGATAAGAACATGGAAAACGTAGGAAAACCATCATAAGAAAACTAGCAGCTCCAGACTCCAACGGCAAAAAAGGAGCAAATCTTATAAAACTTTTGAGTCTACGGAGGCAATGGTGACTTAAAACATGGGGGGGGGCTCTTAAAAAACACAAAATTCTAAAACGGCAACAAGGAAGCAAATATTATGAAACTTTTGAGTTTACGGAGGCAGTGGTGACATAAAACATGGGGGGCTCGGGGGGCGGGGCCCCCCGCCATAAAAAAACTACAACGTTCTAAAACGGCAACAACGAAGCAAATCTTATGAAACTTTTGAGTCTACGGAGGCAATGGTGACATAAAACATGGGGGGCTCGGGGGGCGGACCCCCCGCCTTAAAAAATACAATATTTTAAAACGGCGACAGCGAAGCAAATATTATGAAACTTTTGAGTCTACGGAGGCCATGGTGACATAAAACATGGGGGGCTCGGGGGGCGGAGCCCCCCGCCATAAAAAACTACAATGTTCTAAAACGGCAACAAGGAAGCAAATCTTATGAAACTTTTGAGTCTACGGAGGCAATGGTGACACAACACGACGGGGGCTCGGGGGGCGGAGCCCCCCGCCTTAAAAAATACAACATTTTAAAACGGCAACAAGGAAACAAATTTTATAAAAGTTTTGAGTCTACGCAGGCAATGGTAGCATTAAACATGGGGGGCTCGGGGGGCGGAGCCCCCCGCCATAAAAACTACAACGTTCTAAAACGGCAACAAGGAAGCAAATCTTATGAAACTTTTGAGTGTACGGAGGCAATGGTGACATAAAACATGGGGGGCTCGGGGGGCGGAGCCCCCCGCCATAAAAAAACTACAATGTTCTAAAACGGCAACAAGGAAGCAAATCTTCTAAAACTTTTGAGTCTACGGAGGCAATGGTGACATAAAACATGGGGGGCTCGGCGGGCGGAGCCCCCCGCCATAAAAAACTACAATATTCTAAAACGGCAACAAGGAAGCAAATCTTATGAAACTTTTGAGACTACGGAGGCAATGGTGACACAAAACGACGGGGGCTCGGGGGGCAGAGCCCCCCGCCATAAAAAACTACAATGTTCTAAAACGGCAACAAGGAAGCAAATCTTATGAAACTTTTGAGTCTACGGAGGCAATGGTGACACAAAACGACGGGGGCTCGGGGGGCGGAGCCCCCCGCCTTAAAAAATACAACATTTAAAAACGGCAACAAGGAAACAAATTTTATAAAAGTTTTGAGTCTACGCAGGCAATGGTAGCATTAAACATGGGGGGCTCGGGGGGCGGAGCCCCCCCTCCATAAAAACTACAACGTTCTAAAACGGCAACAAGGAAGCAAATCTTATAAAACTTTTGAGTGTACGGAGGCAATGGTGACATAAAACATGGGGGGCTCGGGGGGCGGAGCCCCCCGCCATAAAAAACTACAATGTTCTAAAACGGCAACAAGGAAGCAAATCTTCTGAAACTTTTCAGTCTACGGAGGTAATGGTGACATAAAACACGGGGGGCTCGGGGGGCGGAGCCCCCCGCCATAAAAAACTACAATGTTCTAAAACGGCAACAAGGAAGCAAATCTTATGAAACTTTTGAGACTACGGAGGCAATGGTGACACAAAACGACGGGGGCTCGGGGGGCAGAGCCCCCCGCCTTAAAAAATACAACATTTTAAAACGGCAACAAGGAAACAAATTTTACAAAAGTTTTGAGTCTACGCAGGCAATGGCAGCATTAAACATGGGGGGCTCGGGGGGCGGAGCCCCCCGCTATAAAAACTACAACGTTCTAAAACGGCAACAAGGAAGCAAATCTTACGAAACTTTTGAGTGTATGGAGGCAATGGTGACATAAAACATGGGGGGCTCGGGGGGCGGAGCCCCCCGCCATAAAAAAAAACTACAATGTTCTAAAACGGCAACAAGGAAGCAAATCTTCTGAAACTTTTGAGTCTACGGAGGCAATGGTGACATAAAACATGGGGGGCTCGGGGGGCGGAGCCCCCCGCCATAAAAAACTACAATGTTCTAAAACGGCAACAAGGAAGCAAATTTTACAAAAGTTTTGAGTCTACGCAGGCAATGGTAGCATTAAACATGGGGGGCTCGGGGGGCGGAGCCCCCCGCCATAAAAAAACTACAATGTTCTTAAACGGCAACAAGGAAGCAAATCTTCTAAAACTTTTGAGTCTACGGAGGCAATGGTTACATAAAACATGGGGGGCTCGGCGGGCGGAGCCCCCCGCCATAAAAAACTACAATATTCTAAAACGGTAACAAGGAAGCAAATCTTATGAAACTTTTGAGACTACGGAGGCAATGGTGACACAAAACGACGGGGGCTCGGGGGGCAGAGCCCCCCGCCATAAAAAAATACAATGTTCTAAAACGGCAACAAGGAAGCAAATCTTATGAAACTTTTGAGACTACGGAGGCAATGGTGACACAAAACGACGGGGGCTCGGGGGGCGGAGCCCCCCGCCTTAAAAAATACAACATTTTAAAACGGCAACAAGGAAACAAATTTTATAAAAGTTTTGAGTCTACGCAGGCAATGGTAGCATTAAACATGGGGGGCTCGGGGGGCGGAGCCCCCCGCCATAAAAACTACAACGTTCTAAAACGGCAACAAGGAAGCAAATCTTATGAAACTTTTGAGTGTACGGAGGCAATGGTGACATAAAACATGGGGGGCTCGGGGGGCGGAGCCCCCCGCCAAAAAAACTACAATGTTCTAAAACGGCAACAAGGTAGCAAATCTTCTGAAACTTTTGAGTCTACGGAGGCAATGGTGACATAAAACATGGGGGGCTCGGCCATAAAAAACTACAATATTCTAAAACGGCAACAAGGAAGCAAATCTTATGAAACTTTTGAGACTACGGAGGCAATGGTGACACAAAACGACGGGGGCTCGGGGGGCAGAGCCCCCCGCCATAAAAAACTACAATGTTCTAAAACGGCAACATGGAAGCAAATCTTATGAAACTTTTGAGTCTACGGAGGCAATGGTGACATAAAACATGGGACGGGTATTGGGGTCGCATCTAAACTTATCAGTTAAACTAAGAGATGGGGATAGAGGAGATGGGCGGTGGAAACCCCGCAATAAAAAGAATACGTTATCCTTAAACGGATACAAAGTAGCAGATCTTATGAAACTTTTGTGGTAACGGAGGAGATGGTCACATAAAACACGGGGGGCTCGGGGAAACTTTTGAGTTAACCTAGGAGATGGTGACATAAAAGATGGTAGTGATATTATATGGATTTCCAAATAGTTTTTTCTGTTTTGCTTTTTAAATTGCTGAAAATGTTGTGTCGTCAAATGTAAATAATTGTCGTTAAGACGTGATTATATTTAATATTTAGATATTGTGGCATTGAAAAAAATATACAAACGAATAATCTCTTTTTGCGTAAAAATATTAGAGGTGTATGAAATTGTTGTTTTTATCGTTTGTTTTCCATCATAAAGTTTCAGTCGTCTACAGGTCCACAATACGATAGAAGCACTGGTTGGTGTCGATAGCTGAAATTCGACGTTGGTATTCAACGTTTGCGTATAAATTGGAGGCAATGGTGACATAAAACATGGGGGGCTCGGGGGGCGGAGCCCCCCGCCATAAAAAAAAACTACAATGTTCTAAAACGGCAACAAGGAAGCAAATCTTCTGAAACTTTTGAGTCTACGGAGGCAATGGTGACATAAAACATGGGGGGCTCGGGGGGCGGAGCCCCCCCCCATAAAAAACTACAATGTTCTAAAACGGCAACAAGGAAGCAAATTTTACAAAAGTTTTGAGTCTACGCAGGCAATGGTAGCATTAAACATGGGGGGCTCGGGGGGCGGAGCCCCCCGCCATAAAAAAACTACAATGTTCTTAAACGGCAACAAGGAAGCAAATCTTCTAAAACTTTTGAGTCTACGGAGGCAATGGTTACATAAAACATGGGGGGCTCGGCGGGCGGAGCCCCCCGCCATAAAAAACTACAATATTCTAAAACGGTAACAAGGAAGCAAATCTTATGAAACTTTTGAGACTACGGAGGCAATGGTGACACAAAACGACGGGGGCTCGGGGGGCAGAGCCCCCCGCCATAAAAAAATACAATGTTCTAAAACGGCAACAAGGAAGCAAATCTTATGAAACTTTTGAGACTACGGAGGCAATGGTGACACAAAACGACGGGGGCTCGGGGGGCGGAGCCCCCCGCCTTAAAAAATACAACATTTTAAAACGGCAACAAGGAAACAAATTTTATAAAAGTTTTGAGTCTACGCAGGCAATGGTAGCATTAAACATGGGGGGCTCGGGGGGCGGAGCCCCCCGCCATAAAAACTACAACGTTCTAAAACGGCAACAAGGAAGCAAATCTTATGAAACTTTTGAGTGTACGGAGGCAATGGTGACATAAAACATGGGGGGCTCGGGGGGCGGAGCCCCCCGCCAAAAAAACTACAATGTTCTAAAACGGCAACAAGGTAGCAAATCTTCTGAAACTTTTGAGTCTACGGAGGCAATGGTGACATAAAACATGGGGGGCTCGGCCATAAAAAACTACAATATTCTAAAACGGCAACAAGGAAGCAAATCTTATGAAACTTTTGAGACTACGGAGGCAATGGTGACACAAAACGACGGGGGCTCGGGGGGCAGAGCCCCCCGCCATAAAAAACTACAATGTTCTAAAACGGCAACATGGAAGCAAATCTTATGAAACTTTTGAGTCTACGGAGGCAATGGTGACATAAAACATGGGACGGGTATTGGGGTCGCATCTAAACTTATCAGTTAAACTAAGAGATGGGGATAGAGGAGATGGGCGGTGGAAACCCCGCAATAAAAAGAATACGTTATCCTTAAACGGATACAAAGTAGCAGATCTTATGAAACTTTTGTGGTAACGGAGGAGATGGTCACATAAAACACGGGGGGCTCGGGGAAACTTTTGAGTTAACCTAGGAGATGGTGACATAAAAGATGGTAGTGATATTATATGGATTTCCAAATAGTTTTTTCTGTTTTGCTTTTTAAATTGCTGAAAATGTTGTGTCGTCAAATGTAAATAATTGTCGTTAAGACGTGATTATATTTAATATTTAGATATTGTGGCATTGAAAAAAATATACAAACGAATAATCTCTTTTTGCGTAAAAATATTAGAGGTGTATGAAATTGTTGTTTTTATCGTTTGTTTTCCATCATAAAGTTTCAGTCGTCTACAGGTCCACAATACGATAGAAGCACTGGTTGGTGTCGATAGCTGAAATTCGACGTTGGTATTCAACGTTTGCGTATAAATTATTCTTAGTTTTGCCCGACTATGGTACTCGTAAAGTCATAGGGAAAAGTATTAAGTCATGTCATTTATGTATGTTCCACGATAGCGCTTAAACTACTCGACAGATTTTGATTACTGAGTATATTTTATCAGACTTCAAAGGAGGATGTAGCTATACAGCGACATTTTTTTAACTTACATATGCATTTATATATTCTTTACTGCATCATATTATGTAAAAACTGAAAATATTGAAATAAAATAAAAGGTTAAAAACTTTAAACCCGACTACGGAGAAACGAACTAAAAAGTTAAAAACAAGGTAGAAAAATCGGGTATCATCGCCTTATTCCACAAGATAAGACATTTGACATGTAAAATGTTCTTGTATATTTTTTTCTACTGAAATGTTCTGTTAGTTAACAACAATAACATTATAATTGAATTCAAATGCCGTAGTCGTGCGTTGTCGACTATTAAAAAAACTGCAACTATTCAACGAAGTTTCCGTATTTTTAGTTAGATCGCCATCATCATCAAACTCTTCTTGATATCAATATGATAACGATGTGTAGCCGTGTAATAATGCTGTGCGTCCGTTTTATTCTCGACAACTAGACACTATAGGTAGGTTTTGTTGCTAGTTGCTACACAAAATTCCATGTTTTAAAAAAACTAAGAACACTAAATAAAATAAATTTTGCTGCTACGGCTACTATAATTATATAAGCGGTTTAATTCGTGTATGATATATGCATGTTTGCTCTTTTACTGTTTGGAGATATGTAAAAGGAAGATTGTATCGTGGGTAGTTAATGCCACAACGCACGACTACGGCATTTGAATTCAATTATAATGTTATTGTTGTTAACTAACAGAAAATTTCAGTAGAAAAAAATATACAAGAACATTTTACATGTCAAATGTCTTATCTTGTGGAATAAGGCGATGATACCCGATTTTTCTACCTTGTTTTTAACTTTTTAGTTCGTTTCTCCGTAGTCGGGTTTAAAGTTTTTAACCTTTTATTTTTTCATTCATTAATTTCATTTGTGAATGCTTTTGCCTTTATTATGCGAACATGAATAGATATTCGCGGGATATTTAGCCTTGTTTCCTCATTGACATCAGTGAGATTTGTGATTTTCGACGTCAATAATGAAAAACAATATCAAAAAGTTTTTTTCTGTAAATAGGCCACAAGGGCACTTTTCCACGTCTGTATCTGAGTTTACCGGCATTTCACAAGAGGAGACCGCTGTTCAAAAGCAATTAGTTTCAGAAAAAGTACTCCTTGCTGAAAACTAAATTAGTATCACTAAAAATCCGCAATACGGCGTGGGCCAAAAGTAACGCCTATCACAAACAAGTATAACTTATAAACAAACTACTTACACCAGTCACATTAAGGGCCTTATTACCCTTGCGACTTGCGAGCGAGTTGCTATACATTTAAGCGCCGCAGCGAACTCGCTGCGTGATCGCCTTCATACAAAAGTCGCTCGCAAATCGCAAGTGTAATAAGGCCCTTAGGGTACTTACGTACTCAAATACTTTCCGATACATTCAATTAGGTAATCTTATTGAAGGCCTTGGACCTTTTACAGGATCTCAGCATTAAGTCGCATTACTAAATACCCTTACATTTCCCTTCGGGTTCGTTACTAATGCATTTTATTCACTCAAGGTTTCTTGAATGAGTTTGTAACACAAAATAAATTGCTGACGTACGTTTTTCGTGGCGCAGTTACTCCAATAAATAAATAAAAACTGATTAAATACTTCAAAGGAATATAAAACAGATTTATATTTTACTAGAAGATACGAACTAAGATTTTTTTTATACAAACATATACAAGCATTTTAGCAGGGTTATTATTCTTTATAAAGTTATCATTATTAAAAACTGACATTGGCAAAAGCTGCCATTCCTGTATTAATATTATTAGCACATACTAATCAGTTCACTTCGAGTGAAAGAAAGATTATAACTTATTTAAATCTCCGTATAGTCTTGTAAAACCCTTTGCACCCACTTTGAAGTATTTCTGTTTGGCCCTATGGTTGACATGATATTAACCATTTTTTTCTGCAATATTACTATAAAAAAAGGTTTGAATGAATGAATGAATGAATGAATGAATGAATGAATGAATGAATGAATGAATGATTTATTGCGTATGAATGATAGGTTACATTAATTGCAGATGTACATGCTTAAAATGTATGTCTCACCAAAATTCTACCTTTTCAGGTGTACACGCATTTTGCCTTAACAATTTTTGCACACCTAGCTATTTTTGTCCCAAAATTGCTTGAAATCCGTGTAATTTCCGTAAGAAATATCTACCACCAGATGGCACTGTACATCTGGCGCCGCTCGCTTATAGAAAACTAGCTTTGCCCCGCGGTGTTACCCGCTCATCCCACGGGAACACTACATTTATTCGGGATGAAAAGTATCCTATGTCCTTTCCCGGGTCTCAAACTATCTCCATACCAAATTTCATCTAAGTCGGTTCAGCGGTTTAAGCGTGAAGAGGTAACAGACAGACAGACAGACAGACACACTTTCGAATTTATAATATTAGTATGGATAGACGTCAACCTGAATTGCGCTATTGAAATTTTTCCAGTATTACTCGTACATAGAAAACTTATTATGCATACAATTTTAGAATTTTAGATTGAATCTAAATAATTTCTGTCACAATAACCTTTGACATGAAAATAAAATGTCTGTCTGTCATTATCGGCGTCGTTATCTACTAACAAAGCTGTATTGCCACCTGTTTGTGATTTATGCCTAACTTCTGTAACACGGAGTCATCACAAACTTGACTTGTTTGTTTTGGTAAGTCGCTTTCAAACCACGACTGCCATACAAATATTACGGTACGGAAAATGCTAACCAAAATTACCAAAAGTACAGATGAATACGCAGACTGCTGAAATAATGGTCATGGTTTGATTTTCCCGCCAGTCAAAACGAGCTGGATGGACTGCTGGAGTTAAAGTATGCTGGTGTGCTTTTGATTAGTGGAAAAACATTTATATTATGTATTCCTTTAAAAAAAAAATTACATATAATGACGAATGTATTGATAATTCCAACGGACTTTTTATATGAATAATACTTTTACCATGAGTTCTCGAAAATAATATAGCTATTTCATTCTTTAATTGCGTCCAGTCGAAAATTAGTTAAGTTATTAGTTAGAAAAAACGGTTGTCTGCGTGATTTTTGTCAATTTTCAGTAGTTTTTTAAACAAACGTTATTAATGACAAACTTAAACTGTAGTTTTAAAATATATACCAATAAATCTATTGAGAGCCATGTTCTAAGTTGTTACATTTGTAATTGTTATGAAACATGCTTCATGATAGAAAAATGTCTAAAACAATCAGCATTTTTGAACGGATAAGGAGCCATAATGTTAAAGTTATTTGGGGAAAGCGCACCTACCATTAAGTACAGACTTTGTGTGTACTACTAACGCCATCTTACTTTTGCCATTTGACTAAAGATAGTTTTTTTTACATAGGCATAACTTGACTTCACTTCGCCTAATGATAAGCAAAAAGGGGAGCCCAAGTCGCAATGGCTAATATCAGAAAACCAACTGTGACTTGTCAGAGCGATGCTTCTGCATGGTGATAGTCCGGGTGGCATTTTGTACGATATTTTGTGCAATAACGACAAACTGAAAAAAAAGTGGTTAACAGTAATACATAAATCGGAAGACTGATAAACTGAGGACTACTAGTAACTCAAATAAGTTATGTAGAATTAGCATAATTTTAGTTACTACAATTTTTTTTTTCAGTGTATTTGTGTGAGCCGACGGAGTTGGGAGTCGCTTCCGTGACTTATCTGAGAGCGATTCGAGGCAGGAAATTATCGCGAACGTCGCTGCGAACGGTTTAATTACTTTTCAATATTGCTGTACGGATGGCAACGAAGCTTGATCCGAGGGACCGGTACACAACGTTGCTGACTGTACAAAGTGGTCAGTACGACGAAAACTGAAAGTGTAACAACACAAGTAATTATAGGATAATTTTTAAATGATTTGGACGTTGGTCAATTTTATTTTGGGGCGGTGTTTTTTAATATTAATTGTATTAATACCTGGTATATATTTATTCTGTGTAAGACGATACAGTAAATTGCAAAAAAAAAATGAAACTTCGAATAACGAATCCAATACGTTTTATTAAATAGAAAATAAGAAAAACAGGTTTTTTTTTACAAATATTTTCTTATTTTTTAGGTTAGAGCTTTTCGACAAATATTTTAGTATTCATAGAAATGCTAAAACAAACAAACAGAAATATGACAATCTGGGATGGAAAATATTTAACACCTTTCGAATTCGAAAAATGGATTACGAGCAAGATAAGCCAGAAAACATTAAATACGAAAAAAAACGTTGATGTACTCACACTTTTTAATAAAAACGCCAATATTAATACAATAAAACATTCCGATAATACATTCACAGGAATAACTAAATTAGCAAGAAATATCCGGAAAGCAACAACGATGGTTGTTCAACAGTTTCTAAAGCCAATCCAAACCCTCCGGGAAATCAATATGGCGTTTTTTTGTGAAAAAAACGGAATCGAAAACCGATTGAATACTTGTTTATTTGCATGTTGGTTGTTGACGAAGTATATATACAATGTTTTGTCAAATATTATTTGTTATTTCCCAGGAGCATTTATTTTCTTTGTGAATTCGGTTTAGTATTATTTATGTCCATTACACGAGTAAGCTACTAATTAGATGTGTAGGTATACGGATGTTGAATTATACAACATATGTTGTAACGAAACGCAAGGCTTCAGAGGGGACTGCGGGGAGCGGGAGGGCAACCGCCCTCTCTTCGACCTTCACTCTTGGACCATCGCTGTGACTTGACAAATTTTTGAATCCGAAAACGGACATGTATACTTTCTTCCTATTTTTGTTATAAATAAATACATTCTAAAAAATACATGGTCTTCGATCCGAATAATTACTTGAATCAGCGAAACACTAAGGAGTCCACTACGGCTGAAATCAAGAAGAAACGCATCCAGTGGAATATTTCCTGCGCATCCAACATGCTGATGCTTATCCAGTGAGGAGTGCAGCCAGAAACATCCCGGTGCGGCGATATCTTCACTTCACTTCAGCTACGAAAGCAGACCCCGCGAGCTACGAGTACTACTTTACCTACAATACATCGAGTACTATACCGAGTGAACAGGTTCAGAGCAAAAAGTGAGTCCGTTCCTTAATTTCCCGTACTATCCGTATCCAATTCGATTTAAAATTATCCTGTACAATATTCCTTTGTTTGACACCATTTATTAAAGTTAAAGGTCATAGTTAAGGGTGTTAAAGGGATTACGCAAGCTATTTAAAGCTATTCTACATCTAGTTATACATAAATTATAAGCGCGATTCGCAAATAAATCATATTGCATATATTCTAAGTACATTAGGCTAAGCGCAGATAAGACGTTCCTTTCCTTTGTTAAAACTAACGGTAACGGGTCGCCCGGCTGTCGAGTTAATCGTCAGACTTTAACTATCTTGCTTATTGTAAACAACATTTTAATACGTATTTCGCCCTGTTTTATTAAATTTGCGTTTAAAAGTTAACTTGTCGTAATAGTGTGTTGGTGATTTGGTGAAACAAGGTGCATATTAGTGTCCAAGGTAAATACGAAGTGCAATCTAAGATGTCGGAAGCCGTAATTAAGGAGTTAATTAAAAAACGCGGTCATATTAAGGCACGATTGACTAAATTTTCAGGTTATTTACAAGAAATAGCCGATCAGACGTTGTGTGCAGCTCAGGTGACAGAATTACAACTTCGTATTGCGAAAATGGAATCTTTATATAACACGTACGACGAGTATCAAACCAAGTTAGAGTATATGATGGAAGATGACGAGGTGCAATTGGACGAAAGGTCAAACTTCGAGAATTTATATTACACTACAGTCGCGGCGGCTACGGAATTGGTTACAATGCATACGAAGGTACCGGCTAGCGATGGGGGTTCCGAAAAAGGTACCAGGCGTCACTCGCAAGTAAAATGTAAGTTGCCAACGATTTGTTTACCTAAATTTGGAGGTTCATATGATACATGGCTTGAGTTCCGCGATACATTTGAGAGTTTAATCAATAATGACGACTCCATCGATGATGTAAACAAGTTCCATTACTTGCGAGCCTCTTTACAAGACAGTGCCGCGTTAGTAATACAATCATTAGCGTTATCTAGCAGTAACTATAAAATTGCTTGGCAGTTATTATGCGATCGTTACAATAACAGTAGGTTATTAGTGAATAACCATATCAAAGCAATATTTAATATAAACCCTATCACTAGGGAATCACCGACAGGTATTCGGTACATTATTGACACGTTATGTAAAAACATTCGTGCTTTAAATACACTTAACGAACCGACGTCATACTGGGATACATTATTAGTGTATATAACATGTCAAAAATTGGACAATGTCACAAGACGAGAGTGGGAACAGTTTGTGCCTAGTTGCGGAAAAGTTACTTTCGATTCTCTTATAAATTTCCTCAGCGATCGTGCGGATCTTTTGGAGACAATGGCGATGGATGGGCCGGGACGACGTGCGTCTTGGCCACTCGCGCCCGGCGCCGGCCTCGCCGCCGGGACGCACGCGCGCTCCGCCGTACGACGGGTAAAGGAGAATTGTTTCGTAGGACTAGATGCCTATCAAAACAATACTGTGAGTAGCCCACTATTTAGTATTGAGTGTCCATTATGTAAGCGTGGTCATTGGTTATTTGAGTGCCCCGACTTTCTCGCATTGTCTAACAAAGAGCGTGCAGATAAGGTTCATGGGATGAAAATATGTATGAATTGTTTGAAACCTGGCCATATAGCTAAATATTGTAGACGTGGTCCGTGTAAGTCATGTTCATTGCGTCATAACTCGCTTCTACACGTAGATAGGGTTCCGCCAGTATCACAATTGACATTGCCAGTAATTGAAGTCACCAATTGCGATCAACATGAACCGCTATACCTGGCCCCAGCAGCAGTACCTATAACAGCGTTATGCTGACAGCTCATCCAGCTATGCAAGGCCAAGTCTTATTGTCTACGGCGTTGGTAGAAGTGTACGATCATGCTGGTAACGTTCATGTAGCACGATCCATTTTAGATAACGGTAGTACCTCTAGTTTTATGACTGAAAATTTGTGTAAAAAACTGAACTTACCTACCAGGGGTGTCAACGCTTCTGTGTCAGGAATAACCAACGTTAACTCTAAATTAAATAAGTTGTGTGAGGCAAAACTTACGTCATTATTAGATAAAAGTTTCAGTATCCAAACATCATTTTTTGTACTGCCTGAAATTACAAGTAACTTACCTTTGCGTGAGGTAAATGTATCAATGTTAGACCTACCTAAACATTTAGTCCTAGCTGATCCTAAGTTCTATGAGCCGGCAGCTGTCGATCTTCTTATTGGCGCCGATGTCTATTGGGAATTATTAGGAAATGGTAGGCTGACCTTGGGGCGAAACAAACCCACGATTTATGAAACCCGGCTCGGTTGGGTAGTGTCGGGCTCTTATGCAAACAACCCTAATTCCAAAAGCGTAAGTTGCAATTTCGTGCAATTGAACAATGGAGATGACGAATTGACGCGTTTTTGGAAATTAGACGAAGCTACAGTTAAACCCGCGGCAGCTTACTATACCAACGAGGAAAAGGCTTGCGAGGAGCACTTTGTTCAAAACACTACGCGATTACCCGACGGGAGGTTCATGGTAAAATATCCTTTAAAGCAGCCGCCATCCTCTTTGGGCGATTCGTACGAGCGGGCTAAGCAATGTTTTATGTCATTAGAGCGCAGGCTTGAACGACAAGCACAGTTAAAATCTATGTATACAGAGTTCATGAATGAATACGAAACTTTGGGAGACATGTCCAAGGTTACTAGCAATGAGACGGAAGGAAACTTTTTGCCGCATCACGGCGTACTCCGTCTGTCAAGTCTTACGACAAAATTACGCGTCGTTTTTAACGCCAGTTCGCGTACATCGACTGATGTGTCGCTTAACGATATACAGCTAGTAGGGCCGACTATTCAGGACGATCTCATAGCTATCTTGTTACGATTTAGACAATATCGCTTTGTATACACAGCTGACGTTGAGAAAATGTACAGAAGGATAGTCGTACATCCTGATGATAGGCATTTACAGCAAATTATTTGGCGTAAGGATCCGTCTGAACCCTTGTGCACTTATAAGTTAAATACGGTCACGTACGGGACCGCGAGCGCACCATTCTTGGCTGTCCGCTGCCTTAAGCAGCTGTCACTGGAATGTGCTGACCCTCAAATCGCTGAGACCATTGCCCATGACTTTTACATGGATGATTATTTGTCAGGGTCTGACACAGAACAGGAGGCACTCAAAACAATATCAAAGGTCAGCGAAGTTTTAAGAGGTGCTGGTATGAATCTGCGTAAGTGGCGATCTAATGAGCCTCGTCTCATCAGGGAATGTACAGGCGAATCCAGAGATCTTAATCTAGGTAATTTAGATGAATCTAAAACGCTAGGACTAGGTTGGAAATGTGGATCAGATGAACTGTACTTTACTATTGACATAGGAAAAACTCCAGATAAGCTAACTAAACGGTTTATTCTGTCTACAATTGCCAAAATATTTGACCCCGTAGGTCTTTTATCTCCTGTCGTGGTACAGGGCAAGATTTTGCTGCAACAGATCTGGCTTGCAAAAATATCTTGGGATGATGAAGTTCCCCAAGAAATTTCACAATGTTGGCACAAGATTATAAGATCTTTACCAGCATTAAACAATCTGCGTATTCCCCGTGGCGTCTTAGGAATTAACGCATCGCGAGTAGAGTTCCATATCTTTACAGATTCTTCTCAAGCTGCTTATGGAGCTTGTTTATATGTACGCACCATTACTACGGCTGGAATAGTTACGCGGTTACTGATGGCAAAGAGTAGAGTAGCTCCAATTAGACCGGTAACTATCCCGAGAATGGAACTATGTGGAGCGCTGATTGGAGCGCAACTATATCAAAAGGCTTTAAACTCGCTTCGTATGACTGCAGATAGCTGCACGTTTTGGACCGATTCGATGATCGTGTTAGGGTGGCTTAGGATGCTACCAAACCAGCTTAAGGTATTCGTACGAAATCGTGTGTCCGATATACTCGAAATTACTGGTAGTTGGCCTTGGCGGCACGTACCTACAAACGATAATCCCGCCGATTTGGTTTCGCGCGGTCTTAATGCGGATTCCATAGCTACTGCTGATCTTTGGTGGACTGGACCGTCCTTTCTACGAAAGGACGAGAAAGATTGGCCTAATACATACGAGGCAAGCAATTCTAATGCTGATTTAAACGCCGAAGTGATCACAACTAACGCAGTTAGCGAAACTTTGTGTCCTTTAGTGGAATTAAATTTTACAAAATTTTCGAGTTTCACCAAAGTCAAACGCGTTGCCGCTTATGTATTACGATTTATCAATAACACGCGTTTGCCTGGTGCTAAACGTGTAGGACCTCTCAGTGCTAAGGAGTTACAAGAGGCTACGAATATTTTAATAAAATTAGCACAAATTGAAGCATTTTATTCATATGATTTTATTAAAAACAAAACTGCACTCAAAGCCAAAGACCCACTTACAAAATTGGATCCTTTTGTGGATGCTGAGGGACTCGTTCGTGTAGGTGGTCGGCTAAAAAACACGCCCTATTCATTCGACAAAAAGCATCCAATCGTCCTGCCAAAAAAGCATTTTATAACGATAACTTACTTTAACTTTGTTCATAAATTATTATTACACGCCGGACCTCAAGCTATGTTATCATATGTACGGAATACCTATTGGCCTATTGGAGGTCGCGCTCAAGCTAGGTCAACGTATCATAAATGCGTCCTGTGCTCTCGTATGCGGGGTGCAACTGTGGCACCACTCATGGGTAGTTTGCCATCTTCGCGAGTGACTCCAGGTTTTCCTTTCGAGGTTGTCGGCGTAGATTATGCAGGACCGATAATGGCTGCATCGCGTAAAGGTCGTGGGTGTCAAATAATTAAGGTTTATATCGTAATATTTGTTTGTTTTAAAACCAAATGTGTGCATTTAGAATTATGTAGCGATTTGTCAGCAGAATGCTATATGGCTACTTTAAGGCGATTCATTAGTCGCCGCGGCTTACCTTCCGACATATACTCCGACAATGGGACTCAGTTTGTCGGCACCTATAATGAGTTAAAAAGATTTCTTGCCAGTCAAGCTACAAGGTTATCTGAGGCTGCAGCCAACGACGGAATTAGGTTTCACTTTGTTCCACCATATTCACCACACTTTGGCGGTTTGTGGGAAGCCGGGGTGAAATCCACCAAACATCACTTAACTAGAGTTTTAGGTAACTGTCATTTAACGTTTGAAGAAATCTACACAACATTGTGTCAAATAGAGGCAATATTGAACTCCCGTCCACTTACTCCTTTATCCAGTGATCCCTCCGACCTGCTACCATTAACTCCTGGTCACTTTATTATCGGACGATCACTCACAGCACTTCCAACACCCTGTCTGGCAGATGTTCATTCTTCGAGGCTCACAAGATACCAAAGGATTGAGCAGCTTAAACAACACTTCTGGGCCCGATGGTATAAAGAGTACGTTTCCGACCTACAAGTACGTACCAAATGGAGACAAGCGACGGGACAATTAGCAACCGATACGATGGTTGTCATCAAGGACGACAACCTGCCGCCTTTGCGATGGAAGCTCGGCAGAATTGTCAAGGTCATCCCTGGAGCAGATGGCATCAGCCGCGTCGCCGACATCCGGACAGCGTCTGGCATCATTCGTCGTGCCTTCAGCAAGATATGCCCATTACCAGTCAAGGACTAACTCTTCGGTTGAAAGGCCAGTCTTTCAACGTGGGCGGGCATGTTGTAACGAAACGCAAGGCTTCAGAGGGGACTGCGGGGAGCGGGAGGGCAACCGCCCTCTCTTCGACCTTCACTCTTGGACCATCGCTGTGACTTGACAAATTTTTGAATCCGAAAACGGACATGTATACTTTCTTCCTATTTTTGTTATAAATAAATACATTCTAAAAAATACAACATACTATAATTACGTAATGAAATAACGTAAATAAAAATAAATAAAAACCCTCGATCCATTCAAACGTAGCTACGAACCATCCCGACAGGTATGGCTTACGGTTTAAAAAACCTGCGACAGATTAAACCATGTGGGTCCTGTAACAGGAGCAAAAAATTAAAACATACATTTTACTCGTCAAACTGAAGAACATCTGTTCAGAAACTTAAAAAAAAATGCTGTTTTCATATGTTCATTATTTCAAACAAAGTTAATAGCATTTTCAATGTACGCCGTCCAACATTGACATCGCCTTAGCATTGACATAGCTGTCAATTTACTAAATTAAATATTTCGCAATACATTGCTTCTTTGAATAAACTTTATTTTACAGGTTTACTTTATAAATGACTTATATTTAAAAGTTGTTTAGTAAATGTTGTTCAGTTTGAGGGATAGAATCTATGTTTTAATTTATTGCTCCTGTTACAGGGCCTACCCGGTATAATCATCATTAGCCTTTTACATCTATATCAGATGAGTTAAGCAGCGTCTAATAAACTGCGGCACTTTCGAAGATGGCTGGATAGCCCGATACGAGAGCGACAGCCGCGGCCGCATAATTGACAAATAAATGTTATAATAACCCGGTATAATAGGTATACAGATACTCAATACACAAGTTATACTTATAACACCCTTTTTTTTGTCGAGGGTTAAAAAGTTCAATATGTCGTAAAATAAAGAAAAAAAATTGCTTTCAAAATAGTGACTTCAAACGTAAGTACGCAAATTTATTTTCTTTTTTATCGAAAGGCTTTGGAAGTAAAAAAAAAAACAATCGTTTTCCGAATCCTCATACTCATTATCAAACACACTGGTTTAAAAAATGCAATTGGGATACAGCAATTTTATTGCGACCTATTTTAATTCCATATTTTTCAGGAATAGGGCTCAATAAAAAATTAGATTGTGATAATATGATTCCTGTGAAAAATTATTCTAACGAGTACAGTGCGACCAAAAATATTGATTAGAAAGGGAGGACACTAAAGTATTGCCACTTTTTAATTTCTACACTTTTTGGTCGGACTGTATATAACTCACAAAATGCTTACCTACTAAGCAGAAAAATAAACGTACCTAATTCGAAAACGGACGAAATTATTATTTTTAATTTTGGCTTATTTTGCAATTTTAATAGAAAAGGGGATATTTATTTATGACCACGGAAAAGGACTCTTTTGGTGGAACTTAATAATTTCATTCATTAAACATTTAAAACATACAAAAATAATTAATTTCTACTTTGACAATAACAAATGAAAATGACCATCATTTAAATATAATTTTCATACTTTTTCCAGTATACAGCACACATATATTTTATATATATATATATATATATATATATATATATAAATATAACACAAACACATTACTAAATATACAATCAAATTTAATAAACTATTTACAGTAAAGAAAAAGTGACAAAAATAATCTTTTTTTTTCTACATATAGGCCTTTGCGTCTATTGCAGACGAATTATGGTGTAGTGTTTGGGATACACCGTTTCTGGTGGCTAACTAAACCGATACGAGATCGACACATTTTACCGCAGGCCTAACAAGAGAAGTGTGCGACGGGTGGTACTGCGTCGCCTTGTCGACGTCTTTGTCTCTTGTCAGCGAGTGCCGCGAACCAGGTCTCATCGCATAACTTGCGACCTTCAACAACGCATTTGCGCCACTCCGTCCGATTCTCCGCAAGCTTTTCCCATTTTTGATGGTCAATATGGAAGGCGGCCATGTCCCTCTTTGCGCAATTTTTAAAGCGAAGCAATGGTCTGCCAACGTTTCTTCTTGCATTCGCCACCGCGCCAAGAAGAACACTACGAGGAAGACGAGAGGGTTCCATCCTGTACACATGCCCTAGCCAACGCAGACGTCTCTGTTTGAGAAACGCAGTCAAACTAGGCAGCTGTGCAATTTCTAGAACCCTTTCGTTTGTTACCCTGTCTTGCCACGATATGCCCAAGATCTTACGAAGGCAACGCATGTAAAAAGAGTTTAAACGCCGTTCTACTTTTGCATACGTTGTCCAGGTTTCAGCTCCGTACAAGAGTATGCTTAGAATGGACGCCTGAAAAATTAGCATTTTGGTATTTGTCGTGAGATGTTTGTTTTGCCATACTCTTATACTAAGCTTCCCGAACATGGCGGCCGCTTTTCCGATACGTATGTCGACCTCCGCATCGAGCGTGAGGTTGTTCGTTACGGTCGACCCTAGGTAGCAAAACCTGTCCACTACTTCTAACAGCGTGCCATCGAGCGAGATCATGGGGGCCACAGTGCTATTTTGTGCTAGCACAACGGTCTTTTTGGCGTTTATAATAATAATAATAGGGAACATGCCTGGGAGAATTTACTCACCATTGACTGGAGCTCTTGTTCCGAGTGAGCGACAAAGGCTGCATCATCTGCATATAAAAGGTTGTCGACGAAAAGATCCTGACGGTTTCTTTTAGATTTGAGGAGAGAGATGTTAAACATCTTTCCGTCGGTCCTCGTGTGCAGATGGATACCCTGTTGGTTATCGCGGAAAGCTGTACGTAATATAAGGGAAAAGTAAATACCAAACAGGGTAGGCGCCAAGACACAGTCCTGTCGCACTCCTCTTGACACAAGGAAAGGCTCTGATGGTTTGCCATTAAAAACTACCGTGCCCTTCGTGTTAGCGTGGAAAGATGCCACGAGGTGCAGAAATTTTGATGGACACCCAATGCTCTCGAGCTTTTTTTCTAAGTGCTAGTATTTTCATGTGCATAAAACCTGCAATATTCTAGATACAACGATTTTAATGGAAATCTTTATCTTTTTATTTTCCACTATTTTAATCTGCATACGAAACGAGATTGCTGCAAGCCTTTGTTTGGCCAATTTAGAATTAATAGAGATTGAATTAGCATTTAACAAACGTGGAGCTATTTTGTTTTGCATATTCCTACAGGGCTTCATTTAAATGTCATTTCAAGAATAATTTTCCCGTTTATAACAGCGACTGACTTTTTAATTAATCCTTCTATATCTGAGGTTGTTTATTATTGTGGCAATAACAGGATGGACATTTTAATAAGCGATTAAAAGCACCTACTAAATAGAATATTAATAACCTTACTTAGATTTGAATCTCGTTGAATATGTTATGTACGTAGAACCGAAGGCCGTTGGGGCGACCGCATACGGCGAGACGCAGCGTGGGGAGGCCCCCAATTAGTTACACCGACGACCTGCGGGCCTATGATGGTTGCGTTTATCACGCGATAAATAAGTGACAAAGCATCTGTCACTTTTTGATGAACTGCGAGTGTGAGTGACACATGCTTTGTCACTTTATTTATCAACCCCCTGATTAGAATCGCGGGAAGCAAGAGACGAGGGCGGCAAACGACTGATTGTTGTGGAGAACTTTGGAAGAGACCTTTGTCAACGCCTAACGGGAATATTTTTGGCGGAACATGCAAATTGCATTTCTGTACATGTTTATTGTTTTAAAATGTATTTCTTGTTTTTGTGTACAATAAAGTGTTTATATACATACATACATACAAATTGAAGTTATATTATTCATAGAAATTCCAATATTGTTTCTATATATGTATATTAAGCTTTTAATTTGAATTTATCATCACTACGTACTGAACCAGTGCTCCATAGATGAAATGAAAATTTATAGATACTGAATTACCTGCACGCGCAACTAATACATTTTGAATAAATATAATAAAATAATAATACAATGTATTTGACGACGCGTTTGGCTCGGTTTGTAGACACCTGCCTACTGAGTCGGCGGTCCCGGGTTCGAATCCCGGCCAGGGCAAATATTTGTGCAAAATATTTGTTCTTGGGTCATGGATGTTATCTATATATGTATTTATATATTATGTATATCGTCGTCTAGTACCCATAGTACAAGCTTTGCTTAGTTTGGGACTAGGTCGATTTGTGTATGATTGTCCCTTAATATTTATTATTTATTATTATTATTTATTTATTCATAAAAACCATCAAACACTTATTATGTAAATGTTATCCCTTTTTAAGTATTTATTTATTTGTGCTAAGGGCATCGCTCTTCCTTAGATAGTAAATTATAGGTCTCGCGTTACAGTTAAATAATAATATTAGAATACAATTTATATTGAATATTAACAGTGAATAAGATTCAACAAACTTGAATTAATTTTAACAACATTTTCTTCTAACAAGTTACAACTAAAAGTTAAAATTACTCTTTATATAACAGTTATATAAACTCCGATGTTCGGAAGTATTAAATAGTTAACAGTAATTTAAAGCAACGAAAATCGCTTACTATAATTAACAGCATGACAAGCCAATGCTAAAGAAATGACTTCCTAAATGTATCCCCTTCCAATTGTGTTTAGTAGATGACTGGCATATTTTTCGTTCTTTCATCGTCCAATAACCGGCCGATTATTGCCGTGGTACTTAAAATAGTTTATTATTGTTTAGTAAAGGGTAGTATTTAAACGCACATAAAAAAAAAACCTTTTTCTATGCAAAAATAATCAAAATTACTGATTGTACAGCAAATATTGCACTCAAAATGTTAAGAAATATACTACAATTTATATATGTGGCGTGCATCTATTTATTTAAAAGTAAAGCATATGTAAGTAATGCATAGCTAATAATGACTACCGCACATTATGGAGCGTTTTTTAGGGATATAAAAAAAAACTAACCTAACCTAACCCGGCCGAGTCGGATCTGCTCTGAAAGGTGATCAGGATTAGATGGTTACCTATCTGAAACACTAATTTTTGCTTCCCATCTGTAACGTTTCGCCAAATTTTCATTTGTCCGAAAGCCATTTTTTTTCAAAAACTTTTTATTTTTCAGTATGATTATGAAACAAACCTAACCTAACCTACTCTGGGTTCTTTAAAAAGATGAAAAGTAATGTCGTGCTGCAGTAAAATTTTTGCTAGGCATTTATTTTGTTTGCTGTGCAATTATTAATTTGATGTAAAAAGTATATAATTGATGAAAATAAATTGATAGGCGATTATTTGTTTGCTGTGCCATTAATATCCCTTTAGTAAAGACCACAGAGCAGGGTCGAGAACGGTATTCATTAAAATTTAAATATATTTCAATTATTGCGCCTTTTTATCGAATGATATTCAATAGATTTTCGTTATAGAGATAGATCTTTGAAATTGTCCCACTATAATTTATAAAAATGTGTGATAATAAATGAAAAACCGAAACTGAATAACGGTATTTTTTATGGAGTCGAATAACGATATCCGATCCCTGCTAAAGAGTCTGTATGGCAGCAGACGTAGACTTTCATTAAATTAATTGTGTGTATGTAAGCGTTTTTGTGATTTTTCATAAGATCTGAGATTGTTTTCTTCAAGTTTTTCACTCAAACTGCTTACACGGTTGAACTTAAACGCACTTTCTCACGGTGTAGTTAGTGTCAAGTCAAATTACTTATCGTCTCCATTTAAAATTGGTACAGTCACTATCAGATAGATCGCAGCATATAAGGCGCTCATAAATATTTGAACAAGACTCTTATTGACTGAGTGTTACAGTACATGTTCAGATATTTATGAACGACTTATATGCTGCGATATATCTGATGGCGACTGAACCTAACCTACCCATACCTAACATACGAATATAATGACGTCACAATTAGGTGATTAGAGAGGTTTAGGCGGGTAGATTTCTGACTTTTAGAGCAGTCTAAGTGTATTTAATCCCATATAGACATTTGAACCCAATAAAACAGAACCGATTGGCATATTTAAAGAATGTTTTTTTTCGACATGTCTATTCCTTTCATTTGGCAGAACTCGCACAAATCAGTCGTATTGTTTGTTTGTGTAGTGTTTTATGTTGTCACTTTAGTAATAAACCAGTTGTTGAGTACGCAGGTCGTTTTATTATAGCTCTCATATTTGTCAATGGCGATCGAGTTTGACGGATCTGACAGGCAATAAAATGTCGATTTTAGGAAATTTGTCCGTTTTCGACCATAAAGTAGGAGATTGGTCGATATTTAGAGGGAAATTAAATAAATTTTTCACTTTAAACGACATCAAAGATGAGAACAAAAGTGCCGTCCTAATAACCCACGTATCTGATGAGACCTATCGGTTGCTACGTAATCTTGTGTACCCAAGCGACATTGAAGCTCAAACGTATGAACAATTGGTTATTGTACTCGAAAAACATTTCAAGCCTAGGCAGTGCTCGTTTGTAGAGAAGGCCAAGTTTTATAGTGCGATCAGTAGTCCAGGAGAAAGTTTAGGGGAGTGGGCGGCGCGACTAAGGGGTCTCGCGATTTCGGCTCCGCCCTGGAAATGGTTCTCCTTGACCGTTTCGTCCTCGGCCTGGGCGCCGGTCCCGAGCGGGACAAGCTTTTTGAGCAAGATTGCAAGACATTAACTTTGCCAAAAGCACTGGATATCGCGGAGAACGCCGAAAGTGCGCGGCAAGCGAAGAAGTTGTTATCATCCGGCGCTGAGGTGATGGCGAAGCAGGAGCCGGTGTATCGCGTTGGCAGCGACGGGAGGTCGAGCGACGGGCCCGGCCGCCAGCTCGCTGGCCGCACGCACCCGTTTTTTGGCTCGCGATGTCAGCGCGATAATGATACTGTCTCTCGTTGCTTTGTGTGTGGCATGAAAAATCATATTGGTAATAAGTGTCGATTTAAAGGTTATCATTGCCAAAAGTGTGGCGAAAAGGGACACTTGAAGAAAGTTTGTAAGGTTCGGATGAACAATTTGGATGTCCAAGGTGGAGACTCTGATTCAACATGCCCGGATTGTAAAGAATGCGAATTCTTTAACCTAAGGTACGAAAGCTATGTTCCTATAACCAAAATTGTTAATATCGACAACAAGGATGTTTGCATGGAGGTGGACTCCGGCTCTGGAATTTCGGTTATCTCAGAGAGTTTATATGAAAAACAATTTTCTAAACTACCATTAGTAAAGAGTTTTTTTAAATTATATGTATATAATGGACACAAAATCATACCCCGTGGATATTTTTCAGCTGACGTGAATTATAACGGTATTTGATAAATAAAATTCGAATTTATGTCATTAAGAATGGTGGGCCACCGCTTCTGGGTCGTGATTTTATGTCCAAATTTGGATTGAGAATATGCTCCATCCAAAATAATAGTTTGACAGCACAATTTAATGATAGTGTTGAAATTGATGTAAAACGTCTAATGGAGGAATATGCCGAATTATGGAAGGATGGTTTAGGTACATTTAATAAATTCAAAATTAAATTGAGTCTCAAAGAAAATGCCGAACCGAAGTTTTTTAAGGCTCGTAGTGTTCCGTTTGCCATTAAAACAAAGGTAGAAGAGGAGATTGAGAGGTTAATTAAGTTAGGTATATTGATACCAGTAAACTTTTCAAAGTACGCTACGCCTATTGTGCCCGTTTTATAGGCTAACGGAAAAGTTCGAATAGCTGGAGACTATTCGATTACGTTGAATAAAGATATGCATGTAGACAGGTACCCCATGCCTCGTATTGAGGAAGTTTTTGCGAAAATCGGGGGCGGCCAGTCTTACACTAAGATTGATCTTAGTGATGCGTATAATCAATTTCCTATTGATGAAGAATCACAGGAACTCACCACTATTAACACATCGCGTGGGCTGCTGAAATACTCAAGGCTAGTTTATGGTATGGCGAACGCGCCAGCTATCTTCCAAAGGACGATGGAAACGCTATTATCCGGTATTGATGGGGTCTCATGCTGGATTGACGATGTGTGTATAACGGGCAGCACGAGGGAGCAACACATGTCACGGCTGCGTGAAGTGTTGCACAGATTACGGGATGCTGGTCTACGGTTACAAAAGGGTAAGTGTGAATTTTTCCGTCCGAGTGTCACATACCTGGGCTATGTGATAGACAAGAACGGTATCAAAACGTGCCCCAAAAAGACCTAAGCAATTTTAAATTCACCTAGGCCTCAAAATGTCCTGGACGTAAAAAGGTTTTTGGGGGTCATAAATTACTATCGTAATTTTATCCCGAACGCAGCATCCATTCTAAGCCCGTTGCACGATTTGCTTCGTAAAGATGCTCAGTGGGCGTGGAATAATACGCATGAGTGCGCCTACAATGCAGTTAAGCGAGAATTAGCATCCGATAGGGTGTTGACACATTTCGACCCCGCGGCGCGTCTTGTTTTGTCGGTTGACGCGGGCCCAGGTGGGCTCGGTGCTTGGCTCGCACAGGGTAGCGAAGGTCACGAACGCCCTCTCGCTTTTGCATCGAGATCTTTGTCGGCAAGCGAAAAAAACTATAGTCAGATTCATAAGGAATCGGCAGCTATAGTTTTTGGTGTCAAGCATTTTCACCAATATCTGTACGGACGCGATATACCGTTTATTCTTAAGACTGACCATCGTCCTCTGTTAGCTATTTTTGAAAAAAAAAATGGGATTCCCATAATGGCAGCCTCGCGATTACAACGATATGCAATTTTTCTGTCTGCTTATAACTACAGCATTCAGTACATAACTAGTGAAAAGAATATGATAGCTGACTATTTCTCAAGATCACCCGTTGAAACAACGACAACCGAGCAGGATCTCTGTAAGGAGGGGTCTTATTTAAATTTCTTTTCTGACGACACTTTACCTGTTTTATTTAAAGACATTAAAGAGGCTACCCTCAAAGACAAAGTGTTGCAAACGGTTTCTAAATACATACGTTTGGGGTGGCCGCGAAAAATAAAGTGTAAAAATATTTTACCCTTCTACAATTGTAAAAACGATCTCGACGTTGAAGACGGTTGTATTTTACGCGGTCATAGGATTGTTATTCCACAAATATTTAGACAACGACTCATTAGCGAATTACATAAGGGCCATTTCGGTGTGGTAAAAACAAAAAATTTGGCACGGAGTAAATTTTGATTTCCCGGTATAGATAATGAAATCGAACGCGCGGTGTTATCATGTAACACGTGCAGCGCACTGCGCGACGCGCCCGCGCGCGCCCCGCCGCGCGCTTGGTCGCGCGCCGCCGGGCCCTGGCAGCGACTTCACATAGATTATGCTCAAGTAGCTCAAAAGGTTTTCCTCATCGTTGTAGATAGCTACAGTAAATGGGTGGAATGCATATACATGAATGATTTGTCTACGAAGTCGCTCATTTCAAAATTGGAAACGTTATTTTGTACTTTTGGCCTTCCGATGTTGATTGTGTGCGATAACGATCCGAAAATAAGTAACGAGGAATTCAGTCAATTTTGTTCATCGAACGGAATAAAACATTTGACGTCTCCTATTTACCATCCGTGCAGCAATGGTCAGGCTGAAATATCTGTTAAATTATGTAAAAAATGTTAAAATGCATATTATTGAACAACGCCAATCTCTCAATTCAGGAAATGATTAAACAGCTAGCGAGTTTTTTGTTCGAATATCGTAGCACGCCGCACTGCAGCACGGGTGACTCGCCGTCCAGGTTAATGTTTTCACGAGATTTGCGCACGAGGCTGGACTTACTTTTACCACAGCAAAAAGGTGACAAATCCAAATCTGACGGCGATGTTGCTGATTGTAGGATTTTTGAGATTGGTGAGGATGTTTGGGTTCGTTGTTACATATCTCAAAAACCAATTTGGATGTTAGGGAAGATTATAAATAAATTAGGTAATCGAATTTTTTCGGTGTTTGTAGATAGCCAAGGGCTATGTAATCGGCATATTGATCAATTGAGACGTTACTTTGAACCGGTTAGGACCGGTGAAAAATGTCCCGTTTTACCCATTACGCAGGCTCGACCATCAAACTCTGAACCGCCTCGTATGAGTTGCACTCAGACTAATTCTACAGAGCTAGAATCACCAACTTCGCAGTTTTTACCTCCAAGTGATTTGGTCAATGTCAATGACGAATATTTTGAATGCGAGGATAATACAGTCTACACTCTTCTCTACACTCTTCTCTATTCTTTATGACCCCTTGTCTACACTCTTCTCTATTCTTTATGACCCTGTGGCACCAGATTACCTCAGATCAAAGTTTCAGTTCGTAAGTGCCCGGCCAGGCGGCGAGCTCCGTACTTCCCGTAAACTACTACTCTCTGTTCCTCCCCATCGCTCTGGCGCCATGGGCAATTCGTTCACAGTGCAGGCAATTAATCTCTGGAATGCCCTTCCCCTCTGTATACGTCAAGCTGAGAACAAGCTCTTTTTCAAGCGCTTGGTGCGCAAGCACCTTTTGGAGAATCTTCAACATTAAATCTCTTCGTAGTCATTTAAGAGCAGGTACCCTATATATATAGTCCATATTCATATATATTCATACTCATATATATATAGTATAAATAAATATAATATATATATATTTATATACATATATGTATTCCCATAAATATGTATTTATCAACGTAACTAGTGTTTTTTTTTTTTTTTGTTTCTACATTTGCATCGTGTGTATACACCTATTGTTGTACACCCTTCCCGCACCTATAATGTCTCTGTTTGACCTTGTGGTTGACTGGTAGAGAATGCCTCATGGCATTAAGTCCGCCATTTGTACTTTTACTTATGTATTTTGTGCAATAAAGTTTAAATAAATAAATACGGTTGCTGATCCTAGCATCTTGGGCGGAGATGGCCAGCCGGCTACTACCTCTGCGTCCGCGCCGCCTTTGAATGTTAACGCGGAGGAAGTACCGCAAGCGCAACACTCACACTCACCCGACTTCGGTGCCTAGGGGGCCACGGAAACAATTGAAGGCAATTTGCCTGAGGTTAGTGATAACGCTCAGAGGTGTGAGTCTAGCGCTCGTCGTTTAAGCTTACGCCCTAGAGATAAACTAATTAATTATAAGGTTTAGTAAGTTTGTTTTTCGGTTTCTAATTTTGTGTTATTTATTTGTTGTCAGGTTCCCAGAATAGCGTGGGAGGAGTGTAGTGTTTTATGTTGTCACTTTAGTAATAAACCAGTTCTTGAGTACGCAGGTCGTTTTATTATAGCTCTCATATTTGTCAGTTTGTTTGTTTTTTTTTTTTAAATGTCTTTATTGAAAAACAATATTACAATAGGTTATTTACATATTTAGTGTTCATATTAATCCTAAATAGTAAAATTATGCACATTACTTAGTTTGCTGAGTTATTTACCCACTTTAAACTTTATAAATAGGCTAAAACAAGGCCTATATTTTTTTTATTCACATATGTAACATAAGGTACGACGAGGTTTACACTCCAGGTAATAAATAAAAACTAATAACAAATTAGATATGCTCACTTTGCGAAGCTCACATTGGTGACATGTAAATCAGTCGTATTAAGTTGCCTATAAAAACAGTCTCAATCGTAAGTGAGGAACATAAATAAAATGCAATACTTTTACACATACGTGTAAACTGGTCAGACTTCGTATAACTGACGAAAACTAATTGAAAATAAAGCTATCACCAGCACAAAGCAATCTAATTTACAAACTGTTCTAAGTTAAAATGTTGTTTGTAATGGCAGTTGCAATTGACGTAAAGTGCGACCCGCTTCAGTGGCGCTAACAGTCAAACTCAAAACTCTGTTGTATTAGACTGTCGCCTACAGCTCGTGCCACAGTGTAATGTTTATTTACAGTGCTATCACTCAAATGAAATAGGTAATCAGTCTCTATTATTAATCATTCATACACAAATTTTAAATTTCAGAGAAGAGTTTATTAATCTAATTTCATTTGAGCAATCATTAGATAACTCTTTTGTTTTAGAACATATGACGTCAAATTGTCTTGTTATAATTTACAGTATGGATGGAGGTGCCTTTCTAAATGTAAATGAACTCCTGGAGTAAACCTCCGCCTATATTCATTCATTCACCAAATGCTATGCTTGTTATGAATGATATAGTCCCGAGTGTCCCGTATCCGAGTTCATCACACAAAATATTTGCTCCGGCCGGGATTCAAACCCGGGAACGCCGGCTCAGTAGGCAAGAATCGCAAACTGCGCCAACCGTGTCAACAACAGGCAAAGTCAAAGAGGCAAAGTCAGAACCTAGTGCATGACTAAATACATTGTCATCCCCTCACGTGGGTACTGATTGATAACCACTCGTTGAGAATACTCCACAAGGGTGCCCAAACGAAACCTCTGCCCTGCCATTGCTGCGGCCTTCGACTAACTTTCCCACTCGACGTTTAATCTGTTGAACCCTACACCAGCCCAGTATCGATTCTGCTTATTAATTCCCTTTAAGTTTTTACGCAATACCGATAAGTTTAATTGGATGTCTCCGACATCCGAGTCGTTTGTCAACAGTCGATGAGATCAGAGTGAAGTTAAAATTTAGTCAGCTGTAAATACATTTATTACTTTCAAAAAAATCCTTTATATCCGCCTGTTAGTATTTTTTGCATGGTTTTAAGACCTTTCTAGCGTCACTTCCAAAACTTGTAAAAGTTTTTTTTTTGGTCCACTTAGAGGACATGTAAAGAAAGTAGAAATTATATGTATACATATGTTCGTTTGGATACGGTCCTTAGTCATGTGGAAAAAATTAACATAATTATGTAATAGTAGTCGTTTTTGCAACTTCCACTATGTACATAATGATGGACATTAAAATACAAAGAATGGGACAGTAAAGTAATGTCATTAATTCACCGATATCGATAAGATAATGGCTTTGCTGCCCATGAATAATAACGCACGTCGTTACATTATAGATACTAACACGGCAAGTTAAATAAAAGCGTATACCAACCATACATTGGGGTGCGAAATGTTTGACTATACACTGAAAAAAAAAATAGATCAACAACATAGTTTAACGACTTTAGTAATAGCCAAATTGTGCTTAGTAGTATCCAAAAGTGTGCTAATTTTACACAACTTATTTTGGTTAGTAGCTAGTAGCTCTTAGTTTGTCAGTCCTCCGATATACATATGTAATTACTTAGCAGCTTACATTTCAGCTACTGTTAACAAATCCTTTTTCAGTGTAACCAAAGAGTAAGCATTAAATCACCTGCACCAGAAACCCCAATATAACAACTAAAAACAAAATATTAATCATGCCTTACAGTCTGTTTGCCATTTTGTTCATCAATGCAGCAAGTTGCAACGGAAATTAAATGGCCTCTAGTGTTGGCTATTGTCTTTTCTTGCTATATACTAGTAGCTATTGCATCAAAATTTAAGTATGATAAATTATACGTACTACCAAGAGGTGCAAAATTGTATTTGATGGAAAAAACATATTTTAATATTACATATTAAAATATTAACTCAAACAAAACACAATTATTAAGTATCACCTGAATTAGAGATATTATATTTAATAAACAACGATACAACAAGCCATCTATATACATTTTTGGTTTATGTCGTGTCGTCGGGGCGACATCAAACAATTTGCATTTGACCAAGCGTTTAATATCGTCGAAATCTCGCTTACTTCATAACTCAGACAAGATGGCAACTGGGATTGAATATTAAACGTGGCTATTTATACTCGGATTCCTTTACATTGACGGGTTGTTAATTTCGTGACAGCTTGTCTTTGTCTTCTATAAGAGACACGATTCGGTGGCCAGCCATTTATTAACATTGTTACAAAATAAAAGATAAATGGAGGTTATTTCTTTTGATCTCAATGTCACCGGGCGAGGTGACATGACTTACAAACGCGCGTTATACGTGCGGCTATCCAAATAGGTAAATAAGTTTATTTATTATTATCAAAATTTGTTTTGGTGCCGTGACCAGGATGATGATTCGTGAACAATTTTTTTTTGAAAACCCCAAAAAACTCTTATTGGTGCAAATTCTTGGTAATTACTCTCCTCCTCTCTTCTGCTCCTTCAGTTTTTTGCTATATAATATAAAAACCCAAGCAAAACAGTTACAATTAAACATTCCCAGCGGTGCTCAATTAGTGACCGGTCAAGCCAGATAGCGGGCCCGAAACAAATTGGGCGTAACTAACAAATCGGCGCGGATTCGTCGCATCGCCGAGTGAAGTGAATTTATTTCTTTCCTTAACAAATTATTTTAATTAGCGCGTTTGTTTATAAGGCACGTGCTAGAGATGTGCCGTTCTCGTGCATATAACTGATTTGTATGGGGAGGGAAAATAATCCGTACAAAATGAGGAAAGTTTTCGGAAGCTCAAGGAACACTCCGAGGATTCACCGTTTTTATTCAAGTAGGTATAGTCGAAATATCACCAGTGTATGTATGTCTAGCTACGTGCTCTATTCGAAGTAACCTCACTGAGAATAATAGTCATTTAACATAAAATGGACGTAATTACGCAAAAACGTTCTAACTTATAAGTTGTTCAAAATCCAATTTTAAGTGATGTCAGAGTTGAATCGTTTTTGCATAACTCATAACTACGTCCAAATATAATTATATTATACCTACTCTATGTTATTATGGCTGTATGGCGAGATGGTCTATACGCGTTTCTCAATAATTGGATGGATGCATCTAATCGGGAGTCGTAGAAATCTGGAAGAGGATGATCCTTTACTCAAGACAAAAGTATTTTTGGATTTTTTAGCTATTTGTACAAACGTTACGACATCGTTACAACATCGGACTAGTATCGTCATCGTCAGCCATAAAATGCCCGTCGCTAAAGAGAAATCTGTCTCCTTAAAAACCTAATTCCTGCTCTGTTCTTTAATACTCTTCTTTACTGAGAAATAAACACAAATTAAATCAAATTCGCTTATTTTGTGCAGCATTTTAAAATAGTGTCTGATAAACGGCTTAGTGGGTAATCTTTGCGAGAAAATTGCACGTTTAGCTTTAAAAGTTTATGAGATTATTTTGAGAGACAAATTAGGTAATACAAAATTCATCCAGAAAAATAAGTTATTTTCATAGTTTTCTAGCCAGATAGCTTTTGTGGAGAAAAATAGTATTCGCTTTCAGATCAGACAGGTGCTTTGTTAATAAAAATTCCAAATAAGTTTCGTGAAAAAGAATGAAATCATTTATTCAGTAAGCATTTTTGCAAGTCAGATTGTGAATCTGCCGTCATTTCGTAAGAGGAGACCGCTGTTAAGAAGAAAGCTGAAAGAAACTCAAGAGTAAATAATTTTATAATAGTAGTGATAGTTTAGTTTAATTTATAGTTTTGGCTTTATTTTACAACAACAACAACAGTGGACTCTTTAATCCTGTTTTCTCTTTGTTTACATCAGTGACAATTCACAAACTTTTAACGTCAGTTACCAAAAATGTCATCATCATCATCTGTTTCTTTTTTAAAGGACGAGTTTTAGGAGGGTTAGTATTCTTACCTGATGAATCAGGAAAATCAGTCCAAGAAGATTTAGCCTGATTCTGACTTGTGTGTTAGTATAGTATAGTTAGATTCATAGTTTTATGGAATATCTAGGTACAGTTTCTTTCCAGTTTTAGCTGGGTTGTGAAGGTCGCATATAAATGATAAAGAAGCTCTATGAGCTATAAATTAGACTATAAGAGTTTGTTTCAAAATCGTTGAAATTTGATATTTTGCGTTTTAAACTTTTATTATATATCCGCCATGTTGAATTATTCGAAAAACAAGCCAATACTCATAAAATTTCATGAGAATCTGGTGAGAAAGACGACCTCTAAGCGAGAACATTTGAGTAACCAAGTTAAATAACCGTGATTTTTCTACGGATTTCCTCATTTCTGTACTTACTAAACTTTTTGATGTTGAGATAAAGCACGTCTTTGATACAAAAACATTCATTCAAGCAAAAACAATGGCCGTTTTCTTTGTATCCACGTCCATGATCCAATCACGGCTTGCTAGTTTATCGTACAAACTTTGTTTTGTACCTTGTATTTTGAGGGCAGGCCGATCAAAGGAAACACTCTGATATACGACTGTTAGCCGTAGCACACAGGCTACGTAAGAGTTTTTTAACCTATTTTTGCATTCCCTAACGTTTTATGTCATAATGATCACTTGTCCTAACACTCAGATGCCCTAATTTTGGTTTCCCTAATATCTTATATCCTAATGTCACTTGCCATATTGATAATTTATCCTAACGTCATTTGTCATAATGATCATTTGTCCTAACACTCATATGCCCTAATTTTGGTTTTAATCGCTTGGGTCGAGCACTGTTGTGGTTGCAGTAATATTTTTATAGAATCTTTTTATCGGTTAATTTTTGTGTGGAAATACCACATTATTGATACTAATTATTTATATTAAATCAGTAACGTCTGCTAGCGCAAACCAAATGTTTACAATGAAGCGAAAAATTAAAAAAATTAATGGTTCAGGCAGGGTTCAAACCTGCGTCTCCAACGGGTTTCTGGGCTAACACAAGCGTCCTAACTTCCTAACTATTGAACCACTGAACCTGATGCGACAGCCATTGAATTTTGACGTCCGTGTTGGCCCGGAAAGCCGCTCGAGTCACAGGTTCGAACCATGACTAAACATTTTTTTTTTTTTTTCGCTACATTGTAAACATTTGGTTTACGTTAGCACACGTTACTGCTTTCGTTGTTGCTCGTGAAGTGTGAAAACCGCCCACTGCATAGTCTAAGTCCATTTTGATCCGAAGGGAATAAAGCTATTATCAGATTATCCTCCCTTTAGTAAATGTACGTCCAACGGGATTTCTTAGCGTTTTAATAAGCTTTTAAGTGCATAGTTAAATAGGAGAAAGGTCATAGAAGGCAGTCACTTTCAACTTCACTGAAGAAAAAAAAAGATTTGTAAACAGTAGCCAAAATGTTAGCTGCTAAATAAATAGGAGGACTTACAAACTGAGGGCTACAAGTAACCAAAATAAGTTATGTAGAATTAGCATAATTTTGGTTACTACTCAAGCAATTAAACTAGTTGAGCTATTTATTTTTATTTTCAGTGAATTGGCAGCAATTCGACAGTCCTTTGCGAAATCTCCAATTTCGAAATATCTCACCGTTATCGCGGTATGATAATCGAAAATATAACTATACTTTTATGCCATTCAAGCTCTAGCTAGCTCAATGTACCTACTGAGTCACATTAACAAGTTGGCGTATTAAGCGGTAAAATTGGAGAAACTGACTTGACTCGTTCTCATTACACTTATTTGTACTTTAGCGATATATGATTCGCTATTTTGAATTTTGTGCTTATCAAGATCAAGTAGGTACCTAGGTGTCGTCTATCCGTATGGAATATAGGTACATTGGCATAGTTTATGAAACTGTTTTTCGTCACGTTTGCTTCTGACTGTATTGCGGTGCGTTACATAAAGATCCTTATATTACACCTCATCGGTATATATGATATATATGTATATTATTAGTATTTGATTTCTGTTATGCTTCCCTTCGCCTTCTGCAGCACCTACACTTTATTACGTTAAATTTTTCATCCATTTTACTACCCAAAGATTGTCTAGAACAGATCGCTTTTTAGCGATACCGCCTGTCGTCTACCGTTGTTTAAAAAATGTATTCGCTTTGTTTCTTTTTGTAAACTTTTATTGGTTTGCAATAAAATATTGTTGTATTGTACCTATTGTATGAGGAAGATCAGCTACCCAATATTATTTTTCCCCAATATTTTTATTCTCATTCGCGTTTTTCCCCATCATACTTTATTTCTACACATTATTACAACCAGTAGTTAATTTTCACAGACCCTACACTGAGCGTGGCCCGACATGCTCTTGGCCAGTTTTTAAATATTGTTTTGTTTTAATTATGGCCCTTAACGTCAATGGTTTTGCTTGCAAATGTCTTTAGTCTTAATGTCTTTCAAAATGAAAGACATTAAGACTAAAGACATTTGACTAAATTAAGCTATTGGGATTTTTTCTACAGGTAAAGAATATGTATGGGAATGATCCGGATTGGTAAAATGTATGCATGGGCAAATATTGGGAAAAAATAATATTGGGTAGCTGATCTAGACAGTCCAAAATTCCAAATCGACCGTTGCAACAAAATAGACGGATCAAGGTATGTATTTGTTTTGGCATCATTAAAATCTCACCATGAAATTACTATTTCCATCATACGGCGAGCATAAGCCCGAATCAAAACGGCCTATGTATCACAGACTTACTAGAGACTTAATACAGTTTCAAATGGGACAGTATTGTGAGCTCGTATGTTCATTACAGCGATCCAATGGACCCGCCTATGGGCTTAATTACTTTACGACAACGTTTGTTCACTATTCTAACTACAAATAGGCGTATTTTAACGAGACATCAACGGCACTTACGCCCTTTTTAATGCAACAGTACTTAATTCCAAACACTAAACGCAGTAAAATTGGAGGAGTTCAAAGACGTTTGTGACCTTTTTCTTATGAACAGGCCGTGAGGTATCATGACGGGCGAGATTTTACACCTTAATGCTTTGTTATAAAGTTTGTCAAATTCAGGTACTCTGAGGTCACCTCTGATAATGGTTTGAGCGAATTTATTTAATGAAACGCTAAAATGAATCGTGCGTGTATGTAAAGTCTCGGTTGTAAAGGTATAGTCCGTTGTTATACTGTTTCCCAATAGAAAACGGACTATACGGACTAATATCATACTGTTTACCAATAGAAATTTTAGAGTACAGCAATGCCATTTGTTACGAGTACCTATTTTACACGTCCACCTGAGCCCAAAACTCCTGGTAGCCAGTTTGAACTCCGCGAAAAAAATCTGGCGGATTGGTTTGGACCTTTGAGTCAAGTTTGGTGTCGTTATCAGGTAACTAGATGATGCCCAAATCATTCCCCATACCAGATTTTAATATGACAATACAATACAATACAACAATTATTTATTACACACCAACAAGAAAAATGTTACAATAGTTACAATAATAAACTTTTAGTAGTAACGAAATGCAAACAATCCCTCATATTTTCATATTATTTGTAGGTATTAAACGTAAAAAAAAGACATTCGAACGTCCATTCCATGCAGATTTTATAACCATTATCCCATCCCACCTTAACTGGTAGGGCCCGGTTAAGTTAAGTTTGCATTCTATTCCGCTCCGCTACAGTCCGCTCTTAGAGTAAGGAATAGTTAATAGAGCGCGTGTTACTTAGAAGAAACCTACGACAATATTGCTATCTCTGTAAAGCACGTCGAGTTTCCGTAAGAAAAAACGAGATGACAGTATATTTGTCAGTTACGTCTTTAAAAAAATGTACAAGCCCGTGTGTCAAATTTTTCTTGGTAGTGATGCCCGAATACATTTATCGATATCGATATCGATACGATATCGATAAAACTACAATTATATAGTTGATAAAATTATCAACAGAGCTGTCATCATCGTATGCCCACTAGTTTACTTAATATGGTAGCATAATAATTTGACATTTACAGGTGCTTTTGATCGATACAGGGCCTCTTGACGTTTAGGCTCTGGACGCTGTGACGTCATCAACGCCCTATCTTCCAAAATTTGTGTCTCGGCTCCGCTCCTGTTCAATAGAGTCACCAGCCTCAGTGACAAGAACAAAAAGCACAAAAGCACTCTAACTACCTTACACGTAGCCTTAGAGTATATACGTTGACAAACAATATACTTTCATTAGACGACGTTATTTCGCCGGCTCTGTCGGCCCAGCGGGTCACCGAAGCTTCATAGTAAGCTTCATTGTAAAGGCTAAGGGCGCAAACTGGATATTTTCGGCCCGGGTGAATTCATTAGTCAAATGTAAGTAGCTGTATGATATTAAATTGTTTGAATAGAAGGCAGGCGGTTCTATTTCATGAAAAGTTGGCGCTTTTCGTTGTTTTCAATCTTCTTCAGTCTTTTAAGTTATAAACAAGCTGGCGATAATTCCACGAAACTCTGTGATATCTGTAATTTAGCGATTATTCAGTTTTATTCTATCACAGCATTATAATTATCAGAATACATCTGTTTTAGAGATAAGTTCATTTCGGGACAAACGCGTCAATGGCGTAAGTCAAGCCATAAATAATAATCGAAAAGTACCGATGTTATACTACTATCGTCATCTGACACCTACGCAACTAAGTTAATGATTATCATTTTGGAAATAAATTATTATAAATTCAATAAAACAATCATTGTATGGCAACCGTGTACTTAAACGCACTAAATGGTTAACGTTTGCTTGCCGACGACGTCACGGTATTTTAGCGATTTGCATGGAGCGTTTTCAGCGCTCAATAGAACCGGCAAAATATATCGGTCATTTTTGACTCTTCGAGCACTTTAAACGTAGTTAGTCCTCTATAGACATTCGATCCCAATTAAAAACAGGATCGATTTACATCTTAAAAAAAACATCTTTGTAGCTCTTGGTACACAATATCATATTACCTGCAGCCTGTTGTTTACCTCTGTTTATTATTTTACTGTAATATAAATCTTTCATGTTTTTGTATCCCTGTGTATCTGAGGGTATGCAATAAAAAGGATATGTATTGTAATGTATATCCCACCAAAAACATTTCATGTAAAATTGACGGCCAAGACTCACATTCTCATAACGCTTTCGCTGTAAAAAAGTTATCAGATCCCAGGAAAAGCCAAGCCCCTAAGCCCCGACTTTACTAACCCCACCACCTTGGTTTAAAAAGTATGGCATCAACTGGCTTCAAGCCCCTAAACCCGGAGTTTACTAAACCTACACCTTTGTTTCAAAAGTATGGCTTCGCCGTCTCATAGAGTACCGTAAATAAGTCTAGCGGACTGTCCGGCCCCTATGGTAAGGAATTAAGTTTATAAGTATATATTATCAAAGACATAAACTTAATTTCTTGATACCATATGGGCCAGACGGTCCGTTGGACTTATTTACGGTACTCTATGAAACGGCCAAGCCATACTTTTGAAACAAAGGTGTAGGTTTAGTAAACTCCGGGTTTAGGGGCTTGAAGCCAGTTGATGCCATACTTTTTAAACCAAGGTGGTGGGGTTAGTAAAGTCGGGGCTTAGGGGCTTGGCTTTTCCTGGGATCTGATAACTTTTTTACAGCGAAAGCGTTATGAGAATGTGAGTCTTGGCCGTCAATTTTACATGAAATGTTTTTGGTGGGATCTCATTTCTTTTTGTAAGGTGCTTTAGTTTTTTTAATTTTTTTGGGCTGTAGGGTTTCTTGAGCGTCAACTGAACAATTGTGTATTTAAGAAATACTTAAGTTTAGCCCCATATATATATATACACTTTTATCCCCTATTATGGGAAACCCATACAAACTTCCATCCCCTTATTTAAAGGGTGGGGGGTGATTTTTTAAAAGTCCTACAATATGTATTTGATTTATAACAATGAGTCCCTATAGATTTCAATTTTCAGACCTCTAGTATCAAAATTTGCGGAAGTTTCATACAAACTTCCATCCCCTAGTTTAAGGGGTTGGGGGGTAAAAGTTCCAAGTTTTAGAATTATTTTGTTGTTTGTGTACTAATACTAGCTTACATACCAAATTTCAGCTTTCTAGGTCATCGGGAAGTACCCCAGAGGTTTTGATACGTCAGTGAGTGAGTGGCAAAATCGGCATATTAGAGGTACCTATAAAACCTAAAGTATAAAAGCTAGATCAATTAAATTTTGTACATTTTATATGTTTGCTAACTGCATCTTAACCTGAGAATTTGGGCGCTCTAGTGTTAACTGGGACGAAACTGATGAGGGTTTGAATATGAGACGAAACGGTTCGAGAAAAGGTAGGTAGTGCCCCCTTCTTTTTTGTTCGTCTTGGCGGGGGCACTACCGTGCCCCCAGATATTTAAAATACGAAGTCGAAGTGTAGATATGGAAGTAGTAATAATTGTGTATAAGAAATACTTACGTTTAGCCCGATATATACTACTTTTATCGCCCATTATGGAAAACCCATACAAACTTTCATCCCCTTATTTAAAGGGTGGGGGGTGATTTTTTAAAATCCTAGAATATGTATTTTATTATTTATAAATAATAAAGGAGTCCCTATATCAATTTTCAGACCTCTAGTATCAAAATTTGCAGAAGTCTCATACAAACTTCCATCCCCTAGTTTAAGGGGTTGGGGGGTAAAAGTTCCAAGTTTCAGAATTATTCTATTGTTTGTGTACTAAACCTAGCTTACATACCAAATTTCAGCTTTCTAGGTCATCGGGAAGTACCCCAGAGGTTTTGATACATAAGTGAGTGAGTGGCAAAATCGGCGTATTTTAGGTACCAATAAAACCTAAAGTATAAAAGCTAGATCAATGAAATTAAGTACATTTCATATGTTCCCTAACTGCATCTTAACCTGTGAATTTGGGCGCTCTGGACGGGACTGGGACGAAACTATGAGGGTTTGAAAATGAGACGAAACGGTTCGAGAAAAGGTAGGTAGTGCCCCGCCTCTTTTTTTTTCGTCTTGGCGGGGGCACTACCGTGCCCCCAGATAGTGCCCCGCCTCTTTTTTTTTCGTCTTGGCGGGGGCACTACCGTGCCCCCAGATTACGCCTTCTCTACAATTTAGTCATTACTTTTCATGTTTAGTTTATGAATAAGAAATGAGCTTATTTTAAAGCAACAGCTGTCGAGTACCGTTCTAATTGCAACTGATATCAAGCAAGGATATTTCATTCGTAAAAAACATAGCCGACTTAAATTTCGTATTAACATAAGCCATTTTGCTTACTGGCAATATTACACCGCTGGCTGCATTTAATAAACTCCGCTTTTGCAAGCGATTTAATGCTAGAATGAGTTCAAAATTAGATTTTAACTAATATTTTAAAGGAAAATATTTCAAGTGCACCTTTATTAAACCCCGACAAAAAAGAGGGGTGCTATAAGTTTAACATGTGTATCTCTGTGTCTGTCTGTGCCATCGTAGCTCCCAAACCAATGAACCAATTTGAATGCGGTTTATTTTGATCGAAAGACTTGTCCTTCGAGATGGTTCTTAATTTATAAATAAGACTAGTAGTTTCCAAGAAAATCATCTTTAATTGGGATAAGTGTCAGTAGGTTATATGGCATGAACTTTGAATTTATTGCTAGATACTCGTATTCTTTTTATGAGGGTCTGTAATGTTTTGTATAATTATTTTTCGTCTAATTATAATTGTTGGCCTAGTGTAATTTTCAGTTTAAGACGTTTTCTGAATCTATTCCAGTGTCTATCCTTAACGACGACGCGTTTAGCGCAGTTTTTAGTACACCTGCCTACTGAGCCAGCGGTCTCAGGTTGAATCCTGGCCAGGACATAATATATTTATGTGATGAACTCGAATATTTGTTTGTATCATGGTTGTTTTACGTATTTACGTATATATTGAAGTGAAACTTCGAATGCGACTTCCAACAAGGTTGCGTTAAACGTTTAACGCAACCTATTGTTTATAGTACAAGCTTTGCTTAGTTTGGGACTAGATCGATTTGTGTGTTCCACATTACGAAGTTTCACTTATTCCGCGCGGAGGGACTCCACGCACTATTTTTTTATCTATATATATCATCGTCTAGTACCCATAACACATGCCTGCTTAAGCTTAATTTGGGACTAGATCAATTAGTGTGAGGTTGACTGATATTTATTTAAATCAATTGTCAATTTACAAGTTGATAGATTTGTTTTTTTTGCAATTAATCCCAGGAAAACGGGAAACTTTCATACAAAGAACTAATGGGCACTATACTCTAGTGCCCATTACCTTACAAAGTTTACTGTTATTTTGACAAGATCGATTGGTGAGTACGTAGTATCACATTCGAAACGTTGAGGTAGTTAAATAAGCGCTTTAAATGCGGACTTAATCATATCAGTCCCGCTTAGTTACTCGTATTTATTTTAAAAATTTCAAGAACATTTGAATTCATGCCAAGATTTATGTTTTTTTTATTATACATATTTAAACATATAAATTTTTACCTACAGTCATGCTGAAATCAAATTCGTTCTAAAAATAATTATTGGTATTATACGAGGTCAGGTAACGCAATTTTATTGCAATTCAGGAACTGAGTAATCAAACCCGAACTACGTAGAATACAAAAGTAACTTTAATTCACTGCATCTGCATTAGGTAAAATGATTACATTTTTATCCAATTGTTTTCAAATATTGAAATTTACGGAGCTATGCGCGAAGTAACTAGTTACATTATTTGCTATACTTATTACATATATAAATAAATAAATAAATATGCAGGGACACTCATACATTAATTGACCTAGTCCCAAACTAAGCAAAGCTTGTACTATGGGTACTAGACGACGATATACCTACATAATAATATATACAATTACATATATTATATATAGATAACAGATAGGCAGGGGTCTACAAAATTTGCCAAACGCGTCATCTTTGATTTTTTGGTGCGACGCTATTATTATTTAAGTAGCTATACATATTTTAATAATAGTATAACGGCAACTACAGGTTCAAATTAATTAGCTCAAAAGTTATCAATGGGATATTTCAATGAATGTTTAAACGCTACTTTACATTAGAAAACTAGTATTTTTGAGAGTCCCAGACATATTAAAATACTTAAACGGGCTTAATACTCACGTCGTAGAAGTCGATTTCGATACGCGATTCATCGTCAGGAGAGACGATCAGTCGTGGCGGCGGCCAACCGAACACACGCAGTGCGACATATTATTGACCGTTCAAATTTTTCCTAGACATTAGGTATCAATAAAGGATGCCATTTCTGAGAAAAAAACCTAGGTAAAATTTTCATAATAAAAAGTGCTGTCCAAATAAATAATTAGTAACGTGTGGATAATCCTTAACTGAGTGACGCTCGGGGCACACCTCGGACAATGGCGATCAAATGTATGAAAGAAACGCGTTGCTACGCACACAGTCTAAGCTCGTATAGGTGAACGCGTACCATGCTTGTGTGAGTGAGATAAGACATGCTAGGGTTGCTGCCATTTTGAACGCACGAGTCGGGAACACAATGTGCAGCAATATGAGATGACCTTGTAATAGCGGCGTCGAATTAATTTTGTGTGATTATAATTAAAGTAATGTTAATCTACGATTTCTTATTCCGCCCGCGTTCAAATTCGATAACCTCAATGACTAAAAACTCATTGCGCGAATTAGGAAGAATTAAGAATCATATTACGCTGTAAGGTGGGTATCTAAGCTCGATTTATACAAATAGTTTCCTATTTTGAATCAGTATAAACGAAGTAACTAAATTTTTGTAAGGAAATTCAGGCCACCAAAATATTACGTACCTAAGTTGAAAACATGTTTTTTTTTTCATATATATATTGTGTTGTTTTCAGTGTGGTTTAGGTTGAAAACGGATAGGGCAAAAAAAAAACTAAACATAAGTACCTATTGTAAGTTGGTTTTCTACAAAAACATATAACACTTTGAAAATAACTGGGTATGTACATGCCTTGATTCATCCAATGGGAATCTGTAGAACTTTCTTTTATTTTTGTTGTTTATAGAGCTTAAACAACCGTACACAGCACAACACACGCCCATTACAAAAGTATTTGTTTAATATTTGAATATTATACGTGGCCTCCGCTCTGCGCACCGCGTCGTCGCGTCCCTGCCAACCGGTAACTGCGAGGTAACCGAGCGCGGGTGGGCGGCACTTTCGGGGGGAGGCAGGGAGTGTCCATACTGTACGTTAGTACTCTTTATTATACTGTGCTCGGGGTGAGCGGTGCGGGGTTAGGGGCGCGCTCGCCTATCTTATCTGGACCAATACAATACAAAAAGCGTTATTGCCACCTTCCGCACAGCGCGCTAACGCGGTATCCAAGAAAGCATGGTTTTACAGGATACCTTTCAGCTGTTTCATCTCAATATTTTAGTACTGAAAGATGCTGAAAGTAAAATCACGTATTTTTTTATTTTTTGCCAAGGAATCTACTGTCAATATTGTCGTTCAATATTATTTCACCTTGTATAGTTAGAGCTGAAGAATTGAAAAAATAAATTTTCACTTATCATGCTCTAAAAGTTCGACTTTATGCTGTGCGTAGACGACATAAAATCGCTTTTTATGCTCTAGAGCATAAAGTAAAATCGTCGTCGAAGACCAAGGAGATCGGTCCAACAGCCACGCGAACAACTTAAGCCCGTTCCAGACCTTCCGATCCGATCCGATTTTCTAATACACTACACATTATCCGATTTCTTCCGATAAATTGGATCGGATCGGAAGGTCTGGAACGGGTTTTAGCTGTCATAATAATACCAATGATAAAAGTTCCTTAATAAAAAAAACTTAAAACTTCATAGAATATACTCTTTGTTTTATTTCGTTTCGTTTATATTCTAAGACCAAGGCAAAGATACCAACAGCCAAAGTAACTTCTTGGAATAAACTTGTAATTTTTATTATCACATATTGCTTTTTTTTGGTAAATCAATATATTATATATTTACGTACAACAATAATTTATCATAGATATAAAAAACAAAATGTTTTAAAAATGAATAAATAAATAAATGTTTAAATATGCCATAAAAAACTATTACTTTAAATATTTCTCATTGCTCTAATGTAACTTTAAATTTTATTAAATTTGTTTTTAAGTACCTATAATATTTACATGATCCAGTTTCATTTCCTCGCAATCGAAGTGAAAAGGAGAGTGTGCAACTCGTCCATAAAACGCATTTTACACTCGACTTTATATTCATCCTCGCTCGCAAGCTCGCTCGGATGGATAAACGTCTCGTGTAAAATGGTGCGTTTTATGCACTTGTTGTACAATCTGCTATTAGCATAGTGCCGTTCAATTTATAAATTATAATAATGTGGTCTCAATATTTATCTAAAAATTGTGAACTATTTTATAATATTCTGAGCATACTCGTAAAGCATTTAGTATCGTTTCGGCTGTTCAAGCTAACCATGAATATTTTGTACTGTTTTATATTATTGTTAGTCGTTTTTTCCGTCAAAACTAAGGTAAAGCGGTGTGATAAATTAGATTATCATATAATCTAGTCCTAAAAATGTTTTTTTTTTGTTGGTCCATAAAAGGTGATCTTAAAACTATCAGTGCAATATTCGTCATGCGATGTTGTATATTGTGTTGTATATGAAGATGACGTGATGTATATTGTGAATACGATTTTAGATCAGCACGATAAAAAAAAAAAAAAAACTGCCGACTATTTTTACAATTTATTGACAATGCTGTTCTATATATCTGTGGCTGTTCTTGTTCAATCCATGTAACTATTTTAGTTGCTTAGTGTGGCAATAAATGTTTCTTTCTTTCTTTCTTTTATTTAATAAACGAGTAACATACATAAAAAAAAAAAAAATAAGTAGTTCGAATTGAGAACCTCCTCCTTTTTTGAAGTCGGTTAAAAAGGTCCCAGAGGCTGTGTTTGTAACCAAATCTTGCAAGGTCTACCTAGTGATGTGTCGTTTCCAATAGTTTCCGATTTTTTTCTCCTTTTGTATGATGACGATAAGCGATAATTCAGACGTAACTAAAAGAGAGATTTTTATAGGTAGATTTGTTTATTCTTCATATCTTTTATTTGTCTTGTCAGCTAGTAGCCTAAATACAATAGATTTTTTAAATAAGATAACGCTATTATTATATTTTATATTCGACATGAATAAATAGAATGAATTTAACAAAACTGAATCACGCCCCAGGGAGCAATGCATCAACAGGGGGCACCGCGGAACTATGTACGCCGATTGATCGAGTGTACAATTTTAGTCTAGATCATTTTGTATTCGTTTGAGAAACAGGCAGATAAGGATAGAAAGAGACACATAAAAAAATATGGAAATACACAGATACTTAGATAAATATACAGACTGGAGGTTTGTGAAATGGTCATTACTTTTTTGTGATAAATCAATGTGTAACGGAGATGCCACGACTTTGCGCGGGATCTATATTAACGTAAACATATTTTTTCTTGGCAAATAAAAAGTATTTTCGATCGTTATAAAACAAACCTAAGCTAAACCATAAATACAAAGATCAAAGATTAAAGAAAAATTGAAAAAGGAGCTACCTGTACCTGGTGGAAGAGACCGGGAATCGAGTTACCTCTGGATTACCGGTCCAGCGCGTTAACCACTTCGCTACCCTAGCTCCAGGTAGACCTGACGAATTTTTCCTTATGCTATTGTATGTCGATCTTTGTATTGTTTTATTTGAAAGGTATATTCACATCTTACCACACCACTTTACAGTGGTGAACGAGCAAGCGAGAGAGGGCGCTGTTGCCACTGTTAGTTTTTATAAATTTATGAAACATGTAATGTCTAATTTTTTTTTAATGTCGGTACTTACACCACAATTATTTGCAACATTAAAAAATATTTGACATTACATGTTTCATAAATTTATAAAAACCTAAGCTGACTTAATCAATAGGATGATATCTCTAAGATCGTGAAAAATGTATACCCTGTCAAGTAATCTTTTCTTAAGCGACATAAGTAAATACCTACTTTATTGAAAAAATAACAACACGTATGCGGCGGTAAAATGTTAAATAATCTAATTTTAGACGCGAAAGCTTCGGGATTTATTAAATTTCGGTGATGCAGTATTTTTGTATAATTATAATCTTTATTTTGGAAGAACGAGCGGGGCCTTATTTTAATAGACATTGATATAAAAAAGTGCTTACAAAATAAGTACTAATAGTACTTTTGAGCTTCCAGTTCGTGACTCAAGATGGCCGCATGCCTTTAAGTTTCGTTGTTCGTTATTTATTCATTTTGGGTGTTCAATGTGTAGTATTGATAGCGTATTGTGCAGTAAACTAACGTATGAGTGAATGGTTAATGAACAATTCAACTTGAAGCGTTCATAGCCCTTCTTGGTTCAAGGCCCGATAGACCGCGCGGTTTTTTATAAATGGCTATCACTTTACAAAAAGCACCTCACCATAAAACGTGAGAAACGAGTTATTGGCATAATACCAAGAAGGTGAAAGCCACAAAAAATAAAATAAAAAAAACTAGTACTTTTAAGGAACTATTCCCGATTTGTATGGAAAAGTTTCTCGAGAACGGACGGCAGGCCTCTTGTTGCATTACAGGGCATTTTCCAATCCCGAATTCCTTTATTGTGTAAGCACTTGGCACTTTTTATATCAATGTCAATTAAATTAAGGCCCGCTCGTTCTTCCGCCATAAAGATTATAATTATACAAAGATACTGCATCAGCGAAATTTAAGAAATCCCGAAGCATTCGTCTAAAATTAGATTAATTAACATTTTATTACCGCATACGTGTTGCTATTTTCAATTAAATAAAGCGGGTACTTAAGTCGCTTAAGAAAATATTACTTGAGGGGGAGGGATAATTTTTACAAATATCATCCTAGTCATTAAGTTAGCTGAGGTTTGTTTTATAACGATCTCAAATACTTTATGGTTGCAAAGCAAAATACTTTTACTTACGAAATGATCTTAGAGAAAATAATTCTAGGAGTTAATATTTATATGTAGACCCCGCGCAAAGTCGTGACATCTCCGACACATTGATTAGTGATTATCGCGTTTATCACAAGACGCAAGATAGTAATGACAATTTCACAAACCCACCTATTTTCTATACAGTCTGTATATTTATCTAAGTATCTGTGTCTTTCCATAATTTTTTTATTTGTCTCTTTTTACCCTTATCTGCGTCTTTCTCAAAGAAATACAAAACGAGCTAGACTAATTGTACACTCGATCAATCCTCGTAGTTCCGCGGTGCCTCTTGTTGTTGCATTGCTCCCTGAGGCGTGATTTAGGTTTCCTAAATCCATTCTATTTATTCAGGTCGAATCCAGCATTATTTTTTATAGATAAATAATACGTAATTATGACATACTTTTTTTCGTAGGTATTATATACGTTATTTTGTTAAACCTCTTTTATTTAAGCAATTAGCTGACAAGACAAATAAAAGAAATGATGATTCAACAAACCTACATAAATATAAATCTCTCTTTCTATATTTCTTTCAATAACTCTCCATCATCTCTTGTCATACTTGCCTCTATTTTTCTTTCTATGTGTCTATTTATATTTATTATGATTCTGTAGCTATCTGTCCATCTACGAGTATGTGTGTCTCTTGCTGTCTTTATCAATATTATTCTGTATCTGTCTCTTTCTATCCACTACTATTCTGTATTTTTCAAATTTAAACGAACCGACAAAACGAGCTAGACTAATTGTACACTCGATCAATCCGCGTAGTTCCGTGCCCCCTTGTTGATGCATTGCTCCCTGGGGCGTGATACAGTTTTCTTAAATCCATTCTATTTATTCAGGTTGAATCTAGCGTTGTCTAATATAGATAAAAATATGAAATGAAACACACTTCGTTCCTATTATTAGCATGATTTTGGTAAGTCTATTTTAAACTACTAGCTGACAAGACAAATAAAAGATATGAAGAATCAACAAATCTACCTATAAAATCTCTCTTTCAGTACCTCTGCATTATCTCTTATCGTCATACAAAAGGAGAAAATTAGGTAGGACCACATACATATATGACCAAGATTTGGTTACAAACTTTTAAGAGAAAATTTATTTATAACTTATAACCTGTTTCTGTGCATGATAAAGTGTTGGACCTGTTTTAATGAATAAAAGCTAGTAAAGTAGTATTAGCATAATTATAATCGATCTCTGGTTCTCTTCTCCTTCAGCTCCATGTCGATGTAACCAGCGATCACGTTCTGTCCCCGGTGCGTCAAGTTTGCATATATACGACCCTTCTCGAACGGGAAGCCTGGAGGGATGGCGGCGGGAGGGATCGACATGTTATACATGTGGTAATCACCCTGGTAACAAGAATCAGCTTTATTATTAATCAGAAAGTGATCCTAGTTCTTCCGTGGTTTTGAAGTGTTTATGATTAGGGTTTGTAGTATAGGATATGCGTTAATTTTACTATATTATGTGGACATCTGCCTAACCCTAGTCGGCGTTGGACAAATGGATGAGGTTGCAGAATCTGAAGTGCATTTCCTCGAAGAAATTACAGTCAAGGTACCTATGATTTTCCCCTGCTTCTTCGTTTTGGATGCCTCTACACCATCCTGGAGTGCATCTCAACGGGAAAGTTATAGTAAGGGTACGTTTTAACGGTGGGTAGGGTCAGGTCTCCGTCAACTTTCCTTCCTTCATCGCAGCGCCAAAGAGCGGATCTTGTGAATGTGGATGCACCATCTGAAGTACATCTTCACGAAAAAGTTACAGTAATGGTATAATTTACCGGTGGGTAGTGGCAAGGCTCCACCAACAATCCTTGCTTCATTGCAACGCCAAAGAACAGGCCGTTGTGGATGAAGCTGCACCATCTGAAGTGCATCTTTACGTAGAAGATATATTTAAATAAAGGTAAGTACCGGCGGGTAGGGACACGGCTCCGCCAACTTCCCTTGCTTCATCGCAGCGCCAAAGAACGGGTCGTTGTGGATCAGACTGCACCATCTAAAGTGCATCTCTACAAAGCTGCGTTTGTACTCGTTGCTCAAGAGCTGGTGGAACCAGAAGTCCACCTGTAAATAATAAAAATAACACGAAAAATAGCAGAAAGGACGGGAAAGATCTAAAATAATGTGCGACCTCGATAGATTAATAGAAAGATTGCCGGCAAACGTATCTGTAGGTACTTCACTCAGTAAAAACCGACCAAGTGCGACTCGGACTCGCGCACCAAGGGTTCCGTACAAATACTCCCATTTTAACTGGCCGGGATAATTTAAGCTTGCACCTGGTATGTATGTATGTTGCCGCATACAAATGAGGTCCAAAGTCAACGCAACCGATCACGTTTATTATAGTGGAGCCCCACTTAAATATGATTTTATTCTGTTTTAGTATTTGTCATTATAGTAGCAATGGCAACAGAAATACATCATCTGTGAAAATTTCAACTGTCTAGCTATCAGGGCTCCTGAGATACAGCCTGATAGAGGTATCGAGCAAAATATTATTTTGTATGGGAGCCTCACTTGCATTTTGTTTTTTTTCTGTTTTAGAATTTCTTCTTACTTATTACTGCGGCAACAGAAATACATCATCTGTGAAAATTTCAACTGTCTGCACCTCTAGCACAACTGTTACAAGTGACTATTTCTCGCGCGAGATAATTGCCTGTCTCTTTCCTGTGCAGTAAAGTGAGTACGAGTATGTCGCGCGACAAGAGTCGCTAGACGGGCTGGTGACAGACGGACGGACAGCGGAGTCATAGTAATACGTTACGTACTTTGATAGTGTCGTCGAACGGAACCACCTGCTCGTAATGTATGTCGACGTAGTACATGGGGCTTCGACGATTCTTCCTCACTGATGTGAAATTCACGAATGACAGATATTTCGCATTGACGTTAGTCAATGTGGGTCGCTCTGTTATGATGTAGTAAGTTATCTGTAATAACAAACTGGTATTATTTTGAACAGAGGAAAAACGTGGAGCATGTTCCCAATTAGTCGCTATCTTTTTTTTTATATATGATCCCCGATTACTCGGAGTAGACCGAGATGGATTTTTTCAAGGACATACTTTTATGTTGGTCCTCCTGGTGATTATTGAAGGAACTCTTTTAGAATTATCACGATTTGGTAAAAAAATTCACCAATTATTTATAAATTTGTGAAACATCTAATGAGGTATGCTCGGACATGTAAAAGTGCCCTTGTGGACTTGTAGAATAAAGTTCATTATTTCATTATTATACAAGCCAACGTATTGCCACTACACACAACCGCTCTAGTCGTGCGCCATAGCTAGATTGATTCTCTGAAGTGCGCGAGAGACGTGGGGGCATACTTTATCAAATTTGGTAAATAAATCAGTTCCAAACATTGTCGGCGATAATGAGAAGTTTTCTCGGGACAAACGTAAATATACCTATGCACAATGCACATATTCAAGGGTATACGAAGGAGATATAAAACGGGTAATGTGTGCTTTTTTTATTGCCTATTTATATGGCAATAAAATAAAGGTAACAGATTTTGTTTGTCATGTATTTGACTTACCCGGCATTTTACAAACAAAACCGGCTTCGGGACAACCCATCTGGGTGAGAAATTTGGTCTAAATGTATATTTTTTAATGGCAACAAACCCCAAACCAGTATCATATGAAACACACAAAAAAAGAAATAATTGCACAAAATAAGATAGTCTAAAATTACAATGCTTCTACTAGTCCAGTAAAAACAGCGTTTTAACCTTTGCAAATTGTAAAGTCTTTGATTTCTGTTTGAGTGCATTATTAATGTTAAGTGGAAGCTAAATTTAAAAATTTAGAAGGTTTACTATTATGCTTTTTTTACTTTTTCTCCTACCGCCTGGCGAGATGGTAGTCAGCCGTTTTCAGTTTAAATCTGTCTAATAACTCCGTAGGTTCACCTGTGTAATGTTACTTATGTAAAAATATAATATAAGCAACATGCATTGCATCAACTGCGGTAGGGTTATAATTTTTTTTATCTTTTCATATTTTCGTACATCAGATTTTTTTGAAATTGCTATGAATCATATTTAGATAGTTTTATGTACCAAATCGTTACCATATAAAATTACGTATTGTCTTTTTCTCATTAAAAAAAACGCTAAATTTTAGGATATTTTTCAATTAAAACTAATGCATAAGCGCAGCACTTCTAAAATTTTGAAAATAACTTTCTTAGGTCATAATTTATCAATACGCCAAAATTTAAAGATATTAGAATTGCCAAAGGTTGACTTACTATTTTACTCTATTTTTACTGGACTATACCTATTTTAGTCATGACTGCACTTCTAATTGTATTCGAGCATCAAATTTAGTGAATGTGCACCAAATTTTGACAGCCAAATTATTGCGATATTAGCACCCGAATTATACCTTATGATTGTTTCAAAATGTCAAATTAAACGCCAAATTAACCCGACGTGATTCCCAAATGAGTTGTGAGCTGCGGATATAAACTTAGCGAAGCGTCAGAACCAAACTGCTACCAGTAAAGTAGATTAATGGGTTAGGTTATGTTAGAACTGCGACCACATCAGCGCGCGAGCCGAGCGAGCGAAGCGAGCGTACCGCGGCAGCGGTCGGCGAAGCGCCAGAACAGCAGAATTGAGGATCGGGTCCAGCGAGCGCGGCGACTACGGTGCGGAGTCCGGGGGTTGGGTTGAGCGCACGTTGAGCGGGAGGGGCTCACTATTACACTTTATTTGGTAATATGCATACATTTTATGGCAATCATAGTGGTTTATTTAGGTATAAATAACGCATTAATTTGCTCGCTATGATTTGGTGATAATTTAATAAATATTTTGGGCTTTTTAATTTATTTTTTTGGGTTACAAGACGATACATATTTGAATGTCATTTCATATTAAAATGGTGATAAATTTTTGAAGAGTTAACGTTAACTTTTTTTGGGTTAAAAAATGATTAATGTGGAGCTATTTACTTTAAGTAGGATTGCTATCCTTTAGTATATAGTATATATATATACCCTAGTTTCAATATTTATGGTTATAATTTTACATAAAATTGGTGTTCTAAATTTGGCGCACATTCACTATTTATGGTCGCAAAAAGTGACTTTTTGCTGATGAATTTTACTCTATCTGGTGATCAGTAACACAATTTTTTGTTATCATTTTTTAATTAATTTGGGGATCAATTTTGGTGCTCATTTACTATTTTTGATACTAAAAGAGATTTTTCTGCCCTTACATTTTACTACATCTAGTGCTCCATTAAACATAAGCCTTTTTTAATTAATGTTTTAATTTTAGCTGATGCCCGATGTAGACAATAGCGAGCTGTTTCCGAAAAAAAATGGTACTTTGTTATTCAAACTTTCTGCACCTGCGTTATCAGTCTTGCCATGAAAAAATATTGCTTGGGAAGTTGACCCGGGTACACCTTATTTTTTATATTTTACCATTGATATCGATACAAAGATGATTTTGATGATCTGTATTTTGATCTTTGTAACAAATTGTAAATTTCCTTAATTTATTGAATTAAGCTGTTTCCATATACGTGAAATCGTCAGGAACGGGCCGACATGTTTCGAACTCGTATGGAGCTCTTCATCAGGGACTGCTTCCCGTGCACCGGCGCGGTAACTTCGTCGCGTGAGTTTAACCGTTTAGTACAATAATTAAAGGTCATTAATTGTTTTCGGAAAACATCATTTCGCTCCATTGATGTCGGTTATTTCCTGTTAAAAACTGATTATATTGTATCCTAACTGGAACTTTCTATAAAAATAGTCTGCAGAAAAAGTTTCATTTCAATCGTGCAGATCAATTATCGTATCCACAATATATATAACAACATCGCATGTCGAATATATCACTGATAATGTTAAGATTAAGTACATTATCAATGAAATATTATTATTATGAACAAACAAAAATTAAAATATTTAGGATTAAATTATATTATTAATTTAGTAACATAATAAAGTAATTTATCGCACCACTTTACCTTAGTTCTGACAGAAATAACGACTAACAATAATATAATACAGTACAAAATATTCATGGTTAGTTTGAAGAGCCGAAACGATACTAAATGCTTTATACGAGTATGATCATAACATTTTATAATAGTTCAGTATTTTCAGATAAATATTGAGACAACATTATTATATAAATTGAACGGCATTATGCTTAATTTTTTTTAATCAATTATTCTGGTCCAAAATAATGAATATTATTTTAGTTTTGCGAAACCGACCAAAAGTAATCGTTTACCATATGAGTCTAAAATACAAGCCTTTGTCCGCGACTTGGTCTGCATCGGAAGATGAAAAGTATCCAGTATGTCCTTCACCGGGACTCAAACTATCTCCATACCAAATTACATCTAAATTGTTTCAGCGGTTTAAGCGGTGACGAGATAATAAACAGATAGACAAACTTTCACATCTATAGGTACCTACGTACTATTATAAAATTCTAGATTAGTAATGAAAATCAGTTTTCTATGGAGAGGGGTCATGATTTCAGGAAAAATCTTAATAGCGTGATGCAGGATCGTCATTTGTTTTGTATGGGCGCGCGGCGCCATGCCAGCCTGGCGCCATCTGTCGGTCATAATTTCCATTGTCCTCTCATCACGCCGAAACGGCTGGACAAATTATAACCAAATTTGGCACAGGGATAGCTGAAGATCCAAAGATGGATAGGATACTTTTTATCCGTCCACGGTAAATACAAAAATACGCGGACGGAGTTGCGGGCACCTCCTCAGATATCCATACTAATCCATACTAATATTATAAATGCGAAAGTGTATCTGTCTGTCTGTCTGTCTGTCTGTCTGTCTGTTACCTCTTCACGCTTAAACCGCTGAACCGATTTAGATGAAATTTGGTATATAGATAGTTTCAGTCCCGGGGAAGGACATAGGATACTTTTCATCCCGAATAAATTTAGTGTTCCCGTGGGATGAGCGGGTAACACTGCGGGGCACAGCTAGTATGAAAATAAAGACTTGTTAGCGGTCAGCTACATATTCGGTCCAGACAATTAAAATAGGGATATATTTAAATGCACATCTGTATAATTTTTCAGTACACTAGTTAACTCCACTAATTAACTGAATGCATACCAGAAAAACGAATGCTGTGCAAAAAAAAGCAATTGATTAACTGAACATGTCCTACAAAAAAAACTTAAACATCATACGAAACGAGATGACCTTTTTAACCCAATTCACACCAAAAATATGGTTCGTACATCGGATATATTTGAAAGTTTCACCAAAAATACTGACTTGCGCACTAATTATCCTCGCACTGCACACTAAGATCCGACTCGGCCGGGTTAGGTTAGTTTTTTTTTATATCCAGTAAAACAGTTTTGCAAATACCTTTAAATAGTATATTGAATTCGCATTATTTAGTGTGCATAATTAGTGTGCAAGTCAGTATTTTTGGTGAAACTTTCAAATATTCTGATCGAAAAAAGGGAATATACAGATATCGATTTAAATACATGCCTTAAAAATATACCAATCTGATCAGATCTTCGCAACTTTCTGATCATCTGGTGTCCATTAATATAAAGATGGAAAAACGCCTAAGGAAACGGTGAGCACAATTTGATGTTTTTCACTCACTCTGTTGTCCGCCGTCCGTCTATCTGACCCTTTATCTCAGGAACGCGACGAGGTATCGAGTTGAAATCAAAACTATATAAAAAAATCAAACATGTAACATTTATATGCCGTAAAAAATGTTTATTTAGACACTGTCAAAGGAATCAAAAAGTATAAGGTATTTTCCGTTGACATAGAATTATGAAATGTGGCAAGTAATACTGTCTTATAAGTACTACAAGTACTTATAGGAAAAAATCAGAAAATTACGTTTATAATTTAATCATAAAAGTACTTACCAAGCTGGCTCGATAACCCTAAGAGGATCTTGGCCTCCGACACGAGAGAACGCCATTTTTCCGTATTCTGTGCAAATCATAAAAATAAATAGTCTTTATTTAAAGGACGTAATCAATCATCGAGGTTACGCAACGGTATACATTTGTACGGAACCCTCGGTGGACGAGTCCGACTCGCACTTTCCGGTTATATTTTTATAATTTCAACGTTCTTAGTTCTTAGGCATTTTTCTGGTCTTAGATTTGTATATGCCCGCTATGTTAGTGTTTAAACAATCATTGAAATATCCCATTGATATCCTTCACTTTTGAGCTAATTTAAACATGTAGTTGCATCAGGTTCAGTGGTCCAATAGGTAGGACGCCCTTTTTGGCCGGAAAGCCGTTGGAGAGGCAGGTTCGAACCCTGCCTGAACCATTACATTTTTCAATGTTTTCGCTTCATTGTAATTTACAATTTGTAAACATGTAGTTGCATGTTTAACTATTATTTAAATAGCAACTTATATAATAATTATTACTTAAATAGTATCGCACAAAAAATATTATAAGATTAGCAAATAATGTTACTAGTTACTTCACGCATAGATAGTTTCGTAAATTTTAATATCTGAAAACAATTGGATAAAAATATTGGATTATACCTAATTCAGTAAATTAGAGTTACTTTTGTGTTCTACGTAGGTAATTCTGGTTTGATTACTTAGTTCCTGAATTACAATAAAATTGCGTTACCTAATCTGGTTAATAACCTTTATATATTTTTTTTAAACGAACTTGATTAAATATGACTGTAAGTAAAAATAAAAACGTTGGCATGATTTAGAATGTTCTTGAAAATTGTGTCAATGGTACACGGTCTAGTGCCCATGACTATACCCCGGGGTGCTCGATGCACAAAATGATTTGACGCCTACTGACGGCCTGGTTTAGCCTGGTTCTGGATCAAGTTTTTTTTCCATCCAGTTATACTTAACTATTTACTTCGTTTCATCGTCAAATCCGACTTGGCTGGGCAGTGTTTGGGAGGCTACGTAAGTACTATCTTTTCGTCCGATATACCGCAGTGTCTCAAGACAAAAGTCTTTGACCAGTGTGTGTTGCCAGTGATGACATACGGAACTGAAACGTGGTCGCTCACGATGGGCCTTTTTTGAAGGCTCAAAGTCACTCAGAGAGCAATGGAGAGGGCTATTCTTTGCGAGATCGAATTAGAAATTAAGAGATCTAGAAGAACCAGGGTAACCGACATAGCCCGAAGGATAGCAAAACTTAAGTGGCAATGGGCAGGGCACATCGGTCATATTAGAACCGACAGCCGCTGGGGCCATCGAGTTATTGAGTGGCGACCACGCACCGGACGACGCAGCGTGGGTAGGCCCCCCTACAAGGTGGACTGATGACCTGGTGAAGGTCGCTGGAGTCCGCTGGATGCGGGTTGTGCAGGGGCGGTCATGGTGGCGTTCTCTGCGGGAGGCCTATGTCCAGCAGTAGACGTATTTTGGCTGATGATGATGATTTACTGCGTTTGAAAATCGTAGTAGGATACAAGGATGAAATTTTCTACCACTGATAGAGCGTTCCGCGGTGATTATTTTCAGATATGGAGGACGTCAGATTCGTCCCCTGTGGCGGGAGAGCGGGTGAATAGGGCCAAGTAGTCCTCTTTATTTTTTTTACTACTGATCAGTTAAGGCTATCGATAGGTGCCTATCCTGAAACAGTTTCTACAAACAATATTTCGGTACGTGAAAGCATTTTTACCTATCAGAGTAAAAGAGTGCCCACTTTAAACATTGGAACGGATCATTCTCCGTATTTAAATGGCCTGTATAAATAAAGTTTGCTTTGTATCTGTTTCAAGAAAATTGCATTTGAATTTGCTTTGAACCGGTTTCCAGTGGATTGCAGTGGCTCTAACTGGTTCATTGATTTCATTTGTTTGCCCGAAGGTTGTTTGAGGTGGATTTTTCTACTAGTTTTCAGTTACAGAGAGATGCAATTTGAATGCCAAGTTTTTTAATTGGAATTAAGCGTTCATATTTAGGTAGGTTCTGTATTCAAATTACGTTATTCGTTTGTGACTTAGTAAAAACTATTTGTAGTAGAATGTTGTTATTTGGCATGGATATTTGTATGATTTATGTATTTTAGGGTCAAATCTAAACAGTTGGATAGATTTTGAGTTCCTAGTTTCTAAATTATTTTAGAGAGTTTAACTATTTAACTGCAACCGAGGATAATTTCTAGGATATTTTTTTTCCAACTGCGGGAAAGCAAATAAGAGGGTTAAAATTTATGGAATCTAATGTCTATGTCATAAGAAGGCTCAAAGTTACTTAAAGGGCAATAGAGAAGAAGTGCTCGGGCGGGTTTCCTTACAAATTGAATCCGAAATGATGATATACGCAAGAAAACCAAGGTTTTAAAAAATATAGGTCAGACAGTCGCCAAATTTCATCGGGGCACATTCTACGAGCAATGGCCATTGGGTAGAAAGGTTCTTGAGTGGCGACCGCGGACCGGAAGACACAGCGTGAGAAGGCCCCCAACAAGGTGAACCGGCGACCTGGTTAGGATCACGGGCAGAAATTAATGAGGGCAGCGTAAGACCGATCGTTGTGGAGAACTTTGCAGGAGTCCTTTGTCCAGCAGTGGATGTCTATCAGCTGATATGATAACGGCTGAATAGTTATGTTTCATATGCCAATAATAATAGTTAATTTTATACCGAAAAGTTGGCATATTGTAACTAGGTAGGTAGTTCTATGTTGCAAAAACGTCCAATTGCAAATCAAATCAAAATCAAATCATTTATTTTGCTAAACATACACAGGTGGTAAGACAAAATGTCCAGTAACCATCGATTTACCTGTTAAGAGCTTAAACCCCAAGAGTAAACGATTGGCCACACCCCTACTAAGGCTTAGTGTACATAGGGCTCAGTGTAACTTTGCGATATCTCAATTTATGGAATTTCAGTTTTCTATGCAGAGCATTATTTCAGGAAAAACTTAACAGCGCGATGCAGGATTTGAATGGGCACGTGGCACTAATTTGTACAGCGCCATCTGGTGGTAAAAAATAACTTGTCAGTTTTTCATGTCGAAACGGCGGGACGGATTTAACCCAATTTTGGTACAGGGATAGCTAGACATCGATATATGGCAAAGCAAACAGTTTTACGCGGATGAAGTTGCGGGCGCCTAGTCGGGAATATATTATTTTTCGCTACGCGAGCTGTATTGAGTAACATCAAAATGTTGACGTCGTGTCGTTTGTAGCGATAATACTGACCAATTTGAATTATTCGCCAAATAAAACAGAGTAAATATCATGTCTCAATAAGTTCATCTCTTCAGGCTTCGTCAACAAGTCCTTGAGGTCTATTCTCCCAGTATTTTGGCCAAAGACAAAGCGAAACGAGGACCTGTAGAGGATTTGTCACTAGTCTATAAATGTGGACATCGCGATACGCAAATGGAGATGGATAGGCCACACCATTCGTAAAGGAGAAACGATGATGCAAGCATCGCTTTCGAGTGGAAGCCGCCGCACGGAAGGCGTACCAATGGACGCCCAGTACACTTTTGGCGGCGCACCATTCAAAGCGAGCTGTGAGCTATCGGACTGAGCTGGAACGTGGCTAAAGGAGTAGCTGAAGATAGAAATGCGTGGCGCGGGCTTATGTAGGCCATCTGGACCTCCGGGGTGCCTTAGGACAACAACAACATATTCATCTCTATAAGAAAGACTAAAATGCCGTGAGCAGAGCCCCTCAAACCGGTTAACTTGTCTTAATCACACTAACCTCCATCTAGAAAATAAAACTACCTAAATAAATAAGTTAGCGGGAAAATGGTCAGCGAGCGCTTAAAAGAATTTCATGGGACAGAGTTTTCGCTACAACGGGTCAGAATGCGACGTTGTAATGGCATTAACTCCAGCGTCGTTGCTTTTATTACGCGATAAATAAGTGACAAAGCATCCGTCACGTTTTGACAAAATGCGAGTGTGAGTGACAGATTCTTTGTCGCTTATTTATCATGTGATGTACACAATCTTCATAGGCCTGGAATGATTTATTTTCCATGCCTCTCGTGAGTCCAGGGCTTGAGAGTTTGTAGGCTGACCGCTCGGCCGACATCAAATAGGCAATAATCGGGAATACCCGACTCGCGCTTAACCGGAATTTATCGGGGTCCATGTTACCCCCAAATTGGAATAATCTGGAAAGGTCAATGAACTGGAAAGTTTCAATTTATCGCCATGTGTATGAGGTAATAAATGTCGTAAATTTTCGTTTATTACATGTTAGAAGAATGGGATGGAATTGGATTTTGTCAAGCGTTAAAGGACGCCAGACGTTTTTAATCTTCATCGATAAGGCAACCAGACGACAAATTGTCCTTAGGTGTCTCTTTTTTCATGGCAAATATGGGCTCACTACGCCGCGAGAAACGCTAATAGCCAGAGCTCTAGAGCGCTCCATTGCGCTCGACTCAGTTTTCCACCTTTTGGTCGGAAAACACAGCGCGCGTTCGCTCGTATCGATCGCGTCGCCACACCAACCGAACAAACAATTGCATCGTATTTTAGACGAATCACTACATAGTATAAAACAAAGTCGCTTCCTGCTGTCTATCTGTCTGTCCCTATGTATGCTTAGATCTTTAAAACTACGCAACGGATTTTGATGCAGCTTTTTTTTATAGATAGTGATTCAAGAGGAAGGTTTACATGTATGATACATGCAATATTTTTCAGCATTGCACCCGTGCAAAGCTAGGGCGAGTCGCTAGTAACCAAGCTTTTGTATGGATACCGCGGTATTCATTAAAATTGTAATATCTTTCTAATTTCATACATTTTTTCGAATGTTATTAAATGGAATTTCGTTATAGATATATAGATCTTTGGAATTAGCCCACTATAATATAAAAATGAGTAATAATAAGCGATAAACAGAAATTGAATAACGGTATTTTGTATAGAACCAAACAACGGTATCCGATCCGTGACTTTTGTGAAGATCAAAATAGATGAAAAACAATATATTGCTTTGCAAATCCGTGATATAATAACGTGCCAGTTACTTAGTACTAACCCGTTATATTCTTGCATAGGGTTGTTATCCGTCCGGGTTTCCCCGGATATGTCCTAGAACGGAGGCCGTCCGGGGGCCACCCGGGGGATGTCCGGGGCCGTCCGGGTGATGTCCGGGGCCGTCCGGAGGCCATCCGGGGGACGTCCGGGGTGGTTTCCAAAAAGTGTCCGGTGAAAACCCGGACACTTTTTAGTGAGTGAAAAATAGAGCGATTGTTTTTTTAAATATTTTTTTTGGACACGTTCTGGGAAAAAGTGCGATTCACGCCATATGTCCGAGTTTTTTAAGTTTTTGTCCGGGTTGAATTTAGAGATAGGCCTACTCTTGCATGATTGCATGAAAAAAATACGCAAATAAGTATAACGGGTTAACACTAATTGACTGGCACGTTCTTATATCGCGGATTAGCAAAGCAATATTATTGTTTTAATTAATATCGATTTCTGCAAAGTAGCGCTTGATACAATTAATTATTTGATCAAACTAATTGTTTTTTCACGTATCATACAATTTTGCATGTCAGATTTCTCATTTATTACTAAAAGGTGCCAACTGCTAACATCATCCACGTAAATTTTCCATGCTGTAGTTGTGCAAAAGACGATCCTACATCGCGGTATTAAAAATGGCCGGAAATCTGAACTGAACATCCGGACATACGAAATCATTTTTACCCAAGCTGGAACTCGCTAGTTGCGCTCACTCGGTCAATAAAGATTTTAGATAAAATGTTAAGAGCGCAAAGCGAGTTGACGTTCTGTTTGTGTTTATTTGTAAGCAGATTTTCTTCGGCAATGTAAACATCTTTCTTTGATCCCTGATCAAAAGCGGAAAGTTTTTTCCTAAAACCTGTACCTAGTAGCTTTGAATTTTCTTGAATTTTCCTGATATTTACCTGGAGAAGACACCCTTCCTGAATTCGTCCTTTTTAAATTTTAACAAGAAGCCGTGAGGTTTAATTTACACATATTTAGATGACAACCTATCGATTTTTTTTATGGAAAACCTACTATATACTAGTCTGCTATTCGAGCCCATATCTTCGCCATTTTGAAAAAACTGGAAAAACTAAATTAAAAAACAAACATTATACACAACATACTCACAAAATTTCTTAAGAGTAGGACGAGAAATACGACATGTAGGCGAGTACAATCGGAAATCTAAGCAACTGGACATCCAAACATAGGAACCTACACATTTTTTGACGACGCGGTTGGCGCAGTTTGCAGACACCTGCCTACTGAGCCGGCGGCCCCGGGTTGGAATCCCGGCCGGGGCAAATATTTGTGTGATGAACTCGAATATTTGTTCTTGGGTCATGGATTTTATCTATATGTATTTATATATTATGTATATCGTCGTCTAGTACCCATAATACAAGCTTTGCTTAGTTTGGGACTAGGTCGATTTGTGTATGATTGTCCCACAATATTTATTTATTAGTTATTATTTATTTATTTATACGAAAAAAAATATGGCCAAGATGAAACCGAGACGCTTCGCTCGCTTTGCTCGCTCAGTCAATAAAGAGGGTTATGATTATAGAAAAAAACAATTGCGCAATGTGGGTTGACGTTTGCTTCGTATAGTCATTGATTACAACGCCATCTATTGATCGTAATATAATTCGCTCATCAGGTAAAAACGGCTATAGTTGAATTACACGGATAACTGGATATCCAAAGATGGACATTGGATACATTTTATACGACTACGACAAAGAAAACACGGACAAAGTTCCCGGGATATTCTAGTTAAAAGCATAAAAGGTATAAATTAATTTATGCGCGCCTAGGGTTGTCAATCAACCGGTTCAATCAGCAAAATCGATCAGTTTGTATTAAGACTAGGAAAACAAAATGGCGACTACCCTTTGAATAGGATTTTTCAATTAAACTAAGTCTCCAATCCCTCACGAAAATAGAAAAGTAATTAAGGTGTACAGTTCTAATTAAAATCTGAGCCTATATTTTTTGTTAATTGATTCTTTACGAAAGGAACAGAAGTTTACGATCTTATTTGTTTTAAGTCGGACAAGTAACTAAATCACTTGTTATAGCTGAAGAATTCATCTCTAAAAAAGTCATTGACCACCAAATACTCTAATTGTTCTTTGTTTGAAAAATATCTTGATGTTTAATTTTACGATTTTATACGTGATGTGAAATATAGATCATCGTAACATAAAAATAACGTTTTAATGCGAATGTAAATATTTATGACGACGCGGCTGGCTCAGTTTGTAAGCACTTGCCTACTGAACCCGCGGTCCCGGGTTCGAATCCTCGCCAGGGCAAATATTTGTGTGATGAACTTGAATATTTGTGCATGGGTCATGGCTGTTCTATGTATTTTTAAGTATATGTTTAGAAGCCCTATATATAAGTATGTATATCGTCTTCTAGTACCCATAACACAAGCTTTCTTGTTTAAAATAAGTGTTGTGAATAACATGTTACTTATCGTCGGGGATAGTGCAATACCGCGTAAATAACAGCTGTCAATAAAGTTCTCATTTCAATAAAATACTTTGCATTTGTTTGAATATTGATTCGTATCTACACTTGTGACTTACGCGGTATGACGTTATGTTATTTCATAGTAATTTTCTACGAGTCCTTTACATCTGCGTCGGACCCACTCTCGATAAATATAAATATATTTTTTTATTTCCACAAAGCCTACCTAGTCCAAGCCTAAAAAAAATAAACACATAAACATTTCCCTGTGTGAGTTTGGCGCATAATTAATAGCTGCGCTAATCATAGGGTTGCCACGCTCATCCATCCTAATGTTTTTCCGTATCAAGTGAACTATCCCCATTAGTCCCTGTCAGGGTCATCACGCACAGTTCTCATTCTACGCACGTACCACGATCTTGGGCTCAGATATACCCACGTTTACAAATTGCCCCCATAACGATACGGGTTTTTGGCAACCCTAGTTTTTATTCGTTAATAGGGTTGGCTAACAGTTAATTAATGTGTGATTAGGGGTATTGTGAATGTGACGATAGTGAGCCTCGTTATGTTTAGGTAATTGGTGTGTTGCTCCCAGTAATTAAATTATGAAATTAATACATATTTGTGTATGTAGCAGTAATTACAAATACAAATGTATGTAATATATTATATTATGACTATAAAGGGCAAATTATAACTGAGTATAGATTAATTAATTTGTTTTGGTAATTGATATGTTGCTAGGTCTAGGGGTATGCGTAGGTCACCTCCCCGAGTGCGAGTGGGATGAGCAGTCCATGAGGATCCGTCCAAACGGAACGCTAATCCCTGAATCGCCGGTATACCCTGGGCAACAGTCAGTAACTCCCTGCAAGGGGTCTCACTGGCTGTTGGCGAAGAGCCACCAACAACCACCGGAGTTTTATCCGAAGAGGCTTCACCAGCGACCTTGCAGCAATCGCAGCAAAAAGGACTGGTAGGTCATGACCTGTGGGCGTGTCAGACCGGCCTCCCCCAAGTGGGGAGTGCAGAGCCCACCTACGCTTTGTGCCGTGCGTAGTCGAGCGTCGTAGGGGGGATGATGGAGTCCTGGAGGGTTGAGCTTACCACAGGTCGGGTTGTTGTTACCTGTGGGGGCAACACGCCCTCTTTGGTCCGGATTTCCAGCCGAAACGACAGCCTCAGGGACTAGCCACCCTGAGGTAACCGGCAAAGGCACCTCTTAAAGGTAGCTGGCGAGGGTTACAGGGTCATGAGGTGCGCAGCCGGCGGAGCGCGGATGCTACGGCGAGTACGGGTCAAAAACTCGGCCTGACAACTGTAGTATTCTTCGCATCGTTTAGGCTCGCTGCATCGCGGATCCTGGGCCCTATACTCTCCGTGGTAGGTCCTGGTGCTCGAATGAGCATCCCCATCTGCGGGCTCCCAGGAGGGTGGGACGCCATGGAGAATGAAACCAAACCGTGCACAACAATGGACAACCAGAGTAACGGTAAAACCCAACCAAAAACTGAACAACGACAGGCCGCAGCTCCCAAGGGAGCGCCCAGTCGCATTAACGCAACACCAACCGTCAGCGCCCCCGGTCCGTCAGTACCGGGCGAGCAGCAGTGGGAGGTGGTCCAACGCAAGCGCACGTCCTCAGACCTGCGTAACAAAAAACGCACAGCCAAGCGTGCAGCTCAACGTGCCCAGGCTAGAATGGGTAGGAGGCAGCCACCGGCCGCAAGGCAGGAGGCAGCCGAAGGACTGGCAACAGTCCCCGATACCAGAATAAGCGCGAAGCCCAAGAGCCGCCCCAGCGAAAGCAAAGGTGGCCCTAAGCAGCGCGCTGAAACGGTAACCCAGCCCAGCCAGGCGGGTGCGAAGGAGAAATCCGACGCGCCCCATAAAAAGAAACGCGGAGGCAGAGGCAGGAAGGCGAATCCTGCGCCTAAAGAACCAGTAGGCCAGGGTAACGCCCCAACTTCCAAACGCCCTCGGCCTGACGATACACAATCGCCCATTATTGGCGCCAACAAAAAAGCCAAGGCCTCCACAAGTCTAGTGAGCACTGCCGTCACTTTCGCTGACAAAGTCGTGCTAAACGACCTCTTTGTCGCGGTGATGGCGGAGCCTTTTACTAACTTGACTGCTGACCAAGTGGAGAGCATCAAGAAAACCCTGGAGACCTGCATTGAAGGCATTGCGGATGATCCGGGTTGTCACAACGCTGTCCCATACTGGCCCTCCTTCCGCGGAAAACCTTTTTTCAGCGAGGGAGTACTTAAGCTCCAGTGTGAGGACGTTAAGGACGTGGAATGGCTCAAAGACACCGTAGCCACTCTTGTGTCACCAATTCCCGACACTGTGTTGGTGGTGAAGCGCCAGACGGACATTCCCAAACGGGTAAAGTCCGCTGTCCTGTTACCGAACTGTTCTGATGACGTCAAGATGATCCATCGCATCTTGACAGGACAGAACAAGCTGTATCAGGTCAGCCAATGGTCGCTCTACCATGTCGAGCGCCATGAAGGGAATCCTCCGGGTACCTTTTTGGTGCTTGGCATTCCGGCCGACCAGATCCCAGGGATCTTAGCGAGGGGGCGACGCCTATGCTACAAGCTAGGGAACGCCTATATCCGTTTCTTCGGCAGCACGGGGAAGCTGCAAGATGTGCCGCCAGACCCTGCTGAGACTGCGACAGCACCCATAGTCACCAGTGACTCCTCTGCTGCAAAGCAGAGTGTTAGCGCTGGACACGACCAGGGAGCAGACGCAGCTATGTCCACAGCTAGCCACGCTGTCTCTGTCGAAAGACAGAGTCATGCCGGCGGGCTAATGGTCAGCCAACACTACTCTGCCGAAATGCAGAGGCAGGATGGCACCTCAGCTTGCCCGCTGACTAACTCCGCAGTGGATGTCGGTTCCGATGACCTAGCGGAGGATGTCGCGCAGCTGATGGACCAGGACATTCCGTTAGAAACGGATGAGGAAGTGAGCAGTCCTCTTCGCTCCTCCTCACCTCATTAACGTCATCCAAACTAACCTCCAGCACAAACAAGCCGCGGCGGCTACCTTGCGAAGAGTGTTGGAGGTCAACAACAAGACCGTCGCCCTTATCCAGGAGCCGTGGATAAGGAAGGACAGGATCTGCGGTCTTAACAACATCGGAGGTAAGATATTACTTGACACCACCGTAACTAACCCACGCACCTGCATTTATGTACCAACATCTATCAATGCAATGTTGATGAATGAGTTCTGTTCCAGAGACCTGACCACGGTCAGACTCCAAAACAACTGCCCTAGCATCCCGGAGGTCATTATTGCGTCGGCCTACCTGCCGGGCGACGCAGACGTACCGACGGTTGAGCTGGCAAAACTCATCAGACACTGCGAGGAAAAAAGGCTCGAGCTGATCATCTCGGCGGATGCCAACGCGCACCACACACTGTGGGGCAGCGAATCTATTAACAAACGAGGTGAGGATTTTGTAACCTTTCTATTCTCAACCAATCTCAAGCTTATAAACAGGGGGTCAGAGCCTACTTTTGTTACCTCCAGATTTCAAACTATTATAGACATCACACTCACTACGGAACGGGTATCGGAGATAATCTCCGACTGGCACGTGTCGAAGGACTTGTCGTGCTCCGACCATAGATGGGTAAGATACAAACTAAACGTGGACTCTAAAAAACAGGAACTATGGCGCAACCCCCGACGGACAGACCGCGCCAGATTCAGTCAATTGATGTCCGCCAATCTAGCTCCACAAGCGACATTCAAAGAGTATGAAGGACCTCTTGACATAGAGAGACACGTTAATGAACTGACGCAAACTTTAATCAACTCATTTACAAGAACCTGTCCAGAAATTACGCCCCCGGCAAAGGTCTCTAACCGCAATAGCTGGTGGGGGCCGGACCTCGAGAAAATGAGGCGCAAACTACGCAAGCTGTTCAACAGAGCAAGTAACACAAGGAAGGTCTCGGATTGGAATGCCTACAAGCAAACCCAATCTCTGTACAAAAAGCGAATTCGTGAAAGGAAACGCGAGTGCTGGAGAACCTTCTGCACTAACATAGAATCAAACGCTCAGGCAGCCAGGGTTAAAAACATCTTATCCAGCGAACCAAACCGTAACCTAGGCTCTCTGAAAAAACCAGACAACACTTATACTAACACTGATAGTGAAATGTCCGAGTTGTTACTTGATACACACTTCCCAGGCTGCTCCATTACGGAGAACTGTGAATGGGACCAGGCAGGTCAACAGGAATTTGATCAACCACCTGTTGAAGCCGCACACACTGCCCAAAGAATTGTAACACTGGAAAGGGTGTTATGGGCAATAAACAGCTTCTCTGCGTTCAAAGCGGCAGGATTAGATGGTATATTTCCGGGACTTATGCAGTGGTGCAAAAACACCATCGCGCCACACTTAGTCCAAATATACCAGGCCTGCCTAAGACACCGATATATTCCCAAGAAATGGAGAGAAGTTAAGGTGGTATTTATACCCAAACCAGGTAAGAGTGATTATACGCAGCCAAAGTCATACAGGCCTATAAGCCTCACATCGTTCCTATTAAAAACTCTGGAACGCCTCTGTGATCGCGACCTCAGAGATGGGACCTTAGCGCTATATCCCCTTCACCCCCAACAACACGCCTACAGTTCAGGCAAATCAACCGAATCAGCACTACACAGCGTTGTTTCACCCATAGAACACGCATTATCAACACAATCCTCAGCGCTTGTGGCCTTCATCGACATCGAAGGAGCCTTTGACAAGACGCAATTCAACAGCATTAGCCAAGCCCTGCTCAGACATGGAGCCGATCAGACCGTAGCAGGTTGGATTGATAACATGCTGAGACAAAGGGCTGTACAGGTAACAGTGAACGGCACAACTCGAGCTATCGTGTCAAGAGGCTGCCCACAGGGTGGAGTTATATCACCACTCCTGTGGAACCTCGTAGTGGACGGATTAATCCGGAAGCTCAACGAGGCGGGCTTCTATACTGTAGGCTATGCAGACGATGTAGCAATCCTCGTAAGAGGAAAGTTTGAGGCAACCCTCTGTGACCTTATGCAAGAGGCACTCAAAATCGTCGAACTATGGTGTTCTGACCAAGGCTTGTCAGTCAACCCAGCCAAAACAGAACTAGTCTTGTTCACTAAGAAGCGAAACATAAAAATCAGTCGCTTGCCAAAACTCCAAAACACAACTCTGACTCTCAGCAAAGAGGTAAAGTATCTGGGCGTCATCCTGGATGACAAATTACTATGGAACAAACACTTAGAAAACAAATTGAACAAAGCCTGCGTCGTATTCTGGCAGTGTAAAAGACTAATTGGTAGAACCTGGGGCTTACACCCCAGGATCACAATGTGGCTTTACACTGCGGTGATAAGACCTATTATCACCTACGGCGCTGTGGTTTGGTGGCCCAGAACCAAACTGACAACAGCCAAACATAAACTGCAGCAATTTCAAAGACTTGCTTGTGTAGCAACGACGGGCTGCATGAGAACAACACCCACAGCGGCAATGGAGATACTGCTAGGACTGCCGCCCCTTGAACTGTTCATTCAGCAAGAGGCGGCGTCAGCAGCTATCAGACTGAAGTCACTTAACCTCTGGGGTGTAACACACGGGGGTCATGCCGAAATACTTGAGGAGGCTATCAGACACGAGCCAATGATAGCTGCTCCCAACGACAAGATACCCAAACAGCATTACTTCAATAAGAGCTACGAAATTGAGCTAATTGAAGAACCTTACGATCGATCCGATATAAATGAAATACGCATATATACGGATGGGTCAAAGACACAAACAGGTACAGGAGCTGGAATATACTCACCTGAAATAAACGTAAACATATCAATAGCCTTAGGAAAATATAGCTCCATCTTCCAATGTGAATGTCTTGCCATCACACAGGCTGCCAAGGCAGTTGCTACGCGAGGTATCAAAGACCAAAAGATACGTATTGTTTCCGACAGCGCTGCAGTTTTACGAGCTCTGGAGAATAAAACAATCAAATCCGGGCTCATACTAGAGTGTCACTCAGCATTGCAAACGATCGGCATGAATAATCGGATCACGTTGCAATGGATTAAAGGGCACAGTGGCTCTCTAGGTAACGATGCAGCCGACCAGCTGGCTAGGAGAGGATCCGATGACTTGGCAATTGGCCCAGATCCCATGCTCCCCTTGGCGTTCAATCAGCTGCGTACATGGCTTCGTCACAGAACACGATCACAACACGCCGATCAATGGGCAGAAACCAGTACATGCAGGCAGTCCCGGGAAACAGTCCCATACCCAGACACACGCCTGACAAAGCGCCTGTTATCGCTAAGCAGGCCCGCCCTGCGAGTAGTAGTAGGCACTATCACTGGACACTGCACACTTAACAAGCATTTATATGTTCTAGGAATGACCGATAGCCCCCTGTGTAGGGGATGCCTGTCGGCCGAAGAAACAGCTACCCACGTGATCCTGGAATGCGCTGCCGTAGCTAATCAACGGGCTGAAATCCTCAAAGCACCGAGGTCACTTCGTGAAGCCTGTGGAGACACCAGGAGAATCCTGCGCTTCTGGACGGAGTTAGGCTGGCTAGACTATTAGCCGGCAAATCTGTACGCACAATGGCCCGAACATACACGGGCTAAGTGCGGAAAGCGGAGCCCACAACCATAACCATAACCATGTGTTGCTAGGTCATTATCATTGATCGTAAATAGACAATTCTATTTATCTCAGACACAGTTCAATTTCATGATTGTCATAAAACACACCTAACCTAACTTAACTTATACTAACAAGTTCTCCTGGTTAGAAAAAAAATTATGAGTACCTAACGACATTTCAAGTAAACCAATTAGATTATAATTTTCAATATTTACAGCTAAAACAGGGGTCTGATTCATAAAATATACTTTGAGGTTTTTAAACAACTGTGAAAAAACGACTTACAAAAAAGTTATCTAGGAATAAGTATGAGCCAGCGGTCCCAGGTTCGAATCCCGGCCAGGGCAATTTGTGTGAGGTTGTCCGATATTTATTTATTTTTATTTATTTATTTTAAGAATATTAATACTAAACGTTTATGCCAACACTCAAACATCCAACACTTTCACTTTTGTTTGAATACGCACGTCCCAACGCTTTTTCCCCGTGCCCTAAACAAATCTCTTACCCAAATGAACATCTTTTAAAGGTACCCACGACAATTAACTCAAATCAAGTAATTAGATCTCGTAGTCCCAGTATTTGCCAGGTCGAATAAAATGCAAGCCTTGACCCAAATCTTTTGCCAACCCTGATTTAGGTGACGCGTATTTATACTTAGTATTATTTAAACACAGATTGAAATTATACAGAGGACTTTCTCTTTTGATCTTTAAGAAAACCGTTTAAGAACTTTTATTTTACTGGTTCTTTGAGTAAAATACGACGTACTTGGTTGTGGGTTGTGTTGTAGCGATGTGACCTCACTGAAGTACCGTATTTCACTTCTCCTGTTCACAAAGTATATTTTAGCTTCGCGAAGCTAGGCTTAAATGGTACTTTTAGCCCCTAGGGCTTAAATGGAAACCGTATAATCCCATATTTTATATGAAACTGAAAAAAAACTTGCGGCCTGCTACATACTACTTACAGATAATTAAAAAAAAATTGGGCAAGTGCGAGCCCGACTCGCGCATGAAGGGTTCCGTACCTATACATATATATATATATAATGTATAACAAGTTTGTTGTATAAGAGCCCCCCTTAAATATTTATTTTATTTTATTTTTAGTATTTATTGTTATAGCGGCAATAGAAATACATCATCTGTGAAAATTTCAACTGTCTAGCTATCACCGTTGTTGAGATATAGCCTGGTGACAGACGGACGGACGGACGGACGGACGGACAGCGAAGTCTCAGTAATAGGGTCCCGTTTTTACCCTTTGGGTACGGAACCCTAACAAGCAAACCAAACAGGTTTAGATCTCGCTCACTTCGTGTCATAATGGCTTATTTTAGCCCCGTGTCAAATTTTAGAATTTTATAAGTGCAAAAATTAGAATCCATACAATCGATGATAAGAAAAACAAAGTTATTACGTCTTCACGTCACACACATACAGAAATACGTTCACGTTCTCAGTATTTACCGAGTATTTTCCCCACTCAAACCCGGAAGCCTCAAGTGATCTTCGTTATTTGTGCTAACAGCTAGATCGAATGTCACCGACATATATTTTGTCTCTATCTACCACAGCTGCGGGACAGAGACACGTGATGTGAATTAAAGTCAGCGAAGTGTGAGGAAGAACACTCACGTCGCGCGTCGTAGTATGTGGATGGTGGAACGAATTTTTAAATGTTTTGAAAAATCATGTCAGGGGGGGTATTCGACCAATTTTAGAGATATAATGGAGATCTCTCCTTTTCATCGCCATCTGTCACTTTTGACGTGTGCCTACTTGACAAGTGGCGATATCCCTAGAACATCGCAACTTCGTCAATTCGGACACGCAAAATTTTCGTTTCCTTTGTATGTGACGGCATAAATAGCAGGCGCATACTTTAAATTGACCGCCTAGTATGTGAAATTAGTCCGTTACGTTTCGTTCAAAACAGAAATTTATATACATGAATAACATTTTTGACAATCATTATCGCCTTCGTATTTCCAAAATTGAGATGAGATATGTCACTTTTAAGCTCATCGCATTTAAATGACAGTTCAATGGCGATATAACTGTTATCTAATAGAGATTTGACGTTTGGCGATCACTCAAATGTCAATCTCGAATTAGGTCCCTGGTTTGTGTTAAATGTCTTTGCTGGTTAGGAGGTTTATTCAATTGTTTGCGAAATTTGTTCTTAGGAAACGGTCGATATTAAATTTAAATAGAACAAGGATTCCTGTTCCGTTCGAGCCTTGCATCAAGCAAATCAGATCTTTGTTTATTCTTCTGATTTTGTCCTTGACTATAAAATTATTATTGCGAATTGCGATTTAAATATGTTTACGAGTATGGGGATGATATTTATTTTTATGTTAATATCGGATCCATGGCTCTCTAAAGTCTTGCCGTGCTATTTTACATCACTAATAAATGTCAGGTAGCCACTAAACTGCTCGCTTGGTAACGGGGTTTGCTAATATAAGTAAGGACTGGAATGTAAACAGCATTGATGCGGGTATTAAATAATACCCTTAACCACCTACCTCCCGTCTCACAGACTCATTCAAACCTAAAATTGTTAAGATACCGATGTGCGAGCATCCTACAAACGTCTGTATCCTTGTACCTTCTTCCCTCCTACCTCAGTGCCGCGTCGTCGCTCGACAAGGTCGGTCGTTAAGGCATTTAATTTTGGTGAGCATATTACTGTCTTCGACCGTCTCTGAGACGGGTGGTAGGCGGCTACGTATTTTTTCTTAAGGGTCTCGGAGACGGGTGGTAGGTGGTTACGTGACTATGAATACTTTTTTTCTTTACTTAGGCGACCACCTACTCAGGTTGGTAGTGATTGGAAGTACGGAAAACCTGTTCTACTTGTGACCCGAAGAAAAAACAGGACCCAGTACGTATGTTTCTAATGCAAAAAATCTGTTTGCCTAGAATGTGCAAACAAACTTACATTCACTGCGGCGAACAAATTGAATAAATTAGTGGTCTGCAAATTTATAAAAATATGGCCTTTATTTTAACGAAACTTATTGATTCAGCATTGTTAATTATTGAATAATTATAAATAATTACTTAGATCTTTATATAAAGTCAATATTTTTGTTAATCTAACCTTCCAAGAGATGTATAGTTCCTAAAGTAGAAATAAGGAGCGTTGCCATATGTTTACAGTAAAAATTTGTTTTGTTAATGTTTCCAGAATTATTATTAGTTTAAAAAATATTTTAATATGTCTATATTGCCATTTTTATTTTAAATTGCCCGTCCGATCTATAAAATTTAATATATAAGGCCGACATTATGTATCCGTCCTGGGGACGGGAGGTAGGTGTTTGTGTGACTAAAGAAGCAGGTAGGTAGTTAAGGGTTAATCCTCACAAGTCGTTAGTGAAAATGCATCCTAAGAGACTGGCCAAACTTCGTTTTATGAGCGTCGGTGTTCTTCCAGCGCAACAACTTTCCAACGGCTTTACGGACCAACACGGACGTCTTACCTATGGGACCACTGAACCTGATCCTATCGATTCTCAACATAATTTGAGACGATGGTGAATCTTTAGGCTATTTTTTAATCTTCTTTGGCGCTACGATGCCACCCTAAGGCGTACAAGAAGCAACTTATTGTATCGTGATTACTCATGTAATAGGACAGTGAAACAGCACCCTAATAAGTAGGTACTATAATGTAAACAACATCGATGCGGGTAGCAATCGAACGATTGTTGGCATTGGCCAATTAAATGATTGGCAACAAGTGTGCTCAGCTTAATGAACGAACCAAACGCTTCGGCAAATTTGGGATTCATTTTGCATTATTAATTACTGCTATAAATAATTACATCCGAATATTTATGGATATTTGTTTGTTTTGGCATTTTGTGTAATAAAATAGGTACCAATGGCGTTTCATGCTGGTTATTCCATTCCCAGTTATGGGACAAAATAATGGTTTTTTCAATTACCTTAACTTGATGCCTGGGTCGTAATTGCATAACTCTCCGACATTTCGAAGAGATGTCCAAAATGGCGGTATACCATGTTGTAATAATTGTTATAAGTCACTAGATGAGGGGAATACTAAATTTTTTCGGGTTAAAATGTAGCCCATGTGTTAATCCAGGGGGTCGGCTACCTTCATTACTAAAATTTATCAATTTTGGTCCAGCTGTTTGGGCGTGGAGAAGTAACAAACATACACATAAACACACTCACAAACTTTCGTCTTTATAAATAGTGTGTGATAAGATACTTTTACTAGACTACGCTACGCTAAGCTGCCCTTTTTTCTCCTACGCGAAATGTGGCGCTTTCTATTTATGGTACAATCTGAGTGTCTATTACCGATATACAGGAAGACTCACGTGGAATACGAATGGAGTGTTGCTTAGAAAATAAAAATATAGTCAACTATAGAACATATCAAATTGCATGAGACTCGATAGCTTAGTGGAAAGAGCCCGTCTTGGCTCGGAGGACCGTTGGATGTGCGGGTTTGAATCCCGCTCGAGTTATTGAGAGGATAAATCACTGCCCATTTTTCCACACAAGTCGAGGTCCAGGTTTCGTTGTCGACTATTTTCTCCTCTAAAACTTAACCAATCGCAACTTTTGGCAACTAAATGGAAAGGCAATGTTGTGTTCTTCTTCTTCTTCGTCGTTCCCTCACTGATGAGAATCGCGACCACATATCTGTTCCCACTCAGTGCGGTTATATGCTGCGTGGACCGGCCGGTGCATGCTGTCGCCCACTGCCTTCTTCACTGTGTCAGACCATCTAGTAAGTGCCCTTCCTTGCGCACGTCTGCCATCAATTGCCCTATGATAATCTGCTTCTCTAGACAATGCTTTGAGGACCGCATAATATGTCCGAAGAAGTTCAGGGCTCGTTTCCGACATAGCGCAGAGAGTCGCGTCGAGATGTTGAGTTCTTCGACTCGTTTTTTCGCATCGCAGTCCAAGGTATACGTAGCAACCTGCGCCAACACCACATCTCGAAAGCATCGATCTTACTGTTATCGCGGCGTCTCAAACTCCAAGTAAATTAGTATAAGAATAAAATTATAGGCTGATTATAGGTTTCTAAGTTATTAGGTACATTTCTAATCTTGAATATGTAGGTATCAAAGTAATGAATGAAGCATAGTTGTCTACAAGATGTCATGCAAACCCGGTTATTTAACGATACAAATAACCGGTTATAACCGGTTTTATTTAATTTTGCTCACAAAATAAGTGGGTTTGCATTCCGTAATGTCTATCAGCTATTGACTTGATTCAGGTTTTAATTCCTAGAGATAAAGTAGGCCTGGAAAGTTTCACCCTCTTCTTGTCCAATTTTGAAGGCAGACGGTAAATTTGTGAATCTGTTTACTAAGAAATAAATGTGGCCGTCCGGTCCATGAGAAAAGGGTCCTTATGGCAGTTTCTAGTTACGGAGATATTTGCTGTTTTGTAAAATCCTTCAAAATTATCATTTTTTTGTTTTATGCATTATAGTAAAATACAAAGATAGAGCTGTATTTGTACCTTGGTTTCAGTTGTGTACCTACGTTAATTCTTTCTTTATTAAAACGGAGTTTTAAGTTTAGTAGAAAAGGGTCTTTGTGGGAAATTGCATACAAGAATGACAAAGGTCAATAGATAAACTTGCTTACATCTATTTCTTTGCTAAGTACCTATGGTCATTTTAGATTTTACGTAAAATGTACGTAAAATGTCGGTAGGTACCTACTACATTATTCGTCTGACGTCAAAACATCTCTCGGCGCGCGTCGAACGACATGTTATATCTGATTGTTGTTAGTTAATTTAAAATTTAATGCAAAAATAATATGTATGTATAGTCAAGGTCATTAATAGTGTACACTTTTTCACCCAGTCGAATGCGGTCGCCTACAATTTGTAAGCAAACGCATTCGACAAGGCCAAAAAGTGTATACAATATACATTATTAATGACCTGGAGGGCATTACTTACTAGCAAATGATTATAATTGGAATGTGCCCCCCCCCCCCCCTCGCCCTTATCGCGTCAGATCAGAAATCGCGTGAAATTATCTTTATTACGTGATTTATGAATAGTTCCTTAGTAGTCACCGACTGTGTAAATTATTCGTTGACGTTAAATGAGAATAACTCCTTACAGATAAAGATTTTGAGTAAATTTATAATAACCTTTTTTCTTCGGTATTCTGTGTTAATACAAGATTAGGAAATAAATAATGTTAATATTGTGCCAAAGACAAAGCTGAAAAACATGTTTTTATTAATTTCATTCTTATAAGCGTGTTGCTGTTATCAAAGGCTGTTTTCTCAGGATCTGGAAGTCACATTGATGAAACCATGACTGAGTTCAATAGAAAAACCCCTTGAGATACAAAATCAATCACAATCTATGTAACTTCCAATGGGAACATACTTAAAGTTAGTTTCAAACTTCTTTTGACGTTTTCTCAAAAATGAAATTTTAGCAAGTGTAAGTATGATGTTTTTTAAAAAAAAAGTGTGAGACTTAGGGTCATGATTCTTTCTGTGTTAAATAGCTTATTTGACATAGATTTAGAACCTGTGCTTAACTCAATACCTGCCATAAGGACCCTTTAGTCATGGACGGTCATAAATGTATTTCTGTAAATCTTTCTCAACTGTACCCTCCTTTGGGAGACCTTGGTAGTTTCAACTTACCAAAGTGTCTATGTATTCCTACAGAATAAAGTTAATTTACTTAGGTACTTACTTACTTATTTGATACAGTGTGTTGTACGACTTTTATAAAGTTGGACAGTTTTAAGCGCTACTCGACTTATGTTACGAAATTCAGACGGATATAACCTTATTTTTGAAGTCCATGACTATTTGCGAAGAGCGCTCTGTTGTGTCTGTCTGTCTCAAGACAAACGTCTTTGAACAGTGTGTGTTGCCAGTGATGACATACGGAACTGAAACGTGATCGCTCACGATGAGGCTTATAAGAAGGCTCAAAGTCACTCAGAGAGCAATGGGCTATGCTCGGAGTTTCTTTGCGAGACCGAATCAGAAATGAAGAGATCCGTAGAAGAACCAGAGTAACCGACAAAGCCCGAAGGATAGCAAAACTTAAGTAGCAATGGGTCGCTCGTAAAACCGACGGCCGCTGGGGCCATTGATTTCTTGAGTGGCAATCACGCACCGGACGACACAGCGTGGGTAGGCCTAGCCCTAACCCCCCCGAACTGATGACCTGGTGAAGGTCGCTGGAGTCCGTTGGATGCGGGGGGCGCAGGACCGGTCATGGTGGCGTACTCTGGGGGAGGCCTATGTCCGGAAGTGGACGTCTTTTGGCTGATGATGATGATTATCTGTTGTGAGTTCATCAATTAACGCATTTTTTATCCAAAAATAATGTTAAATGTTAAAGGTTAATGTTAAAGTTGTGTTAAAGGAGCGGATAAAAAGCTCATGGCCCCTCCTTTTCTTATTTTTGAAATAATATCGCAAAAGAGAAAAATCGCTTTTGTAGTATCAAAATTAATGCTGAAAAATGAAATGTGCGAGTAATAAAAAACCTACAATGAAGAAACGGCAGCTAAAGACGTGACCGAAATCTTCCCATCGTCACGCTTATGCCTTGAAAACATTCGAGTTAACGATCGTCAGGCGACGATTTGAGACGCACTTCGCATTTTTCGTCGCTTCCATAACGTCGTAACACACACCAATTACCTATCAAGACATGTCTTTATGTAGCTAGGAAGCTGACGCACTCGGTATTTAACGTTACAATCGAAAAGTCGTAACATCCACCAATTACCTATTAAGGCATGTCGTTGTGTAGCTGGGAAGTCCCAATGTTTACCTATTACGACATCCCGTGACACTCGTTTAAGGTCGCTGAGCAAAAGTATTTGCACCCTATTTCTTGGTACCTCTTCAGGGACATAGGTCTCACAAATGGGAACTGAAACCGAAATGTATGAATTAAACTCGCAATTAAATTAATGCAGTTTATTATTATACGGTATACACATCTACAATGCAACAAGCGTTCCTACGCCATCTTGGTAGCAGGAGGGAGAAAGATAGGGTGCGAAAGAGAGAGAGAGGGTTATCACAATCCACCGCGGTAACCACCAGCCCGTCTTGCTAAACTTAGGCTTGGCGACTTTTGTGCGACATAGCATCGCCAGTCACTCTCTCACGATACTACGCAAAAAGAGATAGGTAATATTTCTCGCGTGGGAAATAAACGCGTGGCACAGTTGTGCTAGAGGTGCTGCTCTTTATTAGGTTGACCTATGGAGGAGTGCTGGTAAGCTCAGACACTGACTCAAAAGGAAAAGAAAGAGAATAATCTCTTAGCGGGAGAAAGGAAAATCTTGCGAATGATTCTGGTAGCAATAAGTGATGAGGATGGCAGTTGAAGGCGAAGAAAGAATTAGGTAGAACTGGTGGCCATACTCAACAAAATTGGCGAAACTAAAGCCACAGGACTCTGCTGGCTGGGTCAATTGGAGAGGATGGGAAAAACGATCGTGCGGTAAATCAGATCAATTCCATTTACTTTAGGTATCAAGGGCCCATACACATACCTTACAATCTTAAAACAAGTGTCGGTCCTGCCCAGGGATAGTGACGCTACAAAAAGCTTTCATATGGCAAAAATGAGCATACGTTATAATCAGGGAGCGAAACTTTGGTGCCGATGACAGACGTATGACGTCAAGCTACATACAGAGTGTTTTTTATTTAGATTATAGATACCGAATCAAATGAAAACTTATTGACATATTTATAACTGGCGAGAGGATTGAGGATGGATATTGCCCTGAATGTACGTGTTAATTGTATACATGTAAATTATATGCGTAGTTTAGTCTGAAATTTAAATGTAATTCTTCATGTAAAATTTTGGTACGCACTGGATAAATTGGAAAAACTCGATAAAAAAAAACACGCTTTGGACTAAAGTATAATTATACTCGTAGGGTTCAAACTCTTCAAAATAGTCCCCTATATCACCTCCAAAAGTTCGTACATCGTTATTCCTACATGTAAATAAGAAAGAAGATGCGATTATTATGTTTGAACTTTAAGCGTTCTGCATACTTCGTCATCCAACGAAACATTTGTTGTGTTGTTTCATTTACTTGAGGAAAAGTTTATTTTTGATAGAATTTCATTATCCAGTAAAAAAATATTCATATTGTTTTTTAATATTTACATTATTTTTTGTATAAATACCAAACATTTTTATAAACAAACAATAATATTTATATTACCATTATTATATTATAAAGAATCACTGAGGTGTCGCAATTTTGTTTTTAAAAAACATCCTATATGCGACTTTGCGTCATAATGACGTCACCGGCACCAAAGTTTCGCTCCCTGGTTATAATATTTGCATTATTAAACGCCAGTAGCGATGTATCATTACCGAAATTCAAAACAATGTTTACCGGAATGCTGCTCAATCCTTCGCTCTTCTTGCGAAATAAACACTGAATCCTATTGAAAAAAACTTGACTTTCATCACTGTGGAAAGTTTTGGCTTTATTATGCAAAAATTACTTGAAATTCGGAGAACATTTAGTCCTGTTTCCTTTTTCTTTACATCAGTGACATTCACTGACTTTCAACGTCAGCTATCAAAAATTTGTCGTAACTAGTAAAATAAATGAGTAGTACCACTAAATATCCGCAAAATGGCGTGGGATGAAAAACAACCTGTTGGGCTACAATTTAGATCGTCGACGTGGACTTAACTTCTGAGTGTCGGGCAACCGACCGCGAAAACGACGAAATACGACACCTTTCGGCTACAATTCCTCCTGAATGAAGGTCAACATCTTGACAGTTGGCATTGGCACGGTCACCACAAATGAAACAAAAGAGCGTACAATGAGAGGCCACCCAGTGGAAAACGTCCAGTCAGCTGTCCTAGATACCGCTGGATAGACGAGACGCAGAAAGACGCAAAAAGGCGCACAAATAAAATTCTTCTTCTTAGTCGTACACTCTTGTCAGAGTGGTCGTGGTTATGCATTATCCTCTTCCACATTAATGACAACTTTTGGAATTTTTCTCTATCTCTCTTGTGGCACTCCGTGCACGTTAGGGAACATTTCGTCGTGGAGTATGAGATCCGTCCACCTACTAGGAGATTCCACTTTCCCCTGCACTACCAATCAGGTGTATCCAATTGGTGGAAAGCGCAAAGCAGAGAAGACTAGCGTTATTTTATGTCAGAGGCCACCCTCTTTAGGTAACTGAGCCAGAGTAAGTAACGAGGAGAAAACAAAATCCAAAGTACCGAACCCTAAAAGTGTTTCGATCGTCAACTTTGATTACACCCTGTATGCGATGGGGTCACGTTCAAATAATGGTGCACGTAATGCTTCCGATCGTTTTCCACACGTTATAATTTTCCTTATACACAAAAGGAAGTATTTTAATGGGAAAATTTGGTGATTTAAGCCTTTTTGAACGGGGGTATTGGAAAATCAGTTAAGTGTGTATGAACGGGAATGAGTTAATAAGAAATGTGTTGGATTAAAGGTTTGAATATATATAGGTGCAATGCTGATAAATTATGCATGTATTATACATCAGACCACCTCACACAAATCGATCTAGTCCAAAATTAAGCTCAAGAAGGCTTGTGTTATGGGTACTAAATAGAACCATTATTCTAAAAAAACTATTATGCAAGATGCTATGATTCTAGTTTCGCCATCCATTATGGTATAAATAAGTTAACATGTAATTAAGTTATTATAATATTACTAAGGGAAGGTTGGGATAAGAGCAACATAGTTTAATGTCTAATGGGGTGAGACTAACAGTTAGTTATTGGCTTGTGGCAGTCTTTTCCCAGTGATAGTCTTACCGCACCCTTACCTTGATATAATTATTTATGTTTCTCTTTATGCTGTGAATTTACATTTGTGATCTAGCATCCATTTTACTACCAACCTTCAATTTGTCTCTTTTGCCTGGTGCTGGTTAAACATTCAACTTTTTTAGATTAGTTCAGGTTAATTTGACTTTTAAAACCGACTTTAAAAAAGAAGGAACAAATCGCCAATGTTGTATAGATTTGATCAACAATTTTAATTTTAACATAAAATAATACCAGTCTTAAAATATTGCAGAGAAAGTCTTTTACGTCTAAGCGACTAAACAATGTGAAAATTTCCAAGAGTCGTAAATTTAGTAAAATAATGCCTGGAAATATTAAATTGTTAGACGTAACTGTCTGAAAATATGTTTTGAAGATACAATATATTATAATATATGTAATTATATAGTCTTAAAGTTGGAGTAAATGATTTGCCTATCTAGTCCGGTCCATTATTTTCCGTACAACCGAGAAAACTTGGCGGAATCCGTTGATCGGTCCATCTGAGGACCTTTGGTGGCTGCGTTTAAGAAATGAATAAGTGGAAGAGCATCTGTCACTCACACTTGCATATTGTCAGAACGTGACGGATGCTTTGTCACTTATTTATCGCGTGATAAAAGCAATCATCATACGCCAGCTGGTTGGGAATCGGCCACGAGCTTAATTCGCGACTGTCACACATTTAAATAAAACGATTTAAACGGATTATACTAACAATTTGAGCCTCTGACGTTTCGGTAACTTTTTTCCCTTGTCAAAGGTTGATTCAGAAAACACAATTTTTCCCTGCCAAAGTTACATTTGTGCTAACTACCTACCAATTTTATAAAGGGATATTATTAAATGCACATCTGTATAATTTTTCAGCACACTAGGTAACTCCACTAATTAACTGAATGCATACCAGAAAAATTAATGCTGTGCAAAAAAAAAAAAAACAATTGATTAACTGAACATGTCCTACAAAAAAAAACTTAAACATCATACAAAACGAGATGACCTTTTTAACCGAATTCACACCAAAAATATGGTTCGTACATCGGATATACCTATTTGAAAGTTACACCAAAAATACTGCCTTGCACACTAAATTATCTTCGCACGGCACACTAAGATCCGACTCGGCCGGGTTAGGTTAGGTTAGTTTTTTATCCAGTAAAACAGTTTTGCAAATACCTTTAAATAGTATAATTGAATTCGCAACTTTTTGAAGCGAATAATAAATTTTTCCCCGAGTTCTAGGTAAAAACATAGCTATTTCATGCTTCCATTGAGTACAGTCGAAAATAAGTTGAAAAAACGAATTTACCGCAAGAAATTTGTAAATTTCGATTATTTTTAGAAACCAAAATTATCAATGACAAAATTCAAACTGTAGGTTTCAAATATATATCAATAAATCCCAATATCCCTGTTCTAGGTAGTAACATCAATAATACGAGTATGTTAAAAAACATGTTTGATCATAGAGAAAAATGTATAAAAACAATCAGCATTTTAAAAGGAATAAGGCCTCCTAATTAGTGCTAACCCGTTAAATAAATAAATATCGGACCACCTCACACAAATCGATCTAGTCCCAAATTAAGCTCAAGAAAGCTTGTGTTATGGATATTAGACGACGATATACGTACTTATATAGATAAATATATACTTAAATACATAGAACAACCATGACCCAAGCACAAATATTCGAGTTCATCACACAAATATTTGCCCTGGCCCGTAACGTCGTACTTATTTGCGTATTTTTTCACGCACGTGGCATCATCAGGTGATGTTGACGGTCCGGAGTTCAACAACCGAACATTGTTTTGAACTTGTAGAGGGGCGAAACATTTGTTGAGTACGTTTTGTTGTTTTGGTGGTGGTTTGTTATATTTATTCGCGTATTTATGTTTGACGACGTTATGACGACGCGGTTGGCTCAGTTTGTAAGCACTTGCGTACTGAGCCGGCGGTCCCGGGTTTGATTCCTGGCCAGGGCAAATATTTGTGTGATGAACTCGAATATTTGTGCTTGGGTCATGGTTGTTCTATGTATTTAAGTATATATTTATCTATATAAGTATGTATATCGTCGTCTAGTACCCATAACACAAGCCATCTTGAGCTTAATTTGGGACTAGATCGATTTGTGTGAGGTTGTCTGATATTTATTATTAAGTATTATGTTTCTTATTGCGGTGGGAGGGGGGGACCATTCAATGCATGTGTGCATGAAAAAATACGCAAATAAGCATAACGGGTTAGCACCAATTAACTGGCACGTTATTTTATCGCGGATTAGCAAAGCAATATTATTATTTTAATAATTAAAATAGATTGCCGCAAAGTAAAGCCTGATTTAATTGATTGTCTTTGTTTTAAAAGTACTTTAAGGGTTCTATTCTAAAGGCACTAAACTAAACTTACTAAAGGTTTTTCGATCATCTCTGGAGTAGGTCCTCATGTCTGAGGATCGTGGTCAGCTTCAGGGTTGTATCTCCCGCGGATGATCTGACTTTAACAACAAATAAAATATATAAATATATATAAGTATTTGTAGGGAACCTTCGGTGCACGAGTCAGACTCGCACTTGGCCGGTTTTTTGCGATCACCAAACGCTCTATATTGCACTATTATGTCGTGAAGTATGGTGTGCTACACGACTTTGATCGTAGCTACCTACATTTCATAACTTGAAGCTTTCTTGACAAAATACGCCGCTTAATCGTCGACGGTCATTAGTAAATTGTTTCCAAATATATGAGTTGGATTGACCTATTTCTACAACGTTTTTTGTACTTAACTTGTGGGTTATCATCGTGAATGTCAATCAGTAAAGGTTATAAATATCTTCATCATTCTGCATTCCTGGTAATTGAGAGGTACAGTTTGATAATAAAAGTAATAAAGTTCAAACCATCAAGAAAAAAGCTTAGCTACCTCCATCTGAAAGGACAGAAAAGCACTTTATAACTCCTCTGGTGTTACGGGTGTCCATTGGGTATTGGTTTACGTAGATGTGACGACTTTGTACGACAGCGGCAGCGGCAGCGATGCACGGTACATGTGTCTCACTCACTCGTATGGCAGCCGCGCTAAAGGTTTATTATAAAAAAAAAAATAGCGTATCCTAAGCTAGGTAGGTACGGTACACCTATTTCCACCGAGGTCGGGCGGAACGCACCCCTCTGCCCATTACTGCACGCGTATGCTCCTCGGGGTTCCATAAATCGTTACGAAACTCCTAGGGTTCCGTAAGTTTTTACGTTTTGAATCGTTTCAATACCACAGTTTTCCCAGGTTGGTATACAGTTCATACAAAAGTAAATGAGTTAGATTTTAAGTGTGGGTAGGTACTGAAACTTACTCTTAATTCACCAAGTGCGTAAATAGATTATTATTTACTAAATAGAGCCCTAAATAGAACACCAATGAAATGGAACATCACTGAAGTGAATTACGGACCGATACGACCTTCAAATCTTCAAGAGAAGAGTTTTGACTCCTCTGGTGTTGCAGATGTTTCTGGGTGACGGTAATCGCTTCTCATCAGGCGATTCATTTGCTCGTTTCACCCTTTGGTATAAAAAAAGAATTCAAACAGCATAATTTAAAATTACAAATTTATTTTATGACTTGATCCCTGGTCGAATAGAGTTGCACGCTTGTTTATTATATTATTCACCGAGCGAGCGAAGCGATCTGTTTAAACTTGGTCTAAAATGATCGGTTGTCCGGATTTCCTGCTGTTTTTCGTGAAATTTTGTGAATAGGTTTGTTAGACTTTATTCTCGATTAAACTTTTTTTTAATTTATCCCCATTATCTCGGGAGTTGAAAACGTAAAAAATCAACTATTTCGATACAAACTCGCAAAGTGATAGTCCAAAGTGACACTTAATTATACAGAATGATCAATCCAAATGGATCAGTAGGGAGAAGTTAGAACTTTTTTAAGAGATAGGGAAATCTGTTCTTAGGAACCATGGCGTCGGTTTTAGATTTAATAAAAATTGAATTTTTTTTTTTATAAATGTCATACATAACCGGGAATTGAACCTGGTTAAAATTCTGTAAGTAATCGCATGGCGTACTGTAACATTCTTTACAGCGGTTTTGGCCGGGTTATGTATGAAATGATGTATGACATAAATAAAAAAATAATAATGCAGTTTTTATTAAATCTAAAATCGACGCCATATATGGTTCCTAAGGACAAATTTCCCTATCCATACTAATATTATAAATGCGAAAGTGTGTCTGTCTGTCTGTTACCTCTTCACGTTTAAACCGCTGAATCGATTTTGATAAAATTTGGCATAGAGATAGTTTAAGATCCGAGGAAGGACATAGGATAGTTTTCATCCTGGAAATTATACCTAAAAAGATTGAAAAGTGAGTGAACATTTCTGTTGGGGTGCGGTGACCCTGTAGGAAATGTAATTATTAGACCAAAAGCACAATTGCTCTTACATTTGTTTAGGCACTTTTAATAATCCCTTTTATCAAGTTCCACGCGTAACGTAGTCGGGGGCAAAAGCTAGTCTCTTATAATTTTCTAACTTCTCCCTACTGACCCATTTGGATTGATCGACCGGTATACATCATGCAAGCTTTCCTAATTTAACAGGTGTTAAAACCGTTACTCCACCCTTAAAGTTTACTTCATCAAGATAATTCACTAATTCAGTAATTACTTACTTGTAATTAATCGTTAACCACTCTAAACACACTTAAGCAAATGAAGCACCAGTCGTAAAAGGATCTTGACACTAAAGTTAGACGGTTAGCCACTTTATACCCGTATAAGTAGGCCAACACATTAACAACATAATATCTATAGTCTTTAAATATTCGTGACATATCTCTAATCTTTAATAAAAATCTTTATTTAAATAAAAACTATGTCAAATAAAAATACAATAAAAATGTCTAACTTAAGACTAGCTTAAGCCTAGTCAAAAAGTCCCCCTCAAAGTTTTTTTTTACCCTTGCGTTCGAGACTACTGGCTGCTGAGGGTCGGAGGCTATTGCCTTCATTAGGGAAGTCGGACGTCGTATTAGTGAAAGGGGATGTGACGCCTGCGCGGGTTCGTATCTGCACCTCTAGCGTAACTATTTCTCGCGCGAGATAATTACCCGTCTCTTTCTATGCAGTAATGTGAGAGAGTGACGGGTAGCGATATGTCGCGCGACAAGAGTCGCGAAGCATAGTTGTGCTAGACGGGCTGTTGCAAAGGCTGTCCATCGCCATTTAACGCGGTAACGCGGCTAGTGTGATGGGTACTTTTGCGCCGGGGACAACTCGAGGGGGAATTTTTGATTTTTAATATATAAATTCCAAATTTCATTGAAGATCAGACATTTTTACCAGTAGATGGCATTGTACAGGTGGCGCCTCGCGCTGTGAACATTTTTACGTCACCCTAGGCCGTAAGTGGAATTTTCTGCCCGCTACGCGAGGAGTTAATCTCACTTTCTGGCCAATGCAAGACCTAAAAATTCAGGTTAGTCTGAAGACGGGCGGTAATTCTTAAAGCCCCAGATGCCTATTTATGGCCTGCGATCTGGGACCCTCACGAATTTACAGCCCTAGGTATAGATACCATTCCTGAAATAATGACGCCTCTCTATAAATATGAACCAGTAATTCGATCAATATTAGAGAGATGATAGAGATCTCTCCATTTCGCATACTTTAACTTGATCGTGTTGTACTTGAAATAAGTCAGTTACGTTTCGTTCAAAACAGAAATTCATATGCATGAATTGCATGAATAGCATTTTTGACAGTCATTATCGCCTTCGTATTTCCAAAATTGAGATGAGATATGTCACTTGAAGCTCATCAGATTTTAATGACAGTTCAAAGGCGATATCACTGTTAGCTAATAGAGTTTTGACGTTTTGCGATCTCTCAAACGGCATTCTCGAATTAGGTCCCTGATCTGCAATCAAAATAACGGAATTGATAAAAGTGCACAGCGCCATCTCTTATAATGGTAGGCAAGTTTTCTTACGTATACTGAAAACTAGGGGTTACCCATAGTACCGTTATATTTCATAACAATGATTTCACAAAAAATAACCGTTGTCTACGAAACGAAGTAATTTTGTATGACCAGGTTTCAAACAAAAATATTTGTGAACACTAAAAAACAAAACAAACAATCTGACCAACTGAACTGAAAATCTGCTCCGTCTGACGTCGGTTAAAAAGAGGTAACACAACTCCCGCAATAAACAACTTGATTTTAGAAACAAATTTGGATAAACATTATGAAATAAAAGCTACGGTTACAAAGGAATCCGCAGAAACAAAACTAAACACACCACAGACGAAAACCGAATTGATTGCACCATTTTGTACAATTTGCCAAGTTTTTCCTCGGAGGAGTTAATGTCACTCCCGTTACTGACAAACCATTCTCCCCGGGGATATGCAGCTATTCAAAGTTTGTGTAGTGTCGAATGAGGTTAGCGCAACGAGTGCCGCTCGCGGCAGTAGACTCAAAGGCGTCGGCGTGATCGCCCACCAGTTGAGCGCTAAGTTCAAGTTCGAACACAAAATTCGAATCCCGAATTCCAAATTCAAATAGAACTGACAGTTTTAGTTTTTATTTTTATTTTAAGTGCGTGTTGTGCCAGGATTGAAAGTGCTAAATTAAACTTTGAAAGAAGTTTGTTTGCTGTTGCCGGATTATTCTCAGGTAAATTAATTTTTAGCTCTTGGACGGTTAATATTAATTTTGAGTTGTGAATTTTAAATGAGCCGGATGGGTTGGGAGCGACAATGGGCAACAGTTTGTTTGGCGATTTAAATTAAATTTGAGCTGGCATGGCGCTGTAATTTTGCCGCCGGGTATTACGATTTTTGTTATTATTGGTAATTTTATTAAGAAATAATTGTTTGATCTTTACCTATTATAACACAAATAATTTTTAAGATTCATGTTATTTTTAATTATATGTAAAAATACATTGTAATCTCACATCGTTTTATAATTTATATTTTCAACTGTTTACAAAAAAGAAAATTCATTTTACTCCCACAGCTGTTCTATAATATATTTTTCGTTCATTACTTTCTAAAATATCATACAAAAGTAATAATTACAATCTTAATACTTTTACCTCTCATTTCTTTTCTGTTTTTTGTCCTTAAATAAAAATAAAATAATAAAGACGAAGAGCAATAGAAATTGTAGGTACATGAATCTTGAAATTTCGGAATTTCAAATTTGAGCGTTGTTCAAAAAGTGAACATAAACTTTTTTATTCAGAAAATTGTTTTTTAAGGCTCTCATCTTAATCAGAATCATTTGTAAATTCGGACTTACAGGAAAAAAATGATCCAAAATGTTGTATGAAACATATTTCCTTGATCAGGATTGGAAATTTTAGAGACACTTGTCTTCTATGAGCCCGAATGCGCAAAACGATGCACGATGAGCCTAAAATACATACTAAGTAAATAAAAAAAACGGCCAAGTGCGAGTCGGACTCGCGCACCGAGGGTTCCGTACAAACCTGCAAGGTTTACAAAGTTCGTTCATTACGACAATCGAGTCATAACTATGGTATTTTTATTGCAAAATGAAAAAAAAATATATTATGTGATGTATTTATGGATTTCGTAATTTTTCCTGTATCTATGCTATAAGACGTTGCTTCGTACCAAATTTCAAGATTCTGAGTTCACGGGAAGCACCCTGTAGGTTTTGATTCCCTTGCAAGTGTCGAAAATTTGCGGCATAAACGGCTGTATCTTTTGATTGCGTTGGCTTAGAAGTTTGATTTTTTCACAGCTTCAAGGGACAGTAGACCTGAGTAATTGATATAAATTTCAGCTTCATACCTCCACGCGTTCCTGAGAAAAAGGGTCTTGACAGACGGACGGACGGACGGACAGACGGACAACAAAGTGATCCTATAAGGGTTCCGTTTTTTCCTTTTGAGGTACGGAACCCTAAAAATAGGTAAACACTATTTTCTTTTAAAAACGCTAATGTATCTTTTTACTAGTACCTACTGCGCATCGCACAAACATAAACGAAGAGAAATACTACTTACAACACTCCAAGCAAGGAGGGTATTCCTTATTTTTACTTTACTTTGATCAAGGAAAGTAAGTAAGTAATTTATTCATAACAACGTACAGTCGTGCTTCAAACCATTTAAATACATTTTAATTAGTAGTTCATACAAAGAAACTAATAATTATAACCGCCCCAGTCATCGTTTGTGCAGTAAACTTGATCAAAATATTAAAGTTGCCTATTGTTTATTTATTTTTTATCATTTCTGTCACACCTTTATGTAATTATGTTTTATGGTCAATTGGTCGCTTTACGAATAAAATGTAAGTTCTTCTTTCTTTTTTTCTTTTAAAAATAAACCACACATTGAGGTGATGTAAAGGCGATGGAAATACAGAATATATAAATACCATCACCATCAGAAAAATAATTACTTAAGCATAAGGGTACTTATTTCCAAATGTAAAATTTGTACTACTTTATGTGACTATGTCTTGCAAATGTAAAGTTTTTACTACCAAAAATCAATAGTTTCACTATGTTATGTAACACGAAAATAAAATGGAGAACATCACAATGTTCTTCATGGTTTACGACACGACGCAGTACTTTTGTACAGTCGCCATCAGATATATCGCAGCATATTATGTACTGAACGCCCAGTCAATAAGAGTCGTGTAAGTCGTAGTCGCCATCAGATATATCGCAGCATATTATGTACTGAACGCCCAGTCAATAAGAGTCGTGTAAGTCGTAGTCGCCATCAGATATATCGCAGCATATTATGTACTGAACGCCCAGTCAATAAGAGTCGTGTAAGTCGTAGTCGCCATCAGATATATCGCAGCATATTATGTACTAAACGCCCAGTCAATAAGAGTCGTGTTAGTCGTAGTCGCCATCAGATATATCGCAGCATATTATGTACTGAACGCCCAGTCAATAAGAGTCGTGTAAGTCGTAGTCGCCATCAGATATATCGCAGCATATTATGTACTGAACGCCCAGTCAATAAGAGTCGTGTAAGTCGTGTTCAGATATTCCTATAGTCGACATCAGATATATTGCAGCATATAATACCTTATATGGTGCAATATATCTGATGTCGACTATACGTTTCTGCATTTACGCAGTTTTCTCGCGTGGGAATGCTTAGTTTTATAAATATGCATATTTTAATCTTAGTTTAATTTTTAGTTTTAATCCCACACATTTGTTATTTTTAGGGTTCCGTACCCAAAGGGTAAAAACGGGACCCTATTACTGAGACTTCGCTGTCCGTCCGTCCGTCCGTCTGTCACCAGGCTGTATCTCAATAACGGTGATAGCTAGACAGTTGAAATTTTCACAGATGATGTATTTCTATTGCCGCTATAACAACAAATACTAAAAACAAAATAAAATAAATATTTAAGGGGGGCTCCCATACAACAAACTTGTTATAGATTATATATATGTATAGGTACGGAACCCTTCATGCGCGAGTCGGACTCGCACTTGCCCAATTTTTTATTTACTCTCTTCACTCACTAACTCTCTCTCATATACCTACTCTTTCTCATAATAAATGTTAATTTTGCTTAAAATGTTTAAATTGCATATTGGATCAATCAAAGGGTTATCTATTAAAAAAACTCAAAAACGGTGTAATAATTTCTGAATTTTATCTTTCTAAAATTAAGAGGCCTTATTCCTTTTGAAATTTATTTGTTTCATATTATGACAAATATATTGATAATTTCAACCAACTTTTTGGAGTGAACAATACTTTTCCCCGAGTTCTAGGTAGTAACATAGCTATTCCATGCTTTCATTGCGTGCAGCCGAAAATAAATAAATAAATAAATATTAAGGGACAATCATACACAAATCGACCTAGTCCCAAACTAAGCAAAGCTTGTACTATGGGTACTAGACGACGATATACATAATATATAAATACATATATAGATAACATCCATGACCCAAGAACAAATATTTTGCACAAATATTTGCCCCGGCCGGGATTCGAACCCGGGACCGCCGACTCAGTAAGTTGAAAAAACTAATTTCGCGCGTGAATTTTGTCAATTTCGAGTAGTTATTGAAACAAAAATTATCAATGAAAAATTCAAACTGTAGGTTTCAAACATATACCAATAAATCCCAATAGCCCTGTTCTGTTGAATGGCGCAACCTCTATGGTTTTTCTGTCAAGCTTAATGTCTTGTCACGAATTTAGCTAGAGAAAATACGTTATTATAAATCTGTTATGTTTTAAATAAAAAGCATCTTATTAGAAATAGTACGTTTATATTTCACGCCCAACAATTGGTAGCAGAGCGTGGTTATGCAATATAAAATGTGAAATAAATAAATGCTAATAATAAGAAATAGAATAACGTAAAAAATGGCGTCTTCGTCATATCGGTCTATAGAAACGTTAAATAGAAATAATTATGACACCTGGTGTTTACAAGCCCAGGCCGTACTAATTAAAACCGAATTGTGGGATTACGTTAGCGGCGAAAATAAATTGTCGCAAACATCGACCGCCGAAGAAAAATGTAAGTTCGAAAAATTTGACATACAAGCCAGATCGGAACTTATTCTGCTGATCTCACCAGCGGAATTAAAACAAATAAAAGGTTGTAAAACGTCAAAGGAGATATGGGACAAACTCAAATCCATTCATCAGAGCACTGGTCCGGCGAGAAAAGCTACGCTGTTGAAACAACTCGTTCTAAAGAAAATGAGTTCCCAAGATGATATCCGCGACCATTTAAATAATTTTATGGATGTTGTCGGAAAGCTGGAGGACATGGACGTTAAAATACACCCGGAATTATTGAGTATCATGATGCTCTATAGCCTACCAGCAAACTACGAAAACTTTCGTATCGCTATTGAGTCGCGGGATGTGCTGCCTGGTCCAGAAGAATTACAAATAAAAATTGTAGAAGAGAACGAGGCCAGAAAGCAAACAGAACCGAACGAAACCTCAAGCTCCGAAGCACTTTATGCAAAACAGAAGAGGAAGGTTATCGTCTGTAAACACTGCAATAAAAAAGGTCATACTGCAGAGGCATGTTGGTCGAAGAAAGGACCTACTCATAATACTCACCCACAGAAAAATAAAAGTCACGAGAAAAACTTCAATATCTGTTACTCATCTGCAGACAGCATTGGTGACAATCTGTGGTGCCTTGACAGTGGCTGTAGTTCTCACATGACTGGCAAGGAAGAAAAATTCGAAGAATTAACTCCAGAAGTTAACACTTTAAGTCTCGCTTCGAAGAAATACACCACACAAATCAAAGGGCGAGGAAAAATTGGTATCTCCACCAACGACGAAAAATATAACTTGAACGATGCGTTGTACGTACCGGAAATATCGACGAACCTCATATCAGTCGGAAAAATAACTGATAACGGTTACAAGGTATTATTCGAAAAAGAAAAAGCATCGATTATACAAGATGACAGCGTCGTATTACAAGCTTCAAGAAACAAAAACGGGCTCTATTATCTGAATTTCAAACCGGAAGAATCAGCAAATTTTGCAACAAAGTCGCAAGATGAATCGATGTTATGGCACCGGAAATTGGGCCACATCAACGAAAAAGATCTCAAAATGATGGTTTCGAAGCAGATGATGAGAGGACTAGATTTAAAAGAAGTAAAGTTAGATACCTGCGAAACTTGTATAAAAGGAAAACTTTCATCCTTACCGTTTGCCAGCCATGACCGATTGTCATCTGAAATTTTAGAGATTATACACAGTGACGTCTGTGGACCATTTGAAACGGAATCACTTGCTGGGTCCAGATACTACGTATCTTTCATTGATGACTTCACCAGGTACTGTTGTATCTATTTCATTAAAAACAAAAGTGAAGTAATCGAAAAGTTTAAAGAATACAAAAATGGAGTGGAGCTGTTCACAAAGAAGAAAATTAAGCACTTGCAATCTGATAATGGTGGCGAGTACAGAAGCAAAGAATTTGATGACCTGCTGGCAAAATGTGGCATCAAGAGGAGACTGACAGCACCATACACTCCACAACAAAATGGCGTAAGTGAACGAAAAAACCGATCACTGCTAGACAAGGCTAGATGTTTAATGATGGAAGCAAATGTACCCTCATGCTTATGGGCAGAAGCAATAAACACAGCCAATTATCTAATTAATCGGAGTCCTGCAAAAGCCTTAAATGGAAGCAGTCCGTATGAAAAATGGGTCGGTAGAAATCCAGCTGGAAATCATTTACACATTTTCGGCAGCAAAGCATTCATCTTGAATAAAAGACGAAGAGGCAAATTCTCCCCTAAAGCCATAGAAGGAGTTTTTATGGGATACGCCAAAAATGCTAAAGGATTCAGAATTTATTTACCTGACCAAAACGATGTTGTAATCAGTCGAGATGTCAAATTCGTCGAGAAGATGTACTATGATGACACTCGTACGGCTCGTACCGAAGCAGTTCTTGACGACAGTATGCAGGGACCTGAAAAAGAAATGGTGATACAACTTAAAAATAAGAAAAATCATCAAAATTCTAACTTACCGATTCAGGATCCTCTTCCCTTGACAGATATGTCCTCCTCAGATGCCAACAACTCTGAAACAAATATAAATGAAAATCTATTGCCATCTGAGGATGAGGGGGCTGAAACTGCTGATCAAGACCAAACTTCATTTGAAGAGGATGCAGGGGCTGAGAGTGATGGATACCAAACTCCACACGAAACAAATGAGAGAACATCGCAAAGACCTACAAGAAATAGAAGGAAGCCTACATGGACAACCGACTACCACTTACAAGATGATATGGAAGAAAGCACGTTCGTGTCAGATATGTCATACTTGTCTGAACAAAATGAAACTGAAGACGACTGGCACGACGCTATCAAAGCTGAAATAAGAGCACATATTAAGAATGAGACGTGGAAAATCACGAAGAAAACCAGTGGCATGAAGCTCATCGACTACAAGCTTGTTCTGAAAACAAAAACTGGACCGGACAATACGGAAACCAAGAAAGCAAGACTTGTGGCTCGGGGATTCACCCAAAGACCTGGAATAGACTATAATGAAACTTTCGCACCTGTGGCGAAGTTAAGCTCCATCAGAACCGTCGTTGGAATGTCTGTCGAAGAAGGCATGAAATTAAAACAAATGGATGTCACGACAGCGTATCTGAACGGTGACATAGAGGAAGACATTACTATGAAAATACCTGAAAACCTGGAAAAGTATGTAACAGAAATAATTATCGATGAGAGCGGAAATAATGACCTGACTATATACAACAAAGCTAAAGACATGCTAAAATGTATGAGAGAAAATAAAGGCGAAAAAGTTTGCAAATTGCAACGATCATTGTATGGGTTAAAACAATCCGGGAGGCAGTGGTACATCCGATTGGACACAGAACTACGTAATGTTGGTTTCGTCCCATTACAATCAGATCCGTGTGTATACATACTACAGAAAGGAGGAGCTAAAGTAATAACAGCCATCTGGGTAGACGACTTACTTATAGCTTACAACTGTGCCAAGAAGATGCAAGAAGTCCAAACAATGCTTGCCCATAAATTTGAAATTAAAGATCTGGGAATACCAAAAAGAATGCTCGGAATTGATTTTAAGTACACCAACGAGACAGTGAAGCTTTGCCAAGAAAAATATATCAAAGATACATTAACGAAATTTAAAATGAATGAATGCAAAGCAACAAGTACCCCTATAGAACCAGGCCTATCACTTGAAGCGGACAAAAGTAATAATGGTAAAGAATTGCCATATAAAAACCTGATTGGAACACTTATGTATCTAGCAGTAGCTACGAGACCCGACATTATGTTCGCAGTTAGTTATCTCTCCCAATTCAATGACAGCTACAGTGCAGAACACTTCAAGAGTGCCAAACGTGTGCTAAGATACCTCAAGGGCACATCTAATATGGGTCTAACTTTTAAAAGAACCGAAAAAGAATTATACGGCATGGCAGACGCAGACTGGGGCGCCTGCAAATTAGACCGCAAGTCTTTCTCCGGATACTGTTTCATATATGCAGGAGGCTGTATCAGTTGGTCTTCGAGAAAACAAAAGAGTGTAGCACTATCTACAGCCGAGGCGGAGTATTGCGCGTGTACTGAAGCAGCAAAAGAAGCTATACACCTTAAATTGTTATTTAATGACTTGGGTATTCAAATCGATTGCATCCAGATACTAAATGACAATCAAGCCGCATTGAAACTAGGTCAAAACCCTATAGTTTCATCAAAATCCAAGCATATTGACTTAAAGATGCACTATATAAGAAACTGTATCCAAAACAAACAAATAAGCTTGAAGTATTTAGAGACAAAGAAGATGGCGGCTGACTTGCTAACGAAGGGCCTATCAGGGCCACGGCTCAAGGAGCTCATCATCCACTTCGGACTAGCATAGAGTCGCGAGGAGGAGTGTTGAATGGCGCAACCTCTATGGTTTTTCTGTCAAGCTTAATGTCTTGTCACGAATTTAGCTAGAGAAAATACGTTATTATAAATCTGTTATGTTTTAAATAAAAAGCATCTTATTAGAAATAGTACGTTTATATTTCACGCCCAACATGTTCTAGGTAGTAATATCGATAATATGTTACGAAACATGTTTTATCATAGAGAAAAATGTGTAAACAATCTGCATTTTAAAAGGAATAAGGCCTCTTAAGATGTAGGTAATTAACTTAGCCCGATTTTTTTTTCTTGCTGTCCTTATTTATTTAATTGTATGGCATACATAAAACTTAGATATGAAAACAGCGCGAGCAGTAGATAAAAAACCCTTGTGGGACCGTTTGTCGTGCAGCACGGATAGCTGTCCCTGTACCCCTAGCACAACTTTGACACGCGAGTACGTCGCGACAAATACTGCCTGTCACTTTCCTTTCAGTACCATGCGAGCAAGACGGTAGGTAGTTGCTGAGTCGCGCGTTAAACGAAGTCGCGGCAAGTTGCCCTTCTGTTGACGAGTTACAAGAATATCGGGCTGTTCCTGACAATTCGTGCGCGAGTTTAAACCGTTTTTAGGGTTCCGTACCCAAAGGGTAAAACGAGTCCCTTTTACTATGACTCCACTGTCCGTCTGTCTGTCCAGGGTATATCTCATGAACCGTGATCTAGCTAACACAGTTGAAATTTGACTGATGATGGATTTCTGTACCCGCTTTAACAACAAATACTAAAAACAGAATAAAATATTTAAGTCGGGCTCCCGTACAACAAACGTGATCGGTTGCGTTAACTTTGCACCTCATTTGTATCCGGTGCCATACATACCAGAAGCAAACTTAACCCGGCCAGTTATTTTATTTGATGGTAAGGAACTCTTCGTGCACGAGTCCAACTCGCACTTGGCTGGTTTTTCAAATATTATATTATTAAATATGTCTCACGATAGTTTTAATAAGATATAAAATAAATTTATTTATTTATTTAAACTTTATTGCACAAAACAAGTCAGTACAAATGGCGGACTTAATGCCAAATGGCATTCTCTACCAGTCAACCATAGGGCCAAACAGAGAATAATTTATGAAACATGTAATGTCTCATTTTTTTAATGTACCTACACACACCAATACAAAGCTCGACACAGGAAGCATAAGCAAAAATTAGAAAGGGTTGATTGGAGTTCGGGTAGCCAAGTGGTTAACGCACTGGACCAGCAATCCAGAGGTACCGGGTTTGATTCCCGGCCTCGTCCCCCAGGTAGGTAACTCATTTCAATTTTTCTTTGAGCGTTGATATCTTTGTATCAAAAGTTTAAGATTAAAAAAAAGAAAACCCTAAGATTCCTACGCATTTGGATACTCCCTCCTGTGACGCAGATTCATTCCCTAATGGGTTAACTCCTACAATAAACTTACACCGACTTACAGTTACGAAGGGATAGCCAGCTCTGTTCCAGTTAAAGTTATACTCGAAATAAAATTAAAAATTTAAAAAACCCCCGATATGACAACCTGTAAAAAGAAAGAAATAAAATCTATGAAATGTGCCTTTACAATGAACAGTAGAAAAAGAATCCAAGTTTCGTTGCGTCGGGGGACCGCTAAGTACGTAACCTAAGTGAAATGACATATATTTTTCAACGCAAAATTGTAAGTATGCATTTATTTAGGGCTTCCCACTTTAGTACATTGCATTTCATTTACTTAGCGGTCCCCCGACGCAACGAAACTTGGATTCTTTTTCTACTGTTCATTGTAAAGGCACATTTCATAGATTTTATTTCTTTCTTTTTACAGGTTGTCATATCGGGGGTTTTTTAAATTTTAAATTTTATTTTTATTTCATATTTTTTAAACAAACAGAAGTTTTTTCCCGGAATTTTATACATTTAACACTTTTTTGGTTGTATACCGTTTAAGGTCCATAGTTTCCAGTCTTTTCTCGAGCTTGATCCTTGACTATGCGTATGACAACAGGATCCCAAGCCAGTGTTAACGAAAGCCGTCTTCTCTAAGATTGAAATTAGGATATATTTTGATTTAAATAGCCTTAAGCAACATTCTGGAAAAAAAATGTTAAAGTCAAATTAGTTAACCCTAAACTTGGCAGGGAATGAGATGTGCGTTTTTAATTTTTTTTCTTGTTTTATTTAGTTAGTTAGCGATAATAATACACGAAAAAAATATATAAAAAAATATTTGACTCGTATTTTAATATTTATAGCATGTATCTTATTGGATACATTGCCAAGTGTTCACAAAACTAAGTTTGTATCTTTAAGGATACTTTGCCTGCTACATAGCAAAAGAGAATCTAGTGCTTTTTTACAGAAATGTTTAATAAATTTTCTCAAATCACACCGTTTCATGGATACTACTACTTACTTATAGAGCTTAATAAAAGTGCTCTAACAAAAACACAAAGGGGGTACCTTGGATTCGGCAGAACGCGAGCTCATTGGTAATGCTGCCGGCTGCGCCGGTTAGGGGCATCATCGAGAGCCTCAAACATCGCCGCAAAGTAACCAGCATGTCAGTTTTCTATCGGATCTATTTTGGAGATTTTGTGTAGGAATTGCAGGATTCAATCCCACCATCGGTATTTCACCATCGGCCATCCAGGCCAGAGAACCGACTTCATCCTTATGTTGTAAGTTTATATTCTAATTACTATCGCTATAAGGGATGGAACTCGCTCCCATGGTGTGTATTGTTGTTGATGTTGTTGATGAACCAGCGACCTACATCTTCGACCCCGTAGTCACTTACCATCAGGTGATGCTGAGGTCAATCGCCGGTCAATTATAATAACCGCAACCTGGCAGTGTATCCCAAAATGCACATATTAAAATTACTAATAAGCTGGCAGTGTGCATTAAAAGATACACCCAAAAATATGCTAATATTTTACTTGGAAAATTAGTGTTTTTCTATTAATTTTAGTTTAAAATCGTTAGGTCAACTATTCGGCAATAAGTTAAAGTGATTTTCTATTTACCAAGTCAATATAAAAAAAAAATATATTTTTTTTTTACCTTGAGCTTCATAGTCGCACGCGTATGGTCTGCCATCTGGCGAGCTACTGGTCAAAATTTGTTGCCAGAGCACAAAAATATTTTTTTGGTAGAAAGTGTGCACATCATGCTTCGATTTAATACTAAACAGAAAATATAAATCGATCGTTACTGACCGGTAGATTTTTTTACTTTACAATGTGCATTATAAGATACACTGCCAAGTTTAGGGTTAATGCTTATAATGACAAAATGGCTAAGTTATTAGCCAAGACAATCAAAATATATACTTTAAATGCACTGGATGAGTTGAAAGAAGCTGCTACTTATGGCCTAAAACAGAACTAGGTTTCCATTCTACAGGACCTTCTTAGCTCCATAAAAATTTCCGTTGATGCTAGGTAACTTGACTTAGTTTTGAAAGACTTAATCATCGATAACCCACACCATAGGATAAACCGTAAAAAAAATTACATCCCCACTTTTTTATGTGTAGGGCAGGTATAGGTAAACAAAAAAAAGGTTTTAAAAATTTATTCTACCACTATGTCTCTGAGCTAAGCCGTAGACAGACAGATGAACGGACATTGTGAAACTATAAGGGTTCCTTGTTGACTACAGAATCCTAAAAAGCTGTTATTCACTTAGGCGAGTACTTTTGCTAAAGCTTACGTGTCCCTTTAGTCGCGTTAAAATCTTGCAAGGTGTTGCTATTTGTGACCTCAATCAAAGGAACCTGTTCAATAGTCCTAATGACATTTCAGCTTTAGCAAAATTGCAAAACTTAAAAACAGTGACCCAGTATTGTGACAGAAATTAAAAAGGTTTTCTGAGACTCGGCTTAATATCGACTGTAGGTACTTTCTTACACAAACGTTAATTACTCATTAAGAACAATCAGACGAGCCCAAACACTATGGGTTTATTCTGTGCTGTTAAGGAGTTCCTACGGCAATCTTCAGCTGCATGGTACCAAAGTACCAAATTATTGTACCGTCAAAATTTTATTAAGTTGTTGATTACGCTAATAAAACTTAAACCAACATTTGAAATTCTTGGCTTAGATCCTTTCACAACTAGATGGCAGGGCCGTATTTACCCCTAGGCCCGGGCCTAGGGGCCCAGCTAGTCTAGGGACCCAGTCCCAGACGCAGGACTTGTACCATAATTATGATCTCCATATAGGGGAGGGGGCCCCAAATGCCAAGTGCCTAGGGGCCCTGGCCCTCTTAGTCCAGTCCTGCTAGATGATTATCATGAGATCTTCACTTAGTGAGTGATAAGGAAAATGCTAATAAAACTTAACATTTATCCAGCGTTTGGAATTATTGGCTTCAATATTGGCTGAGATCTATTAACAACTACCTGGTCATCATGAGACCTTCATTTAGTAAGTGATATAGAAAATACTAATAATACTTAACATTTAACCAAAATTTGAAATCCGTAGCTTCAATATTGGCTGAGATCCATTAACAACGACCTGGTCATCATGAGATCCTCATTTAGTGAGTGATATAGAAAATGCTAATAATACTTAACATTTAACCAAAATTTGGAATCCTTGGCTTCAGTATTGGCTGAGATCCATTAACAACTACCTGGTCATCACGAGTCCTTCATTTAGTGAGTGATATAGAAAATGCTAATAATACTTAACATTTAACCAAAATTTGAAATCCTTGGCTTCAATATTGGCTGAGATTCATTAACAACGACCTGGTCATCATGAGATCCTCATTTAGTGAGTGATATAGAATATGCCAATAATACTTAACATTTAACCAAAATTTGAAATCCGTAGCTTCAATATTGGCTGAGATCCATTAACAACGACCTGGTCATCATGAGATCCTCATTTAGTGAGTGATATAGAAAATGCTAATAATACTTAACATTTAACCAAAATTTGGAATCCTTGGCTTCAATATTGGCTGAGATCTTGTCACTTGTTCCAATTAAAGCTGAATATCTTGGAAACTACTGGTCCTACTTCCACCAAACATAGCTAAGAACCATCTCGACGGAAAAGTCTTTCGATTAAAAAAAACCGCACTTAAATTGGTCCATCCGCTTGGGCGCTACGATGCCACAGACAGACACACAGATACACAGATACACAGATACACAGATACACAGATACACAGATACACATGTTAAACTTATAACACCCCTCTTTTTTTCGGCGGGGGTTAAAAATGGCTACGCATTTAAGGGTTATATTACGCAACATAAACTAAAAGTGCGTAGGTTAAGCCACAAAAAGCCAAATAAAGTTAATGGTTTAATTTCATGAAACATGACAATGTAATGTCAATTTTTTTTGTATATGGATACACACCAATATCCATACTAAATATTATAAATGCGAAAGTGTGTCTGTCTGTCTACTACCTCTTCACGCTTAAACCGCTAAATCGATTTTGATGAAATTTGGCATAGAGATAGTTTAAGATCCGAGGAAGGACATAGGATAGTTTTCATCCTGGAAATTATACCTAAAAAGATTGTAAAGTGAGTGATTATTTCTGTTGGGGTGCGGCGACCCTGTAGGAAATGTAATTATTAGACCAAAAGCACAATTGCTCTTACATTTGCTTAGGCGCTTTTAATAATTCCTTTTATCAAGTTCCACGCGTACGTACTCGCGGGCAAAAGCTAGTTTTTATAAATATTTTTTTTTTTTCATTTATTTATCACACAGAAAAAACAATACATTTAACAATAATGCAACGAGCAAAACCATACTAAGGTTTAACTGCTGCTGATATAAAACCATTGATACAAAGATGAAAGCTCAAAGAAAAAATTGAAATGCGTAATCAGGTGAAAGAGACCGGGAATCGAACCCGGTACCTCTGGATTGCCGGTCCACCAGGTTACGCTTTTCATTTTTTCTTTGAGCTTTGATTTTTGTATCAATGGCTTAATAATTTAATTTTAAAACTAAATTGTTAGTACCTTCCTATAGTTTATGCGACTGTAACATAATTAAAACACTAGTGTGGTTTTCATAAAAGAATTACATGAGTGTTTAAGGCCTAATTATGTACATTTTCATACGCTACTTTTTCATCATCATATTATAAATTTAATTTTATGTAGATAATGTAGTTCTCAGTACTACTTACCAGTAGCTCCCTGGAATGAAACAGGCGGTGGTGGCCGCAAGCGGAGTCGCCATTACATTATCATTATAGGTATCGTAATGTTATGAGTTATGAAATTACCTCACAAATCCCCTGCCTCCATTCCCCACCACCATCGCTGCATAGTACTGTAGGTATTTCTTTACCGATGTTTTTTTTTATATCGGCACAACATAGTGGCTCCCTTTCGCCTGGTATAAGCAAAAAGGGGAGCCTAAGTCGCAATGGCAACTAACAGGACACCAACGGTGCTATCAGTTGACACTGCCATACTGGCCCGAGAGATGCTTCTTCACGCTTCTCTTGAAGGGTCCCATGTTATAAGAAGGAACAAACACATAAGACGGCATAGAGTTCCATTTTTTAATAGTTCGGCAAATGAAGAATGGAATAGAATAGAATAGAATAGAATGTTTTTATTTACCAGAATACGTAAGGTACAAGATGGAACAGGATGTTTGAATGTATCAGTTTTCAGTCGAAAACACGACAAGCAAATCATTCGGAAATTAAAATTTTCCCAATACAATATAATAATTATACTACTTAGGTCATAATAGTTTAATGTTTTCAATAAATTATAATTTAACATGTACAAAAAAGGGAACCAAAGTTACCGACATAGCTCACCGTATTAGCAATTTGAAGTGGCAGTGGGCTGGCCATATTAGCCGAAGAACCGATAACCGGTGGGGTAAACGTGTTCTTGAGTAGAGACCGCGGATCGGCAAGCGTAGTGTGGGACGCCCTCAGACTAGGTGGAGCGATGATCTGTGCAGGGTGGGTGGCAAAAGCTGGATGAGAGTAGCCGAGGATCGCTTACAATGGCGTGCAGTTGGAGAGGCCTATGTCCAGCAGTGGACAAGAATAGGCTGATGATGATGATGAAAAAAGGGAAAACTAAAATTTACAAGTTACAATAAAATTCGCATTATGGGATTGCCAAACTTCTTGGCACGTGTGGGAATATTTTCACGGTGAAGCGATGACGTCGCAACCCGAGACGTGGGGTTCTATGACGGAAAGCAGGGGGTGGGATAAGAGAAAATATCTGAACTTGTTATAGTAATTTAACAATTCAAATTCAAATATTTTATTTCAGATATACCTAATCCATATCAATGTTAGTACCAAATAAAAATATTTATCTTAAACGTAATGTTAGTAAAAAGTTAAAAGTAACACTAAGACTAAAAGCGGCGTGGTGCGGCTACGACTGGCGCGTGCAGCCGCACCCAGCGGTCGAGCAGCGGCGACTCCCAGCGCTGCGACAACACGCTCACAATGCTGTTGGATAAAGGTGTAAGGGTGTAGATAAAGGATTTAAAGGTAATCAGAAACAAGCTGTCGGTTGTCTAAGGAGTTCTCCACCGCGGAAGTTTATTGTGTAACTTTAGAGTTAAGATAATGAAGGGGGAGACCCAAATTTCCTATCACTTGTAAATATTTAATGGCTGACTTTGGGTTCGAACCCTGTGTATAAACTTTTCATTTCAGTTATAATTTATAGACTACCGTTTTAATTATTGGTTAAATAAGAGTTTAAGATAGCCGCAGTATACATAGCATGACAATCACTAAAAAAAAGTTTTCTAACGGTAGCCCGTTAGCTGCTAGTTAAAAATCGGAGGACTGACAGACTGAGGGCTACGAGTAACCAAAATAAGTTATGTAAAATTAGCATAACTTTGGTTACTACTAAGCACAATTTGGCTTTTTCTCAAGTAGTTTAACTAGCTGTTTTTTTTTTCAGCGTGTCCAAGAGAATGCTTGTATATGTTTAATTAAAATGACCGCGGATTTTTTCTTTACCGTAGGCAGATAAAAATTAGCCTGTCATCCATCACATCTTTGGATGTCCAACTATCCCCGTACCAAAATTTGTTAAAATATGGGCAGACGTTTTAAAGCTTTTTTTACCAAAAGATGGTGCTTGATACAAATCCTGCAACACGCTTTTAAGATTATTTCTGAAATAAATGACCTCCATAGAAAACTACAGCTTGCACCCTCAGTGATAGAAATTTTTAGTTTAATTCGGACCTAGTTCTTCCCTTAAATTATCTTAATAGGAACGAATGTTAATTTTGAATTTGATAATTATGGCTATTTACTTTCCTTTTAATATTTTCATTAAAAGAAATTAACGCTAATGCTAACCCCGAAAAAAGAAGTACGCGATAAAATATCCGGCATTTCATTTATTTGCCAAACGATTAGAATTCCTTTGATGCCTCTTATTACGTATTCCGAAGTATTAATTCCGATGAAAATAATTTAAAGACGTGCCGATAAAAAATCGAGCTAATCACGATTAAAAAGAATTTCTGAGAACAGTAAAACCTCAAATAAGATTAGGTACCTACTACAGTTATTATTATTTATGTTGTCACTGCAGTTCTATATCCAGTCCATTTATAAGAGGAAAGTACCATTCCTAATTTTCCATACAAATTTAGGTTTCGTTTTCGTCTATTTCCTCCTCCTCAACTTAACTAATCTATGAACTGAATGGGAAGGAATTGTCCACTGTCCGACTATTCGAATTTTGCACTTATTGTTATAAAAAATTAGTACGTTCGAAATCAGGGGGCCTATGATGGTTGCGTTTATCACGTGATAAATAAGTGACAAAGCATCTGTCACTCACACTCGCAATATGTCAAAACGTGACGGATTCTTTATCACTTATTTATCGCGTGATAAAAGCAACCATCATAGGGCCCCTGTTCCACTTTATTGTTATGAGCAAATAAACACAATAGGTATCTTTAAAATCCAAATGTTTCCAATTATTTGTTACATGTTTAATGTAAGCTGTAATTATTTAAAAATAAACTATAAAAATTGTCTGTTTAATCGTCTGTTTTTGGTATTATATTTCGCCGCAAACGGACGGGTAGTACAAATTCTAATTCATGGTATGGCATAAATGGCATGTATATTTCTCTATTCGTCTACCCCTTCCTGATTTGGAGACATTCTCTACCCAGCTTACTCCATCCATCCCTCGGCAGCACCAGCACAACTGTGCGTATCTTGTGATAAGTGATAAAGCATCTGACACTCATATTCGCATCTTTTCAAAACGTGACGGATACTTTGTCACTTATTTATCGTGTGATTAAAGCAACCATCATAGCCTCCTGACGACCAGCATTCATAATTTGGCAGTTTAATTTTAGCCTTATGACAAATAGTTGACGGTTAACTATTAGTTGGAGTTTATGTACTAAGAGCAATAGTGCTTTTGGTATAATAATTAAAATTCCTACAGGGTCACCGCACCCCAACAGAAATGTTCACTCACTTTTCAATCTTTTTAGGTATAATTTCCAGGATGAAACTATCCTATGTCCTTCCTCGGATCTAAAACTATCACTATGCCAAATTTCATCAAAATCGATTCAGCGGTTTAAGCGTGAAGAGGTAACAGACAGACAGACAGACAGACAGACACACTTTCGCATTTATAATATTATTAGTATAATTTATAATATTATTAGTATATTAGTATTAGTATATTAGTATGGATGTGTAGGACACTGGAATCCAGGAGGATAGGCCCCCAGATCTCATATGCCTCAAAAGCCTTTCTCAGTCCAGTCATGCTCCACGTTTCGCAGCTACACAGGGCAATATTAACGTTGAGGGGAATTTGACGATCTGATTGGCGCAGTTTGTAGTACACCTGCCTTCTGAGCCGGTGGTCCTGGGTTCGAATCCCGGGCAGGGAAAATATTTCTGTGATGAACTCGAAAATTTGTTCCTGAGTCATGTATATGTATCGCTTCGCTTAGTTTTTAACCAGGTTGGTTTGTGTAAGACTGTCCTCCTTTTAATACTCCTAAGTTTTAATAATTTTAGTTCTTTCTCGAATCGCTATAAAGCCTTTATTTTTACTGATCGAACACATATGGACATGCACATAATGATTATATACATATATTCTATTACATTCAACTTATTGCACGCTATTTGAGCTGCCCGGGAAAACGTAAGCCACTCCGTTGATAGGAAATTAAGGAGCTGTATCTTCTAGATTTACTGCGGAACCCTTATCCTATCCCGATACAGTCTCGTGTGGCGTCGTGTTGCGATAAAGCCGTATTGTACAATGAAACCCTTATAAACATACGACCTTTTATACTCGGACAACAGTGGCCCTTAAGTATCTCGAGACTACTGGATGAAATTGGACTGCAAACAAAGGTCACTTGAAAACACGTACGAAAAGGAGAAGCACAAATAAATAAAGTATTATTTTCTATTAATGTTGTATTTAAAATGAATGTAAGTTGAATTTTAATAAATATTGACACAAAGGTTACGCATTATGAAAGTTTTTTTTTACATCAAACACGACAAACGGGCAGACGAGCAAACGGATCGCCTGATGGAAAGCGATTACTGTCGCCCATACACACCTGCAAAAGTGCGTTGCCGGCCGTTCAGATTAGTACGCTCTTGTCTTGAAGGTTTGAATGTCGTATCCGTCCGGAAATACCGCAAGCGACAATTCATTCCACAATGCAGTCGTGCGAGGCAGGACATTTCTAGAAATACGCATAGTTATGGAGAATGCTTAATTTAATCGAAAAGCAAGAACACAAATACTTATTATTAAAACATCGAATTGTTTCGAACCTGACCATTCTTTATTTTTCTTTTCTCAACGCATATAGGGAGACTCGGAGTTATTTTATTAGAGTTCATGATAATTTAGGTAATACAGCCTTAAGTCATGGGTACTAAACGAAAATTGCGAACATAAAATACTGGGCAATGATGTTTTGAATTGAATTGGATGTATTTGACATTGTAGTGAGTACAAGTAATTGTATTACATTGGCCGCAATTCAGCGATAATCTAAAGTCAACACAACAAGGCAAACTTTATTATTATTGGGATCTTGGTAATATTATACAAACTTAGTAAGGTACATATTTATACAGCTAACTACACTACCTATAGTGCAACTAGGGTCGTAAACAAAAATAATAAGGTAAAGGCCTGAGTCGATACAATCATTGGGACGAACCTTTTCTATACTAAATTATATATATTTTTAGGGTTACGTACCCAAAGGGTAAAAAACGGGACCCTATTACTAAGACTTCGCTGTCCGTCCGTCTGTCTGTCTGTATGTCTGTCACCAGGCTGTATCTCCAGAACTGTGATAGCTAGGCAGTTGAAATTTTCACAGATGATGATTTCTGTTGCCGCACAAACAACAAATACTAAAAACAAAATAGAATAAATAGTTAAGTGGGGCTCCCATAGCGCATAGGGTGATAGCTAGTTACGGTTCATGAGGTACAGTATGGTGACAGATGGACAGACAGACATACAGACATACAGACAGACAGACAGACAGACAGACGGGCGGACAGCGGATTCTAGTAATAGGGTTCCATTTTCTACCCTTTGGGTACGGAACTCTAAAAAACCAGCCAAGTGCGAGTCAAACTCGCGCACCGAGGGTTCCGCACAACTAAATATTTTGTTTTCTGTATTTGTTATTATCGTGGAAGCAGAAATACATAATCAGTAAAAAAATCTACTGTCTAAATAGCCATCATTCAGCTCGACGGACATTCTCTCTTTTTCGATTAGAAAGAACCACACTCAAATTGGTCACAGCGAGCCACAATACCACAGACATACACACGAATACACATGTTTAACTCATAACGCCCCTATTTTTTCGTCAGGGGTTAAAAACAAACTCATGCTGAAGAATGCAAGAAAACATTTGACCAGTACCCTTACCTTGAGTTTAAAGTGACAGTACTCGATAGCCGCTGCGTAAAGGATTTGTATGGAGAATTGTAGTTCTACAAAGTGACCGCTAGGTGGTACTATCCTCCATACAAATCGTTTACGCTGTCGCTAGCTAGTACGGTCACGTTAACTCATGGTAAGGCTTGTTTTGACTAGGCTAGTACTTTAGTCTAGTAGCGAGTAATGTAGTAGCTAAACTATTAGCTACTGCCTAAAAATCGTTCGCATTACAGTCGAGTTTTCACAAGTCAATAGTATTCTGCAATTTTAAAGTGGTTTCCTCGCTCCAGCGAAACGAGATTTTCACGCCAACTAATGAACTCAACTAAATCGACAGGTTCAGACTTGTTTAGCCGGCGGCCGAGTAAGCACGGCAGGTGGCAGCAAGCGTGGCAGGGGGTGCTACTCGCTACTAAACTACAAAAAAAAAATAGAATAAAATGGATTGACTCGACTAAATTACTTACTAATCTACTCGACAAATTTTTTGGTGTTCAGACACGTTTAGCTACTAAATTACTCGCTACTAGACTAAAATACTAGCCTAGTCCGAACAAGGCTTTAGGGTACCTCTCAACGTTTCCGTTCAAATGGAGAGAGCGAATCGAGGAAAGGCTCAAGAAAACTATTTGATGGAGTGTAGGAAATAAAATTCAGACCGTGGAATTATAGCCCAATATTTCATGTGTTATGAGGAACGATTGTAACCAATTGGCTTTGACTTGGGCAGTGGGGGTTTTTGGTCAAGTGGAAAAATGTTAGTTAGATGAAACAAATTAGATGGAAATAATTGGCTTTGACGCGCAATGACCATGATAGCGCTTTTTTACACGAATTGATTCGTGCCTACTTTATAAATATAGGCAATTGGCCTCCAATAATTACTTTTAAAATACGTTTTTATGTGGAAGAAAATTAGAGAAATATTTGGTAGTGGCAATTACGCACCACCAGGTTACGCATTTCAATTTTTCTTTGATCGTTGTATCAATGGCTTTGTGACAATTTTGTTTAATTCATACTGGACTCAAGAGCACAGTCACTGGTCACCGAATAGACCAATTGAATAAAACACTAAAGAAGGTAGGTAAAAACCTTTGTAAAAGTCGTTTGTGTCTGTTTTATTGGCTGTTTGGGAAAATAAGAACGTGGGACATGGGGCTGCAACCAACCGACGCGCGAGCATGCTACTACTGTCGACAACTTGGCGGTTTAACTACATTTAGCCTATACTGGTAAATGGAAAAAATAATCCTAATTCGAAGACTAGGTACTACGAAACGGGAATGTATACATTTTCAATTTCGCAGCCAGCTATACCAAATCATTTCAAGAAATTACAAATATCAGTCATATTGATACAGACAGACTGGGCAGGCCATGTAGCCCGGAGAATGTATGGCCATTTGGGCAGCAAAGTCCTAGAGTGGTGACTACGTATAGGAAAGCGCAGCATGGGACTGCTCCCGACTAGATGACTGGATGACCACGTGTGTAGCGGGGAGTCAATGGATGCAGTCTGCGCGCGATTGCACTTTGTGGTGAGCAATGGGCGAGGCCTATGCTCAGCAGTGGACGTATGTGGCTGATAGATAGATAAATAGATATATAGATACAGACTCGCGAGGTATACAGCTCACAGGGCCACTATATCCTCGGCAAGCCTATAGGACGCAGTTATATGTTAGAGTGAGACGGAACTACATCGTGCTCATTCTAACATATAACTGCGTCCTGTAAGCTTACCGAGGCTTGGCAAGCGTGAGGACGCGGCATTTACAATACTGTGCTGTTGTCATAGTAGCAGTTGCTGATAATGAACTTGGAGTAATGCCAAGTCAGTTCACTCATCAGCCTGATGCCTGGCTTATTAGGTGGGAAAATATTTCCCATTATATAACTGACTGCGAATTGGCAATTCACCTTTCCCATTTCGAAGCTGGCTTCGATTTTGCCCGAATAATAGGTGAAGGTGGAGCCAATCCTCCTGGTATTGGTTGATGCGAAGGCTTAGAACGTTTCAAAGTGCGTAACAAATTTACTAAACTGGCTTTTGTCCAGTTATTGCTGCAATAGAAAAATTGCTAAGAGGTCTTGGCCACTTGTCTCCGACCCAAGATTTATGGTTCTTTGTGTACGTAACAAGTGCACAGAATTGACAATAATAAAACGCCATCTGTAACGGTCAGCATCCAAAGTAGCTAACAGTTTTATTTTACTGCGCGGTGTTACCGGCTCATTTTACGGGAACACAATTTTTTCTGGATAAAATAGTAGCCTATCCGTTAATCCAGGGCTACCTTCAACTACATTCATACCAAAATTGGTCCAGCCGTGAAGAAGTAACAAACATAAATATAAACACACTCACAAACTTTCGATTTTATGATATTAGCATATTAGTGTGATTGTCATCTACTTTTGATGTTGTCTGTACAAATAAGGTTCTCCGTTTTTATCTAAAGGGTATTGCTCACCTAACCATTCGGCACCGCACCATCGCCGCCTCATCTCATTCGTTCGTCGTCCACGCGGCATCAAACGAACAAAAGCACTGTAACGACACCATATCAGCACCTCTTAGAGCGCGCGGCGACAGCGAGGCGACGCGCTTGTGACAAGGCGTCTACTTTGTGATTGTTTTTATAGGCGCGTTTTCAAAAAACCTGACACATGCTGTAAAACAGTACCTACTCTGATACACTGTCATCTGAGGAATGTGACTAGTCTATTTTATGGCCTAGCAAGCGTCGGTTCGGCACAGATTTCATAGGGCAATAATGTGCATACGTCATACATTTGCATTATTAAAGGTCAGTCAAGGATTTGTCATTAACCAAATTCAAAACATTGCTTATCGGAATGCTGCTCAATTCGTCATTCTTCTTGCGAAATAAATACTGAATCCTATTGAAAAAACTTGACTTTCATCACTGGATAGTAGAATAGAATAAAATACTCTTTATTGCACACCTCAAGAGGAAAGAAATACAAATGAAACTTAACATTACAATAGAGGCAAACAATAGGCGATCTTATCGCTAAAAAGCGATCTCTTCCAGACAACCAACCAGATAGTTTTGGCTTTGTTATGCAAAAATTACATGTGCGGAATATTTAGTCCTGTCTCCTCTTTGTTCACATCAGTGACTCACCGACTTCCAACGTCAGTTCCCGAAAATTTGTCGTTGCTAGTAAAATAAATTAGTACCACTAAAAATCTGCAATATGGCGTGGGTTGTAAAACCCCTGGGCTATACACTGTTCCGCTCCGACCCGGTCTAGTGGACAACCAGCCTAATGTATGTCAATAGTTTTATTTTATGCATATCTACGTCTTCCTACTCGAACAAAGCGTAACAAGCGACATTAACTGCAGCGTACACAATGCCCCATTGTGCTCGAACATCGTTTAGGCCATCTTTGAGTTGAGTGCGATTTGCATGGATTTTATAAGGATCAACAGCTTTTATACATATTATGTCCACAGAGAAAGTGGAATGGCGATATTAGACAGGTCGCGGGAATAACATAGCTTGGAGGAGGCTTTTGCCACCTAGCAATCGGACATACTTACAAAGAGAAAAATAATAAGAAGAAAGAAAGACATATCTATGAATAAATTAATAATTGTAATATGTTAAAACCCTTACTCGGATAGAATTCGACTAAAAGCTTATAATTATATAAAATAAATATTAAATCAAAATGATTAGAATGATTCGTTCCAGCACAGTCTTTACTAACCTAGGTACCTAGTTCCCACACACAGTTTTTTCTCGACTACACAACCAGACAGAGCGTTATAGAACCAGCAAAGTTACACCTTCTGATAATCGTATAGATACGTAAAATTTCTTCTTCCTAAGTTTATTTATCGTACCCCAGGGAACAAAACTAGGTCCCGCAATTAATCACAATTCCATGACAAAATCTCAGGTCCCTACAAAATTGCCAATGCCCGATTAGATTTCCATCCGCGAAGCAACCATTTGTCAAAAGGGCCATAGATTTTAATATTTCACTACAATTCTGTATAAAGCGCACGTTCGAAAGAGCTCCCATTTTAAGCGGTTAGGTTGTGAATTGTGACATTGTAATGCACTTATGCTCTGTTTAAACGCTAGCTGAGTCAGGCGGATTTCTATGAAATAATTTTTCGCACTTTAAGCAATTACATTTTTTAATCTGTTTGGTAAAATCTTCTATGTAAAGAGTTCCCGTCTTAAAATAAATACCCCTAGAACGAGTCATCATACAATTTCAAATTTGGAATTGTACCTAATATTTTCTACGTCGTCGGCCGGTTGGTCGTCCCAGCCCGTTTAGCACAACTACGCCTCGCGTCTCTTGTCGCGCGACAGCATCACCCGTCACTCTTTCACAGTACAGCGATGAAAGAGATACGTAATATTTCTCGAGTGAGAAAGAGTCGCGTGTCACAGTTGTCCTAGAGGTGCAGGTATCGCTGGGAAGATATAGTCGTTACATATGTGCGTAAGCTTCAAGCCGAAAATTGTACCCTTACCATGAGTTACCGTGACCATTCTCGCTAGCGACAGCGTAAACGATTTGTATGAGAATAGTACAGCGCCCCTAAAGTAACCACACTTTGTAGAACTACAATTGTCCATAGAAATCGTTTATGCAGTCGCTAGTGACTACTATCACTTTATCTTGGAACGAAACAAGTGGTGTGCTTTCGTCTAGGATCCTTTTTGGGTCACTCAGCCAAACAGTTAGTTATTTTTCTACAATAGAAAGAAAGTGGTAAAAGATATCTAGTATCGTACCTTTATATTCTTCTTCTCTTCTTTGCTCCTTCCCACTTTAGGTGGGGTCGGCTCTCCTAATATGATTGTGCCATGACGCTTTGTCCATAGTTGTCGGGTCAGGAAGATTCTCCTTCGTCAGGAGTCTGGTCATGCTGACCCACCACGTCGATGGTGACCTCTGCCTCTTTTGTTCTCCGGCAGGCTTAGTGCCTCCTTGACCACATACTCTTCGTCTCTCTGCATAACGTGTCCATACCCCCAAATGATGTTCCTTCAGCTTTTCGGTGATAGGGGCTACTTTAAAAGTTCCTCTTACGTATTAATTTCTAACTTTATCCATACTTGTAACCCCTCCTGACCAACGTAGTATTTTCATTTTGGTCGTATGAAGTTTATGTACGTCGCTATATTTATAATAGAAAGTATTACAAAAAAGACTGGAAAATTCCGTTGAAAATGTGTCCATTAGCTGAAATGATTCAGTAATCAATAATTACTACATAATGTTGGCGTTGACAACGATGCCGATATTCAGTAACGCCCGCAGGCACACCAATAACGTAGCTAATTGAAACTTCGACTTTCACGTTTGACGTGATTTCACTATCAACACATTCGATGTACCTTAATTAACGCCAGAGGTCAATTTGTCCAATAATCAAGGACCTAATTCGAGACTGCCGTTTGAGAGATCGCAAAACGTCAAAACTCTATTAGATAACAGTGATATCGCCTTTGAACTGTCATTAAAATTCGATGAGCTTCAAGTGACAATATCTCATCTCAATTTTGAAAATACGAAGGCGATAATAATTGTCAAAAATGCTATTCATGCATTATGATTTTCTGTTTTGAACGAAACGTAACTGACTAATTTCACGCACTACACGGTCAAGTTAAAGTATGTGCCTGTTATTTATGCCGTCACATACAAAGGAAACGCATATTAAGCGCAACCGGATTGACGAAGTTGCGATGCTCTAGGGATATCGCCACTTGTCAAGTAGGGACACGTCAAGAGTGACGGATGGCGATGAAATGGAGAGATCTTGCATTGTTTGTAGCAACACGTCCAATACAGCCACCGCAGACGTGCAATAATACCTGAGGCCACAACCGCAGCTAATTTAGAACTAGATTCGACGTTTCTAAACATATTACCATGTCAAAGATCCAATCATCATCAGCCCCCCCAAAGTTCTCCACAACGACCGGTCTTGGGCCGCCCTCATCCAATTTTTGCTCGCGATCCTAACCAGATCATCGGTCCGCCTTCCCACGCTGCGTCTTCCGATCCGCAGTCGCACGTTATGACAACATTTCATTGCATGTTTGAGAATTGTAGTTTATGCAACTGCTACATATTAATGAGGTCTTAAAAGAAAAATGCTCCTAGACGAATAAGCAAAAATCTGGAGAAAATTCCGGTTTTTTCAATATGGCGGCGGGTGCGGAGGTGGGGGAATTGTGCATTCTTCATTTTAAACACTCACTAACCATCCTAAACAACATATCAAAAATTCAAAACTACCGGACTCACCTATTTTCTCGGTGTCTGCAGTAATGTACTATTTCTCCCACTTCGGACGGATAAATGGTATCATTACATGGTAATATGATAAATATAGTAAGTAAAGGTGTATCATAACGTGGCTTATAACAACACGCCCGAAACAGCCACCGCAAGCACCATGTAATAACAGCTGCAGCCGCAACCGCAGACAAACATATTAAACTAGAATTATAATACATGCGCCGAACATGGATATTATTATGGATGGTACATGTACATGGATGTCGACGCGGTTGGCTGGGTTTGTAGAGTCCTGCCTACTGAGCCGGCGGTCCCGGGTTCGAATCCCGGCCAGGGCAAATATTTTGTGTGATGAACTCGAATATTTGTGCTTGGGTCATGGTCATGGTTGTTCTATGTATTTAAGAATATATTATCTATAAAAGTATGTATATCGTCGTCTAGTACCATAACACAAGCCTTCAATAGCTTAATTTGGGACTAGATCGATTTGTGTGAGGTTGTCTGATATTTATTTATTTATTAGCCGAGCGAGCGAAGCGTTGTCTTTTCAGTTTGGTCAAAATTTATTTCGTGTGTCTGAATGTTCCGATGTTAAGTTGCGCCGCAGCATGTCCCATCTCTCAACCGAGTCTTATAAAATTTTGTGAGTAGGGTCGGTAATTCGATAATTATTATAAGTAGAATCTTTTCATCTATTCAGTTTCTCGTAAATTTTCAAGATGGAAGAGCTAATAATTATGGGTGTTGAAAATGCAAAATTACTAATTCGATTTTGAAACAATAAAGTTCAGTAAATAATGACACAAAGGTAAATTAAGAAAGAAAAATTGAATGCGATCTACTACAATCTAAGCAGGATTTGAACCTGCGACCTCTGCGTTTCCGGCGCATTGCTCTTCCAACTGAGCTATCAGATCGCTACGTCAATCACACTAAATCTTTCATCCCATAATTCGTTACGCTACTGGAGCGCCCTCTGCGTCATAAAATAATATGGGATCCTAATTTAGGTACACCTCTCGACGTACTGTCCGTGAAAGTGTTAAGATTATGCCGCGTTGGAAAAACACGTCCAACACAGCCGCCGCACCACAATAACATCTGCGGGCAACCGCAGTCGTGTGCTACAGCTACATTTGTGACATTTGTGCATTTATACAGGGTGATCAATCCAAATGGGTCAGTAGGGTGATCACACGACAAATTATACCTGTCACTTTCCTGTCAATAACCGTGCGAACAGGACGGGTGACGCTGAGTTCCACGACAAGATATACTAGCTCTGATGAAACAATACCGAGTGATCAATCTAAATGGGTCAGTAGGGAGAAGTCACAAACAATAAGAGATAAGAAAATCTGTTTTTAAGAACCATGCCATCAATAGTTTTTTTTATAAATCTCATACATGACCGGGAATTGAACCTAGTTAAAATTCCGTAAGTAATCGCATGTCATATTGTAGCATTCTTTACAGCGGTTTTGACCGGGTTATGTTTCATACATCATTATGGTTATGGTCAATATTATGTATGAAATTTATAAAAGAGGAATAATGCAGTTTTAATTAAATCTAAAATCGACACCATAGTTCCTAAGAACAGATTTCCCTATCACTATGAGTTTGTGACTTCTCCCCACTGACCCATTTGTATTGGTCACTGTATTGTTTCATCAGCACTAGCATATCTTGCCCCGACTTCGCTTGTCGGGCGACTCAGCGTCACCTGTCCTGTTCGCACGGTATTGACAGAAAAGTGACAGGTGTCATTTGTCGTGTGATCACCCTGTATATGTATGCTACACAAGGTTTCTACATTGCGACAGCCAGCATAACCTAGACCGAGAAGAGTAGGTTGCTTCCGTCCAACTTTGCCAATACGATTTACCGTGCCACTAACTGACTATTGAAAATTAATATTAATGTGACTGACTGTCTATGGACAATAATACGAGTAGTTTTATGAGCTATAGATTTTTTAATTTCATGATAATTGGTTGAGGAATGCGACCTCTAGGCGAGATCAGCCTCTATGAGTGAAGTGGAGTGAGGTGGCATGGAGCGGAGCGGAGTGGAGTGGAGTAGAATGGAATGGAATCCAATGGAATAGAAAACACACGCAACAAGAAAATAATACCACATATTGCACGTAAAAATCATTAGAGGTAAACAGCAGGCATCCACTCATAACTATCAACAATATAACATACAACAAAGAATATTCATGTATAGTGTATACCTACTCATAGTCATCTTGAGATTTTTTCCGTCCATCATTGGACATATGCCACCCCTAACTTCTTCCACTCCTGGCTGATGTTGCCCTCCTTATTCTTTCCGGCTATTGTCATTAAGTCATTATGTACCTACATACATACTAACACAGAAAATGTTCCTCACTTGCCTTTCTTAAGGGCATTTTTTGAGAAGGGATGCACTTAATTATTACTTAATTAACAAAATTAATGATTAGTTGCGCCGCGCGGTGCTACCCGCTCATCCTACGGGAACACTTTGTGTGTGCGGGATAAAAAGTAGTCCATTTATTTATCCAGGGGTGTCAACTACCTTTATACCCAAATTTATCAAAATTGGTCTAGCCGTTTGAGCGTGAAGAAGTAACATACATACACATAAACACACAAACAGACAAACTTTCGCCTTTATGTTATTAATGTTATGTTCCATTTCGTAACCAACATTTTTATGTTAATAGTTAGAAATAAAGTGAAATGTTGTTAGGTAAATATTATTTAATTTAGGTCAAGAATTTCATATACTTAATTCTGTTTATTCTGTTCATTCTGTCACTAACTAGTAATAAAGTGGAATTTTATTAACATTTCTTAATGTATACAAATTATGTCACCGTTAAGTACATCCCTCACGAAAATACCTTTAAAATATTACACAGGAAGTAAAACTTCACTCTCCGAATCGCATAAATGTAACAATTGTTTCTAACGTCGTCCCAAAAAACGTCAAAGACGAAAATTCGATAATGCGATGAAAATGTCTCTCGAAGTCTCAAAAATTGTCCAAATGTTCGAAGTAACTTGGGAATTCGAAAAAATCAATCGGTCAAAATAATCAACCTTATGGTCGGAAATGGATGATATCCCTCGAGAATTCATCGTATAAAATCTTCGACTTATAAATAGGTATTTTGTAGGAAAATGTCGCGGGAATATAATGTCTTTGAGTTAAAATAAGCTTCCGTTACAATTTGTAGCATGAGAAGAATAAATTTTCTTGTTTTATGTAAGATATTTGTAAAGATTCTTAGGGTTATTATACGGTATAAGATTAAAATTGTAGGAACCATGAATTTAGCTTCGGAGAGTTTTTTTACAAATATTTTAGTCGTAGTTTACGCTTTAAAACTCGTATCACAAGCGATTTTTTCTTTAAATTTAATTAATTATTCAATTTATTATACATTTAAGTAATATTAGAAGTAAGCGTTGTTCAAAATACTATGGAAGTCCATGCTTTTTTTTTCTGGGTGAATTTAGTGACCTCTAAACAGCTTAATTATTGTATTAAGCGGATTACACTCACGTTAAATTGTCAGGAACGGCCCGACATGTTTCGAACTCGTATGGAGTTCATCATCAGGTACAGTACAGCTACTCCTACAGCGGCGCGGTAACTTCGTCACAATAGTCTAAACAGCTTCTTTATTTTTGTATGTTATCTTTGATGTACAGGTAAGAAATTTATGGAAATCTAGTCGTCCAGTAGCGTAAAATTATGGAATTAAAGATTTGGTGTGATTGACGTAACGATGACTTTTGATAGGTACGACATTACATTTCTCTTTCATAATTTACCTTTGAGTCAATATTTATGGAAATCTATTTTCTATTTGGTGAAATAAATATTATTTATTAGCTTCCTTATCTCAATACTTTAATCCGATTATGACTGCTGTTAAGTTCGGAAGGTAGCAGGGGCAATAATCGCAGGCATTAGTCCAACTTGTCCCACTAATCTTTGCGATTAGGGAAACTGCAGCGCGTTATATTAATGATAATCGTATAACAAGGCTAAGATCGGGTATTATTCAATTACAGAACGGCAATCGAAATGGGTCAGTAGGGGAAAGTCCGAACCCAGGTAAAGCTTATCCGTTAAAAAACGCTGATTGTTTTAGACATTTTCCTCTATGATAAACATGTTTCTTGACATATTATCAATGTTACTACGTACAACAGGACTATTGCGATTTATTGTTACGTATGAAACCTACAGTTTGAATTTTTCATTGATGACTTTTGTTTCAAAAACTACTCAAAATTGACAAGAAAACTGATTTTTTTATTTTTATTGAACGACTGCACGCAATGAAAGCATGAAATAGCTAGGTTACTATCTAGAACTCACAGAAAAGTATTATTTACTTCAAAAAGTTGGTTAAAATTATCAATATATATATGTTATATGAAAAAAAATGCTTTTAAAAGGAACAAGGCCTCTTAAGGCAAGATATTTTGTATATATTAGGTACTTCTTCTTCTTCTATATAGGTACTTACAGAGGATAAACGAGAAGCTTGGTGAATGCCCTTAGCATTTTAAACATAAAAATACAGAGGGCGCTATAAAAAATCGGAATAAGAAGGCATTATTTCATACGGTCTGCATAGCGGTCCTGTAGCTCAGTTGGAAGAGCACTGTTCCGGTTAAACGGAGGTCGTGGGTTGGAGTCCCACTAAGATTGCAGTAGATAGCATAACGTTTTGTCTTTATATATTATATCCTATGTATTCAAATCCATACTATCCATACTAATCCATACTAATATTATAAATGCGAAAGTGTGTCTGTCTGTCTGTTACCTCTTCACGCTTAAACCGCTGAATCGATGTTGATGAAATTTGGCATAGAGATAGTTTAAGATCCGAGGAAGGATATAGGATAGTTTTCATCCTGGAAATTATACCTAAAAAGATTGATAATAAGTGTGAGTGAACATTTCTGTTGGGGTGCGGTGACCCTGTAGGAAATGTAATTATTAGACCAAAAGCACAATTGCTCTTACATTTGCTTAGGCGCTTTAAATAATCCCTTTTATCAAGTTCCACGCGTACGTAGTCGCGGGCAAAAGCTAGTACAAAATAAGAAATGTGATATCACCACAAAAATAGGTTCAAAATTGATTCTGTTTAATAAGGCAAGATATTGATTTAAAGTTACCTCATTTTTACACATTATTACAACAAAACGGAATTGGTATTTTATGAGATCTTCAATATGTTGCGAAGGTAGGTATTATATAAATTGGGCGTAAAGATTTATTACCTTTTTAATTGAAAAGCCAAGCTTTGATATATTCGCCTGGGAAAATCCCGGTTCGACGTGCTTCGACTTAAAGTCTGAAATCATTATTTCAGGCTCCTTATCTGTTCAAAAATGCTGATTGTTGTACATTTTTCTCTATGATCTAACATGATCCTTAACATATTATCAATGTTACTACTTAGAACTGAGCTTTTGCGATTAATTGGTACATTTTCATTCAGATTTTTTATTTCAAACAGTACTCAAAATTTACAAAATTCACGCAGAAATCTGTTTTTTTTTTTACTTATTTTCGTCTGCACGCTATGAAAGCATAAAATAGCTTTGTTACTATCTAGAACTCAGGAAGAAGTATTATTCATTTTGATTTGAAAAGTTGGTTGAAATTATTATATATGAAAATAATACATTTTAAAATGTATAAGGCCTCTTAAGATGGTTCGTGACTTTTATTTATTTTTAATCAAAGCCGACATCTCGCTAAAACACAATCTTTCGACACGCGTAAATTGAATTAATGACCTAAAGCTTGGTATTTTGATCCTGATTTGATCCATTGTGAACTCAATATTGTCATATTTAATCAAGATCACAAAACCGAATCGTAACGAACAATGGATTTCAATCTTCTACGTACGCTGGGGATGTACTAAATTCTCATTAAAATCGTGTTTGACTTTAATTATCTGTTTCGTATAGTGTTTCGTTTGTAAACGATCTATTTCGCATTTCATTGTGAGAAATTGACAATACAATGATAGGTATATCGTTCCTATACTAATTGTTATTAAGCCCTCTGACTCAATTTGGATTTAAAATACACTGTATAATGTAGACATATCCTAATCAACTAGCTAAATTTCTTTCCATTATACCTTAGCTACACTACTACCGAAGTTGACCGAATTTGGACGAATATGATGGTGTGGTTGACTGTACTTACCAATTTGATTTCTAGGCCACTATAGAACCTTGTCACAATGAAAATGATTTCAAGCGGCTTTCATATTGACGTTCACTGTGATAAGGTACGAAATGGCCTAGGAATCAAATTGGTTGACTGTACTTCGCAGCTTGACTTTTGATCACTACACTACTTGCGAATTTGATCAAAGGTCAAGTAAACTAGGTTTAGGGTATAATACCGCTAACACAAAGAACGACACAAAATATTGCGCTGCATTTATTTTTGTTTTTTTTTTTTATATAAAGAACTCTCTAAGTACAGTGCGACACAAAAGAGTAGAAAATAAATGAGGGCGCCACTTCCTTCGCAACTGCCACATTTTTGACGTAAAGTGCTTGAATATGGTAACAATTTTGTATGAAAAATTGTAGTTCTTTATTATCCGTTTTCTACTCTTTTGTGTCGCACTGTATCTAGTTTAAGTACAATAGTTAACGTTACAAGAGTTAAAGTCCAAGAGTTTCATATTTATTTAAGTTACTTTATATTGTAACTAGAATATCAATTATATGATTATTATTAATTATTAAGTAACTAGAATAGCAATTACTTATCTTATTATTATGTTTCTGTATATTCATTAGTATCCATACAATAAGCAGGGTTAAATTCAACACACATTAAATGTTTGCATGCCTCTGCGGTAGAACATAAGCACTTACTGTTTACTACATCATCTAATGTACCTACTATGTTCTTGCAAATAAACATTCATTCATTCATTAATTAATTAATTCATTCATTCATTCATTCATTCATCCAATGATATTTATAATGTCAACTTTTCAATATGTCATCATAAATTTAATAGGTAGTCAAATTCTTGTTGGTGTAGCCGATGTAGTATATAGCTCTGTCTCCATCTATCCCCATACTACATGACGTTTACTTTATCCTTTCTTTTACTTATTTGGTTTAAAGTAGCTTATTCTTAGTCTTCCCCTACCTCGCTTTCCTTCAACTTTTCCCACGATGATGTTGTTTATAAAAGCGTCATGTCGTATAAGGTGACCAAAAATCTTCCCTCTCCTCTTCTCTGTGGTGTTCAACAAATTACTTTTTTCTGTCACTTTTTAGGGTTCCGCACCCAAAGGGTAAAAACGGGACTGAGACTTCGCTGTCCTTCCGTCCGTCCGTCCGTCTGTCACCAGGCTGTATCTCAAGAACGGTGATAGCTAAACAGTTGAAATTTTCACAGATGTAGTTCTATTGCCGCTATAACAACAAATACTAAGAATAAAATAAAATAAATATTTAAGGGGGGCTCCCATACAACAAACTTACAGATAATGGTACGGAACCCTTCGTGCGCGAGTCCCACTCGCACTTGGCCGTATTTTTTTAAAGTACCTCTTCTATTGTCATCCTATGCCAATTTAATCACATTTTGAGGGCTACAATAATAATTATGTACTACATACAAAATTGTAAGCTTCATAGTACTAATCCCAACTAAATGTCTGAAACCTTAAGTATCGTACGTAGGTCAAAAGGATTATGAAATCCTAACCGAATCAACGCCGAGAGATTTCCAATTTCAAACCTGAAACATAACTCCCTCATAGCCGTTGGTAAAATATTGAAATCCATCCTCGATCCGATTCGTCATTCAATTGGATTTATTCGATACATTTTATTCTAAGGGCTGCAACACACTTTTCACCTCACCAGCTCAAACATGGCGATTTTGCTATCAGATAACAGTGAACAAAATGCGATTTTGTTTCGAGCGTGAGTAGAAAGTAGCTTTTTATTTTTTTCTATATCTGACCACGAATTGTCATTCTTCAGCCAAAGGTTAATTATAAAATTCTAATCATTTGAATCTCGATGCACTCTGTTTCTTTCATATGTATATAAAAGAGAGGGATAGAAACTTATCAATTTGAAATTCAATTTTCGAATCTGACCTCGATTGAGAACAGTTCGGATACGCGTATACCAAAAAAATCATTAAAAACACCCGAAAAAGTTTTAATTGCAACGTATTTTTTTTCTTTATTATATTTTTATTTAACGACCGAATATTAAAATGATTGTGCCTTTTATATAAAACAATTGATCATTGCTCAAATATAATAAGATTTTTCACCTTATTACTTATTGTAAATTATATTTACGTATTGTAAAATATAATTTATAATTTCGCCATTTATCATAGATTCGAAACGTACCTTAAAAAATATCGAGTTCATATTGTAATTGTTATTTTCTTTTGCATATATTTTGTTTAGTGTTTTAGGAGTAAAAATATTAATCAATGTATAAACAAAATCTCGAAATATAATAATGTATTTATAAATAAACACGTCATGTACCTATCTGCTAAGTCTTCCAATTTGATCAAATAATGACAATAACCGTGTTGGTTGGTTGATTATAATTTCAATTAAATTATATTTTTATTCCTTTTTAAGCAGCACTTATCTATTTTCTGATTAATAATATTATTGAAATCAGCAACAAAGACTATAAACATACGTTGGAAGAAAAAACACAAAATGTCGAATATGTTCTCGCTGATGAGGTGAAAAGTTGTGTGTGCTACACGAGAGCAAAGTTTTTTGCATCTCGTGCTGTTGAGTCCCTCGCTACACTCAGGATTCTAACATAGAATCACTCGCTACGCTCGTGATTCAAACGTAGAATCCTTCGCTTGCTCGGGACTCAAAATCAGCACTCATAACAAAAAACAACTTTGCTCTCTTGTTGCACAAATAACTATTTCACCTCACTCGCTCGGAAAACCTCCGTTTATAGCGCGAAATCTGCGTGCAAAAGTCTATTTTATCCGTTAGCGTGCTAAAAGTCATTTGAATTTCGAACACGATTGTGATTCTCTGTGATGCATGTAACATTTTTTTTAATACGTGTGTTTTTCATCTTGTTTATTTGGTTTGGGTTTGAGTGTTTATGTCTTAACTACTTTTGAATTGTTAAACAGAAGGCAAAATTTAAAATGATTTATTTTAATAGTTTTTTATCGACATAGGTATAGTATAGGTACAAAACTGAATTTTGTAATTTTTTTGAATATATACTTCAATATACAGACATTTCAATTTTATAATAAAATAGATTACGACAAGTTATTGTGCTGTAGCCCTTACGAACAATTTGGGTATTATTATCGGATAATCTGGGCTTAGCTGAGCGAAATGTTGATTTGTAAGGCAAATGTAATTTATTGGGCATTAGTCATTTCGGCCGAAATGATGTTTCGGTATAAAGCTGTTTGCTAATTCATTTTTGGGCTTTATCTGATTATTCTAATATGTACGCAAAATATTATCTTGATTTCATGAAAGGTGTCTCAGTATTTTTATGTGTTTACAACACATATTTTTTTTTATATTGAGCGATTTATAGAAATATTAAAGCACAAAGAAAAATTGAAATGTTTAACCTAGTGGAAGAGACCAGGAATCAAACCCGGTACCTCTGGATTACCGGTACAATACGTGTTAACCTCTCTTAAATAAAAGCACTGACTTAGGGAGAGCACACATACCTAAGTATCACACATGAACTGAACTCAACCGTCACAAAATACTTTGATAATGTTGGCTAATTATTTTAAATTATGCAGCGCGGTGGTCCCATTGGATAAAACTTTCCTCATAAAAGTTCTAGTGCAAACCTAGCGGACCTTTTAAACGGGTTTTTAATCCCCTACTTAATGTTTGGGTTTCGTATCCTAGATAAAAATAACAGGCACGGTAGAATCTACCGTGCTTGTTCCCTTCCGGGTAGACTCCTTGATTACGTTGCAATAAGTACCCCAATTTCGATTTCAATTCATTTTATGACCATTATGAAAAATTATCGTGCAAAGCATTTTAAATTACAAATATACACAATCGAAAATAAAATTAAAATACCTCAATCAAAAAAACATAGGTACAATAATCAAATTCCATAATAAAATATAATCATAGTCAAATAATAGGAATACAATAATAAAATCAATCAGTCTAAACAACCTAATACCGAGTGCCCGCGTTTCTTTAGGTTTTTCTTCTCAAGAGTGGACTCCTCATGTGAAATACCGGTAGAATCAGACATGTAAAAGTACCATTGTGGCCTACTTACAGGATAAAGTTTATTATTTCATTTCTTTATTGATTATTATTGTACGTATTCGTATATCACGGACGTTTATATTGTGAGCGCCACGGTGGTTTCAAAAACTGATTGCTCTATCTTGCTCGCAGGTAGCTTGTACTACCTACACTATAAGTATTATGTATTTTGTACCCAGATTGATGAAATCAGAGTTACCCACTATTCACTATTTTTAGTATTAGTAAAGCCTAATTTAGTTGGTTGACAATAATTTGGTATGTAATTCCTTTTCTTATAAATAATAAATAACGGTGTATTCTACATAAATGTAGAATATACTAGAGCTTCTTGATTATTCTTGCAATGCTCCATCAACAGTTTTTTTTTAACTAATTTTGTTTATTTCAAATTGTTAGTTAACTCAATTGTATCGCTTGCTAAAAAAACTAAAAAAAGGTAAAATACAAACTATGAATAGATTCCTCACTTTATTGTCCCACGGCTCTAACAACAGTCCTGAAGGATAAAAGTATGCTAAATTCATATTTAAACCATACATTTAACTTACAAACAATAAAATTTCCAACAAAATCAATCCAATACCAAAGTACTTAAGTTCAACATCGCACAAAACATAAAAACGATAGCCCCTTTATAAAATCACCAATACTTTTTTGTACAATAAAACATAATGGATTTTTCAGTAAGATATCACACACGTTGCATTATTGAGATTTAGAGTGTTTCCTATATATGTTACATGTTTTATAATAGCCCGTTAGATATAACAAGGCGGCAGCCGCATCTTCTAAAGCCTTACATTTCTGAGTCTTTTGAAACTAGAGGAATAATAAAATTCCATGCGAATGGAAAATGCTTTGAGGTGCTTCGAGGCTTCATTTCGGTTAGGAGCGGTTATTGGTAGTATTATGATAAAACCGTAGGATAAAATAGTACATTACTGCAGACGCCGGAATAAAAGGGCTTGCCGGGTAAGTAGGAATAGATTGCCGACCGTAGGGAGAGTGATACGAAGCCGGCAAGCCCTTTTTACGGCTAAGGCATGTATAGTGCTTTTCTCAAACATATGCAATGAAAAAAAAAAACACCACTCAGAAAAATATAATTCAGCTGTTTAGACTGTTCAGAACGCAGACGCCATGTTTAAAAAAAAACCCGGCCTTGGGCTTCAATTTTGTATGAAATTCCTTTACAGTTCTCTCGAGTTGTTCCGCCCGAAACGTGATACTTCGAGGCCGGTTATATCGCACGTTATGGCGACATTTCATGCATGTTTGAGGAATAGAATTATACTGAACTAACCCGGACGACTTAGATGCATTCCTAGTCAACTGACCGGAAGCAACGGCCATAGAGAGTTGTGGAGATCTAACTGAGAGGCGTTTGCACAGCAGTGGGACACTCAAACATGCTAGCTAAAAGCTGAACTAAAATATGAAGTCAATACCGAAACCCGTCAACTTGGAAAATTTTACAATCCAAATTCGTTTAAGATTATATAGTCTATCCGGAATTTTAAGATCAAATTCTGTCAAACTAGCACAAGTGGAAAACTACTTTAAATTTACAAGTATACGGTTGATTGTACCTTGAGCCAAAGTGACTTCATTTGATCTTAGAAATCGGACAGGCTATACGGGTAGAGATTTTTTTAACGTCATCAGTATGACATTTATAAATTGTTAAAAACATAAATGTAAAACAATCTGCAAAATAATTGAAAATTAAAATAAAGTACAAGCCGCTAACATGAAAACTCAGGTTGGTTTGAAGGAAAAACTATAAATTTTATTATATTGTGAAAAATGAAAGACTCCCGATTTCGTCATATTTCATAAAAGCATAAGACGGCTAAAGACTTTAAACATCCGAAATTGTTAACGAAAATTCGTTGTTTTTTAACTACGTTCTTATATTTATGTTTAAGTACATACTAAAGTACTGTGTGTAAGGAAATATTGTTAATTGTTTTATATGGAATTAAACTCAAACTTGTATGAGGAAATGTTCCATTTGTAGAACCAGTGAATAAATAATTAGCAACTCGCAACTTCAACGCGTTGGGACCAAAATAACTAACCAGAACTAGTTTCAGTAATTGTCATGTTTATAATTAAGCACTCACTAATAAATAATTGAATTAATGAGGAAACTTTAAATAGGACGCGTAGATACACGAGTAAATACATAAATAGGATAGTTAACAGATTTAGACGTGTATAAAGTAAACTAAATTACGTAAATGTCCAAAAACCACTGACATTCTTACGCCATCACAATATATAATGTATGGAAAAATAACTGCATCACCATTATGACCGTGAAAAAGTGCGTTCATACAATTATTGTTTTGTTGAATTATGAGGATTCTGATAACAATTCAAATTAGCTTTTGGACTTAAAAAAAACTTAAAATTTGTGTAATAAATAAATAAAAGGGCTTTTAATTATTACGTGACTTCTTGAAGTAACGTAATTAAAAATCAAAAAAAGGGCTTTGAATTATGTGGATTCTTGACAAAAATATTAATAAAGGGCTTTGAATTTTGTGACTGAAATGAAATGAAATGAAATAATTTATTTACTAAGTAGGCCACAGGGGCACTTTTATAAGTCAGATTGTGAATCTACCGGCATTTCGCAAGAGGAGACCGCTGTTGAAAAGAAAGCTGAAAGAAACTCAACAGGAAGTCATTTTGTCGTAAATAATACTATTTAAAACCATAACATTACATATGTGATATAATTACATGGGTGCAGGTAAAAGGAGAAGTATAGATACTCGAATTCAATGTTAAGTAAGACTAGAACCTTTTCCGAGGAACCCTAACCAGAACAATTGGACGTGCCGGCTGCGACACCTCGGAATTATGACGTAATTGCGTTTTTACCGGAATTACCAACTGACAGAGGGAAATGCGGAAAACTCAAATAAAGCCTCTAACGGACGAATTGCTTAATAAGTTTCGGTAGATTTTTCCGTGTACAATTGTGAAAGATTATTTTTCTTTTTGTAATTTTATCTGCTAATCTTTAGAGCAGCTTTTTGTATCATTTGGGTTTTCCACAAGAATTTGTCAAATATGACCATTATGGTCAATGATACAAAAAGCTGAACAGCATAAAATCACAGTGATCGTATGCTGTTTGTTTCCCATTACAATCAAAATAAAATGAAATAATTTCCATCTAAATTACATGCAAAAGCTCTAGAGTGTCACAAAATTAATACTCCGAATGGCATAGTCAAAGTTTCTTGAGAAGTCTCGAGAACTTCTGGAACTAGATTTACTAAAAGACTAACTTAATATGTGAAAGTTTAGGACACGAGCGTCCAAGGTAACTTGAAGCTTCATTATAACAACCAGTTGTGCATTAACTACCTATCATAAAATTGATAAAATTACATATTTGTATGTTGAAGATAAGAAAAAAATATTCGGATGTCACGGAATCATTTTTTTTAATAATATTATGAAAGTATGACTGCGCGTTCATCCCGATCAAGCCTAACAAGCTGGATCAATTTCACTTATTTTTAGTGCATACACGGGATAAGATAAGATATTTATTGAATAATAACTTATTTTACAGTAATAATAACTATAGCTTAGACATTCTACTTGGCAAAAAATGACATGCGCCTGAACTAGGATTCCCTGTGTTTCAGGCATACAGGCAGGGGATGTTATGAATCCAAAGATAGTAAAGTATTATACTTTTTACCAATTTTCTCTTCGTGCGAACCAAGTTCACGGTAATTTCCTAGTACCTAATAATATTCCTGAGGTCCCATTTGTTCTTGTTATATAGACATGCATTTAATGTCAATCTTCATTCTCACCGTTTTGTAAGTGATATTGAAGCCTAATTTTACCAAGGTAATTAATTTTACGTTGCCCTAGGCCGTAAGTGTGATTTACGCTATGCGGGAAGAAAACCACACTTTCTGGCCAAGGTAAGACGAAAAACTTTAGCCGGGCGGTTATTCGTAAAGCCCCAGGTCGCATATTTATAGCGTTCACCTTCGATCTTGGACATTTACTAATTCACCGCCCAAGGTATGTAATTGACAACCTTTTATGATAATATTGTTTTTTTTTTACTTTGAGTGGGGTTTCAACCCACGTCTCCACAGCTTACAGGCTAGTCGGGTGAACTAACAATTGTTCTACCAAAGTCACTAGCTAAAAAGTTTTTTTTTTTATAAAAAAATAATTAGATAAATATCGGACAACCTCACACAAATCAATCTAGTCCCACAGTAGCGTCTTAGTATTCATAACACAAGCTTTAGTGGGCTTGTGTTATGAACACTAGACGACGATAAACATACTTATATAGATAAGTACATACTTCAATACAAATAACATCCATGACCCAGGCACAAATATTCGAGTTTTCACACAAAAATATTTGCCCTTGCCGGGATTCGAACCCGGGACCGTCGGCTCAGTAGGCAGTTGCTTAACCACTGCGCCAACCGCGTCGTCAAACCTTTTTTTACTGCTCAAAGCGATGAAAAAAATTGGTTCGATAAATAAACATTTTATTTATTATCGTCTTGCATAGATCCAATATAAATATTGTTAGACTTGAGGTTTGCTGGAAGAGAGTTCTACTTTTCAACAGACCTATTGAAAAATGTAGAATTATATCGCGTCGCTGTCTCGAGAGCATTTAAATACTTAAAAAGTCAAAAAACAAAAGTTTTAGTGATGCCGACAGAGATATAATTGCCATCCCCATATCTTTTCATCAAGCCCAACTTACTTATACAAGTTCTCAAACAAAACAAACATCAGGTAAATTTAAAATGCTAACTTTTCCACTCTATTCACCAGCTAAATTTTACCTTACCTGACTAGGGAACAAAGTTGAGTTTGCGTTGCTGTACCACCGTTTGTTGGATGGAAAACAATAATAAAAACAAACAAAGTCGAAGTTTTTTAATCCCTTTGGCTTTGTCGCTAGAGGACCGTTTGGAAATAAACTTTTAAATATTCACCATTGCTTTGATTTTCGTTTTTCAACTGGTCGTTACTAGCTAATTGATGATGTTTTTTTTGAACCTGCAATAGTGCATTACTGTAGACGCCGGGAATATAGGGCTTGCCGTTTTCACGCCTAAGGCATGTATAGCGCTTTTCTTAAACATATGCAATGAAAAAAAAAGCACAAGAAAAAAATACAGTTCAGCTGTTTAGCCTGTTCATGAACATAGAAAAAATTGGGCAAGTGCGAGTCCGACTCGCGCATGAAGGGTTCCGTACCTATATATGTGTATAAAGGTATAACAAGTTTGTTGTATGGGAGCCCCCCTTAAATATTTATTTTATTTAATTTTTAGTTTTTGTTGTTATAGCGGCAATAGAAATACATCATCTGTGAAAATTTCAAGTGTCTAGCTATCACCGTTCTTGAGATACAGCCTGGTGACAGACGGACGGACGGACGGACGGACGGACGGACGGACGGACGGACGGACGGACGGACGGATGGACGGACGGACGGACGGACGGACGGACGGACAGCGAAGTCTCAGTAATAGGGTCCCGTTTTTACCCTTTGGGTACGGAACCCTAAAAATACTGCCCGGCCTAGGCCTTCAATTTTGTATTTAATTCCTTTACAGTTCTCTCGAGTTGTTCCGCCCGAAACGTGATACTTCGAAGCCAGTTATAACGACTTTTCCTGGTATCAGTTGACGAAACTGTTATAGTACTTTCGTACTTACTCGTCACAATCATCATCATCCAATCCTAGCCGATTTCGGCCACGGCGACTGGACATACTAGCTAGTCAGAGCGTCGTTCGTGTGCTCTCATGTGACTGACATAGCCAATTTTTGCTGCAAATGTACAGCCACAAATGCTGCAAGTCAGCACCCCTCCGACGAAATTATAATTGATGACCACAGGTGGTCGGGTCTTCAACTCGTCGCGCTTAACGTCGAGTTCTTTTCGCCTTTTTCCTTCGAAGGCTTGCACTTTTACCTGCACTGTATGCCTCCAGTTAGGTCGATCTTGGGCCAAAGTCTCCCAGCGCGAAGGTTCGATGTCACATCTTCGCATGTGGCGCTTCAGTCTTCTGTACATGTCACATCTTTGTACCGCAGGAGTTGGCCGCCTTGTTTCCGCTTGCCTTCCTGCAACTCTGAGTAAAAGATGCGCTTAGCCACTCTTTCTTCTGACATTCGGGAGACATGGCCAGATCATCGCAGCTGCCGCCTCATTAAATAAGCTTCAATTCCGTTGACATTAGCAAGTCGCAGAACTTCCGTGTTCCGAACACGGTCGGACCAGGAAATGTTCATAATGTCACGGAGGCATTTAAGATGAAACCTATCCAATGTGCGAATATGTTTGCGATAGAGGCACCATATTTCCGAGGCATACAGGAGATTGGGCAGAACGATTGCCATGTATACAGAGACCTCAGTCGGGAGCTTTATGTCATGTGAGCGAAACACCTTGACGCGAAGTTTCTCGAAGGAAGCAGCAGCCGCTCCGATCCTGCTGTTTATTTCGTCGTCAAGGTGGCACTTAGCAGATACAGTGCTCCCCAGATATCTGAACCTCTCTACCTGCTTAAGCGAGTCACCATCAAGCCGTATGTCAGGTGGTGTCTCCACCCCCATCACTTCGGTTTTCTTGACATTGATTTTAAGGCCAAACCGCTGACACGACTGATTTAGACTCGACATAAGCTCTTGTAGACTTTCTGGGGAGTCCGCCACAAAACACAGGTCATCTGCATACATTATCTCCGTAATCGTAGCTAGAGACACCTTCGTGCAAGCCTTCAGTCTAGCCAAATTGAAAACACTGCCGTCAGTGCGGAAGCGAATGCGGATCCCATCAGTCAAAACCTGTAAGGAGTCTTTGACTACAACTTCAAAATAAAGGGCGAATAGAGTTGGTGCCAGAACGCATCCCTGTTTGACGCCACATGGGACACCGAAATACTCTGATTGTTCGCCCTTTACGTTGACACAGCATTGCATGTTGTCATGCAGGAGTCGCGTCAACCTTACAAATTTATCTGTGCACCCCAGCTTCGCTAGCACATGCCACAAGGCCTCGCTGTCGAACGCTTTCTCAAGGTCAATAAAACAAAGAAACAGCGGTTGACCTTGTTCTCTGCTCTTCTCTTGAAGTTGGCGAAGTGAGAAGATAGCCTCGCAGGTGCCTCGGTCAGGTCGGAAGCCAAATTGTGTTTCCGTCAAAATATTTTCAGACAGCGGCAGAAGACGGTTGAGCAATACCCGGGCAAAGACCTTTCCCGGGGAGGTCAGGAGAGAGATACCTCTATATGAGTTGCAATCCGACCGATCGCCTTTATTTTTGTACAGAGAGCAGATGCGGGATATCCGAAAATCACTAGGAACTCGTTCTTCCACCCACATCCTCTCAAACCACCTCCAGACGACGGCTTGCAACTCTTCTCCTCCGTACTTGAGCAGCTCCCCGGGCAAGTTGTCGATGCCCAACGCCTTTTTGTTTTTTTGTTGCCGAATCGCAACAACTACTTCACTCATTGCCAGTGGCTCATCAAGCAAACTGAAGGTAGGGAGCGTCGGGACTGAATGGATATACGCATATCCACAGCACGGTCGACGTTTAGCAGGTTCTTAAAATGCTCTCCCCACCGGTTCAGAATGTCTTGGTTGTTGGTAAGCAGCGTGGATCCGTCCTGGGATTTCAGCGGCGCCGAGCTACGAATAGTCGTACCAACAAGCTTACGAGCCTCTTCGTAGAACTCTGACTGTTGGTTAGTATCAGAGAGCCACTGGATGCGTGAGGCCTTATCTCTCCACCATTTATCCTTCAACTCGTCACAATACAATGACGGTGACGGTTAACTGGATCTACCCTATGACTATGGTCTCGCTGGTCTACACTACTTATTACTATTCAATCGATCGGGACGCCACTCCCCGACTAATTGCGTTGCATTTTACATAAACAACCAAAAGAATACAGTTCAGGTAGCTTTTGCAGAAATCAATAACTTTCTGCATTGTTTTATTCTGGGGTATTTTTTTATGCTAACTTAATATACGTTTAGATTTTTCTCCACAAAGACAAAGACACCAGAGAAACATACGATTACGTACGACGCGCATATCAAAATAACAAGAATCCCAGCAATTTCTCGCTAATATTCTCGCGAATGATATAATCCTTCAGTTTGTTGAATAATAACTGAATTAGGCTTACAAATGCCACGACACGCGGCAAATGGGTCGGCATGATGTGTGCTCACGGTGTGATGGAATAGCGCAATCTGGTTATTTATGCTCATTTTCAGTTGAGATTGTTTGGAATACAGGGTGGCTCAATTTTATTACCTATTTACTAGTTGCGCCACACTGTGCTAACCGCTCATTCCACGGGAACACTACATTTTTCCGGAACAAAATATGTCTATGTGTTAATCCAGGGTGTCAGCTAGCTTCATACCAAAATTTATCAGAAGTGGTCCAGCCGCACACTCACAAACTTTCGCTTTTTAATATTAGTGTGATGAAACTATTTGATTAAACTGAATAAAAGTGTCACTAGAAGACAGACTAACAAAATGACAAACTGCATCACAAACTTAGAAAACTCGCTGGCATCTACTAGTACCGCTGGCATCTAGTAGTAGTACATTGCCAAAAAACTTGCAAATGAAATTGCCGGTTTTCGAAAATAATATTTTGCAACTAACAACTGGTTGAAAAACGTAAAACAAAGCAATGGTGAATATTTGAAAGTTTATTTTCAAACGGTGCTAGCGACAGAGGATTAAAAAACTTCGATTTTGTTTGTTTTCATTGTTGTATTCCATCGAACAAACGGCGGTGTAGCAACGGAAACTCGATTTTGCTCCCTAGGTAGGTAAAGTACAATTTTGCTAGTGAATAGGGTGAAATTGTTAGCATTTTAATTTACCTGATGTTTGCTTCGTTTATGAACTTCCATAACTAAGTTGGGCTTGATGAAATGACATGACGCGGACAATTAAATGTCTTTCTGTATCTCGGAAACTTCTATTTTCTAAACTGATTTACTATATTCATTTCGATCGGCTTGCACAAAGCAAACTTTCTTCTCCATTATAATGGGTAAGAGTGGAAGTGGAAATTCTTGCAAACCTTTATTATAACAGCACTATGATCTGACCTCGCTACTCGGATGCTTTTGACCAAAAATATATTATCTGTCGTAGGTAGTCATGACATGAACATGAGTATGGAAGCTCAACAAAACCGGCGCGACACCGGAAAGCGACAGTAGCGCCCCCTTAAACCAATTTTGGCGCGCTAGACAGAGTCTTGGCGGTTCACTCGGAGAACTCAAGACACTTCACTTTGGGTCACCATCGAGTGCACTACTGCCTTGGACCTGTCCTGTTTCGTTTTGCTATTCCGAGAAGAGTCAGTCAATTATTACAGCTCTGCGATACAGAGTTAATTTAATAAATACTATAATGTTCGAGATTTTGAGTAGCTCTGCTAGCGTGCAGACTTCAGTGGCAGAGACGGTTATTAACCCACGACGAAAAAAGAGGGCTGTTATAAGTTTAACATGCGTATCTGTGTGTCTGTATGTGGCATCGTAGCTCCCAAACGGATCAACCAATTTGAGTGCGGTTTTTTTTAATCGAAAGACTTTTCTGACGACTTCTGGTTCTTAGCTAATAATATATTAATTTAAATTAATTTAATATAAAAATATTAATTTACTTAGCGGTCCCCCGACGCAACGAAGCTTGGATTATTTTTCTAATGTTCATTGTAAAGGCACGTTTCGTAGATTATATTTTTTCTTTTTACAGGTTGCCATGTCGGGGGTTTTTGAATTTTTTTTCATGTTTCGATGTTTAACGAATAAATCAAGTTGATTATATCAATAAATCAACTTTATTACACTGATTGGAAAGTTACACACAATATTAAATATGTTCGAAAATGCTGCTAGATCTAGGCAGTAGAAGCACATTTAAAATTTATTTTGATATTTTACATTATCTACTAACATTCCATCCACAAGCATGTAGTGCTATTATGTATTCTGTGCCACAAGTAAACATACAACGAAAACCCGCGTCAGTTTCCTAATAACATTTCACGACATCACATACACAAATGATGTCCAAATATCTGTGGTTACTACGCAAACCTCGTAACACGCTCCTAAACGTCCTTGCACTGTCGACCTTCCGACAAATACAGAATGGTATAAAACCGGAGCAATTTTTTATCCGTCATAAACACTCAGTTAACATGAAATGTATGCACATATTTACGCTGGTATCGTCTGGTATCGGCATGTCTCATAGTTAAATGGATGTGGAAAAAAACAGATGTACTTTATCATTCTGTGAGGTTTTGCCCATAAATTACCATGATTTTGTTCGGTTTGTTTGAGTGTAGAAATATTTTGGAGAGGGATATTGTCGAACAATAAAATAAGAATTCGAGGAAGAATAATGATTTGGTTACTTAAACATTCAAGTGCCAACTGTCAGGCAGGTTTTACGAAGATCTAACAGGAGAACGTACTACAGTGCTTCATTTTGTGTAATTAAACATAAACAACTTAATACTTATAGAAACAAACTTAATAAAAATACTTTTTCACCTCACTCGCTCGGAAAACCTCCGTTTATAGGGCGAAATCTGCGTGCAAAAGTCTATTTTATCCGCTAGCGTGCAAAAGTCATTTGAATTTCGAACATGACGATTTTGATTCTCTGTGGTGCATGTAACTTTTTTATATTTAAGACTCCTTCAACGCGTGACTGTTTTCATCAGTCGATAAATCTTCGAATAACCAATCAACGCACGCTAATAAAGGGCGATCGGGTCAGGCCGGCTAAAATCATAGGTAGGTTTGAATACTTCTTTTAAAAAAAATACACCTACAATATCACGTCCAGAAACCTGGTTCGTGGTTACAGATTTTTTAGATTTTATTTTTTCTACACTTTATTTTATGTTGAATATGTTTATTATAAGTATTAATAGTAAGTATTTCAGTTTCATTTACATATTTTCACTAGTAAATGTATTAAATACAACACAATTTTTTATATTTATTTGTTATAAAAGTTGGAACATAAGAGTGTAACGTAACTCCTGAACGCACCCGAGAAAAAAATAATAATTAAAAAGTTGGAAGTTTTCACAATTCATGTAAACAACGTAAATTTGTTCTGTGGAATACATACTGTTGTCTTACTTTATAGAAATATGGAAAACAAGAAAGTTAAGCCCAATTTGGAGTATTTATTCAATGCTAAAAGCCTGCATTAAAACGAAAAAGGATTTGTTATAATTATAAATATTTGGAGACGATAAGTAATTTACCGAAACTATTGGCGTTTTTAAAGAAGATAAAGCCGAAATAATCTTGTTCGGATCCCATCGTCCAATAACTTCCAAAGCTATGGAAGTTATGGAAAATACTTCCGAGTGCCCAACTAATCCTTCCCAGAATGCCATTCTCCCACAGTCACAACAAATGTGTCAAGTAGTTTCAAATAAAAATATAATATTATAACTAAACAGTGCTTAAGAAAAACTCAACGATAAAATATACACGACGATAATAACAAATTACGGCCATATTACTTTTAATTTTTAATATGTCTGCTTCTCTCGTATTTATTTGGTTTGGATTTGAGTGTGTTATGTTTTAAATTTGATGTGTTAAATAGAAGGCAAAATTAAATATGATTATTTTTACGTTTTCATTGTTTTTCTTGAATCTTGCACTTTCCTCGCTGTAGTGAGGTGAAAAGTTGTGTGTTCCGCATGGCTGCAAAATTATTTAGCTTCTCGTGTCTTGAAACCTTCGCTACGCTCAGGAATCTATTTTTGAACCATTCGCTTCGCTCATGGTTCAATCTTAGATTCCTTCGCTCGCTCAGCTTTCAATTTCAACACTCGCGCCAAATAACAACTTTGCAGCCTTGCATAACAAATAACTATTACCGGTTTGAATTTCGAAATTTTTGATTATTGACAATGTACTACTTAAATATAAACGTGACGTAGGTATAATAATGCCTATAAAATGTAAGTATGTAATATTAATATCAAACAAAATCGTTTTATTACAGCTACGCAAACGAACTAGTCCCTTGGCGTCTTTTCCTTATTAGCAACAAACTTATGCTTAAGAATACTTCATGAATTTTTAACTGCTCATTAAATAATTGTTGTATTTCCCTCGTTGGTGTGTTATAAACTAAATTTTAGACCATAAATAGCCACCCCTGCATCAAGATCAGTCTTATACCACAGCTTATACGTAAACTTATTTTAGTCTCTGATCAAAGCAAAAAATATTTTACTGATTCAATATTCGCTTGTATTTGATTTCAATACTATTTTAATATCCTTTTTTGTATTGAAAATCGGTTTTCTATGGAGAGGGGTGATTATTTCAGGAAAAAACTTAATAGCAGCGTGGCGCCATCTGTTGCTAAAATTTTCTTTGTCCTTTCATTACGCCGAAATGGCAAGACATATTTAGACAAGACCAATTTAGGTACAATTATAGGTCAAAAAAGTGCTATATAATAAATTATTTTCAATACCGATAATAATATAATCAAATCAAAATTTAAAGCAAAGTTTTCTACATTACAAAATTCGATGTTCTGTTTCGCAGCCTACGACAAGACTTGCTTAATTGATGGACTCATTTGTAATTTAACCTCTTGTTCTCGTCCTGATATCTATTAGAGTTTAGGGGAGCATTAAATTGATATCCCGTTGATTATTGTTTATTCGGTCCTTCGCTAATTTTGGTTCGGGTCTGTTTTAGAGTTGATCAACATAATTATACAGGATGAAATTGGTGTCGTGATAATTGTTTGCAGCACCTTATTTGTGTTCTTCTTCTTTGGTGTTGATATCCCGGATATATTTTTATTTGTTTATTTTCCAGATCAGCACCTCTAAATTACCAATTTCAGTTATCTTTATCAAATAATATATGTGGTCTGTGACAACAGCAATAAATCAAAACATAGATTCTATTCTTTAAACTAAACATCATTTGTTTAGCAACTTTAAAAAAATGTTGTATTACTTTAATAACTTGTAAAAAAAAATATGAGAAGCCATGTATTGCAAAATATTTGCTAATTAAATAGTAGAGTGACAGCCAGTGATAGCGACGTCAATGTTAGAAATAATGAGCATCAGAAAACTAATGATTTTTTCAGAAGTTGGTGATACAATTTTGTTCAGTTTGAGGAGTAAAATCTATGTTTTAATTGACTGCTTCTGTTATAAGCCACACTCGGTAGTACTGATAATTATTCCTTTTAGTACACCAAGTTCTGTAAACTTGGTATACCGAAGTTCTCTTGTAAACCATACTATGTAGATATGGTTTCGCATGCAATTCAAATTCTCGCTATACTTATTGGCCAGTGTTCCAAACGCTAACTTCGCCGAACTAAGCAAGATCGAGTACCAGCTCTAGTCGAGTTTCAGCAAGACTAGATTTCTGGAATGTTCCCGTAGTTTCTAGGCCACTGAGCATTGTCGAGAGGACTTACCAGTTGTGTGTCTGTGGATGTTTCGTAATACATAGGAAAACACGTTTCAAATGAAACGTAGGTGTTCTATTACGACGTGATTGGCTCTGTGGCAGTGAAGCTGCCTAGGAAGCTAACAGTCCTGGCAATGGCAAATGTTTGTGTGACAAGCATGGAATATGTTCCTGGATCATAGATATTTTCTGTATATAAGTGTAAATACACATAACACGAGTTTACGGTCTCTTGCATGAGAACATCGAACCTAGTCATTGATTTTGAGACTAGATTCATATGTGTGATATTACCTTATATTAGCTAAAGAAAGACAGATATAGTGAATTTGTAAACATAACCACCTAAAGCACCTCCGAGCATGCCACAAAATAGACTTCCTAAGTACATAACCGCAAGCAAACTTTGCCTCATGGATTTAGTTCAAACTAGAAGTATTTCGCACCTTAAGCCGCACTCATGTGCAGTGTAAGACGCGACTTAGCTACATGAAATTCAAGTTTAAATTCTAGTTACAATATCACCGTAGAAGCTTTCAAAAGTAACATGTTTGAAACCTTAAAGAAGTACATAGGTTACTAATAGTAGGGTAGGCCACGATGCTAACCCGGGATTCACTCGAGCGTCATAGAGACCTATTGGGTTGCGAAGCTTAGATGATAAAAAGAAAAAAATGTCATATAAGATATACCTTTTCATCGGTGGGGGGAGCGGCTACAGAGTTTCAAAAATGTAAAAAAAAACTGTTGCATGGACATACTCGAGCGCGTCAGATATTGATAGCATCCATGTCCTACACATTTTTAAAGATGTACGCATGTTAAACTGATTGTTTCCATGATGGGGTTGGTCGTACTTGAGGGTTGAAAATGAAAAAAAAAATTTTTCATCGGGCGCGTCAGATTTTCTAAGGGGATGTTAAGTGAACCTAAAAAAAGGCTCTTATATAATAATCTGACAATTTAGATGTGACGCAAACTCGTAGTTATTATTAGAATGTGCAAAAAAAATTCGCTATTTTGAAATACTCAAGCGCGTCAGATTAAGATATATATGGTTCATCTTGATGCCCTAGACGTGCTGTCTCATAATCTGACGATTATCTGGCGGGGTTCGCCTAATCTGACAATAGAAAAAATTAACAGGAACTTGTGACTCAGAGCACTCTCCAGAAACAGGAAAATGTGACTCGGAGCACTCCCCAGAAGCAGGGGCATGTGATTCGGAGCTATTCCCAGAAACTTCCGATGCACTGTCATATTCCATAATACTTTGCCGCCGCTGTTGTAAATACTTAAAGACTCGCGGTATTTTTATTGCTATAAATAATTTATAGCACTGTGCGTGATTTACTTCATTTGAAGATTCTCTCGAAAGTTCAAGATTATCGTATGTTGTTCGGGATTTTCGGAGAACCGGTTCGCTCCGACTATATTCTAAAATATTTACACATTTTTGTTCTGTTTCTAATGTAAATTTAATTGTTTTTTGTAAAGTAGTTTTACCACTAAATACACACTTTATATTAATATCACTCATAGTACAGCTTGCGGGAATCTTTTACAGCATAATCTTGACTGTGCAGTAGCCGATTTACGTACAAATGTACATGCGCAAATCCACCATTTTTGTTTTAAAAGTTGCCGGCAACTATAAAATATTTAATAACTTTAGTGTTCTAAGCAACATGATCAGCTGTCATGGCGTCATGGCAACAGAAACCAGAGTGGAATACAGGCATCACGTAACTGAACGCATTAAACTTTACGATGAATTTTTGTTACTTCGGCTAGTGGAAATCGTCAGATTATATATTTTCCGTTATCATAGATTCATTCCCTTTTAAATAAAAAAAAATTAGCCACGCTCGAGAATGTCGAGATGAAGTTTTTTTTTTACAACTTTGTAGCCCTCCGCCTTCTTTGCGTCACCTTTAAATTGTCAGATTAGAAGAATATACACGTTTTAGCATGTAACTAACTCACCCTACCTTAATCTGACGCGCTCGAGAATTTCAGATGAACAATTTTTTTTTACTAATCTGATCTTTTATCCTTGACGGGCGGCCATACATATGAGGCTCATATTTGGTGGAAGTACTTAACTGGGTACAAGGTATCCCCCTATATATTAATCTGCCGCGCTTTAGGTACTCCCGAAATCCCCTCTTCGGCTCTCCTACTATAAGAGAAGTGGTTCAGCCGCAGTGATGAGACGGGAATAATTTCAGTTTTATTTCTCATATTTTTCTCTTATACAACTATTTAACCCAGCACACTGGCCCTCATTAAGGTCAAAGTGTCTTCTTGGTAGAGAAACGTAAGATAGATGCGCTAGAAATGTGGTGCTGGAGAAAGATGCTTGGCATATCATGGACAGAATTTCGCACCAACCAGTCCATTCTTCGAGAGCTGAACATAGAACAGCGTCTGTCGTCATTAGTGAAGTCCCGAATCCTCACCTTTTTCGGGCACGTGTCAAGACGTGGAGCTTTGTCCATTGAGCGCCTGGTGGTCCAGGGCAAAGTAGACGGTACTAGACCACGCGGTAGATCTCCCATGAGGTGGACTGACCAAATCAAATCGGCCACTAATTATCCCTTGAACGAGAGCACCAGACGCGCGGGTGTGAGAGAAGAATGGCGCCGTGTGGTTAGGCTTGCCACACAAGGAATGACAGCCACGACCACTCTGCCAAGAGTGTAACGACAAAGAAGTCTTCTTGGTTTATTTTTATCTGACAGTGGACGTTTTTCGGTTGATATGATGACTTTGTGGTGAGTCAAAAGGTTGTTACAGCCTGATGCCATAACCAGGATTAACGAACGAAGGTCGTATAACTGCCTAATTTTAAGACGGTATATTTAATATACGGGCATATTTAATACAAGGTAGGTACATGTAGTGCTGACGATGGGAACGACGAGTTTTTCAGTGGCGACAACGTATCAGACCATGCAAAAAGAATTGTAATGAGTTTGAAATATACGGTGGTTAATATTCCTATCTGTAGAATCACCGATGTATCGCGTGGACAGATTTCAATGAATTTCTTGCATGATATTATAATTTTTAATCAAACCCTCTTCTTACATTAACCAACTCATAGATATCATTTTATTTAATGTATCTTAAACAGCCGCATGCATGTTCAACCCCAGTGTACATAGAAGCGGTGTTTGTGTTATCTTCGGATCGATCCCCGTGTATTAATAGCGTTATTCATGCCGGTTGGTTGCTCATCACATCGGCTACGTCAGTAGGTTACTAAGATGCTGCTGCAAGAGTAAATAATATTTGTTCAGATAATGTACGAGTATACGGACTTTGCAAAAAAAAAATATCCCTGTGTTCAAAAGAGACCCTTAACTACAATGACATGTCTTTAGCTGGAGTTGGAGCACTTCTTCGTAGAAAATTAATGATGTTAGAAAAAATCCAAAGGGCACGATGATTTTAGGAAAAACTTTAAAAAATGCCATTAACTTTTGTTTTGTACAAATACACAACAAAACTAATTTGTGGCCTGATCGCCTTAAAACGGCTTGACATATTATTTTCACTAAGTTCGGTACAAAACCCAGCCTAACTCCTTTTACTCGGAACGAGATAACTCCTTTTTACGCAGACGAAGTTGTGGCGTAATTCTAGTAGTAAATAAATATTACTCGAATTTGTCCTATAAAAAGTGAATTGTCTTTATATCTCAGCAAATGTACCTTTGAGAGTAATATTCAATATAATGAACACTAGGCGAGGCATCCGGAGTGTCAGTACTAGTGGAAGTTTTACTTTTACTACGACTTTGTGACCTCATTGGACTTGGATTGGAGATTATCTAATAAAGTTTCTTTTATTACAGGTAATTCAGGCGTACTTTTCAAATTGCTGAAATTATACAAAGGTAAATATTTATCAAAATTCTGCAGCAAGTATGACTACAAAACATATGTCTACATTGTTATAACAATACGAAACCCTAAAAATGGGTCTTTATTAGGTATTTCGTCGGTTTGTCGTCGTTTTGCTATCGTTATATAATATGTGAAGATCGTGCATACAACTAAAATACTATATTCCCAGTTAAATTTATGTCGCGAAACTGTAAAAGATTGTAAGTGTCATATTTGTATTCAGTCTCAAACCTGTATGCAGCTCGAGAATCGGTAAGTGATGGCGGCAAATATTGAATTGGTTTTATAATGATTTCAAGTCAATTATACGATTTAAAATTAAGGTTTTGCTCTTGTTTATAGGTCAGAAACGGTTCGATAAGTGTCGAACTGTTCTTCTTCTGGTACCTCGATGCGGTCCTTATTAATAAAGCGTATTGTAGACGGCTCTTAAGATAACCTTAAAAAAAACATAGTTAGGAAAACAGTGTTCACAATGTCTCACGAAAGTTTTAAAAAGACAATCCGATGTAAAGTTACGACTTCGCAATTAAACATTAAACATAATGTCGGTTTATATCAGCATAAAAATACACATAACAATACGGACGAAAAGATATAAAAACTCTTCACAATAAAAGTAAGTATGCTAACATTAGTGCCGAGTTTCACGGTCACGTCTGAAAGAAGACGTAATGGAAATAAAATTTTACGCACGCTGCGACTCATACAACTCATACAAGGCTAATCTAACTTGAAAAGTGTCATAACAGTATGTAGCTTTTTTAGTACAGTTGAATTTGGTTCGCGGTATACTTTACTCTGTAATAACAATCTCACTTTTACTCCCGACGCAAAAACGTGACTAGAAGAATTTTTCAGTTAATGATTTATGAAATGCTGGATCGGAATATATGGATAAAAGAAATAAGAGATTAGTAAGAAAACGTGATACATGTAAATTTACTTGCTAGCTTATATTATCGTTTAAGTATTTCTCGTTTTATAAAATATTTATGGAGAACACAAATATACATGCTTTGTTTTGAATGACAGATCAGCAAAATAAACATGATCGTATTTTTTGGGTTTGCCACACAATACGCCTTTGTTGTGTGTAATAAAAATTATTATGTCAATGTAAAACTAACTGTATTACATTGACATAATAATATGCTAACTTTTGCAATAGCTGCCTTTAAATTTATTTTCTTAACAAACAATAGTGTTTAATTAATTGCTATACAGATACAAATCAACACGCAAAGAAAAATTAAATTTCCACACATTTCCATACGAGGACTGGAACCCGGTATCTTTGGACCAGAGACTACGATTACTGCGCTTTAAACCCTTTTGCTTACATTTCGAAAGACATAATTGTGTTAATAAATGAACATAATTTTATGCATATTTGTACTCGCCGTGTTTAAAAGATATTCATTCAGAAAATTCAGTATAGACGTGTTTCCGGTCTTTTGTGAGAATTTCTTTACGTGTCAAGTGAGATATGCATGTTTAAGAAATTCCAATCCAATGGCTATTGGGTCAATTTCAACAAGACGCATTTTTTGTATCATTTCGGTGTGATTCTTTATTTTTGATTATTTTTGAGTTTTTTAAATGCGAAGAGATACTTTAGACTATATTATTAAACATATGTAAAAGGGACCCTGAAATCTGAAATAGTTTTCGAGATATTCGAGATCGAATATGAAACACACAACGGAATGATAAATGTACACCAGGATGATAAAATAAGTGCACCGCAATAAAATTTCATACACCGGAATGAAAGAAAAGTGGCAAATAATGAAAGTAATTTAAAGTTTTATATTGGTAATATATATTATATTGGCATTACATAATAATATAAACATATATTTTAGTCTGGTATTAAAAACAAAATCAAAAAAATATTATTATTTCAACAATATCTATGAAAAGTGAAGCTACTTTTGATGTCATTCCGGTGTATTCCTCATTTTGGTGGGGCTAAAAGTCATTTTACTACACCGGAAACACCGGAATGAGAATGGTGGAATGAGAAACACGACATATTTTTATTTCTTAAAAAAAAGTAAGCCCAATATTCTAAAACTAATTCAACTCTTGAAATCGCGAGTATACTTTACCTGATATATATAAATTTCAAACCACGCAGTTAAAAAATAAAGAAGCTATAACAAACTCCGGAATGACATTTTTTTTGTCCCCGGTCCACCGCGATGATATATTCACGTTTATACAAGCCAACGTATTGCCACTATACACAACCGGCCTCGTCGAGAGCCGCAGCTTGACTAATTATTTGAAGTGCGCGGGAGACGGGGGGCATACTTGATCAAATCTGGCAAATAAATCGGTTCGAAACATTGTCGGCGGTAATGAGAAGTTTTCTCGGGACAAACGTATATGCACTTATTCAAGGGTATAGAAAGGAGATATAAAACGGGTAATGTGCTTTTTTCGTTACCTATTTATATGGTAATAAAATAATGGTAACAGATTTTCTTAGTCATGCATAGTATTTGACTTACCCGGCATTTAACAAACAAAACCGGCTGGGGGACAACCCACCTTGATGAGAAATTTGGTCTAAATATATTTTTTATAAATTGTGGTATTACCACATAAAAAATATGAATCGATAAAAAGATTCTATACAAATATAAATATATTTTTTTAAATTATTATATATATCCATATTTTAATTTTAGCTGTTGCCTGAGGTATACAATGGCGGGCTGTTTCCGAAAAAAAATGATACTTTATTATTCAACCTTTCTGCACCTGCGTTTTAAGTCTTGCCATCAAAAAATACTGCTTGGGAAATTTACCCTATTAGGCTTATCACCGACTTTATCCACCAGTCAGCATCATAAATATCTTGCGTAAATCATCGCTCGGTTTAGAGAACACATAAATATTTATTTATTTGTTGGGCAGTGGCAGCTATCACTAATCAAGTTTTCCATGTATATGAATTCAAACAATTTTAAAAGACAGGACTGGTACAGCGATTTTCCACTCAGATCGGCTGGCAAGAGTAACATGAAAATAATCTGTTCGTCACTGTACTATAATTTTACCAATGAGACACATTGACTTTCATATATAGTAATAATGCTTAATGTTAAGGTTAATTGCAAATTAAGATTAACTTTTTTCTCTCGACTTGTCGATTTGCTCCTATTCTTTCAAGCTGTCCAGTGAAGAGCATAAAGCAGTCCATCTATCATCCACAAATGTACTCTGCTGAACAATGCCCCTGTAGCTGGTCACGGAGTGCGATACAGTGCAGACAGCATCCACCCTCATGAGATCATCCGTCCACCTAGTTGGGGGCTGTCTTACACTTTATCATTCCTGTAGCGCAGAGGTAACATTAGCAGGTTATACTCCCCACACAATGTCCGACTCACTGGTAGTGAGAGCTAAACAGCGCTGATACCGCGGGTTCGAATCCCGGCCAGGGCAACTCCCCTCTTTTTTCGTCTGGGATTAAAAAAAAAAACAAAGTTAAAGCGCTAAGTTTGGGAGAACGAGTTTTAAAAAAACGGGCGTAACGTCATGCGGAACTTTAACGGACTATTATGTTCGTACTTTTTGGTTAATTCGTGTGGCAAAATCCCGAAATACTCAGTATCGAAAATCAAATTAAGGTTCAACCTTGTATTCGTTCTCCACCTCGCCCAAGTAGGTAACTACCTACGGTTTTCATGACGTCTGCGTACTGATTTTCTATTTCGCCAAATAAACGATTCCTTTCTTTCACTTTGTTAGAATCTCTTAAATTATATCAAAGAGCAACAATTTGATTTGGAAGCTACTGCCCGGAAACCCTAATAAATGTAAAGTGCTTTCAAGTTTATAGAAGCTCCAGACAATTTAGAGAAGGCGTTATATCAAATATTTAAACTTCTGATTTCTTAACGAGCAAGCGAATTATTAAATCAGTAAGCTGTGTTGCCTCCGTGGATTTATAGGTGATGTGAATTTTCAATCAGTTTGTAGCTATAACTTTGGCTTCATATTTCCTTCAGTTTCAAATTTTCGGATCCTCTATTTCAGTCTGGTACTATTTTGGCTTAAATTTGGAAGCGGTGGTAGCCTAGTGGTTAGGGCATGCGACTTTCAATCCGGAAGTCGCGGGTTCGAACCCGGCCCGTACCAATGAGTTTTTCGGAACTTATGTACGGAATGTCATTTGATATTTACCACTCGCTTTTCGGTGAAGGAAAGCATCGTGAGGAAACCACCTTAAGCCCAATAAAGCCTAGTTTCCCCTCTGGGTTGGAAGGTCAGATGGCAGTCGCTTTCGTAAAAACTAGTGCCTACGCCAAATCTTGGGATTTAGGTAGCCGACCCCGATTGAGCATTCATTCTCAAAAAAATGGGACAAAGGCTAGGAGGATGACTATTTTGGCTTGAATTTCATTCTCTACTCCGGACTACATGGCCACCTATTTCCAATCCATTCAAATCCTGCTAGCGTTGACGATTATGTTGGTTATTTTGTATTATTTTGATTCTCCCGATGACCGCTGGGGTAGGAAATTCTTTGAGTGGCGACCATGCACGAGAAATCGCAACTTTTTTTAACGTAACTTGAGCTGTATCAGGGCTGTTTAGCTCTCACTACCAGTGAGTCGCACTTTGTGTGGGAGTATATTATATATGAAGAGTATAATCATATCGGAGGACTTCAATTTTTACTAATACAGGCTTACGCAGTTGTTTTTAAATAGGTTTTGCATCAAAGTTTTTATTTATCCGTAATTCAGCTTAGAAAAATGTTACGTATCCTATTTAGACTATTTCCCATTACCACCTGACCAAACATTTCTTATCGCTTTCAGCTCTGATTATTTAGGCTCAGCCCGGTCAGAATTAAAAACTTTTTCATGCAACATTTGACGACTTTCGTTATTAAAATTGTTACAGGTCTTTTTGTTTGTTCTGTATTTCTTTTCGGCTTTTTATCGTATTTGTATAAACGTTTTAATAAATACTTCAAATGGGTCATTATTCGAGCGTTTGTTCTGAATCACTTTCGCGGTCACATTTTTGTTGAAGTGGCTGCAGATTTCGATTTCGTTTCTGGTTAGGTATCTAAGTTTACCGGACATCAAAGAAATATCCGAAAAGGGCATCAAAATCTACGCCCAATTCTTCCAAGATATGTCCACGAAAGTGAGGCGGTTGAAACGCTCGAACCCAAATGTTTAATTTAGGAGTTCTGTAGCTCAGTCTGTGAAAAACTTTGTAGACACGTGTCCTAAACTAAGTAATACCTTCATGTACCATGTTTCAGTAATGGTAAATTAGATAATCATGGTATCTAATAATATATAGCTATAATATTTTTAGACTTCGACTTTAACTTTGTAAAATTACTCCATGGATTTTAAAACCACGGTAGGTATGCTATGTCCTGACCCTACTCATTACATAAATACTTCCCCTTATCCAAATTCGAACCCAGGACTGCTCGCTTCTAGGGTTGCTGTGTCAAATTTTCCAATTAATACATCAACCTGTCGACCATCCCAACTATGTTTTACCTGGAACCAATTCGTGGTCGAATTTGTGGCACGACACAACTTAATCCTGTCTACCCTCGTTCACCGCGCGACAGGTTGACGCGGCGCTCCAATCACTTCAATTTAAACGCTCTTAAGACGACGATTTACCGTACAAAGATTCCTGTCAGACCTGTATTGTGTGGGCAATCAAATTTGAGTATGTAAGCTATTCGCCATATTTAATAATATTCTACCCTCAAAATACGACGAAACCAAATACAGCTGTCGGCAAACTTTTAGAACATAACCTTGACTGCGCAGTAGCCGATTTACGTACAAATGTACATGCGCAGATCCGCCATTTTTGTTCTAAAAGTTTGCCGGCAACTATACTTTGGTTGCTCGTGTTTCACGTAGGTAAAAATACACCAACAGATCGACGTAACTCTACATAAATAATCTCACCATCATTATATTTTAAGGGTTCTACTCTTGTCGGTGCACCTCTCCCCAGTCCGTTCTACTTAAAGCCAGATCTTTCACGTCTCGATACGACGCGTTGTTTACCATTTTCTTTATCTGGTCCAAATAACGAATCCACGGCCTTCCTCTTCCTCTCCTTCCCTCAATTTTTCCCTCAAATATCATCCATATTAGATCGCCGTATCGTATTAAACGGCCTATCATTATCAAATAGTCTAGATACGTTAGAAACCTTTGACAAGTTATTTGAATAGATTTCAACAAATAGTTTTTGAAATTGTGTACGCATTTTGATTAATTTGGAGCGGAGTTCATGTGTAGACATATAGCCCGTTTTCGAAAGGCCTTCTTCCTTTTAAAATGCTTATTTTTTTGTCATTCTTCTCTATGATAAAACATTGTTACTTAACATATTATTGATGTTGCTACCTAGAATAGGGCTACTGGAATTTATTGGTATACCTATATTTGAAACCTACAGTTTGAGTTTTTCATTGATAATTTTTGTTTCAAAAAGTACCTACTCGAAATACACAAAATTCATGCGGAAAATTACTAGTATTTTTAACTTATTCTCAACTGCACGCAAAGAAAGCATGAAAAAACGCTCGGGAAAAAGTATTATTGACTTTAAAAAGTTCGTTGAAATTCAAAATATAATAATAATAATAATATTTTAAAAGGAATAAGGCCTCTTAAACGAAATTATCCAAATATATAAAAACAGGACACACGAACACCGAACAACGATCATCGAACACGAAATCGTTTGAACCGTCCGTGTTGTGTTTGATATTCGTTAGCTGTACGCACGTGCGAACATTTTGCAACTGGTCCCAAATCTAATGTTTGTACAGTCGGACCAGGAATCTAATCACTGCCGAAATTGGGCGCTACATGCATTGGAGCCGAACTGGGATTTGTAGGCTTGGGCTGGATTAATTCGGGAATAGAGCAGCGCAGTCGACAAAAGTTTGTGTACAACTAGGTACAATAAGATCAGATAGGCTTTTATTAACTATTCACAAATTGTTCTTCTTACTGTTTACAATTCAAAAAAGTTTTAAGTATTTATGATCTGCTGATGTACTTCCTGCAACTTTTACCAACTTAACCTTTAACTGCATAGTGAAGAGGCATTATTCAACTTAATATTGACAAAGTATAAAGTGTGTATTTAATCCCGAATAAAATGTTAACCCATGAATCCAGTATCACCTATAGAGTAGTCTAGAGTCACGCACTGCGTCTTTAATATGTGCACGAAACGGCTAGATACGAACACTAGGCCCAAGAGAGATTTAGTACTTCACGTGTACGCACAGCCATACTCACGAGCAGTTAAAATAATTAAAACAACCCTAGAAAGCGACCGGGAACTAGGCTGCACGAGTCTTTAAAGAGTGCTTTTTTATCGACAAAAAAAATCTGGAACTATAAACCGGGTGAAGATGAAACTTGGTTGAGGTCAGCAAAAGGCTATCTCGTCAGAAAAGGTGAAACGTGTCTATATGCTCGTACATTAGCTTTTAACTACCTATAAATATAATAATAATAAAAATCTCCTGTAAGGTAACTTAGTTTAACGCTGTCATTTTAACAAATGAACACAATAAGTCCAGTACTTTAAAGCCGGCAACGCACTTGTAACTCCTCTGCCGTTGCAGGTGTCTATGGGCGACAGTAATCGCTTTCCATCAGGCGATCCGTTTGCTGGTTTGCCCCTTTATAATATAAAAAAATATATGTATATAAAACTATAACAAATGCTTGAACTTTAAGCTTCTTATTCATTAGGCAATAACACCCTTCAACAGTATTTCTATACGTGCCTCTAGGCCACTCTGAGGCCAGAACTCTAATTTCCGTGAACACTCAAAATCACATAAACCGAACCACACGCGATTTTATGGCCTATTGCGTTATATTAACGACCGCTTCGCTTTGAACAATCAGCTAAGGTTTGTTCTGTCATGAACCACATCGAAAAATTCTATCTCCACAAACCAAGTTCAAGCAAAAATATACTTGTAAAGTAAGGAATAGGATCCAATTTTACAAGAAACGAGAGGAGGACTTACGGGTTTAATATTATGTTGTTTACACTCATAAGTTTCACGATTTCTTATGTATTTAGTAGAAGCTTGAAATTTTATTACCTGTAAGATCTCTTAATAAATAATAAGAGTTTTTCCAAGAAATATACGTATGATGAAGTGATTTAGTAATAACATGAATCGTAACTAATTTGTGAATAAATAGTTAGTGGAAACAAAGTAAGTACGTAATTCACAACACTGAAAAGTTGGTGGAGAATATTGTAAATTGTTAAACTATAATGTTTAATTTCTCGCGATATGGGTAACGTTAAGGTAGCTCAAGAGTAATAGACTCTCTCAAAATAAACTAAATATATCAAATAAATATCGGACAAAATTACCCAAACCGATCTAGTTCCATTGGGCACCAGACGACGATATACATACTTAGAAATGTAAATATACTTAAAATCCATAGAAAAATTGGGCAAGTGCGAGTCCGACTCGCGCATGAAGGGTTCCGTACCATAAAACAAGTTTGTTGTATGGGAGCCCCCCTTAAATATTTATTTTATTTTATTTTATTTTTAGTATTTGTTGTAGCAATAGAAATACATCATCTGTGAAAAATTCAACTGTCTATCACCGTTCTTGAGATACAGCCTGGTGACAGACGGACGGACCGACGGACGGAAGTCTCAGTAATAGGGTCCCGTTTTTACCCTTTGGGTACGGAACCCTAAAAACCATGACCCACGATGAAATATCCGAATTCATCACACTAACCTTTGCCCTTGCTGGGATTTGAACCCAGGACCGCCGGCTCGGTAGGCAGTCATTTTTAACCACTTCGCCAACCGCGGTCATCGTAATATAATAATAAAGAACGTAGGCATCAGATCATCTGATATTTTCGAGTTAACTGTACGCGATATCCGTCATTCTTCCACATGAATATTAAATAAAGTAATCCCAAAAACGGACCCAAATCCGGGTTGTTATTCCATTATCGGCATGTTACTTCATATTACGTTTTACCAACAAAGGTGCGTTAAAGAAAAACGTTTGGCAAGAAAATTGCTGAGCGGAAAAGCGGAAAATAAGTTCAAAGCCAGCGTGCCTGGGTGAGAAAATCCATTGGAATGGAAGGATTTTCCACGCGAGCGGCGGCCGTGCCTCGACCATTCAGTGGGTCATTCATACCCAGCGTTTGAGCATTTCGGGGTGCCTGCGTAGTTTCAGGCTTAGGGGAGTTTAATTTATTCAAAACATGTTCCAAATTCAATAGGTAAGGTATGTTTGGACGGCTTGTTTTTGAAATGTTGTTTACCCCTGACAGGCCATGGCGTAGCTGGGCGTTTTTTAAAGTGTACACGATCGTTTTTTTACACCTAGTCCTTTAGTTAAGTTTATCATCTTTAACCTTGCTTTCCATAATTAAATAAAAAGATCTAGGTACTTAACAAATTTCTATGTCCAACTATTTTTATGTCAGAAGTTAAAATCTGTCGATCCGATCTGGCTTGATGGCGTTCTTACGAAACAAAAGGAACGTGCATCGCACTGTTAATTTTTTTTATGGTTTTGAATGCAACTTTTACGTTTTTATTATAGTGTAACTGAATATAAATAGAACATCCTGTGTAACAACAAGTGGAACAACAAGAACGATCTCCGATGTAGGACAAACTACTTAATCCTCTTATTCGTGACTCGGCTTAATTCCAAGTTAACTATATATCTGTACTATTTATTATAAATATACGTCCGCAACTTCGCCGCGTAACCATTAAAAAGGTACCATCTTTGGATGGCCTTGTGCAAAAGTCTATTAAAGATGAGCGAAGCGTCTTAACTTGGCCAAAAATTCTGTCGTATCTTCAAATTCCGAATTCCTGATGTCCTGTTCTCACCTAGTAACATGCGACCACGTTTCTCTACAGATTCCCTGACTGATTGTTTTATTTTTCGCTATAGGCTTCTGTAATTTTTCAAAATGGCGGAGACTTAAAGGTTGAAAACACAAAAAATTACATAATTTTAGCCATTTCAAAATAAAATTAGAGGTTAACTGACCACGGGGCCACTAGTTAGTAGTAATAGTAAATAAAATTGCAAACTGGAAAATAAATAAAACACCGTGGAACAAGCTGTCTCTGATGGAGAACAAACTACTTAATCTTTTCATTCGAGACTGGACTTTATAGGGAACTACGACCCGCCCCGGCTTTGCACGAAAGCAATGCTGATAAATTATGCATGTAACCAAATGTAACATATAAACCTTCCTCTTGAATCACTCTATCTATTAAAACCGCATCAGAATCCGTCGCGTAGTTTTAGAGATCTAAGCATGACATAAGTAGGGCCATGCAGATGGAAGCGACTTTGTTTTATACCATGTAGTGATGCGCGTTACTGTTGCCGATTTTTACCTATATCTACGTGCTTTTAACGATATGCTTTGTTTGCAATTTGATACAAAACAGAACCGAATCGTGGTCGCATATTTTGGGTTAATTCCATTTATTTACGTTGTTGGCGCAGTTTGTAAAGCACCTGTCTAGTTAGCCAATGGTTCTAGGTTCGAATCCCGGCAAGGACAAATATTTGTGTGATGAACACGAATATTTGTTCCTGTGTCATGGGTGTTATCTCATCATATCAGCCTATAGACGTCCACTGCTGGACAAAGGCCTCCCCAAAAGTTCTCCACAACGATCATCTTGCGCCGCCCTCATCCAATTTCTACCCGCGATCCTAACCAGGTCGTCGGTCCACCTTGTTGGAGGCCTTCCAACGCTGCGTCCAACGCTGGGTGTTATCTACATATATGTATTTATATGTTATGTATATCGTCGTCCATAGTACAAGCATTGCTTAGTTTGAAACTAGGTCTATTTGTGTAAGATTATCCTTTAATATTTTCTCATTTATTTGTTAGCTATTGCATTTGTATAATGTACGTCACCTTTGGGAATAAGTACATTGTTGTAGATGCTGGAAAGTAAGCAATTGATGAACGATTTTAGGATCAAACACAGCGCTGCTCAAAACAGCGACGGTGCGAGCGTGCAATCAAATTTAAATGAAAACGCGTCAATTATTTTTCATAAATTTGACTGCGTGGACGCACCGTCAACGTTTATTAAGCTCAGGTGTGGTCGATCATTTAGTTAATAGATATACAGTTTTCAATTATACAACTACAAGCTGTTTTCTGTACTGGATTTTGATCAACTATGGCTAGATTTTCGACCAGTGTCGTGAAAATGTTATTATTTAAATAACATGGTCCTTTTTGGATGTTTGTTACTCAATTTAACACGTTTAGTCGAATGGATTTAAATAACATTCAAAAACATTTAAATAATTTTATATATTTCAGAAAACGACTTAAATTGAAAACTAAAAAATAAAATTTCTCACGAGAGGTATTCATTACCGCATTTCAATGAAAAATATAAGAAAACCTATATTTCCAGCACACTACGATTGTTATAAAAATGCCTTTATAGCCCGTAGTAGCCGGAATCGTAAACCTCACATCAAAAGCCACTACACATAAATCTGTCATTAATTGGTATAGTAAATGGTTTTCCGAACACTAGAGGAAGTTTTAGTGCGACATTCTGAATGTACGAGATGACACATTTTAGTGTTTTCTTTATTTTCAGACATAACTTTTGACCTAGAAACTATCTTGAGTCGCAGCATATACAACACATACATGCATACTCCTATAAAGTCGAATATAGGGTGCGCGACACAGCACTGTAAATGTCAGTTTCAAGTTATGATCTCTCTCTCTCTTGTCGTTCCCTCATGACTGAGGATCATGGTCATCACTGGATGGCTTACACATGGAGTGAATGATTTTCCTCCACCAAGTCCTGTCAATTGCTTCCCTTACAACCGAGCAAAACTTGGAGGAAGACGTGTCCTTTACTTGGTCGGTCCATCTGGTTGGGGATCGTCCACGAGCTCGTTTACCATCTGTGTTCTCAACTACGCTTAACCTTTCCAGATTGCCATCTCCTCTTCGCACTAAGTGACCAAAATACAAAAGCATTCCTTGGTGGTATATTGTAGACAGGCGGGTTTTAATCGACCCTCGCCCGCCCACGCGTGCGTCTTCCAGTTCCTGGTCGTTCGAGAACGTGGCGTGTTCTGTCTCACACATGATCAGTACTGCAAGCGTTGTGTCCCTACTTAAATAGACAATCCATCCTTATTTGTCTTTTTAATTCAAAAATATTCCACCACCTGAATTGCCATTCTCACGTAATTATGAGTCATTATTTTAGATATCACGCTGCCAATTTTATAGGTGGCTTTACTTACAAAATATAAAGTGGCTTTCAATGTCAATTTTGAGGCTGGAAACTTGTTTTTTTTAAATGGACAAGTCCTCTATACTTAACAGCCTATTATACCTACTGCTTGACATGTTATAATTCGTCATTAAGAGGAAGTCTGCCATCTCACAGCAAAAGAACTTAACCTCAAAACAGTCATCTGGAGAAATATTGTGTTTATTGTTGCTTTATACATATTGCTACTGAAGTATACCGAAATTCGTAAATATATATTCATACATATTAAATATCTGTATGATTAAAGGCCATTGTTAGTACAAAGACCACGCTTAGTTAAGATAAAATAACGTAACCCGGATATCGTGGTTTTGCCATGAGTGGACACTGGACAGAAATAATTCTGCAAATTTTTTCATAAAAAAGGGGTTTCGTTCACGTCTGTTTGCTCCTCCAAAACTTAACGAATCTTTACGAAATGTTAAGAATGAAATGGTTAGAAAATATTCTATATTAGACCGTTTCGATTTTTATGCTTATTATATAAACAAACATTAAATCAAAACACACGCCAACTAAATTGACAACAATATTAATAAATTACTAGTTCGTTAATTAATCAATTTCAATTAACACACTCACCGTTCACGTTCCACCTCCATCATAAAACCGATTCTAATTTAATCACTTACTAAATTATTCACATGATATCACTTGTCATGTCCCGTACCACGTTTTCCATTACTCGATAACCGACCGTATCAATGTAAGCCTCTACAGGCTTAGAACGTTAATTCATTCAGGCCCTTAGCGTTTCCATTACGTGGGATCAATTGGAAATTTTACCTTCTATGTCGGTAGGCTGTATGAGATTCCCCGTGTACAGTGGAGATGTAGTTTTTGTGATGTGTTACTAGGCGCAATAGCGAACGCAAAAAAGTGCCGGAATACCAATGCTTCGCTTTAGGGCCTTATGACACTTGCGAGTTGCGAGCGAATTTTGTTTGAAGGCGATCACGCAGTGAGTGTGCCGCAACTAATATTGTACAGTCTGATAGGGCCCTTAAGAATTGCCTGGAGCAGGACAAAGGACTGTTTTAAATCAACCATCAAAACTGGAAAGAACTCGAAGAAAGGCGCACAGATTGGCATAAGTGTGTGAAGAAATGTTGAGGACGTGGTTGGGGCCGATGCCTACCCTGTGTTCAAATCCCAAGGGAATATATTTGTGTGATGAACTCGTATATTGGTTCCTGGGTCATGGTTGTTTTCTATGTACGTATATTTAAGTATGTACGTATCTATATAAGTATGTATTTCGTCGTCTAGTGCCCATATCACACGCCTACCAGAGCTTGATGTGGGGCTTGATCATTGGTGTGAGGTAGTCGGATTTTAACTTGACTGGACATGCTGCCGCGTGTCTATACTATTTCAGTATTTTCGCATGTGCTGCAAAGTTACTTGATAGTTGCATTGACTGACAAGACGGTAGAAATTAAATTAAGGTAACTCTGAATCCAACTAATTATGAATTTATGTATAGCGTTTTTGGCCATAATTAGAGAAAGTAAATGAATCCAAGGTTCATTTAAATATGTATACTACTAAATACCTACTCGTTTGATATGCAAATAAATTTTTCGTTTAGTTTTATTTTAACTCAGCCAATGTAATTATTGTGAGAAGTATCGGTTTCCATCATTATTTTTGTAAAACCGCTCGTAAAATTTTGTAACGTCGTAATGTAAAAGAGTGTTCATTTTTTTTTTAATCCAATGAGGATTACAGAAAAATATTTTAAGCGTTGAAATTGTCGTATCATGTTACCTTTATTATAATTTCTGGAACATTTGGGAGTAGCTTAAATAATGTTTTTCCCAACATATTCCTTACTTAATGTAGATACTTAGTCATGTATTTATTGTATGATATATTTCAGTCACTGGATTGTACATAATATAATGATGATTAAATTATCTCAATAAAACGTCATTTAAAAATAAATGCTCACCATTTGGAAGTCGGGTTCACTATGGTGAAACTATTTTCAATCCGAATTTCATCTGCAATGAAGAAAAAATGGGTTATGACATTTTGCTTCCCTGCAGTCGGCTAAAAACTATCCTATGACCATTATGGAATGGATGCCTAGATATCCGTGTACTTTTTTTTATAGGTTGTTGGTTTAGGCGTGATGAAGTCACATAGGCACATACACATAAAATCATACATAAATCATACATACAAACAAACACAAAAAAGAAAATAACAAATAACTTCTTTCTCCTAAAAAGTTTCAATCCTACAGACATTTTTATCATAAATTTTATAACATTACGACTAAAATATACCTAATAGTGGGTTTATTGCGGCCGGCAAACAATTCAGGAAAATTATGAAATATATAAATAGGTAGTAGTTCAAAAGATCACACAGCCCAGTGACCGACAGACAGACTGACCGAAAGCCCGAGATAGGCTCCCGTTGACACTTTGACCACGGAACCCTAAAAACAAACCCCCACGTTTGCAAGTCGAGTATCGCGACTCTTAACGCAAATTGATGCTCCGTAAAGATATATTAACGTTTGCTAATGGTTTTTGCAAATCGAGTTACTTTTATGAGCATCTGCGATGCGTTCCTCTACTTTTATCACACCGTATGGTGGCAGCTGGTGGCCATGTCCTGTCCCTTGTGTTTTCTTTCATGGAATGTCGGTCATATTCATACAGTGCGTGAGCTGACCGAATGTGATTCAAGTTTTATACCTGTCTCCTTCGTTCTTACGCAATCCAGCAAAATCCTTTCTGTGCCTATCATTAGTTGGGCTCGGCCTTCATTCTAATGCTGGGTAATTTTTTTTGTACATCCCACTTCTTTAGATATTGAACATTTGAAGTATTTTCTACGTAAAATCACGAGCTCTTTCGATTTTATTTGGAGAAAAAAAGTGTTCCAATATTTTTTCGTTCCATTATGTTACCTTTTCCATATATCCCTAGTTACTATAGTGGTAACGGAATGGAAAAACAAAAAATACATCAACAACTTTTTTTCTCCTAATTAGTTCCGTTCTTGGGTCGTTACTTCGCTCAGCTAGGTCTGTTTCGAATCCTTCACGGCTGTGAAATCAATACAGTAAATTTATGTCAATCAAGCTTTAGTTTAGTTTGAACTGTCCCGATGTATGTCTGTGTGCCTGTCTAATCAAATCTAGCAAGTTAAATTTTACCCAATTACCGGGTACCGATTGATCTGGAATTAGGTATATCTACGTAACTTTGATGACAATACAGTACTATGTCACTATGAAGCTGGTCAGATGATGGGGCCGGATGGTAATCATAAGAACTTGGTAACAAAATAACGATAACCTATCGAGTTTGGGCTCTTTATCGTCTTTAGATTCCAATCCATCTTTAAACATCCATCATTTACGGGAAAATTAATGTTTGATGATCACAGAAAAGTACGGTCAACAGCTTTTCACAAAAAATGATCTTTTTTTACATTCCTATATTTTATATACCTACTAACTAGACTAGCTTTAACCACACAAATCCTCCACTGTACTACACTACTATTATATATGTATATACTAGTTTTCCATCAAAGAGCGAAATGAACTATTAAAAAGAGAGCTCTCGCCGTTTTCATTACCGTAACTATTTCAATTAGCAATGGAACTATTTCATAAGAGGATTAAAATTTTCTTTTCATTTCCTCTTTTATGAGGGGAATTGGTTCGAAAGTACAAGTATAAACTATAACTTGCTACTATGTTAGCCGATTTATTAGGCTTTGCTCACGTTTATTCTACGGGTTTCGAGTTGAGTATTTTGCGAATAAAGTTTGACATTACTAGATCTTTGATTAAATAAATAATAAAATAAATATCGGACAACCTCACACAAATCAATCTAGTCCCACAGTAAGCTCTCGTAGTACGCTTGTGTTATAGGCACTAGACGACGATAAACATACTCATATAGATAAATACATACTTTAAATACAAATAACATCCATGACCCAGACACAACTATTCGTGTTCATTACATTAATTATTATGATTAATGGAAGTAAATAAATAATATCGAACTTCACGCATGAGTAGATAAAATACATAGAAAACGCTGTTGAGCCAGAAGCAAATATTCGAGTGAATTACACAAATATGCCAATTTCGAGTTCGAACCCAGGGGACCGCCTGCTCAGTAGGTGCTGCACAGTCTCTGTGCCAACCGCGCCGTAGGCGTCGTAGGAAGTTTTCTGAGCTTTCGACTTTTCTGTAAAACGAAACGAAACAAAAAAGAGCTTCGAGAAACCATTTTTTAAGTAACTGTTTCTTTTGCTACAGCCCCGTTGCTGATATAAATGTCTCGTTCGTTTCGTTTGTTTGAAATTACGGCGCAACGGCGTTTTTCAGCTTCGTTACCTATATTTTTACGAGTTTCTCAGAAATGTAACTACTTAACTAGTTTAACGATTGGGAATTGAGTATTTTTCATGTGATATGCCATATAATTAAATACGTACCGCTCATCAATAATTAATTGTTACAGTTTTTTAATAACAGTTTATAGTTCTAGTAAAAAACGGTTTTGTCCGTTTCTGTATAAAAAAACGGCCTTTCCTTTTCTGTTTCTCTAAAAAAGTGGTTTCTCAAAACGGGTAAAAGAAAAGACGCCCCGCTCTGACTTTCGAAAAAACTTGAAACTTATTAGTTCGTAAGCAAATTTACAACGAACGAACGAAGAACTCCAAAGTTGGTTAACCATCTGAAATTGTTATTTTGCAGACGTATCTTTCATATTACACTGTGTGATATATTGTCGTTTAAATAATTTGTATGCCAGTCATCTGGAATAATTCCCAAAATGTGTAATACTAAAGATTGTCGAATTCAATGCGAGTATTAAAATGTTCAGCCTCGATGATTATCGTATCCGCACGGGTGATTCTTGATGAATGTGAACGTAATGTTTTTGTTTCAATTTAACCATTAACATTCACCATTTTTGGTGAATATAATTTGTGAAACGTTTTCATGCGGAATTTCATGCAAAATATACTTAGCTGAGCCGCGTCGAGGTTATTTTAAGTAACCAGATCTCCGCCAATCTCAAAAAAAATTGTTCCACAAACTTGTCATTACACAAATTATTTACTTGACAAATTATTCATTTCACAAACACTTCAATTGGAAAATTAGCGTACTTATGGCATAATAACGTTTATTAAAATGTTATTAAAAACCTTATTTAATAAATCATCAAAAACGAGAACGAGAACATACACGTAAATAGGCAATTATTTATGTAAATTTCAATTACATTTTAATTAAGCAAAATCTATTCATATCGCGTCGCGTTTCGTTACGTAGGTAAATAGTTATTTTGGTTCACGATTTTCGATAAAATGATGGAACTTACTGTATTTTTGTGGACATCGTTTATCTGCTTTTGAGGTAGTACTATATTGTTATTTGTTAAGAATTGTATTAATATTGATGCCCCAAAGAAATAAAATAAAAATAAAATGTCAATCGGTCACATTCTGACAGAAGCATCAAAAACGCCAGTAATCTTACAAATGAAAACTGACATTTTGTTATTGTTCTACTAATAACTTTTCTAACCTTGGCCATTTCGTTTCGCTTTGTGTTGGATTTGGGTCGGTAGTAATGGCGCCTAACAAAAGCGTGATGTCACTGTTTTATCGTACTCAAATCACTTTTTGTACGTAAATAAACTCTGACCTAGACCTTAGACGAAATAATATTGACATATATTTTCCACGACAATATGATGTCTTCAAAGTGGAATATATTATGTAACATCGAATAATTATCTATACAATTACATTGTATTGAAAATATTTGGTCTATGAGAAGCGGTCATTTTTTTCAGGAAAAATCTAACAGTGCGTTGCAGGATTTGCATGTCTACTTTAACGAACTTATTTACCATTAAATAAATAAATAAATAAATCCTCCCCTACTATAAGGCCATACAACACTACTCGAATTAGGTCCCTATCACAAAAGTTACGATTTTGCAGTAAATCTCAAGTGGCATAACTGAGTGGTTATCATACCGGAATCCCTTTTAATTATGCAAACTGGTTCAAACTCTATCCAACTGAATGAACACAAGAGCAACAGCAAAACTAAAAGGAAAACATTCCAAACCGTAACTACAAAACGACACAAACATCACACAGTAACAGCGGATTGAGATTTTAATGCCAGAAATTACGTTTCCAAATTGAACTGAACTACAAGAATACATAGTCTACTCACTCGCTATGAAACATCAGTATTTTCCCCCTGCGATATGGCTCAAATTCCTCTGAGTTACTTGGGCTTAGTGCGTTTTAATATTGATGTTCTTTTGCGTGACTAAACATGCAAAAAAAAGCGTTAGTGTTCCGTTGCACTCTGGAACAGCACCCTTACCATGAGTTAACGCGACCGGTTTACTAATCTTTTGCAGAAAATTATTTTTCTCAAACATCCAAGGAAATGTCGTTCTTATGATCGTGGTAATAGAACGCGAAATACGTCTTTGTATAGCAATTGTTGAAGATTCGTTCTAATTTCAAATTAGAACGATATAAAGGAATTTCATACAACATTATTGGCCGTAGCCAACAAAGAGACTGTCTTTTGTTTCAGTGGGGTTTATTTCTTTTATTGATAATCTATGGCATACTGCCAATAAAAAAAAACTTAGTTTGTGCATGTATATTTACGTTTTATTTCTTATATTTAACTAGATTATTCAATTTGATTAAATCAGATATTCAATAAAATAAACAAGGAATCACGTTTATTGTTTAAAAATATAACAATATCTAATTAATAAGGTGTTGTCATTTTTTAATAAATAGAATCATCTTAACATTTGGTGGCAAAAACATTGACCCGAACAGCTTAAAAAAATAAATTAGTTTTTTTTTATTAAATTTGAAATAAATTTGTTTTTATATGAATATATAAGTTGAACATTTGTATTACTTCCTTGGATTTATTTGAGAAAAGCACTATACAGGCCTCGGCGCGAACAGGGATTATCGGCCTCGTATCTCTAGATGGCCTCGTTAGCACTCGGCCATCTATTACTACTCGGCCAATAATTCCCTATTTCGCGGCCTCTGCAGTAATGTACTATTACTGGCTTAGGTACGGCTTTTATGTGTACAATAAAACAATAAAAACCCTCACAACGAATTATACAACTTTGAAAGCCTAATACGAAGCATACTAGACAATTACACGTTTCTAAACGAAACAATTTTCTGAGCCAAATAATTTGAAAATTACAGGGGACAGACGTGTAGTTAAGAACTTTCATGGAATAGCGTTTCGAGAACTATAACAAAGGACTTAATTCTAGAATGCCGTTTGAGAGATCGCAAAACGTCAAAATTCTATTAGATAACAGTGATATCGCCTTTGAACTGTCATTAAAATGCGATGAGCTTCAAGTGACATATCTTATCTCAATTTTGGAAATATGAAGACGATAATGATTGTAAAAAATGCTATTTATGCATATGAATTTCTGTTTTGAACGAAACGTAGGTAACTGACTAATTTCATGCACTCACTACACGGTCAAGTTAAAGTATGCGCCTTTTATTTATGCCGTCACATACAAATGAAACGCAAATTAAGCGGGACCGGATTGACGAAGTTGCGATGTTCTAGGGATATCGCCACCTGTCAATTAGAGACGTCAAAAGTGACGGATGGCGATGAAATGGAGAGATCTCCATCATCTCTCTAAAATTGGTCGAATTACTCCCAAAGTATTAAAACGCACACTAAACGGGTTTACTCACTTTGTACTCGTAGAAGTTGAATATCGCACATGTTTCCAATCGGTACGCGATTCATCTTTAGGAGCTACGATCAGTCATGCCGTTTTATAATATGTCCGTTGCTTTTTGAGATTCGTGGTCTACTGTTTGTGTTTATAGTTTCCCACTCATCCTTCAATAGTAAACTTGAGATAAGCTGCGCCAGACATGCTGCTTAAGAGCCTATACAGCCATTATTCAGCTGTTTAAGGGCTGTTTAAGGGCTGTATAAGTGCTTATGCAGCTTGTGCTGTCCTCCTTATTTTAGCGCTTTTGATCTGTCCTCTTTATTTTACCTGTCATTTGTGAGTAGTGTTCTATATTAAATTTTTTGTTAGAATCCAAGAGGATACCATAGTTGGGCCATTTTTTCTAAAGTTGTACTCTACACCCCACTTTTTTTTTATTTTCGATATTTTGGACATTTTCTACTCAGAATCACTAGCTCTTTCGATCTAATTAGGAGAAAAAAACTGTCCCAAAATATTCATACATTTTTTGTTTTTCCATTCCGCTACCGCTGTAGTAGGTTATATGGAAATGGTAACGAAATGGAACGAAAAAACATTGAGACACTTTTTTCTTATATTCTCGCATGTCAAGGCTCAGAAGATTGTTGAACTCTACTGTTGTTTAAGGCTGCACCACAGACGTATGTAGGGGTCATTATTATTATGTTGGTGTTCGTCTAGCAGACGCGCGGAGAGCGTTAGCGCGCAGTTTTCGATTGGCCGCCACCGCGACTGATCGTAGCTCCTGAAGATGAATCGCCTACCGATTTTAAACATTTCGAGCGATATTCGACTTCTACGACTTCTATTTTAATATGTCTGATACTTGCGGGAGTTCTATACAAAATATAGCAAAGTAAATAAAACTAAAAGTGGCTATTTTTACAAGCGATGTTTTTAAAACTGGTTGCTCTGGGAACTGAAGACTCCGCCATATTTATTTTTGAAAGACTGAAATATTCTATTTTTTACGACTTTATCCCCCATCTCTACCATTTTGAAAAACTTCGGAAAAGTCAAAAAATTGAACTCCATCAGGACATTGAAACAATTTCGGAACAGGCTGAAACGAAGAAGCGTTGCTCAGTAAATAAATACGCAATAGTCGCGTTTTTGGTGTCATATGTAAAATTCATGTAAGTTTGAATCATGTTTGAATGTATGTATGTATGTAAACACTTTATTGTACACAACAACAAAATAAGTAGCCTGTACATAGCTGTATCAAATTGACCAAAAGTGGTGCCTATTTGATAAATCTGCGTAAAATTAAATACAATTTCATATTTTCTAGCAAACAGGTAAAAAATATAAAAATAAAAATCGCCAAGGGAATCACATGAAGAATTAGATTCTCAAGAATGACCCAAATATATTTATTTCCAAAAGTACAACATCACTAATAAACATAAGGTAGGGCCTTCCTTTTAAGTAAGTTAATACCTGTATCAGGAAGTCCCGCTCCTCCACATCTGCACGTGTCTTATGACTTAAGAAATAAATCTTTATCTTACTTATTTATTTATTTACTTACTTATGAAACACATGTACAAAGGCGAACTTATCCCTATTAGGGATCATTAAAACCTCATGACATACTCACTTTATTAACATTTCCTACTAAATGGTGTCTATCATTTCTATATTCAATTTCAAATGTACATTTTAAATTCCGATTACAATATTCATATTCGCTCCACGTTACTTGTGGTTACTATTGCTTCAAAGGCTTCCAGCCATTTCAATTTCTCTACATTATTTCCTACATGTGATGCATAAAATGTTTCTCTTATGAAAATGAATTTCAAATAGAGAATTTCCATTACCGGTTGGCAAATTCATCTGTTAGTTAAGCAAAATGAAAGCGGTTTCATAATATCAGTTTATGACGCGCATATCTCACGCCCAATTTTAAAATTTAATTTATTTCATGTTGAAATAAATGCATTTTATTATTTTACACAACCATAATTTGTCACAAAGGACCAGTCGCGTGTAAGGCCAGTCGTAGCGGTGCGCACTTCTAAGTTGGTAGTGTACTTATATCAACTTTTTTCCTAGTCATAATATTGTTTAGCTTCATGTTAATCAGAATCGTTCGTAAATTCGAACCTGATACAAGAAAAAAGTGTCACAAAATGTTGTATGAAAAAAACATTTTTCCGTTTCAATGCATGTACAAACGATTATGAATACGATTCAAAAATACACGAAATCAAATAAACTACCACTTTTTGGACATATACAATTTTTAATTGTGCAATAACTAAAAAGAAGACGTGTTTGTCTACTGATTTTTATGACGTCACAAGTCACCACCACAAACATTTCATAAAAAGTTGCTGATTTGAGCTGTCATCAAATACCGTATTATCTGTGGTATTATGATCGGGGTTTCGGCGTTTTGCTGTAAAGACATGAATATGAGTGAGAGGGATGGTACAATACGGAATTCGAATTATAAACTTTGGAACATTTCTCTCTCTCTCTTTGTTCCCTCACTACTGAGGATCATGACTCCTTCTGATTCCGTCAACTAGTTGTCTCCATCGGTTATGTTCCGTTGCTTGGTGGAGTGCAGCACTGACAGATATGTCCAGCTCTTCAGGTATCTGGTCTGACCATCTTTTGGTACTTCTGCCTTCTAGGTCTTTTACCTTCGATTGTACCAGTTATATTATACCATCAGGCGTTCCAAATTATTCGTCTTTCTGCGTGCAACATGGCCAAAATACCGCACTATTCGTTGAAGCAGGTAGTTGATAAGCGCTGTGTCTTCTCTATCTTTAGTTGCTTCAGAATAGAGACATTTGTGCGGAAAGCTGTCCATGGTATCTGCATGCAGCATACGGCGCCCGCACCACATCTCAATATTGGAACATTTACTAAAATATAAATGAAGTTCTGGATATGTATATTATCTCAAAACAATGTTCTCCTGACAATAAAGTTTCTTATCAGGCTTTAAAATACACCGAATCACCCAACGTTTGTGTAAAATCGAACCGAACCGAACCGTCACAATGGCATTGATGTATGAAGACAGATCGACATCATTGCACGCGAAAGGCCCAAGAAACGTGGATCTTATTTATAGCGTTAAATGTAGCCCTTATCAGAGAATAAAACACTACAAAAGGTTCTTTCTTTTGGAGTTTTTAACCGCCTAGGAACTGTATTTTACTGGTTGTTTGTGTAAATTTGAAAGCAATGATTGTCCAGCGCGGTGACGCCACCAGCCGATGCGTGCGCATGCGCACATATAAGAGTGAACTTAAAGACGTGTTAGTTTTGCCTGAACACAGGTAGAGCGTGGCACCTAGGTGCACGCTGTTGTATAGGTTATGAATAATAAGGAAGACGACAGTCGTGAGCTAATTTGAGAGCAGTCACTGCTCTCAAATTAGCTCAATATGCAATAGGAAAATTACTTTTTGTCTCCATACACATAGTAGAAATGTTGAACTTTGACGGTCATATCTGACTTTTAGAGCAATCTAAGTGTAGTTAGTCCCGTATAGACAGTTGATCCCAAATAAAATTGAATCGATTGAAATCCTCAAAAGCAGTCTTATCCTGCTACTATTTTTACAAGTTGGACTTTAAAATACACCACAATGGCAACATTTTTGTAGATTTGAACCAAATTGTCACATTGGCATTGATCTATGAAGACAAATTGCCATTCATTGCACGCGATGTTATTAATTACAGTAGCTTCAATGTAATTGTCACAGAATAACCTAAATAAAAAAAAAACACCCCCGGCACATGAAGCTGGTCATCATGAGACCCTCATTCAATGAGTGATATAGAAAATGCTAACTGAACATGACTACAAAATTCGGAATAGGTATATAGCCAATATTGGCCGATGTCACTCGTTCCAATTAAAGCAGAATATCTAGGGAACTTATGGCTCTATTTTCACCAAAAATAGCTAAACAACATCTCGACGGACAAGTCTTTCGATGCACTCAAATTGTTCCATCCTTTTGATGATGCGACAGACAGACACACAGATACGCATGTTAAACTTATAAGACGTCTTTTTCTTGTCGGGGTTAAACAATTACTACAGAAGGTTAACTGCTTTAATCTTTGAAAAAGCCGTCTGTAAATCTTTGAAAACAAACGTTATTATATTTTGTTTCGTCAATTGTTTGCGAAAGAGCTTTCGAGAATGTTTGATATGATCGCGAATTGTAATTTGAAATTTGTCGGAAAGTATAAAGATGGGCAGCAAAATTGGCCAACTTTCGGAAGGTTTCATTTTGGAAATACTTATGGAAACTGCCGATAAACTCGGGGTTAAACAACAGGTTCTTCCTCATTCTACCAATGATGGTTAATATTTTGGGTGATCCATGCATAACCTAAGTGTGTTTTTTGATTGCTTTAAGGTTGATTGCTATCTTTAAGGTTCCGTACCCAAAGGGTAAAAAACCGGGACCCTATTACTAAGACTCCGCTGTCCGTCCGTCTGTTTGTCCGTCTGTCACCAGGCTGTAACTTATGAACCGTGATAGTTAGACAGTTGAAATTTTCACAGATGATGTGTTTCTATTACACTATATTAACAAATACTAAAAAATGGAATAAAATAAATATTTAAGGGTGCTCCCATACAACATACGTGATCGGATGCGTTTACTTTGCACCTCATTTGTATCCGGCGCCATAAATACCAGGTGCAAACTTAACTTAGCCCGGCCAGTTAAGATGGGATAAGTATTTGTATGGAACCCTCGGTGCGCGAGTCAGACTTGCACTTGGCCGGTTTTTATAAAATAATTTTTTGCAGTATTGTTATTGTGTAATAGGTACAGAGAGCTGTCAGAATACGATTCGCGTTTTTATCGATCCAGATAAGGGTTTCTCAGTTTTAACCCAAACCCGAATCGCAAGCTAACGCTCATGGACTGTAATTAGGTGATCTGCCTACTAAGGTTCTGAAGGTTAAAGTTTAATGAATGTTCAAAGCTTTTACATGTATAGTGCGCGTCGTTACATCAATTTGCGTTATTTATTACTTACTTTCATGTACAATTAGTTCCTGTAATTGACTGTATACTTCTCTAAAAAAGTCTGAAGTGATTTTTGTGTGAAGTGTAGATAGATCTTGCTCTATTGTGGAGGTTACCAAAAATCAGGCTTCCTTAAAATGCCGCCGTGCACGAATGGTTTGACGACTACTGACGACCTAGTAGTGTCAAATGATTCGTGCACGGAAAATCTCGGTATGAAATAATGAAATAATGAACTAATAAAATAATGAATTAATGAGATAATGAAATAATGAACTAATGAAATAATGCAATAGTGAAATAATGAAATAATGACATAATGAAATAATGAAATGATGAACTTTATTCTGCAAGTAGGGCACTTTTACATGTCTGAGTCTACCGGCATTTCACAAGAGGAGACCATAAAGGACATATGAACATAAAGGACATCCTATGCTAACTGTCCGATCCGATCGATACTAAATTGTTTAAATTTCTAATTCAGCTTAAGGTTTAGATTCGATTTTGTAAGTTTTATTCATTGTAATTTCATAACTTTTTTTTAAACCTGACAAAATACATTTCTTTAACTCTCAATTTCGGTTTAAAGAGACTTTATTGTCCAAAGAAATTACAGAAATTTCACTTACACGACAACTTATAGTTAACATATCCAAAACCAATTTAATTTTACGCAGTAAGCAAGCATTTATGACAATGTTTACACAAAACAGATGTATCTTAAATTAACTAATTTGTTAGAATTAATATATAATTTAAGAATCAACCCTATGGACTTAACATAAGGATTAGTTTAAATCTTTTTGTGCGGTTTTTATCTACTAGACTTGTTGGAATGGGCAATTAAACGATACTGTTAAACAGTATATCGGTTCGAAAGTGATGTTTTGTACATAAGTGATGCATGTGGAGTGTTTATTATAAACGTAATGCAATGTAAACAAGATACAAGTTTATCCTATAATACCTTAATTGTAATAAAATATATATACCGGGTGTTTCCTGTAATAGGAGCGATAAATTAAAACATAGAATCTTCGCTTGAAGCTGGACAACTTCTGAAAATAACGCGTATTAAATTATATTTTGTAGAATAATGTTTAGACAAAGAAGCAATGTATTGCGAAATGTCCGATATTAGTAGAGTGACAGCTATGTCAATGCTCAGGGAATGTCAACGTTGGACGACATACATTGAAAATACTATTTAATTTGTTTGAAATAAGTTTTTTTAAACGGACTTTTTTTTAAAGATGCTGAACAAATGTTGATCAGTTTAACGAGTAAAATCTATGTTTTAATTTATTGCTCCTATTACAGGAAACACCTAGTATATTATGTATATTAGTTTAATTAATTTCAATTTTAATTCCTATTTTACAATTATCTGGATTCCATTTTCACTTTAACAATTTTTTGTCGCTATCAATAACTCGCCTTCGAATAAAATGCCAGCAAAAAACATTTCAACTTGTTTTTAATTAAAAGTAAACAGCATCAGAACTAAATTAAAACAGGCTCGCCGACACTGAAGTGTCACCAAGTTTTTGCTCTTGTAAAGTTTATTCTTTCAAACGCTCGTAAAAAGTTAAACATTAATGGAACAGACGGACATTCTTGCCACAGAGAAATCACAAATTAGAAATTAGGTACTAACTCCGAAACTTCCATATTGCGGTCAAGATGAATTTACAAATTAGGAATATATATGTACCAAAAAAAAAAAAACAAAATAATGGCAAATTTAACATAATAATTTCAGTCCGCCTAAGATATGTTTAATTTTGTTTCCCTAAATAATTTGGGCATAAACGGCCGTACCTACCTTTTTTGCGTTAACTTTGATGAATAATTTTTTTTTCAGTTTCAAGAGATTGTAAACCGGATTATATAGTTTTAATTTCAACTCGATACCTTCACGCGCTCCTGAAATAAAAAATAAATAAAATAAAATAAAAACCATTTATTTAAACCGACTGGAATAAAATCACATATGGAAAAACGAAACTTATAACAACAAAGTGATTTTATAAGAGTTTCGTATTTCTATATGAGGTACGGAACCCTAATAAACGTAACCTTAGGGCTGATACAGAAAGATAACATTAGAACTGCAACCCAGCTGCAAAATGGTACTTCTGATGCAGTTAACGTACCTACATATATGCATCCAAACTGTAAAGCAACTGCGCAAAGTGCGCAGTCCACATGCAGCTTGCGTTCTATCAATCTCAATCTGCCAAACTAAACTACCTGTATCGGACCTTAATCATCGCGGCTAGCATGGAAAGCGCTTCGCATAATCGAATATAGATGGCGCCAAACGCGCCGACTAGCATGTGTATCAAACCGGTGGAAAGGGGAATTACCCACTTGTGGCGGCACAATTTTCATTATAAACAAGGGTCCTGGGTTCGATTTCCGGCGCGATAAGAGGGTCCGGTCTCAATGACGTATTGTCAATGTTTCCGGTGCCCTCGAAGAGGGTAGTTCCATAGAGAATACGATTATTACATAGGCTGGGTTAAAATCAAGATACTACTTAAGTCCTTAAGTGGGGTTCAGTTTCATATATCTAGTGACATATTATATCTGAGATATAATATGTCAAAGTTATTTTGTATATAAGAATTAAAAAATAAAATCACTTTGACAGCGTAAAATCGTGTTTATTCTCAGTCAACCTTTAACAACGCTATAGCGCGCTGTAACAGTTGCCGAAACGTAAGTTAAGACTCAAATAATTATAAAAACGGTTTAAAACTCACGTTTCTTAAATTTTCAACAACGGCCCGACATGTTTCGAACTCATATGGAGCTCTTCATCAGGGACAGCTATCCGTGCTGCTAGTCCTCCGGCTCCATATGAGTTCGAAAAATGTCAGGCCGTTCCTGACAATTTTACGTGAATTTAAACTGTTTTTATAATTATTAAAGATGTCTTACGATACATTTAACAATAATGAATACTTGCGATATAATCCAATAACATTATTTTGTTTAAAAGGAAACCAAATAAAATATAACGCACACCCTGTATACTGTCCATATAATGCTTACTCGAGCCACTCATCGTTTAATACTAGATTACTTTGAGCGTTAATTCGTTTCAACTTGGTTGAAAAGGTTTCGGTTAATTACTTAAATTCGCGTGAAAATACTTCGGCGTTAACCGGATTAGGACTAACATATTTATACCTATATACCTCTTCACAAATTATTTAAGTAACTAAAAAAACTTTGTTTGTGCAGGAAGGGCTTCATTAACCTTTTTTCTACCCTATGTGTTAATCCACGGTGTCAACTACATCCATACCATTTTTTTTATTACCACTATGGAGTAACGGTTGCTTTAGGCCAAATAACAAGGAGCTAGAACAAGAATAGAGTTATAAATGTTACACACTGACAAATTGGTAGAATGGGGATAGAATGAACATTGTCTGTTCTAAAACCACCGTGAAAACGACGAATGCTCGGCTCTGCTCGCTATTTTCAACCGACTTCTTTTGAGGAGGAAGTTCTCAAAACGACTGTATGTTGTTTTTTTACGTTTGTTACGCGATTATTCTTCCAATCGTGGAACCATTCTCAAAATAACTTTTTTTAAAGAGTATAGTCCCATTGTCACCAATTCGGGGTCTGATGATGGTATCCCAGGGGAATCGAGGGCAGCCTTCTAATATTATAAGCACTGATAATATTTTTCATGTGTCATGCAATAAATTTTCATATTATAAATATATTCAGCTTATAAAGTTATTCAGGTACCTACCTCGTCGAAGTGAATGCTCAGATCTATCATGATGTTTGCTAGCATGATATTTTGTAAGGAAATCCATCTTCAACAAAAAAACTTATCCAAATAAAAACAGCTTCTTATTTTTTCAATTTTTATATTACCGAATCGTTAATAATCTCAGTATTTATGCACTTAATTAGTGAACAGCGCTCCTCATTAAAAGTTGTGTCTTGTTTAGTAACGAACCTCATTAAGCGACTGTTGTCTGGCCATTACTACACCTTCTTTGTTAAACGTGTTATAGTGAACATTTTGCCATTGTATTATGTCTGCTAATTTACATTTTCTTAGAAAGCTGACTTTTTATATAGAAGACTCCATTGAGTCGTAAACATATTAGAATACATACACTACCTAAAGGTTGTCTGGAAGAGATCGCTATTTAGCGATAAGACCGCCTGTTGTTAACCTCTGTTTATTTTTTTTCTGTCTCTCTCTCTCATGTTTTGTATCTTTGTATATGCAGGATTTATAATTATTAAAATAATTCTTTGTACCCTAAACGCTCTCTGTACGTACACTTAAGTTATGTTATGCACCAAATTCTAGTATTTCTGTTTAACCCTATGGTTAACTGGTAGGGAATGCCATTTGGCATCAAGTCCGCCTTTGTACTGACTGTTTTTGGTGCAATGAAGTTCAAATTTAAAAAATAATAATATATATATATATATATATATATATATATATATATATATATTTATCCCGCAAACAAACTGCCATCCACTATGGGCGAAATTACATTTAAAGTGACGTCCACCGTCATTGGGAGTCCGCATACCGGACGCCACTTTTTTTACCGGTGGCACATGCGGCCTTTTGGTTATAGCTAACTGTACAGCAAAAATCGACGGAAGTCAAAAAATCCATCGTTTGGCTGCATTTATATACTGAAAAGTTCTCGACAAAAACTCCGCTGACGTGTGGCGCTACTGCCGCGCGTATATCTGCAGGCGTATACTTCGATTATCTTCTAACTACGGGTCCGCGTATTTGGCATCCGAGGCATCCCCGAATGCGACGTTGCCAGGTCGGCACGGCATTTCATCGGACGCATTCAGAATGAAATCAAAACATAAACAAGTTTCCTATCGTAGGGTTTGGACATGCTGCTGCGTATTTGGCGCTATAAAAAGTGAGTGATAGTGTGTGAAACAAAATTAAAGTGCAGTAACCTACATATTGGATGCTGTTCAAAGATGAATGAACGAAGACTTCGTAGTAGAAAGCTTGTAGATTTAGTTCCAAAAGAAAAACCTTACAGTACAAGGTCTAATTTTGATTACGTGTGTGTATGTGTACTCAAAATTTTCTTAGATGTCCGAACCTGCTCAAATAGCTACCTTCTGTTCTAAGCTATAATGTTCAAGTTGTGATGGCTTGACATTAAAACAGGAGCGATCTTTGCCACCTGCTTCGTCGCCCGTCTACCTGAGTGACCTCCGACCGCGACTTGTGCTTGTTATTGTAATTTCAACCTTGTAGCTATAAAAAAATGATATTAATTTGTTATTTGCTTAATTTTTTTCTAAAGTGAGCTCCTCTACACAAAGATACAGAAGACATGTTAACAAGATAAGCTCTCCGGTGGAATTCGGACATCTAAGAAAAAAAAAACTATAACACATAAAGAAAATAAGTGGGAACATATTAGTTGTGCCAAGTAAAAAACAACAATTTAATACGACTCTTTCTTTTTAAGTAGTTTTATTTACTTAGTAAATTTCTTTGGCTTTTTCTATTGTTACATAACGAAAGGAAAAGCAAAATGTATTTATTGGTTTTAAATCAAGACCTCCGTAAATTGATATCAGTGGCCCATTTCACGAAGCTACAAGGTACATTTAACACGCAGGAGTTTCTTTATGACTACCTATGCGTTAGAAAGAGATTTCCGAGATTTATTTGGATGTCCGGATAAATTGTGCTGTCCGCAGGTCCGCACACCTAACTTTAATAAGGGCTTTAGTTTAAGTTTTTTTTTACTGTTTATTTTTGTTTCTTGCTTATATCTGTATATTTTTAACTTGATTAAATACTTGTCAGTGACATAGATTTTTTGTGATGTTGATTACTTAATATTTTATATAATTACTAACTACAGGCTGTACTATTATGTTTTATTTTTTAGTATGTTGCTAACAATTTGAGTAGCTTTTATTATTGGGGTGCGGCCTCTGAACGTTTTAACCGACGCATATTCGTGCAATGAGATGAATGATGTGTACAAGTAAAATATAATTTCTAAGAGTTTGAGAGTTAGTTTTATAATAAATATCACTTATTTTCATGTTATCGCTCAATTATTTATTGCATTAAAGCGTGGTGGTTGAAAACATAGGGGTCTCCCACACGTAACGAGTACAGTGGCGAGACAGCCCTCGGCCGAGTGATGTAATGTACCGAGCACTTGGCCGAGGGAACTGTCTCACCACCGTACTCGTTAAGTGTATGAGACCCAATTAGTGTCGGCACCTTAATAATAAACTACCGAAATTAATTTAGTGCCTTTAGTGAGAAAGGGCTAAACTCAAGTTTTCTCTTATTTTTTTATAACCTTATCATTAGAATCATCGTGTCAGCCTAATAGTCATTTTGAATTAGGTATGCCCTTTCTCACCAAGGAGGCACGGAATTTACCTTGCCCATTAAAATTGTGATTAAAATTATTTTTCGTTAAAATGTTTTCAATTAAAAACAGTGACCAAGTCCGTCCGTCCCAAGGTTTCGTGTAACGAAGCTACTTAGTAAAATACGTGTTTTAAATGTACCTTGTTTTTTAAGTTGACATTACTCAGTATTTTAGGTAATATATATATATATGTTACTGACATAATAAGTTTGTTTTTATGTAATAATGAAAGCTATATTAACGTGCTTAGTGTTTTGTTACCAAAGATTGATAATTTGTTTATTTTGAGTCACTTAAGTATCTTAGTAAACTTACTGCAAAACAACCCACATTAAAAGGACCAGAAAAAATCTTTCTACACACATTCTAACAACCAGAGCCAGGGATTTCAGATTCCGATTGTAAATTGTATAGTTTGTCGTTTCATTTTGTGTCCATTCTATACTTAAGCAACAAACATAAAATTATTTTGTCTATTGTATTTGGTTTATAGCTCATTATCGTCAGAAACAACAAACTATAACTTGTAGCTTCGTGAAATGGGCCATAGAAAGTAGCTGTTAAACTCAGAATCTTTTTAGGTGGCCGAGTCTGCGTACAAAGCCAGCCTTTGTTCGCAGGTAATAAGATTCGGACACCAAAAACGATTCCGAGTATACATGTACGATTATATTGTGCTGTAAGTACCCCTAACTTTATTATCTAACTTAATAACCTTGGTTAAAAATGTGTAGCAGTGACGGATCTCTGTTTTGAACAAAATAGGTAATATTTTTTTTAATAAACGTCTTAAATGTATATGCTTTGTTTCAATTTACTTTATTTTGAAATCAAATCTAACCTTACCCGACGTCGAATATGAAGCGGCATGAATAGTAGTTATACAGCTAGCGGACGTCTGCATATAATTTACAAGCTTACTCAGCAGTTTGATTCTGGCGCTTAGTTCAATTTATGCAAAGAACCTGTCTTATTAACTTTACCGTATGTTTGGTCGTTAATCTGCAGATTAACGACCAAACATACGGTAAGTAATTCTTCAGATTATCTAGTTAATAGTATTAACCATCCCGAAGGACTAATTCTACGCAGACATATTAATAAACACTTGCTACCAAAATAATTGCGTGACACATACATACATATACGGACGTTAGTTTGACGCATACTATTCATACCGCACGATATTTGACCTCCGTATAGTTATGAATGCAGAGCATTACTTTAGAATTAACGGACGTAGAATATGAAGCGGCATGAATAGTAGGTACCTACACAGCTACCAGACTTACGTCCGTATATAATTTAAAAACTGCGTGACACATACATACATATACGGACGTTAGTTTGACGCATACTATTCATACCGCACGATATTTGACCTCCGTATAGTTATGAATGCAGAGCATTACTTTAGAATTAACGGACGTCGAAAATGAAGCGGCATGAATAGTAGGTACCTACACAGCTACCAGACTGACGTCCGTATATAATTTAAAAACTGCGTGACACATACATACATATACGGACGTTAGTTTGAAGCTTACTATTCATAGCGCACGATATTTTACGTCCGTCTATGAATCCAGAGCACTACTTTGGAATAATTACATGGACGTCGAATATGAAGCGGCATGAATAGTAGTTATACAGCTAGCGGACGTCTGCATATAATTTACAAGCTTACTCAGCATTTGATTCTGGCGCTTAGTTCAATTTATGCAAAGAACCTGTCTTATTAACTTTACCGTATGTTTGGTCGTTAATCTGCAGATTAACGACCAAACATACGGTAAGTAATTCTTCAGATTATCTAGTTAATAGTATTAACCATCCCGAAGGACTTATTCTACGCAGACATATTAATAAGCACTTGCTACCAAAATAACGGTCAAAACTCACTTCAAAAACTATAAGTTTTAGCCGTTTTTTTCATTAACAAGTAAAACTTGACCGTTAGAATTCACGGACGTCGAATATGAAGCGGCATGAATAGCAGGTACCTACACAGCTACCAGACTGACGTCCGTATATAATTTAAAAACTGCGTGACACATACATACATATACGGACGTTAGTTTGAAGCATACTATTCATAGCGCACGATATTGGACCTCCGTATAGTTATGAATGCAGAGCATTACTTTAGAATTAACGGACGTCGAATATGAAGCGGCATGAATACTAGGTACCTACACAGCTACCAGACTGACGTCCGTATATAATTTAAAAACTGCGTGACACATACATACATATACGGACGTTAGTTTGAAGCATACTATTCATAGCGCACGATATTTTACGTCCGTCTATGAATCCAGAGCACTACTTTGGAATAATTACATGGACGTCGAATATGAATCGGCATGAATAGTAGTTATACAGCTAGCGGACGTCTGCATATAATTTACAAGCTTACTCAGCAGTTTGATTCTGGCGCTTAGTTCAATTTATGCAAAGAACCTGTTTTATTAACTTTACCGTAGGTTTGGTCGTTAATCTGCAGATTAACGACCAAACATACGGTAAGTTATTCTTAAGATTATCTAGTTAATAGTATTAACCATCCTGAAGGACTAATTCTACGCAGACATATTAATAAACACTTGCTACCAAAATAACGGTCAAAACTCACTACAAAAACTGATTTTTCATGTGAGTTTTAACCGTTATTTGATTAATAAGTGAAACTTGACCGTTAGAATTCACGGACGTCGAATATGAAGCGGCATGAACAGTATACAGGCTAGCTGATGTCCGTATAAAATTTAAAAGCTGAGTGACACATACATATACGGACGTGCGTTTGACGCATACTGTTCATACCGCACGATATTTTACCTCCGTATAGTTATAAATCTAGAGCAATAGAGAATCTGAAAAAAGAACTGTCAATGTCACTACTACTTTTTTAATTTTCCTTGCTACTTCCATGTAGACAGAAGTAATGTTGCATACGTCTGTCGAGGTTTTAAAAAACGATATCAAAAAACTATACGACACTATTTTGATAGGTATTAAGTCCGAACAACGTATGCTATCGGGAAAAAATATAATGAATGCCTTTGTAAGACTTAATGATCCCAATTCATGGATGTCGAATATGAAGCGACATGAATAGTAGGTATACAGGCTAGCTGATGTCCGTATAAAATTTAAAAGCTGAGTGACACATACATATACGGACGTTCGTTTGACGCATACTGTTCATACCGCACGATATTTTACCTCCGTATAGTTATGAATGCAGGGCATTACTTTAGAATGAACGGACGTCGAATATGAAGCGGCATGAATAGTAGGTACCTACACAGCTACCAGACTGACGTCCGTATATAATTTAAAAACTGCGTGACACATACATACATATACGGACGTTAGTTTGACGCATACTATTCATACCGCACGATATTTGACCTCCGTATAGTTATGAATGCAGAGCATTACTTTAGAATTAACGGACGTCGAATATGAAGCGGCATGAATAGTAGGTACCTACACAGCTACCAGACTGACGTCCGTATATAATTTAAAAACTGCGTGACACATACATACATAATTATACGGACGTTAGTTTGAAGCATACTATTCATAGCGCACGATATTTTACGTCCGTCTATGAATCCAGATCACTGCTTTGGAATAATTACATGGACGTCGAATATGGAGCGGCATGAATAGTTTAAAGGTCTTCGCACATTATACAACTCAACGGCGACTCGATTCTATGCCAAATATTGAAATTTAAGCCCTATGTCATATTTACTAGGTTTAATTAAAAAAAATGTACGACGCGTCGTCCACTCGTCGTCCACTACTAATATCATTTTTTGAAATTAAACCTAGTAAATATGACATAGGGCTTAAATTTCAATATTTGGCATAGAATCGAGTCGCCGTTGAGTTGTTATAATGTGCGAAGACCTTTAAATACCCGCCAGCACTGAGCGGGAATTCTTTTTCTTTACCGAATTCACTTCGCTTAGTGTCTAGTGAAATTGGGGGAAAAAAAAGGAAAGATCGAAATATAGGTAGGTACTAAGTCAGCCTGCACAATTTTTTGTCACATTGGACCAAGATAGTTTTCGCGGAATAGCAAAGAAACTATTATCCCGTTTGACTATATTAAGAGTAGGTACGTTTAATCAATAACAGTCAATATAATAATTATATCAGCGATTACTTACCCATGTTCTCATTCATTGTCATAAGAAATAATTTCTGAGTAAGTAACAAAATATTTATTACGACTCTCAAATCACGTCAGATAATTAAAAATTCAACTGTACCTAGGTACCTAATGAGTTGAGGTTGCGCTGATCCAGAGGCGAGCACTTAGGTGTGCGATAACCCTTAGAGTTCCGGATAGACTGTCGGTATCAAATTGCTGACGCTACAGGTCCTTGAAGGAAGCCAATACCTGCATTTTCTATTCATAAATAGTAAAGTACATTATTGGTAGGTATATAAGTATTTGGCACCAACATTTAACAAAACCATCACACGCAGTTCATTATCACTTTCGTGTTGGTAGGTATGGTACCTATTTTGTGTACGAGTCAAAGGGTAATTTCGTTCAAGGCGCCAGATAATCCTATTAATTTTAACGAGCAATTCTTGTTTATTTCATATAATAAAGCTGAAGAGGGTCGAAAGTCTGTACATGAAAGATATTCGAAAAAAAGTTGGCTTGGGATACTAAGAATCGATAACAGAACACGTTCCAACAGTTTTTAGAATTTTTGTCTGGTTATCTGTTTGTCAGTTTATTTGACCGCGCATCACGTGAAAACGGCTGAACGGGGGAACGGGGAACTGCCGAGAAAATCCCCGGCCAGGTAGGCTATAAAAACTGGCCAAGTTCGAGTCGGACTCACGCACCGAGGGTTTCGCGCACGTTTGTTGTATGGGAGCCCCACGTAATTATTTATTTTATTGTGTTTTTAGTATTTGTTGTTATAGCGGCAACAGAAATACATCATCTGTGAAAATTTCAACTGTCTAGCGAGTAGTAGGTATTTGAAAATAAATAATTTACTCCGTCATGAATTATACCTTATCGTAATTATATCGCATCCATATACAGCCGTCTCCTCTAAGCACTTAATAATGGCCACGAAGGTAGGTATCTATTTTGAAAACAAAAAAAAAAACATGTTTCCCGCAGAGATGGGCAAAAGTTAATCGATTAGGTAACGATTAACGATTAAGATTGACGATTAGTTAATCTAATCGTACGAGTTCCGATTAATTTAATCTCGATTAAGTTAATCGTCGATTAAACTTTAGCGATTAAATTTTCAATCGATTAGTTAATTCGATTAATTTTTCTCGATTAGATTAACTTTACTAATATAATATAAAATACGATATTTTTTTAAGTCCCTGCCTAGAACTTCTTAGAGTACTACACTATAAAAACCATCTTGTATTACTGTAACAAGAGGGAAGAGGGAAGAGGGAAGAGGGAAGAGGGAAGAGGGAAGAGGGAAGAGGGAAGAGGGAAGAGGGAACGGTCGGATACAAAGGTATCCGAACCAAAAAAGTTTCTAAAGGTACATTTTGTGTCCCTGGACAAGACATATTGTATTTTCGTAAAAAACACAAAATGCGCGTTTTCCAACTTTTAATCGAGAAGTTAATCGTGAAATTTAATCGATTAAAATGACGATTAGTTAATCGTTAATCGAAGACTCTCTCGATTAAGTTAATCTAGATTAAATTAATCGCGATTAACTTTGACGATTAACTTTTTTATCATCACATTTGAATCACCTTTTGAAGTCGGTGCCAAACTATTCATTTAATACTATTAACACAAATGGCACGCAAAGAACCACGGCGGCGAGCCTTTTAGTTATTACATTATATTTGGTTTTAGATATTCGAATTTTTGTTGAATAAAGAACTTTTTCACGACACTGCTCGAAAATGTGGTTATAGATTACCTGAATCCAGTACACAAAACTGCTTATATATGTTCATTTGTAAACTGTATATCTATGTTAGCTCCCAACACGACAACAATGTTGGACCTTACGGTAACAGTTCGTATCTACACTTGAATTTCATGGTAAGGTACGACTTTTTTAAAAATATTTCAGACTAATTTTCTCGGCCGGCTTAAACGACAATTTAACCAATCAAAGCTTAATCGTCTGCCGCATGTCAAATTAAATTGACCAATGAGAATGCGTCATTTAAGAGGTGTATTTTTTTCTTAAACTTATAAATACCCATAAACGAGTTTATTTTCTTAAGTAAGATAATACTCCTCACCGGTTTACTTTTTAATAAGTTTTTGTTAAAAAAGGTTTTACTCTGAAAATCATGAACATTTATATTTTATAATTAGTTATGGGGCGTAAAACAATTTCCTAATTTCTACATTACTATAATTTCACAACAAGTAAACAGTTTTCAACAAATAAACACTTTTAATTACCAATATAAATATTGAGTTCATTTTTTTTTATTCGGCTGAAAAGCTATGACTCCATTGCGACGAGATGTGATGCGCGCATGCGCTACGGGTCAGCCGGCCAGATTAAAAAAAAAAACAAACAAAATGTATTGTTTAGTAAATATTAAAATTGGTTTTGTAATGTGATTAATTTAATAATGTTCACATTGACTCACGAAATAATATATAATATTAGAAACGTTTGTTAATATTGCGTACCGTTACAATGACCCTTCAGTGTATAATGTATCGTAGGGTTGTTTACCTGAGTGTAAGCTAGACTAAATGTTTAAATGTCTAAATTAAGTTGAAAGTGACGTAAGTTTGAATATTTTTGTTATTTCTTCATAACTGGGTTGAAAATCGTCTTTATGTCGTTTGAATCTGGGGGCACGATCAGCTTTATGTTTATAATAGCCCTGATTTTTACAACAATGAGGCTACAACAAGGCGCCGAGTAGGTAATGAATGACCAATATGAAAAACTCGTATTATAATATATTTCCTCGTGTCGTGAAAAGCACTATGTTAAGTCTCGGCTGAAAGTGCAATAGATTAACTCGTACTATCGAAGGCCTCCCCTGCGGGTCGGCCTTCGAAATTTACTCGTTAATCTATTGCTTACTTTACAGCCTCTACAACAATGTACTATATCTACGCACATATCATTAGTGCTCTAAAATGCGTTCAGAAATCGTAGGAAACGACCAGCATTATTACAACCAATTTGACTATGAGATTTTTTTTGTCTGTGGTAGTAGGTAAAATCTGTACTGTAATGTTATTACAGTACCGATTTTTGTAAGGTTACGAGTTTAAATTAGGAACAGCTGTCAAAACACAAGTTGGTCTCTATTCTAGTATCCATAGATATTAATATTGTTATCGATACGAAACGTCAATTCAGTATGTTTTTCTATAAAAACCGCACGACATTTGATCTCGAGTGACATGAGAATATGCACACATTCGTTTGTATATGATTTAGAAAAAAAACCATTCGTCTTGACGGAGGTTCGAATTGCCGCCATTATTGTTCTCATTTGTTTGTTGGTTCTTTGCTGTTACGAAAGTAGAATTGTGAAAAGTTTATTGTTATTCACATTTTAGTTGAAAATATTGTTTCAATGTAAATGTAAATTACAACTATTACAATAAATAATCTGTTTATGTATTTGTTCAGATTTATTTCTTACTGCATTAGTATATATCGTTTTTAGATATTTTACAGGTAGCACTAGTGGTGCCGGTCATTTCCTTATGGCTTCTGAACCCATCTTAGAGTACTTATGATATGTGTTTAGATAAAGTAGTGTATGCAATTGTACATAATTAGGCCTTAAAACACTCGTGTGATCCTATTATGAAACTCGCTGGCGCTCGTTTCATAAAACCACACTCGTGTTTTAAGGCCTCTTATTATGTATCAGTTGCATAAACTACTATTACTCCAGGTTTGGCACCAACTTCAAAAGGTGATTCAAATTTGATCCGTACCGTACATAATAGTAGTTTATGCAACTGATACATAATGAGAGGCCTTAAAACACGAGTGGGGTTTTATGAAACGAGCGTTAGCGAGTTTCATAATAGGATCACACGAGTGTTTTAAGGCCTAATTATGTACAGTTGTATACACTACTTTATCTATACACATATCATAAGTACTCTAAGATGGGTTCAGAAGCCATAAGGAAATGACCGGTACCACTAGTGCTACCTGTAAAATATCTAGACTACATTATACTTAAAATGCAGTAAGCAATAAATCTGAACAAATACATAAACAGATTATTTATTGTAATAGTATTGTATATATCCATATTCTCAAGTCACTCGAGATCAAATGTCGTACGGTTTTTATAAAAAAAACATACTAAATTGACGTTTCGTATCGATAAAAATATTAATATCTATGGATACTAGAATAGAGACCAACTTGTGTTTTGACAGCTGTTCCTAATTTAAACTCGTAACCTTACAAAAATCGGTACTGTAATAACATTACAGTAAGTACAGATTTTACCTACTACCACAGACAAAAAAGTTCTCATAGTAAAATTGGTTGTAATAATGGCTGGCATTTCCTACGGTTTCTGAACGCATTTTAGAGCACTAATGATATGTGCGTAGATAAAGGATTATTTTTGGGTTTTTAGTTTATTTTGAAGTGGGTTATTTTTTAATTTTTTATTTTTTGCTTTTTAGTGATTGAAATAAAATACACTAGGTACTTACCTCAGGAGTACACTAAAAAGAATACGACCAACGGTCTTAACTTACATATAATATTTAAAGAATTAACCCCTAATTCCTAACCGTTAAGGAGTTGTACTTGTAATTATTAGCTCATCATCATGAGACGACGATGGAACTTTAGAAAATACATGAAAAACATTGTTAGTGCCCGGAACGTTTGAGAGATGCCTTCGATTTCCCTGAGATCCCATCATCGGTTCCTGACTAGGTGACAATGGTATCACCTCAGGAGTACCTACACTAAAAAGGATACGACTAACGGTCTTAACGTACCTATAATACTCGTATTAAAGGAATTATTAACTAACTCCTAATCATTAAGGAGTTGTACCTTCCATCATCAGCTCAGCGCTATGAGATGTTGACTTCCAGACGCAAATACTTGAATAGCTTTAGAAAATGTATGAAAAACATTATAAGTGCCTATAAAATTTGAGAATTGCCCTAAATTTCTCCATGATCCCATCATCAGATCCCGACATGGTGACAATGGGACCACCTCAGGAGTATACACTTTAAAATAAAAAAGATTTTTTAAAATCGGTCCACAATTGACGGATTATTCGGTGGACATACAAAAAAACCGGCCAAGTGCGTGTCGGACTCACGCACAAAGGGTTCCGTACCATTGATTTATGAAATTAAAGGCCTTTTGTTTATTTTTATATTTGAGTTGATTTAATGAAACGGTTTACGATTTATATTATATAAAAAAAAAAACTACTTACTAGATCTCGTTCAAAACAATTTTCGTTGGTAGTTTTTATAGTAATGTACATCATGTTTTTTTTAGATTTTTCATTTTCTTATTTTAGAAGTTAGAGGGGGGGGACTAACTTTTTTCCACTTTGGAAGCGTCTGTCACGCAAACTATTCGGTTAAGAAAAAAAATATTTTAGAAACCTCGATATCATTTTTGAAGATGTTTGATGAAAAAAAAAATTTGAGTTTCAGTTCTAAGTATGGGGAGCCCCCAGATGTACGGGAGGTACCCGAAAAAAGGTTTTTTTTTTTAGTTTTTATTTTACCGTTTTGTCGGCGTGATACATAATGAAATAATGAAATAATGAACTTTATTCTGCAAGTAGGCCACAAGGGCACTTTTACATGTCTGAGTCTACCGGCATTTCACAAGAGGAGACCACTGTTGAGAAGAAACGCCGAAAGAAACTCAACAGTCAGACATTTTTTCAGAAAGCATAAGTACTTAACTATTACAATGATATGAACAACTATACGTAGTTCTACAAGAAAACATATTAAAAGTGTATTTTAAGACATAAGTGAGGAAAAGTGTAAGAATAAAATACATACACATACTCATACCAAATTTCAGCTTTCTAGTACTAATGATCACGGAACTAAGCCGCGGACGGACGGACAGACGGACATGGCGTAACTATAAGGGTTCCTCGTTGACTACGGAACCCTAAAAACAAACAATCTATAGCTATCACGCTAAAAAAGCGAAGTGAATTCGGTTAAGAAAAAGAATTCCAAGTATAAAAGAACCCGCGTCGTAAATGAAGTAAATTATTTGAAATAACAATAATTTGGGAACATTTAATTTCTAAAAGTGAATTCATGTTATTGACCGAGCGAACGAAGTGAGCGAAGCGTCTCTGCTTCAGCTTGGATGAAAAATCGTTGGTATGTTAGATGTTAGGATGTTTGGATTTCTGTTCTCGCCTAGAGCTCGCATTTCTCAACCGATTCTCATGAAATTTTGTGAGTAGGTTTGGTCAGTACATAGATTTTTTTTGTCAAGCCAGTTTTTAGAAATTAAAAAAAATGGCGGAGCTACCATGGGAGTTCAAAACTTAAAAAATTACAAATAAGAGATCAGCGTTGACTGGGCGGTCGCGACGTTTTGGTACAAATTTGTTTTCCGTCCCACTGTATCTTGAACTTCGGTAAAATCAAATTGCCGCCATTTCGAAACAAAGCGAGGTATACAGCTCACAGAGCCACTAGTACCTATTTTTACAAGTACATGCGCACGCGACATACTTAACAATAATTTGCACCATCAGCATAAGCATTGTATAATATTTCGTTATTAGCAAATAAGTCAATTTACTTCACTTCACGTTCGCTATACATGTTAAATAAATCAAGTTATTTCAGAAACAGTTTATTTATAAATAAACAATATATACATCATTGAATCAATATAATAGTATAATAACTACGTACAATCATAAAAGCTAAAATTAAAATACTATACTAAACTAATAAAACTAGTGGCGCTGTGAGCTCTAGACCTCGCTTTGTTTCGAAATGGCGGCAATATGACTTTTCTCAAAAATTGCATGTAATGTTGCCTTACCATCGCTAGATAGACTACAGTAAGTGGAACATACCGAAGACTTTTTAGAAGTGTCCAGTAAACAGCGAGATTTTAAATTTGGAATCAATAATTGTCCAGTAAGTAAGTATGTAATTCCTATTACGTATCAAGATATTTGAATATCGAAACACGATTTACATCGTCACCAACCTATAAAAAAACTAAGGATGTGAAGGCGATGAGGTCGTATATAAATGTAAAAAGGATGCATTCCACAAATTGTTTTAATTATAAGTACAGTGCGAGAGCAAATTGTAGAAATTAAAAAGTGGCGTCCCTTTTTCATAGATTAAATAGAAAGAGACGACATTGCAGTATACATTTGCAATTTACACTAAGAGCAAATGTAAAATAAAAAGAGGTTAGTACTATTGGCAGTATAAACGTAACTCGAGATGCATATTTAAAAAAAAAAAAGTAGCGACAAGGTTTAGTGCGGAAGTTTGTATGCAGCGTTTAGTTCATAATTGTGCTGTGTAAAATATGACAAAGATATTTCGGAATTCCTTCCTTTTTTGTGTCGTTTAGAAAAAACCTCGGAGTTAAAATTGAAGGTAAGCTTTATGATATGAAAATTAGTTAGAAAATACAACAATGTATAACAATAATTAAATTTTATCTTTAAGACTTAGATTTGTAAGACAGTGCAAATAATCAAACGCAGTATTTATAAAAAAAGAAATGAAGGCGGGATTTAAATTAAAAGACAAATTTTCAAAGTTTGTGTGATCTATTAAAATAATTCAGCAAAAATGAGTTCAGACGAGTCTGATTCCGAATAGACGGCACTCCTCCATACTTAAAAGCGGAGGCAGAGTTAGCTAAAATAATTTACTTCCGACTAAATCCAAGGAGATATAAAAAATACAAGAGATTCATTAAATGGAAGGAAGAAAATCAAGTTAATAGTTGGTCAGATAATGTGTGATAAGGTCTGAATATTTCAACAATCTTTCTGAGACAATCGGATGGCTACAAAGGAAAGGAATCACAAATATTCAGCAGCAAAATATAGAAAAGTTCTTAAATCAAGTTCTAGATGATAAACAGTTTGGCGATGAAGGTAAATAAATGCTGCCACTATTTGATAACGATATAACTATATATTTTATCCAAGTATAAACTCATAATTATTTTTGTTATAATAGGTTGTTATCATGGGAGTTAATGGTGCCTGCGACGACGAATATCACAATGTGTAATAATAAAAATGGGATATAACAAAAATATTCATAGGAAAATGGCCGAATATGAATGTCACCTATAAAATATAATTTTAATCTAATTTACTTGTTTAATTTTTGAGAAAAGCACTATACTTGCTTCGACCGTAAGAGCCATCCTGGCCTCGTATTATATCCGGACCTCGCCTACGGCTCGGTCCGTCTAATTCCTACTCGGCCAGTATGGCTTACTTACTGGTCTCTGCCGTAATGTACTATTACCGAAGTTCAAGATACCTACAGTGGACGGAAAGCAAGTTTGTACTAAAACGTCACGACCGCCCAGTCAACGCTGACCTCTTACTTGCCGAAATATGTATTTTTTTACGCTTTGAACTACCATATCTCCAACTTTTTTCAAAATTTTGAAAAACTGGCTCGACAAAAAAAATTATATACTGACCGAACCTATTCACAAAATTTCATGAGAATCGGTTGAGAAGTGCGAGCTCTAGGCGAGAACAGAAATCCAAACATCTAATACATATACCCAACGATTTTTCATCCAAGCTGAAGAAGACGCTTCGCTCACTTCGTTCGCTCGGTCAATGACCTACAGTTATTTCAAGAAAAGTGTTTCGTATTCCAAAATACTATCAAGATAATTATGAAGTTAATGTGCGAGCAGTCAAGTGCCCGTACACTATTATTCGTTATTTGGACTAAATATCTACCAACAGTTGATTGGTAAGGAAAATGAAAATAGTAATTAGTCGTGCTCGTGACATCGACAGTTCTTTTTTTTTAAATCTCCTTATTCATTCTATATAAGCAATGTTGAAACGAAGAAGAAAAAGTCTACACATTTAAAAATGCATCTGTATGTAACAAACACACTAGTAAGAACGAATGAAAGAGATAGATACATCACAATGCTGGCAACGTCGCACTTACGAATCCCAACCGTTAGCGTGGACGTAAAAATGTCGACGTGTTAGATGAAATATGATAAATATATCCAGGAAGTCAAGAATTCTTCACCTTTGTATGGGGTTCATAAATGCTTAGGCCCAACTGCAGAATGAATATTGCCGCGTATGCAATAAAAAGAAAATCATATATCCTATGGAGTAGGAAATCAACAAACTAAGCAATATTTGCAGAGAAATGTAAAAAAAAATAAGCAGAACTAGTGGACGCCATGATGATGCACTATGTGCATGACGCCAAATGTGTTGCTGGATGTATATATATATATATAATATATATATATATATATATATATATTATTATTTTATAAATTTGAACTTCATTGCACATATATATATATATATACTGGCTATATTCCGTCTTATATCGCTAAAATAGCTATATATTATGTGAAAATTTACTGCATTATGCGGCTGATGTCACAAAAAAGTCGATAGATTATGCGTATGTATTAACCAAACTACCAATTTTTCAACATCAAGAATTTAATAACAGTATTTTTTGCCTTATCGGTCGCGATATCTAATAATAAAAAATTCGGCCCGTCCAACGAACCGATGAATGTAAGTTAACTTAACGAGCCCGTGCCCATTTGAACAAGAGATAGCTGTAATAAAGTATCGGTCAACGGTATACATGTAAATATACGGAATTACTATCGAATTAAAGCGAAAACGCAACCAAATGGGTTAAGAACTGAAATAATATTATATCAAGCGGTTTACATTCACGTGAAATTGTCAGTAGGTACCCTTAACATGAGTTTACAGTGACCGTAGGAGGAAAGTGCTATGAAAGGGACTGGTTATGAATGGGACAAATTCAATTTACCGCGGCAGGAAACAAGTAGGAGATTTTTGTTTTCTGCATTTTCCAACATTGACCCATAGACTAATAAAAAAATAAAAAAATTAAAAACAAAATGGCGAAAACAAAAATCCACTACTTGGTTTCTGCCGCGGTAAATTGAATTGGTTCCATTCATAACCAGTCCCTTTCATAGCACTTTCCCCCTACTCGCTAGCGATTGCGTGAACGATTTGTATGGAGAATTGTAGTTCTACAAAGTAACCGCTAGGGGCACAGTAATATTCTCCATACAAATCATTTACGATGTCGCTAGCGGACATGGTCACGTTAACTCATCGTAAGGGAGTGCCCGACATGTTTCGAACCTGTGGAGTTCTTCATCAGGGACTGCTACCAGTGACCTGGTTACCGCGCAACTGTACCGGTAGCAGTCCCTGATAAAGAGCTCCATACTACTTGGAAATATGTCGGGCCGTTCCTGACAATTTCACGTGAGCGTACACCGGTTAATAGGTACATTATTTGAATATGTCTCACGAAACTTCACAACTTGACAACTGAAATAATCATTTGTAATACATAGGTAAATATTAAATAAATACAAATATATAAAAAAATATCTACTATATTGTTTATTTTATCGTATGGCATATATGTGTCACTGGATTATATGTAAAACGAAAAAGTTGTAGTTAGAATTTTGTTCTTCCCAGGTACCTACGCGGCTGCTTCTGATAGGATATTAAAATTGTCAAACTACATGGTATGATGGATGGACTATACGAGTTCTTATTTCAACAGATGCTTTCATACATTCATATGGTATGTAAACACTTTATTATAGGCACCATAAGATATTTACATGCCGCAACATTGCATCCACCGATGTAATTCCTAATATCTTTTGAATTATTCAGTTCACTTTTATGAGACGTTTAAGGAGTACTCCGAATGTTGTCGCTTCCGTTTAAGGGCTCTTACGGTTTTATTGTACCTTTATTACGATTTTACTGCGCTCGTACAAACGTACAGAGTGTAAGGGCGTGCCAAAGGTTTTTCTACTATGGAAGGTGCTGGCAACTTCGGTCGTGGGGAAAGCAAACACCTATATTTCAGCCAAGAGAGAATCAATATTCACGCTGTAAGCTGCGTTGTCCGTACAACAAACATTGCTTTTTACTATGTAGGGAATTGGCAAACACTAGCCGGGAACTATGTTTGTTCCCGAGTTGGTTTTAATGGCAGTAAGATAAAATTTATTTTTTGAGACACGATTTTATTGCCGCCTGTACTTACACAAACATTCATTGGTCAAGGCCAATTCAATGAGCCCACACCTACACACACAGTGGTTGGATGGTTTATTTTAGGAATGCCTACCGCCACCTTCCGACGTCATTATCTTCAGATCAGCTCCAAGATACTAAATTGTTGTATTGTCACGTAAGCGACATATACATATACAATACATGTTTCATTACGATACGACAGTTAAAATTTACTCTCAAGGTTTTGTTACAAACATAGTTTTTTTTTATTCACAAACTGACCGGCGCGGCGACTGACCTCAGTATCACCTGATGGTAAGTTACGGGGTCGTGGATGTAGCTCGCCGGTTCAGTAATAGCCAATTATAGTTAGTAGCATGTTAGTATTAAGAAGTAACAAACAATCAGAATCACAATCAGAAATCGTTTATTTCCTATTAGTGTGTAACATTTTTCGGTTCCCGTTGGATCGTGTCCGCTAACTTATGTCTAAAAGATCTGTGTAAAAGGTATTAAATCACAATAGAGACAAAAATGTTGTTAGTTAATTACATATGTGTTATATTATGTTTTTTTCTATAACAAACAAGTGAATCTAGTGAAACCGTGTTAAAAGGGCACCACTGCCATATTTTTATTGGAATTAGACAATTAACTTGACAGATGCGACCTTTTCCCTGACTCAAACTAAACTCAGTTTCAAAAATCTCTGTTGTATAATTTGGCTGGATAAAAATCTATGCCTTACGTACACATGTGTGCTATTCAATGCAATGCATTCGACTCTTGACCACCGCTAAGGGCCCGGGGGAGTTGTGTCTGCAATCAGGATTGAGCAGGGTTTAGCTCGTGAATGAGAATCGATGCCCCTTTAAACAATTTATGGCCACTCGGGTCGTCTTATTTGTTTTGTATCGGACTTTACGGACAGATAAAAGACGAGTTTGTTTAAGAATTAAGGTGTGATATAGGTCGTTTTGGTCGAGCTGTATAGCCTAACAAGCTGCTAATTTACCCTAGGATAGTTAGTGGCGCTACAGCTTTCATACTCATAAATAGTCAGTGTCCATAGTTTTGGCTATATAGTGCGAAAATTACGTGATGACTGTAGAATATTTAATCCTGTTTTTTCTGTTTACATGGGTGTCATTCACTGACTTTCAACGTCAGTTACCAAAACTTTGTCAATGCCATTAAAATAAGTGTGTACAGTTTGTCCGGCGGCGTAGCCGTAGACATCCACTGCTGAACACAGGCCTCCCCCATAGCTCGTCATAAGGTGCTACCTGTGCAGACCGCATCCGTTGACCCTAACTAGGTCATCTGTCCACCTAATCAGGGGCCACCCTTCGCTTTCCTGTACGTTCTTGCAAAAAGCAGCAAAATTTTGTATTGCTACTAATATAAAGAAAAAGTAAGCAAAAATCTACCTCGGCTTTTCCTAATTTTTTGTTTGACGCCACGGCACTGTCACTGATATGTAATATTGATATTACTGACGCAAACTGGCTGCATTGTCAAACGACTCAGAGAAAAACTTCTCACTCAGAAAAGCAGAATTATGCATTGTTTTAAACTCAGCTGCAAAGTGCTTTCTTTGAGACCCAACCAAGTAAAAGGCAAAATAATGAGGCAAACAACTAAGCGACTTACGAGAAAGAAGCAAGAAGGAGTTCTGAGAATAATCCGCTTGTGTGTGACGTATGAAATGCCCGCTTCATATTTTTCGGCTTAGAAGGTAATACGGTACTTTAAGGTACAAGAGAACAGTTGCGGCTTAAAATGAAACTTTATGTTCAGTGGTGGAGTATTTTAAAGAGGTATTATGTCTTTTTGTAGGTTTATCAATAAGCTTTATATTTAGTCTAGGTAACAGAAATATCAACATGCCTAAATCTAAAATCTAAATCAAAACTTTTATTCTGTAAGTAGGTCACAAGAGCACTTTTATGTACATGTCTGAATCCGAATCTATCAGCATTTCTCAAAAGGAGACCGCTGTTGAGAAGAAAGTTTGTGCTTGGGTCATGGTTGTTCTATGTATTTAAGTATTATATCGTCGTCTAGTACCCATAACACAAGCCTTCTTTGAGCTTAATTTGGGACGAGATCGATTTGTGTGAGGTTGTCCGATATTTATTATTTATTTCGTTAATTACTTAAAACTATTACAATTATATTATAACTAGATAATTGATACAATTAAAATATTACTAAATATATTAAAACTAGATTTGGCGGAATAGTAATAGGTAACATAGGGTTTGTTATCTTGATACACATCAAGAAACAATATTTTTAACTTTTTTGGTATGGTATTCAGCCTTTTCGCAGAATTATTTTTTGTCAAATTTTTCATTTCGCCGAATTTTCACTTCGCAGAATTTTTATTCCACTGTACCTAGTGCTGCACTTTTCATAATTCTTGCAAATATCATCCTATTACCTATGTTAGTTAATTAACAATCCCAAATAGTTGACGGTATCAGAGAGCTTTCTATGAAATGACACTTCTGCGCCATCCTTGACCCAGGCACAAAATATTCGAGTCCATCACACAAATATTAGCCGGGATTCGAACCCAGGACCACCGGCTTAGCAGGCGGCTGCACTACCACTGCGCTAACCGTGTCGTCACGTAGAATATTATAAGTATTTATATCTCTTTGTACTGATGATTTGCAGTCATTTTACTGGCATTTTTATTGACAACGTTTAGTTTTTTAACCAGGCCTTTTTCCTATTAATCAAATAAAGGATAAAAAAAAAAAAATATTACTACATTTTTAAATTTTCGAACAAGCAAGGTAAGAGTGAATAGGCTATTACTGAACCGGCGAGCTACATCCTCGACCCCGTAGTTACTTTCCACCAGGTGATACTGAGGTCAATCGCCGGTCAATCTGTGAATAAAAATAAAAAAAAGTCGTGGTCACAGAAAATCTGACATGCAAAATCTGATTACTATTACTAAGACGGATTTATTATGGTAATTGTACCACTCTGTTCTTTTTGTAGTTTGTGACTCTCATTTTTCCACAAGGTGACGCCATTTGAGTGCTGATTCTTATATTACGACTGCGTTCTCCTTTTTTTTTATTTTCATTTCTCGTCCGTATAACCAAATAAAAATAATAGTTTTGGGTTCAGTGAAAATAATGTAATGTCATCATCCTCCTTGCCTTTGTCCCAATTTTTTTGTGAATGAATTCTCAATCGGGGTCGGCTACCTAAATCCCAAGATGTGGCGTAGCCACTAGTTTTTACGAAAGCGACTGCCATCTGACCTTCCAACCCAGGGGGGAAACTAGGCCTTATTGGGCTTAGGTGGTTTCCTCACGATGTTTTCCTTCACCGAAAAGCGAGTGGTAAATATCAAATGACATTCCGTACATAAGTTCCGAAAAACTCATTGGTACGGGCCGGGTTCGAACCCGCGACCTCCGGATTGAAAGTCGCATGCTCTAACCACTAGGCTACCACCGCTTTTTTTAGTGAAAATAATGTAATGTAATTAAGTTTATTTGAAAATTTGAATTGTTTCAATTACCCGCAATTCTTTTATCAAAACTTTGCGATTCACTCTAACTTGAACAGAAAATTAAATTAATGATGCAAAAGCAATAAGAAAATGAAGTTAATACATTATAGAAATAACGACTCGCCTGTCACGCTTTGACAGCTAATGAATCTGGTTCGAAATTTAATTAAAAACACTTAATTAACTGGGTGGAGAATTGTATTATTTACTTCATTTGTTGAAATGACCTTCTCAGGTTTCGACTATTTAAACTATAATTTTCCGTTCAGTTTAACTCAACAAATTAAGCTGAAAAACAAAAGTTTAGTTTTTAACACTTAACGAAATAGAGAAGTGTTTTATCATGTATAATTTGTGCTTATTTATCACTTTTTAGAAGCAACTTAAAATCATCTAGACATATCAACAGAAAAGCCATGACTTAACTGACTGATTCACTCATGAACGTAGAGCCGAAACTACTGAACCTAGGAACATAAAATTTCTAGAATACATCAAGTATACCATGCAGGCAAGCACTAAGAAGGGATATTTCAAAATTCAACCCTTAAGGTTGTCAAATTGCGGTTGAAAGTGTGTATGCAAATTGAGTACATTTTGAGTGAGAGATATAAAATTTGTGTATAGATTCTCGATCTAAAAATCTTTTATTGATACAAGAGGCCAATGATAATGATGGATCATAATATATGAGGTAGGTATCAATTTTAAGAGGTTAAACCGTCAAATACAGGGGAGGACGAGGGGTTTCGAAACAGAGATGAGTTGAAACAACGTCAATTTCTCGGAACTATATCCGCTAGTGAAGCAAGAACGCACACTTAAGGGCCTGCGGGCGGTGGGGCGCGTGTATACAGTGTTGTGGCCGGCTCGATTTTGATACCGCGAAATTGACTTTGTTTCAACTCACCTCTGTTTCAAATCTCCTCGGTCTACAGACCCTGGAGGCTTACAATTAGTAATAGGGTTCCGTTAGCCAAAGGGCGCTAACGAGACCCTATTACTAAGCGGAACCTTAAAAACTCATCACATTTGTTCACAATGAGCGCGATCCAATATTAAAGCAGCACACACATAATTTACTCTCGCCTTTGCCAAATCCTCCATATTTCGGAGATATGGACTACATATTTGCTCCCCCAATTCCGAAATACGTATACAGGACATATTAAAAACGCTCCGCACTTTATGTACTCTTATGACAAATTGCTTGTGCCCCTCAATTTTCTGGAGCGTATGGTGTACATTAGGGTGGTCCATGGTTGTATGGGAAAAATTCAAACTGTAGGAACTGGTAGCGCCACCCCTCAAAATTGTTACACAATTAGTACACGGGCTTTTATTACAAATCAATCATATTTATTACAAATAATCATTATTTACTACAAATAATTTGTTTATTACTATAATTTGATCCATTTGTAAATGTTTGATCACTTTGAGCACTGTCTTGCAAGCAAGTTAGGAGTCGAGGACAAGTGATATGTTCACTTGAAAGGTGTTTTTAGGTAAAAACAAGTTATCACTAAATAATTACATATAACCGTTTAGGGGAAGATTGGCACCATTCGTACACGGGGCAGCTTCATACAGTCACTATTACAGCTTATCAGGACAATATATTTATTACAAGTTTGTGTGTGTGGGTAGGCGCTGACGGCGCCCGGTGGACCACGAAGTTAGCTGTCAGTGCGGTTACCAAGAGCGACACGAGAGGGCGTTATTTGTTTTCGCACCCTTTAAATAAATTTATCGTCGATGTTCTCGGATGTATCGTGCTTAAATGAAGCGGTAAATCTGAAAACTGTGTTGATCAACAGTAAGTAAATACTATCATTTCCATGATAAAGTACATATTTTGTGTATTTCTCTTCATGAATTTTGTGTAGTTACCAATATTTTATTTTTGACCTTCGGGGCAGGTTCGTACGCCTACACCTGGGGTACATTCATATACGTCATGCATGTACCTCCTATTAACATGTTTCTTTTTATTTCAGAAAATTAGCAAAAATAGTTCGGAATTATACGAAAAAGAGTTTTCTAACGAAATAGAGTCACAATTGATTGAATATATTGAAAATTTTCGAAAATGCATTGCGGGCTCAAAAGTCAGAAAGCTGTCATATGATTATGCCAAAGAATTGAATCGGAAATATCCGCCAATGGGATTGGCGGGTATTGACTTGTTTTTAAAGACCATTTTAACTATTTTTGATATTATAATTGCTGTTTTATTTAACATGTACGAAGTTATCTCACACTGTCTGAATGTTCCCCGACCCATGTACGAATGTGCCCCTTGAGTGGGGTAGATTCGGACATTTGACAGCTTCTACTAAAAGTCGATCTACTCGTTTGTCGTAAAAGTAGGCGACTTCTAACTTTTTAATTAGGAAGCTAAATGTATCTGCTATATTATAGAGGCCGATGGACGAATCTTTCTTTAAAAATAAAAATTACAAAAACCGAAATGTAAAAAGTGTACGAATGGTGCCAATCTTCCCCTATTACAAACAATAATATTTATTAAAAACAACCATACTTATTTCACAAATAAGAACAATTTTTAAAACTTTGATCACCTTGAGCACCATCTTGCAAGTAAGTTAGGAATCTGTAATTGAACATAAGTAATATAAGGGGAAGGTGTAACAAATTACGGGGGTAGCCGACATAAAATTTAAAAAAAAAATTTTTTGTACCACCCTAGTGTACATATTAGGGCTGTACCCGTACCATGAGTTAGCGTGACTGTGCTAGTGACAGCGTAAATGATTTGTATGGAGAATAGTACAGTGCCCCTAGCGGTTCCTTTGTAGAACTACAATTCTTTGGCAGTCGCTGACTACTGTCACTGGTAAACTCAGGTTCTTTCACGGTTCAGGCAATAGGCCTCAGGAACGCTCTCCCACTCAACATTAGGCAGGCTCAGCTCAGAGTAAATTCACATTCAAGCGCATGTTGCGCAAGCATCTTTCGGACAGTCTCTCTTCCTAATACTTTGGGTACGGGTTAGGTAATTGATTTGTGTTGTAATTACTTTGTTTGTCTGTACTGTAACCCTTGATCCTGCACCGACTACATATCTCTGTTTAACCCAGTAGTTGACTGGTAGAGAATGCCTAAAGGCATTAAGTCCGCCATTTGTACTCTTTTTTATCGTGCAATAAAGTTTAAATAAATGGTAAGGGCACTTGGTCAATTTGAGTTTTCATTAAAACGAAACGTAAACGTGTCCGTTTCACAAAAACTGCTTCGGGAAACCGTTTTTTTTTTTTTTCTATAGTCTCGTTTCTGATATCAATTAGGGAATGCAAATCGGTTTTAACCGAAACCGAAAAAATCGGTTATAATCGGTTATTTCAGTCATATCAATAACCGATTATTTCTATTTCGTAATCGGTTATAATCGGTTATTTAATATTTGTTTAAATCATAACATTTTCGTAATTTTCGTAGTATACCGCGAAACCAAACATCATTATAAGCTAAATAACTTAGGTATTGTACTTAAAACAAATTTACGACTACCGAAACTGCCGAGCCTGGAGCTGAGTTCCGAGGAAACTCTCGGAACGGTCGGAACCTCGGAACATGATAATAATAATACATAAATGCAAATTATTACTTTTTTGCATTTGTAGTATTATAGCAAATATATACCACGGTTCATTTTTCCCTTTTTTGGAGATAAACATCTCCCATCTCTTTCTTACTAATGCGCAGGTAGAGAAATGGATAAAGGAGGGGTGTCTTTATCCCGAAATTGATTAAACTTGATTGTTGATTGAAAATATTGAAATTGGAAATGATCGTATTTTTTTGATTAGAGAATTAGATAAGTACCAAACATCGTTTGTGTTTCATTTATAAGTCGTACGCAGCATAGCTTTCCACGTTTAGACCATATTTCTTCGATTTTTCTTCAAAGTTTGTAATAATCGGTTATAACCGATTAATCGGTTATTTTTTGTTATAACCGATACAATAATCGGTTATGAAATTTGGTCGGTTTTTGCATTCCCTAATATCAATGTCTCGCTCGTTTCGTTCGTTTGCGACTTTGCTGCGACGGCGTTTTTGATATTCGTTACATTTCTTCGTGTTTCGCAGAAATCTAAGTAATTTTACGATTAAGAATCGAGTATTTTTCATGCGATCTATGTACTATCGTACACACTGTTAACTGTACATTCGTAAACGTATATAAACCTTATTGCAACATGTTAAGGTCTATGGGTGTATAGTTAACTGTGTCTTTATTGTACGTAAACGTACCGCTGTCAATGTACCATTGTTACAGTTTTTATTTTCTGCTTCGTGTTAAGGGATCATATTTTTTAAACTAACTATGGTATAACTGATGATATGGTATTTTGCCAATGCGTTACTACAGTTTTTATAATAACAATAGACATTTTCATTATTTTTTATTGTGATCAAATGTCTATATGGGACTGACTACACTTAAACTGCTCTAAAAGTCAGAAATTACCGTCAAAGTTAAACATTCTTACGTAGCGCTAAAAACGCTCCATACAAAAGGCGTCCAGGCTTTGCCATTTTCACCGTGAAAAAGTGCGTTTAAGTTCATGGTTGTCATACAATTATTGTTTTGTAAAATTATGAGGATTTTGAAAACATTTTCAAAATTTCTTTTGCATTAAAAAAAACATTAAATTTGCGTACCTTTGAAGTCACACGTTTCTAAAAAAAAAAAACATTTTTTTTGGTTTTTTTTCTTTGTTTCGTGATATATTTAGATCATTTTATTTATATAAAAAAAAAAAAATAAAAAAAAAAATATTTTTATTACCAAGAACCAAAATTGATACAAACATGATAATATCCATCAGACTCCAAACTAGGCTAAGCCTGTATCTTGGACGTCTGCGGGTGCGAATTAACACATTATAATTCAACTAACTAGACGGTAACATACAGAAAGGAAAATATTCAGAAACAGATATGTACAAGTGTGTGTGGGTGTGTGTGTGTGTGTGTGTGTGTGCGTGTGTGTGTGTGTGTGTGTGTGCCACGCTTATAAAGCACTATCCTGGTGTTATTTAAAAGCTACCAAATTTTCTGTTTCGTCATAAGATAGAGTGAGCAACCATTTCTGTACAGCGTTTCTGGCTTTAGAAACCGGAAGACACTTTATGTCACACATTTTACAAACACTGTTGTAGGTACACGGGTGGGAGTAAGCTGGAGATTTTCTAGCCATAGCAGACCCAATTGGGGGTAATGGGGCTCTGTAGATCCGTTTTGTCAGCATAACCTCGTGCAGCGCGGAGTTTAGAATACTACTGTGAGTCCGAGACACTGCTTTAAGAATGAAAAGCTGACGCACCCTCAGAACTTTTGCAAGCTGGTATAATAAATCAGTAGAGAATCGACGGGGTTTTTTGCACATAACCTTTAGGACAGCTCTCTGTGACCGTTCGACACGCAACATAAACGTCTTGCAGGCGCTGCCCCAGACCGCTACACCGTATTGCAGGATGGACTGCCCCAGCGCGTGATATACGAGAGTGAGTACATCTTGAGTAGCGCAATCACGAAGCCTCTTCATTACGAAAATAAGCTTTCTAACTCGCGCTGCAAGCGCGACAGTGTGCTGCTTAAAGGAAAGATGTTGATCGAAGAGCAACTATAACTACAGTAAGATGTAGAATTATTCAACATCAGTCAACATGACCATTATTAGTTCTAGTGACAAACTGTTTTTCCGTTTCTATACGTAACGGTTTCTCGAAACTGTTACAAGAAAGATCGCCCATCCCTAGTGTACATGCATGTGGAAAGAAATGCGCTTTCTGGTGGAGGTAATGATGTGTTTACTGGAAAATTGTCAGGGAATTTTGAGGCTTCAATTTACGCAACTTCGGGAGTTACTTGAGTTCGTGGCTTGACGAACTTGTCTGGATAATGATACTTAACTGTTTTCACAGCGATGTTGGTAGGGAGAAACAAATACACCAGCCCCATATTCACTGAAGCTAAAAATCCGTCGTGAACGTACATTGAAGTTGTTGAAAGGTACCGTTTTTGTATAATCTAAATAAACTACTGGAAGGGAACTTAGTCCGAGTGTAATCTATTTGTTAATTAATCATTCAGCATAGTTTTCTATTTATAATTTATTGTTGTCCAAGAATCATCATTCGCTTGCCCTTATCCTATTTATTTGGGGTCGGCGCAGCATGTTTTCTTCCTCCATTCTTCCCTATTACTCGCCATCTCGTCGTATACGTCTTATCGTTGTCCAAGAATATGAGTTAAAAATGTAAAAACAATAATAATAAAAAACCGGCCAACTGCGAGTTGGACTCACGCACCGAGGGTTCCGTACACACACTTATCCCAGCTTAACGGACCGGGTTGAGTTAAGTTTGCACCTGTTATGAGTGGGTGTGGCGCGGGATACAAATGCGGTGCAAAGTTAACGCTACCGTTTAAATTTATTGTATGGGAGCCCCCTTAAATATATATTTTATTCGGTTTTTTATTATTTGTTGTTATAGCGGCAACAGACCACCTGGTGACAGATCGACAGACGGACAGTAGAGTCTTAGTAATCGGGTCCCGTTTTCTACCCTTTGGGTACGGAACACAAAAAATTGGGCAAGTGCGAGTCCGACTCGCGCGTGAAGGGTTCCGTACCGTTAAACAAGTTTGTTGTATGGGAGCCCCCTTAAATATTTATAAGAAATACATCATCTGTGAAAATTTCAACTGTCTAGCTATCACCGTTCTTGAGATACAGTCTGGTGACAGACGGACGGACCGACGGACGGACGGACAGCGAAGTCTCAGTAATAGGGTCCCGTTTTTACCCTTTGGGTACGGAACCCTAAAAATGAACATTAGTAAATATGGTTCCGTTGACAGAATCTTGAAAATATATATAAAAAAATTGGTTCCACGTCGACAAAATTATGCCCCTAGCCGGGTTACTAAACGTTTTATGTGGTCCCAAGTTTTAAACTACTTGAGTTTAATCTTAAAATATGTCTGAAGTTAAAATTGCAACTCAAACTTATGTTCACTAGAAGCGTTAGTCTGGACTGGACTCACTGAATCTCCTTGGACACTTATGCTAACAAATTAAGACTATTTGCAGAACGTTCCTTCAGTTTCTAGTTGTTTTCTTTAGATATAAGGCTACTTAACACGTACAATTATTATGATAAGTTTTATTTATTTAAGCGTACCTAATCTCTTTTCTGAAAATAACAAGTCGTAATACTTCTGTACAAAGTGATGAACGGATTCTAGCAATGATTGATACAAAGATAAATGCATGTCTAAGAAAAGTAAAAAAATTGGGCAAGTGCGAGTCCGACTCGCGCATGAAGGGTTCCGTACCATAATCTATAAGAAGTTTGTTGTATGGGAGCCCCCTTAAATATTTATTTTATTTTATTTTTAGTATTTGTTGTTATAGCGGCAATAGAAATACATCATCTGTGAAAGTTTCAACTGTCTAGCTATCACCGTTCCTGAGATACAGCCTGGTGACAGATGGACGGACGGACGGACGGTCAGCGAAGTCTCAGTAACGGGTGCGTATTTTCTCACATAACTTTTTAAGTCCTATTATCTGAAGTCCGAAAATATTTCTCATACTATTTTATATCATAATGATCACTCTTCATAATTTTTTTTAATACTAACGATCGAAACCCATAATCATCAGAACTCATAAGATCACTAATCATACAACTTGTTTATACTAATATTTTTTTTCATATTTTTTCTTACACTACTAATCTAACTCATAATCATCAGAATTCATAATCATCCGAATTCATAATCATCAAAACTCATAAAATCAACACTCATACACCTTGTTCATACTAATATTTGAACCACTACCAGGAAAATAGATTGGATTACAAAATTTGAACGAGCGAGCGAGCGAAGCGAGCGAGCAAAACCTTTCAGAGCAGATCCGACGTGGCCGGGTTAGGTTAGAAGGTCAGGCGGGAGCGAAGCGTAGTGAGCTCCCGCCTGGCCTTCGAGGTTATTTTTTTTTGCGTCCCGAAAAAAAGGCTTGCTTATATTCATACTGTTTACATACAAGAACAACCCAGCGAACCAGGAAAGTAGATTGGATTACAAAATTTGAACGAGCGAGCGAGCGAAGCGAGCGAGCAAAACCTTTCAGAGCAGATCCGACGTGGCCGGGTTAGGTTAGAAGGTCAGGCGGGAGCGAAGCGTAGCGAGCTCCCGGCTGGCCTTCGAGGTTATTTTTTTTTTCGTCCCGATAAAAAGGCTTGCTTATATTCATACTGTTTACATACAAGAACAACCCACCGAACCACTACCAGGAAAATAGATTGGATTACAAAAAAATATGCTTTCCATAATGTTACCATTATGAAAAACAATATTATATGAGTTCAAATATTTTCTAATGAATGCCATTATGAATAGGAAAATTATGATAATTGTCTGTTATGAAGTAAAACAGTTATGAAAAAAAAAATTATGAGTTTTAACATTTCTTAGTTAATGACATTATTAAGAAAAAAAGTATGATAACTGACTGTTATGAGTTCCGATGGTAGTAAAATAAAAGTATGAAGAAAAAAAGTATGAGGAAAAAAATGATGAAGAGTGATTGTTAGGAAGAAAAATCGGTAGTAAAATAAAAAATAGGAATAAAAAATTTATGAGAGCCAATATGGACCCCTCAGTAACAGGGTCCCGTTTTCACCCTTTGGGTACGGAACCCTAATAAAAACGAACGACCATGCTTAAATAAAAATGAACCATGTGCGAGTCTGACTCGCGCACCATGGGTTCCGTACAAACAATTATCCCATCTAAACTGCCCCGATTAAGTTAAGTTTGCACCTAGTGTGTATGGCGCTGGATACAAATGAGGTGCAAAGTTAATGCAACCGGGTTTTCCAAATGCGATTTTCGGGCGTATTTCTTGCCAAATTTCATAGTTCTAAGTCAACGGTTAATACCCTATCTTGATACCCTTGAGAGTGTCGAAATATACGTTTTTTGCGCCATAAACGGCCGTATCTTTTTTTAAGGTAGTACCTATCTAACTAACTTACAGCTTCAAGGGACTGTATATTTGAGTATATGGTTTTAATTTCAACTCTATACCTCCACGTGTTTCCAAGATAAAGGGTCATGGCAGACGGACGGACGGACGGACAAAAAAGTGATCTTATAAGAATTTCAATCGATCACCAGATAAAACATATCTGTCAGATAAATGTTGGCTGTCACTTTTCTTTTATAAGACGGGAGAAAAGGATAGCAATAATTTTAACTGGCAGATAAATGTATCTGGTGATTGCACAATCGGCCCTAAGACGTCTATCTATACCTACTAAATATAAATAAATAAACAAATACACGATGATTCTTAATCGGTGATCAGGAGTAGAAAAATATTAATATCCAGCTAAAATTAAACTTAATAGGCGAGGTCTCGCGCCATTGCCTCACTGTTTAATTAATAAGAAGTTAAACATACTTTAAACTAATAACCACTAGCTACATGGTCATCCTACATAAATTATTAAGGTACGATACCTACGTCAAGTGCCATCGCTTTGACGGGAAATTTAACAAAATTTTCGATGACTTTGTTTATGTAATGACAAATTATTACTCATAAATTGCAATTGCCAATAAATTATTAAAGAGGTTGTAAGCTCACAGATACAGATTAGTAGGGTGACAAGGAATTTAAGACAAAATTGGTTTCAAAATAAAAATTATCATAAAAAAAATTAAGTTTGTTTTCATGTAATTACGACGTCAACTTGACCGCCATCAATTACTGAGTTAGAAAAGTTGGTACCTGATCACCGATTAAAAATCATCGTATATATAAAAATAGCGCTAAAAATAAAATTTATATCACGAAAAATCTTAACAGCGCGATGGTAGCAGCATGGTGTCAGCTGTACAGCGCCATCCGTAGGTGAAATTGTCTTTGTCCTCTCATTGTGGTGCCACGGCTTTGCATACTTACCAACCAATTTTAGTATAGGGATAGTAAAATGGTTATACCAAACTTTTTACCCAACTACGGTAAAGTAAAAAGTTTTTCTCAAACATGCAATGAATTATCGTCATAACGTGCGTTAAAACAGGCTACGAAGTGTCACGTTTCGGAACGGGCGGAACAATTCGAGTGAACTGTAAAGGAATTTCATACAAAATTGAAGGGCTAGGCCGGGAGGTAATTTTTTTTTAAACATGGCGTCTGTGTTCGTGAACGGGCTACACAGATGAATTATGTTTTTTTGAGCGGTGTATTTATTTTATTTAAATAAATAAATATTAAGGGACAATCATACACAAATCGACCTAGTCCCAAACTAAGCAAAACTTGTACTATGGGTATTAGACGACGATATACATAATATATAAATACATATATAGATAACATCCATGACCCAAGAACAAATATTTTGCACAAATATTTGCCCCGGCCGGGATTCGAACCCGGGACCGCCGACTCAGTAGGCAGGTGTCTACAAACCGAGCCAAACGCGTCGTCAAATTTCATTGCATATGTTTGAGAAAAGCACTATACATACCTTAGCCGTGAAAAGGGCTTGCCGGCTTTGTATCACTATCCGTCTATACCTACTCAGCCGGCAAGCCCTTATTTCCCGGCGTCTGCAGTAATGTACTATTACGCGGTCAAAGTTACAGAAGCCTTCTGGTCGATAATAAAACAAATCAAAGAGTCAGCATTTCACCAATTTAATCCCAAATTTTAATATATCACTTATAGCCAACCCGGGCCACATATTTAATTACACCAATTACGATTGGAGCGAAACGACTTAATAAAAATCGTGCGTAAAATTTATCACCCAGAAGTAACGACACGATGTTAGCCGTTGTCGACCACTGGATGCCGAAATACGACCCCTGACCCTGGTAATATGTAATTAAAATTTTGATCGCCGCTTTCAGTTTGAGCGGCCGTCAAGAAGGTTTATCGGTGGACTTAATTTGTTGGTATTGAAATGTTGAATAACTGCGTATTTAGCAGAACTTGGAATCGGTACATACAACATACGTTGCGATGACCGCGGGTGAATTCTACTGATGCAATTTAATTTAAAATAATAAATATATATATATTTTTCATTTACATCTTTACTATCTTTCTTCAAGCTGGGTTTTTGAGTCACTGTCCTTTTTCGTCCTATTAAAAAAATGTTGTTGCGTAATTAATTAGTGATTATGGATTTAAGTATTTTCTATAATAAGAAACAGCAGATGTTTAGCTTAGGCGAAAAATTAATGATGAACCATTAAATTAGTAACTTTTATGGTTTAAGACATTTATTTCTCAAAAGATTTACATAAATCACTTACTGAGAAAACAATAATTTACTTATTTCTAAATAGGAGAGGGTAGCATGCTAAAACGGTTGATGACTTACGTATAAACGCGCTTGGTAACATCAAGCAAAATGCAACAATGTAGTGCGGTGCGTAGAGGCCGGTTAAACTGAACTACCTGTGCAACCACTAGTTAAGTGTAGGTTATATAGTATGCGTGGTTTAACTCTGCTAGCAAAGTGTGTTTAAATGTAATTTTTCATTATTAAATTAGGATATGCAAAATACATATAAATTTATGTTTTAACAATTAATACTTAATTATAATATTAAAAATTATAATAATTATTATGGGAAAGCCTGTTTTTTTATTTATTTATTTTTTTACTTGGCAAAAATCGGAAGCGGAAAGCCTACCTAGAGTTTTTATTTAATACGTGTTGTTTTAGACATGTATAGGTGTAAAATTATATTCTTAATTTATGTTATGGCACGCTTCGGGTTATGATCACTTCTAGCAACTATGGAGGTTGTGTTTTATATCTGTGTTTATAGTTTATTATTATTATTATTTATTTCTTTATTAATTTTACAACAAAGATTACATATAATCTAAAGCCCTGCGAAACTGTTATGACAGTTTGTCTACAGGAAGACTTTTCAATACCTAATTAACTAAAAGTACAATTTATAAAAATCAGTATCAATTTTTTAAAGATTACGGTAGTGTATCTAGTAAATGCTTTTTCAATTTTCTTTTAAATATCCGTTTATTTTGTTATTATTGTATTCACTGCTATACATCTATACTATTATAAACTCTAGATTTGTATCGAAAATCTGTTTTTTACATTACAGGATTTTTTAAATAGCATGATGCAGGATCGTCTTTTATTATCAATGGGCGCGCACCGCCATGCCACTCTGCCGTCACATTTTCCTGTTTCTGGAGAGTGCTCTGAGTCACAAGTTCCTGTTAATTTTTTCTATTGTCAGATTAGGCGAACCCCGCCAGATAATCGTCAGATTATGAGACAGCACGTCTAGGGCATCAAGATGAACCATATATATCTTATTCTGACGCGCTTGAGTATTTCAAAATAGCGAATTTTTTTTGCACATTCTAATAATAACTGCGAGTTTGCGTCACATCTAAATCGTCAGATTATTATATAAGAGCTTTTTTTTAGGTTCACTTAACATCCCCTTAGAAAATCTGACGCGCCCGATGAAAAAAAATTTTTTTTCATTTTCAACCCTCAAGTACGACCAACCCCATCATGGAAACAATCAGTTTAACATGCGTACATCTTTAAAAATGTGTAGGACATGGATGCTATCAATATCTGACGCGCTCGAGTATGTCCATGCAACAGTTTTTTTTTACATTTTTGAAACTCTGTAGCCGCTCCCCCCACCGATGAAATGGTATATCTTATATGACATTTTTTTCTTTTTATCATCTAAGCTTCGCAACCCAATAGGTCTCTATGACGCTCGAGTGAATCCCGAGTTAGCATCGTGGCCTACCCTACTAATACTAACATCATTGTTATTTGCCCCACGTATGTGTGTGGTAAGCCCATCGACAATTCCAGGATAGAAATATTCAATAGTCTGCTTCGGAACAATGCTAAATTTCATGAAAAACACGTATCTTTTGACTCGAATTTAGACTTATCATTTGATATGTTTTCGGAAACAACAGGGCGTCTCAATAATCTTGGAATGACAAATGTTTTATGTCATTTGGGAATTTTTATTTCAGATAGTACACGACCTACTATAAAGGGTTACAAACAACTGGGCGAAAATTAAAAATGGTCCAAAGGAAATTATCCGACTATTTCCCACAACCACCACAACATACGGGAGGTTTGAAAAAATCTGAACAAAAAACAATTTTGGATTTTTTTCGTATAATTTCATCCACGTCCTACACCAAAATATAGCCGGATTATTGAATAAAGCCGACACGCTTTCTGTATACTTGCAGGAATTTGACACCAAAAGCATGCCTATCGATATATTAACTATGTATCACTGAGCACTTCTTGATGGCGGGCTCAGAAAATCTTGTCACTATACCTAACTTTAAACTTGTAACTAGTTTTTCTAGAGAGCAATGCAGAGGGGGTTCATCTATATTAGTAAAGTCTCACCATGAATATAAAGAATTGACAATTATAAAAAGCTTATCCTTGGAGTGTTCAATTGAATGCTGTGCCATCGAATTGTTACTACACAGAATTATTATTATATGTCTTTATAGAACGCCCCAATCGAACCTACCGTTGTTATTTGATAAATTAGATACGATTCTTCGCAAAACATGTGATTACACTAATAATAAAAAGGTAGTATTATGCGCAGATTTTAATTTGAACATTTTAAAGAAAAGTAGTAACACTTTACAATTTGAATATTTGTTACTAAACCATAATCTTAAATTGGAAATTAGGGAACCAACTAGATTGGCTAGTGGCACCTGCCTCGACAATTTTGCACACAACGTTAAGGGCTCCAAAGGAAAAGTTTTTGAACTCGGTTTATCGGACCATACCGCTCAAGTATTAAAATGCCCCGTAAAGAAGACCTGTTATATTAATTGTTAGCGAATAAAGCAACGTGATTTTAGTTCTGAAAATTTGGCCCTGTTTAAGAAATGTATATATAGCTTGTCTTTCTCGGATGTATTACAATGTAATGATGCAAACTTAGCTTATGAATTGTTTATAGATACCTTCACATGTTTTTACAATTTGTGCTTCCCTTTCAAAATAATAAAACTTAAATCTACAATAAAACCCAAGTGGATATCCAGAGGGATCAAAATATGCAGCAAGAAGAGAAGATCTTTACTATGGAAGTATCGATTTTGTCCTAATAAAGTTAATAAAAATATTCTTTAAACCTATAATACTAGATATAAGAAAATACTAAATCTCACGCAGCGCTCACAAAATGACCATTTTATAAAGCAATCTACCAACAAATCAAAAGCTACTTGGCAAGTCATTAATAAAAGCAAACAGGTATTCCCCAAAGAACCAATATTAAAGCTTATTAAGGACGATGTGACAATTACTGATCCGACTCGTATAGCCAATACTTTCAATATTTTTTTTATTGACCAAATCGTAAACAAAGGCAAAGCACAATGTAATTTAAAAACTAACTGTAGCCAATCTATGTATATGGCCCCTACTGTTCCCCATGACATAATGATTTTCATTAAGACACTCAAAAATACTAATAGTGTCGGATATGACGACATAAATACTAAAGCTGTAAAGCAGGTATCGCATGTAATTGCCCATCCTCTAAGTCATATTGTTAACCTCAGTATCTCAACGGGAGTATATCCAGACAAGCTAAAGCCGGTTGTTGTAAAACCTTTATATAAAAAAGGGGACAAAATGAATGTGTCAAATTATAGACCAATTGCTCTAGCAACGGTTTTTTCTAAAGTAGTAGAAAAGGTGATATTTGAGGCACTTTACAATTATTTGGAGAAATATCATTTGCTAGTTGCAGAACAGAAAGGGTTTCGTAGAAATAAAACCATAAATATGGCAATATATGACCTTGTGCAGCCAGTATTAGAAAATGTAGATAAGCGAAACCAAGTATGTGCCATATTTATGGATATGACTAAGGCATTCGACTATGTAAATCATTCCATACTTTTAAAGAAGTTGAATGCATACGGTATCCGTGGGAATATTTTAGAGTTGTTAAAGTCCTATTTGAGCAATAGAGATCAATATACTGAACTTTCTCAAATATGCATGCACACTAAGTTTGTAAAGGTTTACCGATCTAGAAAGAGGCAAATTATGTATGGCGTGCCACAAGGAAGTGTTCTCGGACCTCTACTATTTTTGATATATATCAACGACCTACCCCGGCACGTCAAACACCCTATGGTATTATTTGCTGATGACAGCACTGTTATTATTAAATGTAATGATATTAATGATTCTGAAATGGAAATTAATAATACTGTAAAAGACATAATTGAATGGCTAATGTGAATAATTTATTAATTAATCTTGACAAAACTAAAATCATGCACTTTTATCAACAGAAATTGCCTGTTCCAATCGTTTGTAATTATAAGGGGACGCTGATTGAATCAGTTTCTGCAACCAAGTTTTTAGGAGTACATGTAGATAACCACCTGTCATGGAACTCACATACTGAGCAAGTGTGCCTAAAACTGAACCAGTATGCCTATGCTCTTTATAAACTTGCAAAGCAAGCTAGTCCTGATGCTGTAATAACTGCATACCATGGTTTTGTAGCGTCAACCTTACGTTACGGCATCATTTTCTGGGGTAATTCTACAAATAAAGAAGCGGTGTTCAAAGCCCAGAAAAGATGTATCAGAGCAATGTGTGGCCTTAAACAAACTGATAGTTGTGTGTCGTATTTCAAGGATTTGAACATCTTGACAATGCCTTCACTTTATATTTTAGAAATGGTAATATTCGTAAAAAATAATCCAGCGTTGTTTAAAAAAGCCAATTACACTAGCGAACGTTTGGGGCAAAGATTTAGGGAGGATTTATGCCCAGCTCTTGGAAAAACCGCTTTGATGCGCAAAAGTGTATGTTCTCTTGCGATAAGGATTTATAATAAATTACCTACAGATTTGAAACTGTTACCAATACCAGTTTTGAGGCGTAAACTATTAACCCTGCTTACAAATAAGTGTTATTACACTGTTGTCGATTATTTAAATGATGACCTAAATTGTTTGTAATAATTTTTTGACTAATTTAATTTATTTTTTCTTTATTATCATTTCATTGACAATCTAATTATGTATTTCAATTTGTTTTTTCTTTATTATTATTTCATTGGCAATCTAATTATTTCAACTTGTTATTTTTTTCATTATTATTTATTTTTATTGTCAATCAAATTATTTAAATCTGACATTATTGTAGGTATATAATGTATTCTTCAAACTTAATAAGCATAATAGATATTAAGGAAATGTTTTTGTACGCCAACTGGCAAAACATAGTGCAACACAAGGAAATGTAACATCTCTGTATTTATGCAGCCATCACCTATGTTTAACAAATAAAACACTTTGACTTTGACTTTTGACTTTGAATCTTCTTCTTCTCCTGCAGAAGGAAAGGACATCTTTAAGGTTAATGTCCCTCAGCTCTTCCTCTTCTAGTTTATCTTTTCTGAAGATGCTATAGCGTACTATCGCATACATGCCACACTCTGCTATAACATGCTTGCTCGTCTCCTCCTGGCCACAGTGCGAGCAGTATGGATCACTGGTCCAGGGATAGCTGGACATCCAAAGATGGTTATAAGATACTTTTTCGCCGACTACGGTTAAAAAAGTACGCGTACGAAGTTGCGGGCATCTTCTAGTTACTTTAAAAAATGTATTTTTTCTACAACTGCATTTCTTACACTTTTGTGATTTGTCTATATCGCGATAAGCGCGGCGTGTACGAGTATTAAGCCTGTAGGACAGAGGAATTAGAACCTAAATCTCTTTGTGACCCACATGGCGTTACTTGTATGTAAATATCGAACGACTTGCGTAGCGTAACACATCGCAGTTAAAAATGTGACCTAGTTCACTATTTTTGTTAACGATGGATTTACTGTATTTATGGGTCACTTTCGTGGACATGTGTGGGTGAATTAAAAAAGTTGGCCACTTTAAATTATTATTATTATTTCCTTTGTTTTTCTTTGATCTTAAGGTAGGTTTTTCACAATACGTATGTGTATATAAGAAGTAAAATACTAAAGTAATTACAAAATACATTATAAAAATACCTAACCTAGGGTGCCGCTAGATTTTTTTTATTGACAATTTGACAGTTCTCAATAATAGTGGCTGAAGGGATCTTTGCCTACTAAACTTAATTTAAAAATATTGGAATTAAGAAATTGAGAACTGTCAAAATGTCAACTTAAATAACATTTCAAAAATGGTAAAGAAAAATTAATGAGCTGTAGCTTGTAGATCCTTACAGAAAGCACTATTAAAAAAAATGGAAAATGAAATAAAAATAAAAATTAAATAAATAAATGTCGGACAACCTCACACAAATCGATCTAGTCCCAAATTAAGCTCAAGAAGGCTTCTGTTATGGATACTAGACGACGATATACGTACAATTTTTATAGATAAATAAATACTTAAATACATAGAACAACCATGACCCAAGCACAAAATATTCGAGTTCATCACACAAATATTTGCCCTGGCCGGGATTCGAACCCGGGACCGCCGGCTCAGTAGGCAGGTGTCTACAAACTGCGCCAAACGCGTCGTCAATTTATAATTGTAATATAATCAATTATGTATAATTATTATAGGTCTTCGGAAAATTGTACCAAGCCTAGTGACATGGAAATATTGCGCCTATCGATGAAGGGGGAGGAGCTACACACTCATGTATTAGGTTGCGCTTGAGGGACAGAGAAACAAGGCATGCTTCACCATGTTTTTTTAAAAGGGTACAACATAGTGGCTTCACAATTCACATTGCCTAATGGTAAGCAAAAACGGGAGTCCAATTAGTTGCAATGGCAACAGACAAAAAAACAACGGTGCCATGTCAGTTGATACAGCCATGCTGGCCCAAGAGATGCATCTTCACGCTTTGTTTGAAGGGTCCTGTGAAGGAAATACATGAGCAGCCAAAGAGTTCTTTTTTTTATAGTTCGGCAGATGAAGGAATTGCCAAACTTCTTAACTCAAACTTGTGCCAGTTTTAAGTTTTTATACCACTACCCTAAAACAAATGGCAGGCAAACAGAATGGCAGTGTTTCGACCCTTCAAGTACATACTTGATTAAGAAAAGAAAAGCCGTAAAGCAAACTCGTTTACTAAGCATTATGTACCCAAGTTTTTGCTCAAGACATTTTCTACTAAGTAGGCATGTATGCTACTGCCCTTTTACTACATTTTTATGACTGCTCTTCATAAAATACGTCTCGTGATCCTAATTTACATGAAAACATTGGTACTTCTAAAGAATGTATATTTTAATGCGACTGTGACAAAATTTCGTAATAATATTCATGTTTTGCTCTTAAAATCGGTAAAATATACTGATCCAATCTTAAAATAAGTATAATAGACGTTCGGAAAAATAATGTTTTTACCCAATTTTAGCCACAAGAAAAAAGTTACAAACAATATAATAAATTGAATATGTATAAAAACAGGTTTACTTATTGTTCATTAAGACTAAAAAAACTAACCTTTGCGATCATACAGTAAATAAATCAATATCGGACAACCTTACACAAATCGATTAAGTCCCACAGTACCTAATGATTTCTACATGAATAGTATTAAAACAATCCCAAAAAGTTATTTAAAATTTAAATTAAATTAATTTAAGTTTATTTTAATACAAGTTTATGGCATAAGTTAACCGATACAATTACGACAAGTGAAATTCGGGTAAGTGGAAGTATCCGGGCACAAAATGCTATTCATTATTTCATGAAGCCACCATGTTTGGTGTACAGATATCCTTTTATAATAAACCCTAAGCGCGACAAGATAACTTAGTCGCACTCGGATGTAGGCCAAAGTCAAAACTTATCTCCAAGTTCCTAACTTTGGGGGAGAGGGGCAACTTAGTTAGAGGAACTCCTAAGTATGACGAAGTTTTAAAAGATATCACCCGCATATTGACAAATGTCATCTATATCACTATAACGTTAAGAGGAAATACTGCTCATTTTTCCATACAATTCGAGATTACGTTCTCGTTCGGTTCCTATTCCGAAACTTAACTAATCGTTACGAACTAGGACCTGAATGGGAATGAAATATTCTGCTTTCCTGCCAAGTAGGAATTATCAGATTCCGTACGAATGCCCGTACAAGGCGGGATATTTTTATCATCTTTTTTTTTTCTATGCTACAGAAAAATCTGATGTCTATTTCTAGGAATGAGGAGTTATTCCTACCTATTAATTATATTCTATATATTCAAGATAAAAAAACCATTAATACGTTATAAGTAGTTCGATTTAATTTGTATTTATATCAATAATTGTAATTTGTTTTATTTAATTCGACGTAAAATCGTAACTTACTTTTCATCATTAAATAAAAAATACTTACTAGGGATTATTTGAAACAAAATTAATCATTATTTCCATTGACATCCAAAATCACACTAATATTATAAGGCGATAGTTTGTGAGTGTGTTTGTTTGTTACATCTTCACGTTCAAACGGCTTGTCCAATTTTGATAAATTTTGGTATGAAGGTAGCTGACACTGGATTAACACATAGGCTACTTTATATTAAGAAAAAAAAACCGTAGGATGTGCGTTTCCTTTCTAAATCCTATCTTTAAATCATATTTGACAGCAATGACTTAACATAGCTATATTCACCTGATATAATTTATTAATTAAGTCAATTCGGTTCCAATATTTTGCGGGTTAACACGCGCCCCAATACAAAATGCTACAGAATATTCACTCATAATTTTTTTCGGCAAACAATTAAAACTGATATTCGATTGATGCGATGAATTGAAAACTGCAGCAAATACTCCAGAGAGCACGTCCTATCAATTTATTTTGCACTTGATAACTTTTGTTTTGAAAACTAAATCGTTTCAATACAGATTCGTTTTTATCCCGTCCGATCTTACTATGTTGAACCGATTGAATGATTTGTTGGATGTGGTTTCAAAAGCATTTAATTTAATTATACTATAGTAATGTTGATGTTAAAAAAAATGATCTGGTAATATTAACACCACGTTTTTTTTTATATACCACCTTATACTACAAATATAGGGGGAAATCCAAAAACTATAAAAAAGTACTTTTCAAAAACCGTATTTGGAAAACCCGGTTGCGTTAACTTTGCACCTCATTTGTATCCAGCGCCACACATACCAGATGCAAACTTAAACCGGCCAGTTAAGATGGGATAATCATTTGTACGGAACCCGAGTCAGACTTGCACTTGGCCGGTCATTTAATCATTATCTTAGGAAACCTAAATACACTTATTAGGTGCTATGCTATGTTTACCAATATTTAAATATTCGCCCGTATTGAAAATACACACTGTATAATTTAAAACCAAACGAATTAGAATAAGACTTGTTCGGAGATTGGTCGAGAATATTGACAGAAACGAACTCTAAAGGCCTTATCACACTTGCGATTTGCGATCGAATTTTGTGTGAAAGCGATTAAGCACCGAGTTCGCCGCGACGCTTATTTGTATAGAAAACTCGCTCGCAACTCGCAGTGTGAAAGGCCCTTACAGTCCAAGTTACACATTTTTTTAGACTCGCTTTTATTAGCAGCGCTCAAGGAAAATCAATAGCCGTTATTGAAAAACCTTTGATACAGCGGGACGAGAATTGAAATAGGCCGACCACGAAAATATTCAATCCCGAAATTGATTTCAGGTAGCTGCAGAGAAATGGACCTTCTACCAGTTTAGTTTAATATTATGGCAGATGGAAAAATGTTTTTATGATGATTACTACATTATGACATTGTGATAATTACTTACATTAGCTTGGCCCCACGTTGGGCGCCAATGTTACAAAATCCAAGGTAGTATATTTAGTTGCAAATTATAAAAAAAAAGATCTAATTACGAGTTTAAACTTTTGAACGCTGCTGTCAGCTGACAGCAGCGAAAACACAGCCGACGATAATTTTTGCATCAATTTTATGTCTAATCTTTAGACTTTGACTTACCTAGGCATGACTTCAGCTTTTCACAAAGTACACTGATTTATATAAATTTTTATATAGAAGCAAACTGAATATACGTACTGTAATTACCAGGATTTGAGAATGTGAGCAAAATTCATTTGTCATTTCATTCGATTTAACTCACATTTTACGATCCCCGATAATGACTTTCATTAGCTTGGCCCCACGTTGGGCGCCAATGTTACATATTTGAACAGAGGTAGTATTCAAATCGCAAGTCTTTCTACATCGTTGCAAAGCGGACATTTTATTAGCGTATCCTGACGTTGAATCCTCTCAGAAAAGCGATTATTTTCACCAGTTCCCATAAGTTTGGCCCCACATTTGGGCGCCAGAGTTATATTTCAACATAGTATTCAAATCGGAGAAGAACCTAGATATCTACCAAATCTTTTTATGTTGTTGCAAAGCGTTCACATAAGGTTAGCCCCACGTTGGGCGCCAATGTTACATATTTTAACAGTTACTATTAAAATCGGAGAAGAATCTAGATATCTTTACCAAATTTTTCTATGTACTTGCAAAGCGGACATTGTATTAGCGTATCCTGATGTTGAATCCTCAGAAAAGTGATTATTTTCAACAGTTCGCATAAGGCTGGCACACGTTGGGCGCCAATGTTACATATTTCAACGGAGGTAGTATTCAAATCGGAGAAGAACCTAGATATCTTTACGATTTTTTTCTATGTAGTTTGTAAAACGGACATTTTATTAGCGTATCCTGACGTTGACGCGTCTTAGAAAAAGCAATTATTTACACCAGTTTACATAAGGCTGGCCCCACGTTGGGCGCCAATGTTACATATTTCAACAGAGGTAGTATTCAAATCGGAGAAGAACCTAGATATATCTTTACGAAATTTTCTATGTAGTTTGCAAAGCGGACATTTTATTAACGTATCCTGACGTTGAAGCCTCTTCGAAAAGCGATTATTTTCACCATTTCTCAGTTTTTATTTGAAGTATCCTGTCAAAGTCGTTCAAGGTTTATAAGGTACTAGGAGCGTTTCGCTGTCAGGCGCAGAGCGAAGCGGATCTACTTGAACCGGATATCTATCCAATAAATATCCGGAAAGCGTACTCAATTTAGTAAATATGGTTCATAGTTTTATGTTTGTACAAGTAAGACGTAACTTGAGGTTAAGTCTGGTCGCGCAGAAGTACAAATCTAGAAGAATGCTATTTTTTTAGTTCAGCTCAGTAAGAAGTATCATTAATTATGTCATAATCACCTTTCCCTATCGATTCGGTACTTTTGTATCAAAAACTTTCAAAATCTATCCCACCGTTTTGACGTGCCAAGCGAGACAAATTTCCATACATGTACTTACACAAACACGGGAAAAATCAACTTTGTTTGATAAATCTTATAATGGTTGACACATATTGAATAGATTTTCCTCGAACATTTTAAAATATAGATTGTTATAAGTAACGCGTAGTTATATTATATTACCATATTCAATCGACAATTATTGAGATCTAAATTATCTGTAGGATTTATGGACAACGCATGACCTGGGGGCCTATGATGATTGCGTTTATCGCGTGCTAAATAAGTGACAAAGCATCTTTTTTTTATATAACGGCACAACATAGTGGCTTCACTTCGCCTGATGGTAAGCAAAAAGGGGAGCCCAAGTCGCAATGGCAACTGACGAGACACCAACGGTGCCAAGTCAGTTGACACTGCCATGCTGGCCCGAGAGATGCTTCTTCACGCTTCGTTTGAAGGGTCCCAAGTTATAAGAAGGAGGAAACACATGAGCCGGCAAGGAGTTCCATATTTGAATAGTTCGGCAGATGAAGGAATTGCCAAACTTCTTGGTACGTGTGGGAATATTCTCCACGGTGAGGCGATGACATCGCAACCTGGCACGTGTAGTTCTATGACGGAAAGGGGAGGGTGGGATAAGAGAAAATAACTCTTCAGAACACTCGCCATGGTATAGGCGGTAGAAAACGCTCAGCGACCCAATGTCCCTACGTTATTGAAGGGGTTCGAGGAATCTGGTACTTTTCTCGTCACCTATGATGCGGACCGCCCGACGCTGCAATCTGTCAAGAGCAACGAGTAGATATTGCGCGGAGCCATCCCAAAGATGCGAGCAGTACTCAACGCACGACCGAACTTGAGTCTTATAAAGAAGGTAAAGCTTGTCCGGCGTAAATAACCGTCGCACCCTGTTCAGGATCCCCAGTTTTTTGGAAGCTGTGGTAATCAGTGACTCGATGTATTCGTTTTGGTTAAGACACTCGCATCTTATCAAAACGTGACGGATGCTTTGTCACTTATTTATGGCATGATAAAAGTAACTATCATAGGCCCGCAGCAGGCCTGTTGTTCTAGAGATATTCATCCTTCGTCATCATCATTCGTCCGTCGATCAGTAGACGTGTTTCGGCTGATGTCGAATAATGCGCTTTTATTGAGAATAATGAGCTATTTCCAAAAGTTTAAATGAGTTTCGTTGTTCCAGATATGTGAGGTTGCGACACAATGGCGTCCCTACGCATCGCTTGGCGCATCCAACTGCAGAGATTTCTCATGAAGGTGGACACGAAGACCTGAGGCTCGCGGCATGAAACCGGAGCGTGGACCCGCTTAAGATGGAGTTCGCCTCTTTGTTACCTACCAATGTAAGTTTTATTATTCTACCGTATTATTTGAAATCAAATTTACTATTTTATCTTATATAATACGTCGGCGACGCGGTTGGCTCGGTTTGTAGAGACCTGCCTACTGAGCCGGCGGTCCCGGGTTCGAATCCCGGCCAGGGCAAATATTTGTGTGATGAACTGGAATATTTTTGCTTGGGTTATGGTTGTTCTGTGTATTTAAGTATATATTTATCAATATAAATATGTATATCGTCGTCTAGTACCCATAACACAAGCCTTCTTGAGCTTAGTTTGGAACTAGACCGATTTGTGTGAGGTTGTCTGATATGTATTTATTTATATCTGTTACACTGGCACAGTCTGTCTCGTAGGTAACCAAGACATAAGTGAATTTGACAAAATAGACGCGAAAAGCAAATACAACTTACAAAATGTATACAATCACAATTAAACCAATTTGCATATTAAAATAAACTAGGATTTATTACTCTGGCCTCTGTCGCTTTTAGCTTTTGTAGCCAATATGCTCTCACTTAAATGCTAATTTTGCTTTGTTTACACTAAAGGTGTAAAGATGTGGTGCTGAAGGGTATATACATATGTATACAGTATCGGGATTTCTACAGTTGAAGTATTGTAAGAAAAAGATGTGCCAAAAATTATAATTTTGATCTAAACTATTCCATCAACAAGTCTTCGTAACGTACGTCTTGGATTAGTTTAGAGTGATTATTGGAGCGTTTAAAAATAAGAATAAGAATGATTTATTGCAAAACTGTGTACATAGTTAGGTCGACAAAAAAAATATACATTTGTTCCAACAGTTACCTGTTTCAGGCATGCAATACTTAGTTATCTATAAATATAATACAGCTACAATCGAAGAATTCTTTTAAACTATAAAATGCCTTATCAATGAGCCAATTTTTAAGATTCCTTTTAAACCTGTTTCCTTCCAGAGCTTTTATGTCTGACGGGAGGTGATTGTACACTCGGATTGCCATTACAAAAGTGCTATATATTCTTATAAATAGAGGTATTAATTTTCGGTAGCTGGATATTAAATTTATACTGTGCTCTGAGGTTACATTTTGTAGATGACAGTCTTGTAAAATAATTGGGTTGATTTCTTACAAACAAGCTCAAATAAATAAGCTCTTAAATAGGCTCATTAATATGTCCGCAATATGGACGACCTCCGTATAAACTTAGACACTTCTTTTTCGGTTGTCTTGTAGAAGACAATTTTTACAATTCTTATGAGAATGATGTAGATTGCTTTTAAACATCTCAAACATACTCGGAATTGTTCCTGAACAAATTGTATGTAGAAAGTATGTTGTGCGGTTATTTGGATCGCTTGGGTCACTTTATTAACTTCACCGGGTTGTAAGGTGAACAAATCGATTATAATATAATGTTGCTGTATTGAAGGTTATTTTTATGCCAAATACTTATACATACAAACATATACAGCCTTTTTTGGAGAAGACATGACTTGAACTGTATCAGGAATGGTTAGCCCTCACTACCAGTAGTCGGACTTTGTCTAGGAGTATAACCCGCTAATGGGATTATCTCCGCACTACAGGAGTACGATATACAGCCTGTATTGTTGATATAGCTACAAACTGTAACCAGACGTAGATTTTAGTGCTGCTATGAACCGATATGTACGGGCAGACTAAAAAACACTGCAAAAAAACTGAAACTGGAATTCCGTCCCAGTTATTCCAAACACGTGAAGTCGTCAGCAGACTCTTGATTGCTATAAAACTAGCCAAGCAATTGAAGATATCTCCACTGCACATCACGTATCCCTAGAAAAGGAAGTGCTATAAACTGTCAGGCAATACGATGACACGACTTTGATGGCTAGCAAAGAAAATGGGTTAACTGTCTTAGTAAAATAAATACACTTACTACCTTTTGTCGCAGACAGTCAGTCAGCAACTTTAGAACGCAACAATGTATCGAAATAGGTTTCGAATTGTCACTACGTTTGTAGGATAAGTCCCGCTTCGTTGGGATTTCTGTGACATTGTCTGGACGTAGGTGTTTAATATGTTTCGCCGTAGGTGAAAATGTATGCTATTTATCTACGAAATATTTGAGAATATTTTGGTTTTTCAGGTATTCTAGTCTTTTTGAAACCATTTCTCAATTCAAGAAATATTAGTGCTTTATAGACGACAAACGCCTCTCTTTCTCCCTGATCAGCTATAAGAACTAAAAAAAAATTGGTAAACCTAGAAAACTATTGCAAGTCAAATATATGACATTTTATCATCTTAATTATTGTATTAAGAAGTTTACACTCATGTAAAATTGTCAGGAATGGCCCCACATGTTTTGAACTCGTATGGAGCTCTTCATCAGGGACTGGACAGGACCCGTACAGCGGCGCGGTAACTCACTGATTTTTTGATCGACGCTCCGCCATAGCGTTCGCCGACGGCGCGGGGGCGGGGGGTGCTTGTATGCCTACAACTTGTCCGTCCGGCACTAAATTTTTAAATGTTTCACGAAAGTTTTAGTAAGATTATTTTATTGTCTTGTTCCAACAGGTAGTATTCGAGTTTAATGAGACAGCGACGGTGGAGTACAGCGATGGAGAGGATCCGGACGCTGTCACACTGCTGTCTGTGCTCCTCGTCGGTTAGTTGAATGCCTTTTCATCATCATCATCGTTACCTTCAGCAACATCATTATCATTCTCAGCATTGACATCGTTAACTTAATCAGTAGCATTATCTTCATCGCAGTCATGATTATCTTCTTCATTAACATAATTTTAACTCGCAAACTACTACACCTACACCTATTTTCTAGAACTTTCCACTATAGATAGCGTGGCATATCTTCTGTTTCTAACGGTGTTCGTTAAAATTATAAACTAAAACTTCATTCTGGACATTTGAATATTTATTGATAAACTTGATACCTAAGAACAGAAAAGATCCGCCACATATTTCGTCATAAAAATAATCAACATAAGACGTGTAATTTTAATACAGAAGTAGGGAAAATTTTATAAGTAGTGAATAGTGACCGATAATCTAGTAAATGACATGTTGAGCTACATAATTATATTAATGGGGAATGGAAGAAGCGCACAGCAGCACCCCTGCCAAATCAGAAATAATTATCATCTCGGCAAGGTTATAGTACCATGCCCGTACAAGGCGGGGAAAATAATATTTCTTCTTTTAAGTTACAGAAAATCGGTATTTCTTTTCCTTGGGATGAATTTTTATACCTTTAAACAATAATAATACTTTAAACAGTATTTTTTTCTTCTATTCCACTATTTAGTAGACACAATGTTCATGTTAAGACTCTCCATGAATTTGGAACTATTTTATGCAACAGAAACAAAAAAATACAGCAGCTACTGCCTAAGGAGAAAAGCCTTTCATTTTATAACCACCAGCCGTCAAAGACATTCTAACACTTTGATTCATTTTATTACCAGCCACATTGTTATAAAATTTATCGTCGATTTCTCAATCGCCACGGCTATCGTATTATATTCCTGTCAAAAATCTTCGCCTCGACTAACGGAAATATTGTTCTTATATAGCCTATAATATATTTGATCAAATGACGAATACCTAACTCAGAACGTCAGTCCTAATCTCAGAATAGCACAATAGACCTTCAGTTGATTTGGGCCGAATATTCAACAAATCCCAACGAAATTAATTTTACCTTTTGCATTCGCCAATAGAAAGGAAAATTCAATTTATTTTCTACAAAAAGTTGGGCAAAACAACTAAGTCCTACGTTTATTCTGAAATCAAAAATGAAATTTAGCTCGTTTTATTGATTTATTTTGTACTTCACTCAGTGGTATTGATGTGTAATTATTAGCAATTTAAAGAGTGAATGTTTACAATGAATGGTGAATGGTGAGCAAGTAATTAAAAAAAAAATTTTTCATCCTTAGGCGAGGTTATGGGGCTACGTATGTATTCACTTAATAAAAAAAAAGCTCTGTCTATTCTGAAGTATGATTGGTTGTCTTCAAACAAAAAAGAGCTAAAAATACGACTGAATTGACATGAGAGTAGCAGCCTGTGATATTTTGAGTGATTTTATCTTAAATCACATCAACTGCAGTTTAGACTTTCAAATTGTTAAGGTTGGCAAGACATTTCGCACCAGGTAGAACGTCTTCTACAAACATAAAATCCGGCCATCTACTTTAACAGTACCTCTTTTTTACACAAATAGTGCCTACCTTTAGGATTTACCAGCCTAGAGATTAGTTAGATTTATTATAGGGCTACTTTTAATGTTACTAAGTATAAAAAGGGTTTCGTCCATCCTGGCGCAATCACCCTGCCTGAAGTTATATCTTTTTTTAGGTATATTCCTTTCCCTCCTGATATTCCTGAGCGTGGCGGGGAACATCCTCGTATGCATCGCCATCTACACCGACCGAGGGTTGAGACGCATCGGTAACCTGTTCCTGGCTTCCCTGGCCATCGCTGACATGCTGGTCGCGGCTGCCGTCATGACCTTTGCCGGAGTCAACGATTTATTGGGGTAATTCCTCTCATTTGCTTTTACAATAAGCCTCTGCTTTGTTACCTTGATTATGGCGATCAAGGCCCCGTGTGCGTCGTCATCTATTCCGGTAGTGGACTGAGGCGGATTGACAGCCTGCTTCTGGTTTCCTTGAACATCGCTGTAAGACTCTTTTCTGCCTGTGTATTTGCACAAATTCTTTGGACTAGTAGACTATTTTTCAAAATACCCTAAAAATATTTTTGTGCACTACAGCTGGTCACGACAAAAAAAATAACGCGTTTATCCAATCCTGAGATCGTAGGGTTAGTTCCTCTATCGAAACAACGGTAGTACCAAGCTTATGCGCATCCTATTCTGTGACATATAGGATACATCAGGGAATGACCTAAGCATACAGTGTAGGTACCAACAGATTCAGTTAGGTTTTTTTAAAGTTAAGTTGTTCCCTCTACATTTTTCAAGTTTAGGAATGACTACTCAGATGTATTAAGTGTGCCTATTTCCAACAGTTACTGGGTGTTTGGTGAGCAGTTCTGCGACACGTGGGTGGCGTGCGATGTGATGTGTTCCACGGCCTCGATCCTCAATCTGTGCGCCATATCATTGGACCGGTACATTCACATCAAGGATCCACTCAGGCAAGCAAATTGATACACTCCTTAAAATTGTTTCGTTTTCAATCGTGTTCCTTTTGAAAATGTGTATAGCCCAATCAATTCTAGCCCACGCCATATTGCGGATTTTTAGTGGAACTAAATCATTTTATTGGCAACAGGGATTTTTTGGTAACTGACGGTGAAAGTCAATGAACGTAAACAAAGAGGAATTAGGACTAAATATTCCGCAAATTTCAAGTACTTTTTTTTTCATTATAAAGCCCGAACTATTCACAGTGATGAGAGTTAAGTTTTTTCAATAAGATTCAGTATTTATTTCGCAAGAACAAAGGATTGAGCAGCATTCTGGTAAATAATGTTTTGAATTTGGTTGCTGACAAATCGCTATTGACGTTTAATAATGCAAATACCTGTATGACGTATGCACATTATTGCCATATGAAAGCTTTTTGTAGCGCCACTATCCCTGGGCCGGACCGACACTAGTTAGGCTATAATTTTCGCATGATAAAGCCAAAACTATCCACAGTGATGAAAGTTAAGTTTTTTTTTAATACGATTCAGTATCATTTATTTCAGAAGAACAAAGACACATCTCTAAAGTAGACATATAGTGGTTAAATCCATTAAATGTCAGTCACAAACATCGAACGGGAGCCTTGTTGGCTATGAAACGCAAAGCATTATTCGTAACCCCGTCACCCTAATAAAAGTAAATAAAGAAAAGAAACATCGGACGTCGTTTTATGAGCCCACTCCAGAAATGTGACACTTCAGTTCCCCTTTTAAGCCGACTTTGATTAAAATAAGAATTAGGTAATTATCAAATTGCTATCAGAATTAAACTCCTAAAAATCTTCAAAGACAAGCGCTCAAAAGGCGTTTCATTTGTACAACAACGCCTTACTTTTAGCGCTAAAAACCGTCCATCTTTATAATTGAACAAGATCTGACACAAAAACCTACTTGGAGCATAAAAATCCAATATTAAAAATATCAGGAATTTACGAAGCATTGATTGAATTAAGTTCACAAGCTTTCATAAAGTTTGCAAAGAGGCTTCGAAGGAAAAGCTGACAGGAAATTCGCTTTACGTACTTAATTCGCAAACCTGTCAGAAGGCATCGAAGCAGGTTAGGCGAAATATAATACGAAACCATTAGGAATAAATATCAACTTACCCTGGGAAATTGGGCTTATGATGGCTGCCCATATTAAGGGCGTACTCTGTTTCGATGGCCTTGGGTATTCAAACTTTTTTTGTTCACATTAGCTCGTACAATTTTACGGCGTTAAGTATGCAGCGTGGTGGCACCGCTCGTACGTCGAAGTGATTAGCGACATCTTAATAGGATCTTTACCGTACTATCACAATTCTAGAGGCCGAGATCCCGGCACTAAATATTATGCGCAAATTCGATTAACATCTTTTGCTCAAAAAGTATAAAACATATTGAAAAACCAGCAAACATGATTAATGATGTTTACCATTACTCACTTATTTGGTATAACTTTCATGTAACAAGGAAGACTTTACCGACATTTCACTTGCGATCTAATAGCTCAGTTGGGAGAGCAATACGCCAGAAACGTAAAGGTCGCAGGTTCAAATCCTGCTTAGATTGTAGTAGATCGCATTCGATTTTACTTTCTTACTTTACCTTTGTGACATTATTTATAGCTAAATTAATATGTTGCTATCAATTCGACCGGGAATCAAAAGAATAAAAAAGTCTAACCTAACCTAACCTACAAAAATAATAGCTTGGCAGCTAAATTTATTAATTTTACTTTTGTTTTGTTAAGCTACCAGAAAAATATAATCCATTTTTAATTGTGCGTAGTAATTCAGTAAATAAAGATGTTAGGTAGTAAATTTAATTCTCTACAACATTGTCTAAGCTCTTTTGTAGCTAAAAAGCTCCTAAATTAAGATATAAGCCAGAAGTTTGATATATTTAAAAAAATTGCATTTTTTTTTCTTTTTTTTTTTATGTGCATATCTCCGTAACTATCGGTCCTAGAAACAAAATTTGAAATGTAAAATATAGGAAATTTAACTGTCTAGAACATTCTTCAAGCTTTTTTCTAGCTATGCTCCTAAATGAAGATATAAGGAAAAATCTGAAAAAAGTGCCGGTTTTTTTTCAATAAGGTGGCGGGCGTGCAGGGGGGAATTGTGCATTCTACATTTTAAACACTCTAACCATCTTAGACAACTATCAAAAATTCATATCTACCGGACCGTTTGTATTAAGGTCTCTCCTAGTACTTTAGTCTCTATTCACCGAACTATTGAGCATGTGCTTAAACGGTCGAAACATTAGAAAAAGTCCAACGCGGATTAATTAATATAAGTGCTAAGTTCCGTTTTTGTTGGGATAAAATGCAAAAATCGAGCAAGTTTAGATCAATATTTTAATTAGATATCTAATGTAAATACATTTAAAATGTAGTAATAATAATATAGGTAGGTACTTTAAATACAAACATTCATCGCTAAAGTAGAAAGATATAAATATCATTACTCTTTAGTAACGATTTATTTACGAAGATTTTACTACCTTATTTCAAAAATACCTAATTGTTTACCAGATCATTATTAGATTCCCATTCAATTTCCAAGCAATATACATTGATGCTCTGATTCGATATAATTGGACCTTAGAAATTTCAATGTCTTTGATCGTTCAAACTAAAGCCTTTGAGCAATCAAGCAACTTGTCGCAAACTTGTAAATAAGGCATGTTTAGATCATCAATCCACGGCCTCCTGTGACAATCTTTGTAGATTGACAGATTGGGGTAAATTTAAAGAATTTGCTAAAGGGTTTAAATTACATTTATTCTCAAGGCATTTTATTTACCATTAGTAAAATTTAAATTTCTGTTCATTGAAGATATATTGCAGAAAATAAATGAAATAGGCTATTTGGTCACTGGTTTTTGGTCACTAAATTGCTGGACTGATTTTAACTATTTTTGGTCCACGGGTAGCTGAGCATACCCAGATAGTTACCTGTGTAGGATACATTTAAACGGACTACAGAGAAGCTAAAAGGGTTATAACGTTTCCTTCCACACGAATGAAATTTCCGGCCACCTAGTCTGATACTGTTATAAAATTCTAAATGTGTATTGAAAAACTGTTTTCTATGGAGAGGGGTCATGATTTCAGGAAAATAGTGTAAACGTGCGATATAGGATCTTCTTTTATTTTGTATGAACGCGCGGCACCATGTCAGCCTGGCGCCATCTGTTGGTCATAATTTCTTTGTCCACTCATCACGCCTAAACGGCTGAACGAATATAAACCAATTTAGGTACGGGGATAGCTGGACCTCCAATGATGGTTAAAGGATACTTTTTACCTGACTATGGTAAAGAAAAAGACGCGAACGAAGTTGCGGGTAACGACTATGTACAGGTACATAGTACATAAGTTGTTGTTCTTATTTTATTATGTATCGATATTGCCAGCGCAGAAAATAACAACGAATAAACCTTCAAGACTAATAATCGCATAAATATTATGTAGGTATTATTATCGAAAAGCCATTTCGATATCCAGTTTATTAGTTTGACTACGTTATTTTGTTTCCATAAAAGAAAAAGAAATTGTATTCGCCGTATTATCGTTGAGTGTTTAAGTTATAATTGGATTTTTTATTTGTATGTATTAATAGAAGGCAACCTCGTCTGCATAATATGTTTCATTTACTGTAGCCGGGAAAAATGATCCTTTAACCATCTTTGGATATTCTGCGGGCTTATGATGGTTGCATTTATCACGCGATAAATAAGTGACAAAGCATCCGTCACGTTTTGTTAAAATGCGAGTGTGGGTGACAAATGCTTTATCATTTATTTATCACGTGATAAACGCAACCATCATGGGCCCGCTGCTTATGAGAGGACAAAGAAATGTTTACCTAAAGATGGCGCTCGGCTGTACAGCTGCTCGAGCAGCGCGCCCAAACAAATCCTGCATCGCGCTATTAAGATCTTTGCTACCTTCTTGTATTTCAATAAAAATGTTGAGTGATTACTAAAAATATCACTTGTTGCTCAGATATGGCCGCTGGGTGACCCGTCGCGTGGCCGTGGTCACGATCGCGATGATCTGGCTCCTGGCTTCCCTGGTTAGCTTCCTGCCCATCTCCCTGGGCCTCCACCGTCCACACGAGGAGGCCCAGGCTACGCAGAAGCCACCGCGGTACCCCACGTGCGCCCTGGTGCTGACTCCAACTTATGCTGTTGTCTCGAGCTGCATATCCTTCATCCTGCCTTGTATCGTGATGATAAGCATATATTGCAGGTATGTTGGTGTCGAAGCAATTGAGTTTTTGAGCGGGGGCCCGGACGACGCCGCGTGGGTAGACGTTCCACAAGGTAAATTGATGATTTGTTAAATCATCCAACCGGTTCTTTAGGAGAGGTTTCAAAAGAAGTAATGTTAGTAGTATTTTCTTGTTCCACAATCTTATTTATTCCTGTTGTCGTAACAACATTTTATAGTAGTAAAATCTGTCCTTATATCTCCAAAAATACTAGATGTGCACCAAAATTGTTTAATAAATTATTTCATAACGAGCACCAATTTAATACTTACCTGTTGAAAATATCAAATGACGTTTACCGTCTCTTTTATTTGTTTTATGTAGGTAGCTTATTCTTGGTCTTCCCCGGCCTTCCTTCAACTTTTCCTTCGATGATGTTGCTTATAAAAGCGTCATGTCGTATACGGTAACAAACCATCTTCTCTGTGGTATTCAACAAATTCCGTTTTCCTGTCACTATTTTAAGTACTTCTTCATTCATGACTTTTTCTGTCCAACTAATTTTCTCCATCCTACGCCAATACCATATTTCGGAGACTTCCAGTACCTCCGCGTCCCTTTGCGTCATGATCCTCTACTTACTAACCTGGATAGATTCCGTCATTGGCATTTCTATTATATTTGGTGCACATTTGTACAATAGAATTTTATTTGAACGTATAAATGTATAACATTCTTCTACACATATTTAGTTAACGATAAAAGATGCATATATTAGTATACCGCGGGGTTTTTGGAGCATGAATGATTTGGCGCTTACACTGTCAGCATACTGTCAAATCAGTTCTTCTTAAAATTAAGCAGTACCTATTCATAATGAATAAAACGCGAACTTGATACAAACATCCAATTATAACAATAACCTTAGTTTCCGACGTCGTTTACGTGTAACATTTGTTTGAAATTAGTAGATTTTCTCAACAATATTTACTTTGAAATCACTCCGTTAAAACGAGTATATGTTGTAAGAGTTGTGCGCTGCTGGAAACAACAGTTAAGAACTTGGCAAAAGTTTGACTTGATATAGGTAATATAATCTTTCATCTATTGAATGAAACGAGAATTGTCTGAAACTTAATATTATGTTGAAACGTGTTTTGTGTCTAATTTGGTATTCATCCGACTGCGTTTGGAGGGTTTTGTCGTTTAAGTGTATGCATGTCCATTTGACTTAGACCCGCAAAAGTAAATTGAGGTTGAAGAATTTCGAAATATAGCAACAGAGATTAAATCGACCAGGTGGAGCGATGATCAGGGACCTAATTCGAGAATGCCGTTTGAGAGATCGCAAAACGTCAAAACTGTATTAGATAACAGTGATTTCGCCTTTGATATGTCATTAACCCTAAACTTGGCAGGAAATTAGGTGTGCGTTTTTATTTTTTTTCTTGTTTTATTTAGTTAGTTAGCGATAATAGTACATATTACTATTTATAGCATGTTTCTTATTGGATACATTGCCAAGTGTTCACAAAACTAGTTTTGTATATTTAAGGATACTTTGCCTGCTACATAGCAAAAGAGAACCTAGTGCTTTTTTACAAAAAATGTTTAAGAAATTTTCTCAAATCACAGCGTTGAATGGATACTACTTACTTATAGAGCTTAATAAAAGTGCTCCAACAAAAGCACAAAGGGGGTACCTGGGATTTAGCAGAACGCGAGCTCATTGGTGATGCCGCCGGCTTCGCCGGTTAGGGGCATTATCAAGAGCCTCAAACATCGCCGAAAAGTTACCAGCATGTCAGTTTTCTATCGGATCTATTTTGGAGATTTTGTGTAGGAATTGCAGGATTCAATCCCACCATCCCTATTACACCATCGGACATCTAGGCAAGAGAACCGACTTCATCCTTATTTTGTCAGTTTATATTCTATTTATTATCGCTATAAGGGATGGAACTCGCTCCCATGGTGTGTATTGCTTAAAAAATAATAGTCTTCAAGAACCAGCGACCTACACCTTCGACCCCGTAGTCACTTACCATCAGGTGATACTGAGGTCAATCGCCGGTCAATTATAATAACCGCAACCTGGCAATGTATCCAAAAATGCACATATTAAAATTACTAAAGCTGGCAGTGTGCATTAAAAGATACACCCTAAAATATGCTAATATTTTACTTGGAAAACGAGTGTTTTTCTATTATTTTTAGTTTAAAATCGTTAGTTCAACTATTCGGCAATAAGTAAAAGTGATTTTCTATTTACCAAGTAAATATTAAAAATTTATATATATTTTTTTACCTTGAGCTTCATAGTCGCATGCGCATGGTCTGCCATCTGCCGAGCTACTGGTCAAAATTTGTTGCCAGAGCACAAAAATATATTTTTTGGTCGAAAGTGTGCACATCATGCTTCGATGTAATACTAAACAGAAAATATAAATCGATCGTTTCTGACCGGTAGATTTTTTTAATTTAAAATGTGCATTATTAGATACACTGCCAAGCTTAGGGTTAAAATGCGATGAGCTTTTTGCTCATTCTCAATTTTGGAAACACGAAGGCGATGATTGGCGAAAATGCTATTCTTGCATAGGAATTTCTGTTTTGAACGAAACGTAACTGACTAATTTCACGCACTACACGGTCCAGTTAAAGTATGCGCCTGTTATTTATGCCGTCACATACAAAGGAAACGCAAATTAAGTGCGACTGGATTGACGAAGTTCTCTAGTTATCGCCACTTGTTAAGTAGGAACACGTCAAAAGTGACGGATGGCGATGAAACGGAGAGATCTCCATCATCTCTCTAAAATTGGTCGAATTACTCCCCTGATTGGGATACAACTGGTAGTTGTGGAGAACGTTGTTGGAAGCCTTTGTCCAGCATTGGAAGTCATTCAGCTGATATGATGATGTGACGTCTAGAGGAAAAATAATGAAAAATTTCACAATACTTTTCGTTCTCTTTCAGCGATTTATTGTAACTTACAGCAACTATTTAATGCTTATGTGCAGGGTTCGTAAAATGCGACCAAAATTCATCAAAGTGTTAGGGCCGTCACACCCGTCATCGTCTGCCATTGGTTGTAATATGTTATTTCAAAGGATTTTGGTCGTATTTTTCGATCCCTGGTTATGTGGTACTCTTCGCACGAATTGTTACATCATATAACTATGTTCCCTTTTCTACAGGCTGTACTGCTACGCCCAGAAGCACGTCAAATCGATCCGGGCCGTGACCCGGACAGTCCAGCTGCCGGACAACCGGACCAAGTCCGTCCGGACCCGAGTCCATACACATGTCCAGTCGTCTCCGTACCATGTCTCCGACCACAAGGCGGCCATCACTGTGGGCATCATCATGGGAGTCTTCCTTCTGTGCTGGGTGCCCTTCTTTTGTGTAAACATCGTCGCCGCCTTCTGCAAGACTTGCATCCCTGGTTAGTTCCCAAACATGTATTTAGTTGTCTGACCACATTTAATAAAACATGTTACCAATCAATCAACCCATCTTTTTAAATTCGTACTATGCTGTATTTTTTATATTAATATTTTGTTCCCATTTTTAGAGTTCCGTAGTCAACTAGGAACCCTTATAGTTTCGCCATGTCCGTCTGTCCGTCTGTCTGTCCGTCTGTCCGTCTGTCCGTCCGTCCGCGGCTTAGCTCCGTGATCATTAGTACTAGAAAGCTGAAATTTGGTATGAGTATGCGTATGTATCACGCCGACAAAACGGTAAAATAAAACTAAAAAGAAAACTGTTTTTCGGGTACCTCTCGTACACCTAAAGTGGAGGTGAATTTTTTTTTCATTTCAACCCTAGTGTGTGGGTTGACGTTAAATAGGTCTCTTAAAAATAATAGGGGTCTCTAAACATTACTTTTTGATAAAGTCAGTAGTTTTGTAAATATTCGCTCCGAAAATAAAAAAAATTGTGTCCCCCTCCCTCTAACTTTTCAACCACGGGTCAAGAAATATGGAAAAATTCATGAAAATGAGGCCTTATAAGTACTTTCAATGAACACTATATTGAACAAAATCGGTCCATCTGTTTTTGAGTTGTCGCAAAATTTCATAATTTTATTTAAAAGGACGTAAATTGACTCCCAGAAGGTAATAGGTAAGTAATTACAGGTACTTTGGCGTTTACGACCTTTTTACAGAACTTGAAATCTTTCTCGTAACTTAAACCTCGGGCTTAAAACCTGTTTTAAGCCCGTCTCTTGTGAAGGATGAGCAACTACGGAACCCTACACTGAGCGTGGCCCGACATGCTCTTGGCCGGTTTTTCTTACTAACATCTGAAATAAGGTAAAAAAACCGTATAAGGTTATAAGTAACTGAAAATAAAAACGCGAAATACCTTTTAGGTGAAATTTCACGAATCTCTTTGTTTGTAAGCTGACACTAATCTTATAAATTTTGTTCCAGACCTAGCGTTCAAAATCCTGACTTGGCTCGGATATTCAAACTCAGCTTTTAATCCGATCATCTATTCAATATTTAACACGGAATTTCGCGAGGCATTCAAGAAAATCCTGACGTCGAGGTACCCTTTGTGTTGCGGTTACCAGAGCGTCAGGGCGAATACACCAACGCGGAACGAAAACTTTGTGACCGATTACGGCACAAAGACTTTGGTGGTGCGGAGAAGTGGTTCATTAGGATTGTCAGGTGTGGATCCTACTCCCAGGTCCTCAGCAGAATCTGTCCGACCTCTCCGGGATCATCACATCTGACAAGAAGACGGTAGCAACAATCAGCTACTCGATGGAAGCGATGTAGTTTAAGTTGCTCAAAGACTTTGTCCAATGCCCATATCGTGATATGGAACGAATTGTACCTATTTATTTGGTCTCCAATTAAGCTTCAGCTTTAAAATTGAGCATTAAAAGTTTTTAATTATAATTTTCGCTACCTGATTTTACTTTTATAAGTTGTTAATCTTTATTGTTATTAGTAACTTTGTCAATAGTGCCATTAGTCTGCTTTAATTTATTTCAGTGTTTGTGACTTTAATCTGTTTTAAAAATTCCTGTGATACTTTTGTAAATAATCTTAGTCTACTATCAATTAGATATTGTAAATATAAAGAAATATTATGAATAATTATAGGTAAAATTATTTATAGGAATTAGACACGGAATGTATTTTTAATCGACATTATCATCGCTTCAATTAATAGTGGTAAAGCGACACTTATGTCGTTTTACCGTTTTGATTGAAAATAATAGTGAATATTTATGTTTGTAAATAAATAGGTTCATCATTATCAAAATAGTCAGGTCATTTAAGTACCATAATCATTTTCCATAGATAGAAATCACAATGAGTTTAAAAATCAACGCTCTTACTTTGTAATGATAACGACGGTTTTCAGACTAGGGAATGCAAACCGGTAAATGTTTGTATGGAAATTACCGGAATACCGGTAAAATACTGGTAATTTTCATAGAAGACATTACAAGTTTGCATTCCCAATTTGGACTCCTAAAATTACAATATTCCGAAGTGTCATGTGACCGAGAGCGTTGTCATTCCGATTTTTTATAATTCCGTAAACAAGTTCTGGTGAAACATTTTGTATATGTTTTTTATTTATAAAATTTCTTAAATATATGGTACTAGCGTTCATTTAAAACAAACTGTTTAAGGTCAGTCGGGACAAGCGCGCCACATAGGGTAGGCGCGTGTACCATAAAAATATCGAAAAAAACACATTTTATACTACTACCGCCATCTAACAATTTAGTTTATAACATAACATACTTAGACATTTTACGAAGCTTGTCGCGAATATTATTTGTATATTTTTTTTTAATGATTACGCTAATAAATTATTAAAACATACTTAGAAGTATAACATATGCAGCGTGTATATTTCATACCGCATTGTATTGCATTGTAGCCAGACAGAGATTTTGGTGCTATAATCTGATATTTATAACAATTATTAATTTAGCGTGAACTCCCATAGCGTAATTAATTTTTGTAAATTTTCTGAGCAGCAATGTATGGCGTAGTTATTACTAGTGACAGTAGTGACATTACGATGTTAAGTGTCAACAAACAACAACAAACACATTGCGTGCTGAATTATTTTATGAGGAAAAAAAGTTCGATTTTTTTAATAATTTACGGATCAATATATTAAAAAGTGTCTATACTAAGACCCCGTAAAGTTTGCGGTTATATCAAATATACACTGTATATAATATACTTTTCGATATTTTTAGGTACGCTTACCCCTTATGATGCGCTAACCCGGGGTTAGCGTTAGCGCTATATTATGCAGAGTTTATTAATGTCCAATATATTGTTCTGCATAATATATCATACATATATCGTTCAAATCACATATACCTCCATCTTTCTGCGATTAAGTACCTAAATGACCAGTTATTTTGATACCCATTCTTATTCGAGCCAAAGAATATTATGATTATATGTAGCTGTAATACCATTACCAAAGAAATAATTCAGTATTTCGAATACGATTTCTAATATTCAATAGCCGTAAGATTCCCTAGGACAAGCAGCCTACGTAGAGTAGCCAGCCGACATTGATGTTGTAAAAGCACTTACCTAATATCGTGCATAATGAGCTTAATATAAATTAATGTACCTACCAAGTCGGATATCCAATACTTATTGATTTACTTCGGGGATGAATTTGTGATCGTACATAATAATAACTAGTTGCACTGTGAGCTTAATACACCTCGCGAGTTTGCTTCCAAACGGTTGAATTTTGTATTTTTTTACGTTTTCAACTCCCCATCTCCGCCTGTTTGAAATATTGACGACATGGTTGGCTCGGTTTGCAGTGCAACTGCCTACCAAGCCGGCAGTCCTGGGTTCAAATCCCGGCCAGGGCAAATATTTGTGTGATGAACTCGAATATTTGTTCCTGGGATGGTATATCGTCGATATGTATATCGTCGTCTAGTACCCATAGTAGGTACAAGCTTTGCATAGTTTGGGACTAGGTCGATTTGTGTAAGGTTGTCCCTTAATAAAAAAAAAAAATCTCGAAAAAACTGAATTGGTAAAGATATTAACGAAGGCAAAGGTCCATTCACCCAACACTATCACGAACTATCTAATTGTCAATTTTAAAAAATGTAGAAAAAGCATAGTAAAGAAAAATAATGGCTGCAGTTCCTTACAGCAAGGATCGAAAAAGACTTAATGGTCTTCGAAAAATTGTACCAAGCCTATCTTTATAAAAAAGCAGTCTTCTAAAATAGCATTTCCTAAATCCCAAGCAACATTTCGATTTTTTCCTTCTGCTTTATGTGTCGATCTTTGCATTGTTTATTTGAAAGGCTTTACACCTTACAATTTGTAAAAAAAAACGGGCCTCAATTTACTTTTCTTCGTCTTTTTTTGTAATTCGCACAAAATGCGCTCACAAATTCACCCGCAATTATTTTACCCTCAAACTTCTAATTAGATGTTTTAATGATTCAAATGTACGCTTACAATTCAATTACAAGCTTCTAATTGTTTTCTTCTAATTTGCTCACTTGTTCGTTTCTTACTCAAATTATATTATTGGATCTGTTCTTTACTCCTAGAAATCAAAATGAGTCCTTCATTTTCAAAGGTTTTATTTGATTGTTTTTACTAGTGAATTCCTCTGGCAACTAGTCACATGCATTTGGACACGCTGAACTCGGCCCGTTCAATGGGAATCCTAAATTATGCAAAATTATCATTTCGACTTAAATGTATCTGCGATACATGTTATGTGAAGTGTATTTTGATAAAATAATATTATATCAGATGAGTGTCACCTAAAATGACGTAACGTTACAAGTTATTGCAATATTCTACGTCATCATAACGTAAAATTGTGTTGTTCTTCGGCTGGATTTAATCAAACTTTTATTCCAAGAATAACGTCTTACCTACTCTTGGATAGTAATGTCAAACTGGTATAGAGTTTTCACATTACTATTTGTAATGTCAAATTTGTGTCAAACAAATGTCAAACTAGAATAGAATTTTGACATTACTATTCGAGAGTGAGCGCTGTTCTTGGAATAAAAGTTTAGTGAAATGCAGCCTTAGTTGCTATGATCGTTATAAAATACCGGGTATCATAAAGATCATGGGATGCACCACTGATGATGATGAATCATTGTATTTTATACGTCGCAGACTAAACCCATGTGAAATAAAAGCGAGCACAACATTACAATAACAAAAGTAAAATGGTGAGGAAGTTAGTTCCATAGCTCCCCACTAGAGGCGTGAACGGCATAATAAGCAGGTTAAATGCTGAAAGTACAAAGATCTAAAACAGCATCAAGCAGTAATAAAATTCGGAGACACTTACCAGACGGGATCACCCAAAAATTGCGAAGTTTCATTTATCCGAAGTAGGTATCCCAAATTTTCAAAATTCCGAAAGTGAAATAACGCGGAACGATCATTTTTTCATGGATCATATTATGTTACGTAGTATAATTAGGTTAGGATTGTATGATATCCTGAAAAGAAACTAAATAACTTCATCGGCTTTCGGAATTATGAAAATTCGGAATGATGATGCATTCGGATAAATGAAACTTCGGAGTATTATAGTGTACCCTTAGCAGACACCATAAGATACCAGTTAAAATCCGGTCAGGGTCTAAAATTTGTTCACTGTTTCTATCTTTGTATTTGTAATAAACAAGAAATAATGATTAATTTCACTTTCAAATTTTCCATTTATCTATAGATAAAGTCAATTCTTACTTAATGCTCCAATTTTCCAAATATCGTAAGCTGTGATACATTTTCCATGTAAATACAGACCGCCGTTTCCTATGAGATGTAATCCTGTACGAAATTATTAATATCTTTTAAATGTTTGGGTGATTATTAGAGAGTTTGAACCATCATATTACTTTTTCCGCAATATTGGCCTATCTACAAGCTATCAACATCATTAAAACCCTCGACGAAGAAAAGGGGTGTTATAAGTTCACGTGTATCTGTGTGTCTGTCTGTGGCATCGTAGCTAACATACGGATGGACCGATTGAAAAGCGGTTTTTTAATTGAAGACATTGTCTTTCGAGATGATTCTTAACAATATTTGGTTATAATATCTGCAACTGTTTCCAAGATATTAAGCTTTGATTGGAACTAGTGACAGGATCTCAGCCAATATTGAAGCTAAGAACTCCAAATTTTGTTATGTTCAGGTTTAGTAGCATTTTATTCCACTCATTAAATGAGGGCCTCATGATGACCAGCTACTTGTATCTAGGGAATGCAAACCGGTAACTTGTCTATGGAAATCACCGGTAATTTACCGGTAATCCAGCAGATTACCGATAATCCAGTAATTTGAATGAATGAATGAATGAAAATTTATTCGTTAACATATACAAAATTGACAACACACATTAGAAACAAAATAAAATTAAATCGTTGATGTGTATGTCACGAAAACGTCACACCTCAGCAAAAATGCTGGCTCGGGAACCAGCGCTGGTCTTCCGGTGAAACCTATCGGTGACGCCACGGTGAACCGCACACACACGGTTGCACGCAGTGTAAGCGCTTTCAATGACAAGACAATGACACTGACAAGCGAAAGTGCTGTCAACGTCACTACTGGATTTACCGGTAGTCCGGTAATTTCCATAGACAAATTTATAGTTTTGTATTCCCTACTTGTATCAAGTTTTTTTTTTATTTCGAATTTAGGTTAAGGTAATAAGTTATCGTAAAAGCCGCAACTTCTACAAGACAACGCGAAATAGCGCCACAATGAACACAGACTACGTCAATATTAGGGAATAGAGTAACAAGACGGTTCAAACGCTGGAATAATCACCCTTTTCCGAATACCCATTTCCATTGCACCAATATTTATTATAGCACACAGGGTGATGTTTTAATATAGAAAATATTTTAATGGGGAAAAGCGCTACTGAACTTTATTACTTAAAAATATGTAATTATTAGATTAATAGATAATGTAATATCATTTACAGTATCAAGTATTGTCGATATCGTAGGACATATCAAATTACTCAAGGTAAGTCGTATAATACATATTACAAAGGTTACCTTCATTAGTTTCGTAATTAAGGTAAGTTAGGTAATCAAAATTACAGGATTTACCTAGAGGTCATATTAACTGGGAATATAACTATGTAAATCTAGACTAATGTAAGAAAATTATTAGATTACTAATATTATTAGAAGCTGACTAAAAGCAATACATAAAAAGAGTTTTATGACTGTTTATTCGTAAGGAAATCAAAAATATAGCTTGGCTGTAGACATGTGGTTCATGGAATATGTAAATTATTATTATCTGTGTGCACAGCGATATTAAAATATACACATTTTACCTCAGATGTCATTGATAACAGTAGAATAATGCCCGCTCAGTGTTGCCATCCCATAAGGTTAGTCGGGGCAAGTTAGACAGCGGGGCAAATACGACAGTGGGACAAATACGACAGTGGCGCAAGGAAATATCGTGAAGTACTGTGCCTTTACCTTGAGTGTGATCAGACCGGTGACGGGTAACGCTATGTCACACGACACGAGTCGCGAAGCATAGTTGTGCTAGACAAGCTAGCAAATGAAAATTAAATCATATGTTCCTTGCAGTTTGTGTGTTGTTTGTGCAAAATATTTGTTCTTGGGTCATGGATGTTATCTATATATGTATTTATATATTATGTATATCGTCGTCTAGTACCCATAGTACAAGCTTTGCTTAGTTTGGGACTAGGTCGATTTGTGTATGATTGTCCCTTAATATTTATTTATTATTTATTTATTTATTTAGTTACCAACTCAGACTTATGCTACCGTACTAAGTAACTTCAATTAAGTCAAATCCAGAGATCCTTACCATTAGTTTACAGTGACCGTACTCGCTAGCGACAGCGTAAACGACTTGTATGGATATGTAGTTCTACAAAGTAAACGTAAGGGTGCTGTAATACCCTTGATACAATCGATACAAATCATTTACACAGTCACTAGAGAGTACAGTCACGTTAACTCATTGTAAGGGTACCGTTATACTACTAACGCCATCTTACTTTTGCCAATTAACTATCGTTGCGTGCTTGTAAGATAACGCTAGTTATTATAATATAATTTTTTTGTATATTCGATATTTGGATATGGTTGCGCTTGCCCCGCTAGCGCACTTAACTCGACTAACCTTACTAAAGAAAGTTGGTAAGTCTACGTAAGTAGTGCTAGTCGTTAGATTAAAATTGAGTCACCCATTTTCAAAATTTGCTCACAGTATATATTTCATGATATCTACGAATTCGTTATAATAGCAATTTCGCTTGCTATGTTCTAGCAATTTAGCCAATTATCTAATACTTTTAATCATTAATTTATTGTTTATGCTGCAAAACATCAAAGCAACATAATCACACTAAGTATTTTTTTTAATATTTTTATATACTGTTCATAAGAAATGTGGGGAACTCGACTTGGTACACACTTTCTTTTAAAAGTTGTTATTTTCTAATACAAACTTTTAAACACAAGTTAAAATCCCAAATTCATCTTTAACTTTTTTATCATGGTGTATTTAAGGAGTGTAAAATCTTCTTGGTCTTTATATTTTTTTGGAAATAACTATATTGGTTCTTGTTTTGTATATATTTTTTTGTTTTTATCATCAGCCACAGGAATAATCCTATCTGAAATTTTCCGTAGCCACATATGCAAGAGGGGCATTCTGTTTTATTTTTTTACCTATAGGTACGTAGAGAAGGCGGTGGTAGCCTAGTGGTTAGGGCATGCGACTTTCAATCCGGAGGTCGCGGGTTCGAACCCGGCCCGTACCAATGGGTTTTTCGGAACTTATGTACGGAATGTCATTTGATATTTACCACTCGCTTTTCGGTGAAGGAAAACATCGTGAGGAAACCACCTAAGCCCAATAAGGCCTAGTTTCCCCACTGGGTTGGAAGGTCAGATGGCAGTCGCTTTCGTAAAAACTAGTGCCTACGCCACATCTTGGGATTTAGGTAGCCGACCCCGATTGAGAATTCATTCTCAAAAATATGGGACAAGGCTAGGAGGATGAGGTACGCTGTAGATTATAAGGCTATTGACATTACTATATCTGCGGGTCAATCAATACAACTTTTTCTGTCTTGTTACCATTGTGCTAACCCAGGGGGTTTCAAACTAGTTTTTTCCAGGGTTATATTTACCGCAAACATTGTAATTACAGTCATAAGTCGTCTGAGGGATGTATCCTAACAACACCTTTTCGTATATAAATTATCAACATTTTTCTATGAAATTCAATCACTATTTCATGGCCCGGGGTAACGGAACAAAATAAAAATAAAGTTCAATACGATTGTTTTCCAATATTCATTGCCCTTCAGATATTATTGACACGTGCCACAGATTTCATGGAATTTCTGGAAAACTTTTCCGGTTGGAAATACGTTCTTAAAACTTGAAACTTTTGTGTTAAATAAAGTCAGAGTACAAAAGTTCTTATTGGGAGCAATATCGTTTTTAATTTATCCTGTTTATTTCAATACACATGGTTAAACTCTACTTTGGTCGGAGAATTTTATTTTTTATCAAATATTTACAATTGTTTTTATTTTTTAATCAATACTTGGACAATAGAGTCTTGAACATAAATAAAAGTAAGCATACTTTTACGAGTATATCAGCTCATTTTAATGTTGCTGACCCAAGTAGTAATATTTGCTACTATTTCATTTTAATATGTGTTCAACATGGTTATTTGTTGTACACATATTAAAATGAAATAGTAGCAAAATGCCAGATCTCTTTGTTATAAGAATTAAGGATAAAATCTCAACCACATTACCATGTTCATGCACATTCAATGTGATTGTTTCCCGATACCAAATGGCTATCGGAAATTGCAGATATGATAGCTGCGGCAATTCCATGAATATTAAACTTATCGAAATGGTGTAACCTTCATATCCATACAATAATAACATACACCAATAATTTAAGACTGCCAATTCCTTTACTGAATCGCTTTTCACCGACTTGTTAGGGTTCCGTACCCAAAGTGTAAAAACGGGACCCTATTACTGAGACTTCGCTGTCCGTCCGTCCGTCCACCCGTCCGTCTGTCACCAGGCTGTATCTCAAGAACGGTGATAGCTAGACAGTTGAAATTTTCACAGATGATGTATTTCTATTGCCGCTATAACAACAAATACTAAAAATAAAATAAAATAAATATTTAAGCGGGGCTCCTATACAACAAACTTGTTATAGATTATGGTACGGAACCCTTCATGCGCGAGTTGGACTCGCACTTGCCCAATTTTATTTTATGTTCACAAAAGCCTCGATAAAATCACTCATAAATTATCTAGAACCTCATTCGGTTTTCTTAAAAGTACAAAAGAAATTTCGATGTTCCTTTTAATTAAATTGAATTTTGTTGCTTCTGAACCATTAATTTCTACGTACCTATTTCTTTACAATTGGTATGACTTTGATTTATGTATACGAGGAGAGTAATTCGATTAACATCACATCGATTTTTGTTATTCCATTGATATATATACTTGAACTTATAATTATATACAGTAGATATAGCTAAAGTAGCCATATCTCAGAAATATGTCAATGGAAACGTAGAATTGGGCCCCAACTCACTACTACGCTTCAATTACGCAGCTATTGAAATGAAAACTATCCCTTTTGTAATTAGGACATTTTTTGTTGAAAATTGTAAAGATTAGGTAATTTGTTAGTTAAATATAAGAGTGTTAGTTATATTTTCTAATTTTAGGTGTTTAGCAGCTTCTTGCCCTTGAAGGGTCAAACCAAAGCTGGCATTTGGTATATTACTCTTAAGGTTCTAGTCGAAAATAAATATATTTAAAAGACTTCTATAATTGTTTTTATTTCTGATTTCACCATTTTCCCATCTGCACATTAGGGTTACTTAAAGTGGGATCCATAAACCACCAAGGGTGACCAAGGTCTATGATATGATCGCTGAGGGTGTAGTTTCTTCAAGGTAAGAGTGAATAGGCTGTTGCTAAACCAGCGAGCTACATCTTCGACCCCGTATTTACTTGCCATCAAATGTTACGGAGGTCAATGGCTGGTCAGTTTATGAATAGAAAAACAGATAATTTAAGGGATAGACATATTTCAACCGTATCGTATCGTAGGCTTTTCTGTTTGGAGAATTTCATTTTCACCTCACTCGCTCGGAAAACCTTCGTAGCGCGAAATCTGCGAGTAATAGTTCATTTTATCCGCTAGCCTGTAAAAGTCATTTGAATTTCAAATACGATGATTGTGATTCTCTGTGATGCATGTAACTTTTTTTATTTTTAATATGTGTGCTTTTCTCTTGTTTATTTTGTTTGGATTTGAGTGTGTTAAGTCTTTGATATGTTAAATAGAGGGCAAAATAATATTATGATTATTTTATTTGTTTCTTGCATCTCGCATTTTTCTCGCGTAGTGAGGGTAAAAAGTTGTGTGTTCCGCAGGGCTGCAAAATTATTTGTCTTCTCGTGTCCCGAAAGCCTCGCCACGCTCAGTTTCAATCTTAGATACCTTCGCTCGCTCAGCTTTCAATTTCTACACTCGTGCCAAATAACAACTTTGCAGCCTTGCACAACTAGTAACTATTGTTTTTTATTACACAGGTAGGGCAGGCAAGTCGCGGGGGGCGTCCTTAGGTTAATAAACGAACCAGAACGATTTCTAACGAACGATTAAGGTTGACTTCAATAGAAAAAGCCAGACAAAAGGCAACCTATTCTGACCTCATCTAACGCTTAGAGTTCGACCGTAATTGTAATACAATTTGAATATCGAACTTCTAAAATACGTGAGTGGAAAGTTTGTAAAGAGATTTTTAGGGATCCGAGGATGATGGTGGTGGCTAGGGGTCCCTGGGATTTTGTTGTTTGGATAATCCCTGTATACTAGACGACGATATATGTAATATAAATACATACATAGATAACATCTATGACCCAGGAACAAATATTCGAGTTCATCACACAAATATTTGCCCCGGCCGGGATCCGAACCCAGGACCGCCGGCCCAGTAGGCAGCTGCACTACAAACCGAGCCAACCGCGTCGTCAAACATATATAATTATATTCCTGCATTGTCCCTACACACTAGGATGTAAGAAATAAATGTGTTGTATATATGGTTTATGGGAATTAAGAAGGTTTTATTATTATTTTATTATCGCTACAACAAATCCACGTATTCAGAGATTATCTATACAACAAACCCTAGGGACTTAATTCGATAATGCCGTTTGAGAGATCGCAAAACGTCAAAACTCTATTAGATAACAGTGATATCGCCATTAAAATGCGATAAGCTTCAAGTGACATATATCTCATCTCAATTTTGGAAATACGAAGGCGATAATGATTGTAAAAAATGCTATTCATGCATATGAATTCCCGTTTTGAACGAAACGTAACTGACTAATTTCACGCACTACACGGTCAAGTTAAAGTATGCAAACAAAGGACACTCAAATTAAGCGCGACCGGATTGACGAAGTTGCGATGTTCTAGGGATATCGCCACTCGTCAAGTAGGGACACGTCAAAAGTGACGGATGGCGATGAAATGGAGAGATCTCCATCATCTCTCTAAAATTGGTCGAAATACCCCCCAGGCTTGTTTCTTGTTGGAATTGGAAGCTCTAGTGGTGGCCGATATCTCCCCCAATAACTCGCTGGTTCACCAGTTCATTTGAGACCACGGCGTATGCCACTACGCCGAAACGTTAGATAATTGAGGTAAATAAAAATCCAAAATGCATAACTGTATTTATTACATAGAACTTAAAGATAAAAAAAAGATTTTTTTATTTTTTTTACTAGCCTGTGTTTTTGTCCCACTGCTGGGCAAAGGCCTCTCCCTGAGATTTCCACGGGTCCATGTTTCGTGCCTGTTCCGGCCAGTTGCTGAGGAATGTGTCCAGGTCATCCCGCCATCTCCGTCTGGGCCTGCCCCGTCTGCGTCGTCCATCTTTGAAAAAAAGATTATATCTAAATATCTATCTATCAGCCACGAACGTACTGCTGATCACAGGCCTCCCCCATGACTCGCCACAAAGTGCGATCCCGTGCAGACCGAATCCATTGATTCCCCGGTACCCTCACGAGGTCATCCGTCCAAAAAAAATGGGAAAATAGATTATATAAACCTAACTAATAACTATAAATGAAACACGGGCTCCAGATCTGTGCCGATCAATTAAATACTAAATGGTATGTGTTATGAAAATGTTAATCCAGTATAATTAATAAAATGTTTAGGTAGAATAAGAAATATCGCCAAAGTCCCGTTATGATCTGTGCTAGTTATAACTATATTATTTCAACATGATAATGTACCTTCATTTTATTTTGTTATCTATTTCTAATCATCTTTCCTCATACGTCAAACCATTCATTCTGAGAAAATAATTATTTACGTGAATCTCAAAACGACAACAAAGTTATCTAATGGGATCCGTTTTTACCAACTGAGGTACGGAACCCTAAAAATAAATTGAGATTTTCCTTCTTATTGATGTCGGTTCATAAAATAAACATAGACGGCATTATTTATACGCTAAGCGTTTCTTTTTCTTCATCTTTATTTATTTGTTTGTTTGAAAAGGCAATAAGTAAAGCTCAGAAGCTTCGTGAAAGCATTTCATTGGAAATAATTGCGACTTTGGAATTTTACTGCGTGCAGAAAATGCGTCATTGAGTTTGATAAATACATTCACATTGGTGACATTCAGAAAATCATTCAGTCATGTCTTCTTCTTTTATAGAATAACGCTTCACCGAATGATTCGGTTCATAGAATTTTCATTTCACAGACAAACTTTTCCTCGGAAATCAAACATTGTCAGAAATTTTGTCAACCTATTTTTTTTTTCTTATGTGATAGGGGGCAAAAGAGCAAACGAATCGCCTGATGGAAAGCGAATTACCGTCGTCGCCCATAGACACCTGCAGCACCAGAAGAGTCACACGAGAGGAGAGATAACCTATAGATTAGGTTAGGCACAGGGTTAGGTTAGGTTAGGTTTGATGAAATTAAATTTCGATGAAATCAAAATTCGATGAAACGTTTTGTTTATAAAACAAGGGTCATAATATACGATCCAACTAGCTTTTGGAACTTTCGACATTCTCCTAAGCCGGCGGTCCCGGGTTCAAATCCCGGCCAGAGCAAATATTTGTGTGATGAACTCGAATATTTGTGTTTGGGTCATGGTTGTTTTATGTATACACGATGATTTTTAATCGGTGATCAGGTACCAACTTTTCTAACTGGGTAATTGATTGGTCACGTAGAAGTCGTAATTACATGAAAACAAACTTTTATTTTTCTATGATATTCTTTATTTTGTGGTTATTAGTTTTAATTATGTTTTAACTTTTAGTTAATTAAACAGTATGCCGTGGGGTGATCGGCCTTAGAATTGTCCCCCACCATATCGTCCCGTGGTTGCAGTAGAAGCCTGCTAAGGGAATTTTTCATTGATAATTTTTGTTTCGAAAACTACTCGAAATTGACAAATTCACACGGAAAATTTGTAACTTATTTTTGACTGCACGCAATGAAAGCATGAAATAGCTGTACCTAGAACTCGGGGAAATATTCACTTTAAAAACTTGATTCAAATTATATATGGGTGATTCTACAAAAAATGGGTAACTCGATGTCATAGGACAATAAAATAATGTTATGTTATATTTTGTTTATATTTTTAATTTTATTTGAATACTACTAAAAGCCTTTTATTTGGTCACCCAATTTCAGCTATTCATTTTAAATACAAATTTGTGAAACTCCACAATTTATCCTTAAAACGTCAGTACTTTGGCATGTCACAACCTCAAAAGTGGGCAATCAAATGGCTGTGTATTAAATATTACCTCTAATGTAAGAAAACTTACAGTTTCAATACAATCTATGATGTATTTAATAATGTATAACACTACTTTCATAATATAATATTCTCACTGTTGTTGTAAAAAATATAAGAAACTTTGTGTTCAGTTTTATTCGTCAGTCCGCTGTCTGTTGTTCGAATTGGAATTTCGCGCTAAATATTGGCGACTCAAATTCAAATCCGCGTTAAATTTCAAAGTTGATAGTAAAGTTAGCTGCAGGTCGAGCCATTTTACGGCCACTATTACTGAGCCTGTACCAAAGTTGTGGTTGTCATGTGAACACGTGCCGATCCAGTCAAAAAATCAGTCCTATGGTAAGTCGTTATTTCCTTGTTAATCTGTGTTATACTTGAATTTATACACAGTCAACTTTGTTTTGTTAAAATGTAGCTAGTTGATGTTCGAAAATATCAAATTAAATGTTGATTCTAAAGATAACCCCAAATTCATGTCTTTTTCATCAGTCCGTTGGCGTCAGTCCTTTGTGTTATATTGCGCCAAAGGACTGACGGGTTTCCAGGGTACTGACATTTGTAGCGTGTTGAAGCTGTATATTTTTACTTATTTCAGTTTAAACCATCGTGCCGCTTCTTAGAAAAGAAGGAACAGGGGTAAAGACATTTGTTAAGGAAATAACACATTGGGAGCAACGATTAGCCACAAAAAAAATAAAAATCATCTGAGTACACGCAATAAAAAAACAACTTCTGAATCATACTACTTATATCTTTGTTCGCCAGAACTACTGACCACGAATCATAATCAATAGATGGTGAACAAATGACTTATTATAAACGACGACCAACGAGCAAATGAAGCGAAAGACAGAAAAAGTCCAGAAATAGGCAATTAAAAAATATTGAACCAAGCAATGGTTTCAAAACTGAGAACTAGACTGAAAAATCATCGACCAAAATATAGGAGAGTTAAAAAGCAGTCTAAGTAAGTTGTCAAATCTATGGAAGAAACTCCATAAACCAGAATTGGAGAAATGAGTGAAGATATTACTAAAAGGAAAAGAAGGAAACAGTGAAGAAGGGCCTTTGCGGAAGTGTTATTTAAATTAAATTAAAAGAAACTACATAAAGAGATAAAAAAAGTTCGAACAAGCTACAACAAATACAAAATTATAGAGAATACCAAAAATAGCAGTGACTTATAAAAAAACAGGGATGTTTACTTAGAAAATGTATACTGTTAAACTACCTCAAAGTAGTCAATAAAATAAAGCCAATTAAAAAGCTGTTTGAATGGTGGAGATAGATCTTTCTCACAGTATTACACGTTAAACAGTTTTTTCAATTATTACTTCAGTGAATGAAGACTAAGAATAAGAATAAAAACATAAGAATAAGACTAAAAATAGTTTCTATCGTCTGAAAATCGAAGGTGAGTGAGGTACTCGCCGTTAATGTTGATGCCAAGTCCGTTCCAATCCAGTAGCTTGAAGGCATATTCCAGTGTAGCACTAAACAGTTTTGGAGAAATAACGTCTCCCTGTCTTACTCCTCGCTGCAGTTGGATAGGCTCTGGTCTTGAATTCGGACTGACATGGTGGTGTTTCAGTACAAACACTTCAGCACTTCGATGTATCGATAGTCGATACGGCACCGCTGGAGAGATTGAAGCACAGCCCATGTCTCGATCGAATCAAAGGCTTTTTCATAGTTCACAAACATAGTGGCCGGTTATACTCCTTTCTCTTCTGTACAACCTGCCGCAGTGTATGAATTTGGTATATGGTGTTAAAGCTTTTCGGAATACGGATTGTTCGGTAGGTTGGAAATCGACTGTGCGCGAGACGATTGGTAATGACCAGTGATCGGGGATTTCTCTGCCACAACGCGGTATTTCAAACAAATATATTTTTCAATTTCATTATAGTTATCATTATCTCATCAAATCTGAATATAATTATTTTTTCGGCCAAGATAGCCGGATTACATTATAATAATCATGTCCATATAAAATAATATACACGAAATACCGCGTTGTGGCAGAGAAATCCCCGATCACTGGTAATGACTGAAGAACAGCTGATGAACATGGCTCAGCAGTGAGATGGTCCTGTAGTTCTTCAATAAAGGCTATGCTCAAAGTTTCTGAGCGCGAAAGAATCAGAAATGAGGATATCCGCAGTAGAACCAGGGTAACCGACACAGCTCACAGGATTGCACGGTTGAAATGGCAATGCGCAGGCCATGTAGCCCGGTAAATGAACGGCAGTTGGAGCAGCTAAGTCGTAGAGTGGCGACCACGTATAGGAAAGCGCAGCGTGGGAAGGCCCCCGACTAGATGGACGGATGACCTCCTGAGGGTAGCGGGGAATCAATAGATGCGGTCTGCACGGGATCGCAGTTTGTGTCGAGTCATGAGGGAGGCCTATGTTCAGCAGTGGACGTCTGTGGCTAATAGATAGATTAGTTCCTAAGAGATTTATTTCTAAATTTTAATAAATATCAAGCATATGTTATGAAGTTGTGTACTTTGTCAGTACTTTGTCAGCCTCGTCAGTCCCCTGGCAGTCAAATTCAGAAAAATCGAAATTTCTCCGGTTCTACTTAAAAAAGTGACTGGCCCAATCTCGAGCAATATATTCATTACATTACCTATCTTATATACCCGAATTCGTACCATTTTGATTAAAAAACTATCATAAACAAAATATCCCGAAAAGTTACCCAACTTTTGTATATTCGCCCATATCATATTTGTCATAATATGAAAAAATAACATTTTAAAAGGAATAAGGTCTCTTAGAATTGTAAACTGTCATACTATATTAAAATACGTACGAAATGATTTTACTAAGTTATAGCTACGATCAGTCGCGGCGGCGGCCAACCGAAAATTGATCGTAGCTGCTGATGATGAATCGCGTATTTAAATATGTAATATTATAACTATAACATTCTAAATTTGTATTGAAAATCAGATTTCTATGGAGTGTCAATATTTTCGGAAACATTTTAACAGCGCGGTACAGGATTCGTCTATATGTGCGGAGCCAGCGACACAGCGCTATCTGTTGGTGAAAAAATATTACAAAGAAAATATACCGCGCTGTTAAGATTTTTCCTCAAATAATGAACCCTCTCCACGCAAAAGAGAGTTTCAATACAATTTTAGAATTTTAAAATAATACAATTATGTAAAAGTAGCTGTGCCCCGCGGTGTTACCCGCTCATCCCACGGGAACACTACATTTATTCGGGATGAAAAGTATCCTATGTCCTTCCCCGGGACTGAAACTATGTATATACCAAATTTCATCTAAATCGGTTCAGCGGTTTTAGCGTGAAGAGGTAACAGACAGACAGACAGACAGACAGACAGACAGACAGACAGACACACTTTCGCATTTATAATATTAAGTATGGATTATTGAGATATCGGACATCAGGCGTCGAATTTAGTTCCAGTCCCAGCAGCCCAATAATTAAATAAAACTCCCAAAAGGTATTTTTATTGTTAAGTTCCGAAGATGCATCACAACGGTAAGGTACTTAATATTCACTGCATTTAAATGTTTCCCACATTTCTGCATTTTCCCACATTTTTTCGACATCATTAGTAACTCGTTAACATATCTTGGGGCTTCTTAGTGCTGTTCTATAGGGAATGGTATGGAAATGAAATTAAAATGAGGTAAACAGTTATTAAACTTAAATACGTCAAGTCTATCGTGATATCGTGTTTGTAAACGCGGTTGGCGCAGTTTCTAGTGCTGCTGCCCACTGAGTCTACGGTCCTGTGGGTTCGAATCCCGGCAAGGCAAAATATTTGTGTGATGAACTCGAATGTTTGTTCCGGGGTCATGGACGTTCCTTATATATGTATTTTCCCGTAATATTTATTTATCTTTTATAATATATTGTAATAAGAAAGAGGTGGAGAACACGTTTTATCGATGTTAGAGACAGTTTTGTTAACTAAAGTATCCATAGGTACATATCCCTGAAGAACACTTTATCAATTTATGGCATCTATTTCAGTTGGATTCCACTCGAAACCATTTACGAAAAAAAAAGGGGAAAATCAAACTTCATCGTACATAAGTAGACAAACATTTCAAAGAAAAAGTAAGCGTCTTATTGTATCTAATCCCAGAAACTTAACTATAAGGACCGTATAGAAAGGAGTCTATTTTACTGAGAAAAGCTCTTAAATTAATGATGATTGAAGTACACAGACTGACTATTCAGTTTCGTGTTAAAAACAAGTCGGTTCATAAACTTGAAATAGCTGTCGTCACTTTAAACTGAAATGATTTCGTTGTCGCCGTCTATCGGAAACTCATAAAAATTGCAACATAAAACGACTATCAAACACATCACAAGTGTTAAATTTCTTCCATTGTCATTTAGGCTGCGTTTCCACTGCCAACGAGCTGGCCGGAGTGTTTTATTTGAAAACCAGTCGGTAAATCCTGCTCCGCTCTGTTTACACTGTTTTCACTGGTACTGAGTGAAAATTTCAAGGACTTACTAGTCGTTTATCATCACAAACAGCACATGTGAACCGGAGATTCGCAGACAAATCGGAATGGCCAAAACAGCGATGACCCAACTCGGCAAAGATGGAAAGACAAAGATCTCTAACCTGACTAAGATGCACCTCGTCCGTACACTTGTCTTCTCCATATTCCTTTATGAGGCTGAGACCTGAACGGTCAAAACCGCAGACAGGCCTGATTGATTCTTTCGAAATGTGGTGCTGGCACCGCTTGCTAAAGGTTCCTTGGACAGCCCACCGCACAAACGCCTCGATCCTCAATCAACTTAAAATAGAAAACTCCCAACGTCTGTCCTCTATTTGTCTACACCGTGTTGTGACTTATTTTGGCCATATTGCACTCAGAGATCCCAATAACCTGGAAAGACGGGAAAGGTTGAAAGTCCCAGAGGTCGAAGCCCGAGGAGATGGCTGGACCTGATCTCCGAACAGCTGGAGTTACCCATCAGCGCCCTTCCACCAGGCCACGGACCGGATCAGCTGGAGTCAGACCACTGATCGATCAAAAAGGAGTCACAATCCCCAGTAATGGGTGAACGATTAAGAAGAGAGACTAGCCACTTAACACGCATTATCCATATCCATATCCGTTTATTCAGTATCAGTCATACATGGTCAACAACTGTAATACATGCAGCAATAGTAACTTAACACGTTCGCCGGCGGTACTACGGCGATGGCCGTACTGTCAAGACACAAGGTTCACAGTCCTACACCATTACGGCTATAGCCGTATACCGCCGGCGAACGTGTTAATTTAACAAGTAAAATATATAAATTAATATTAGAGTAAGGAATTAGGTACATTTTTTGAGATACAAGTTACTAAGTAGGGTCAATTTCATCTAAAAATTCATTAACTGAATAATGGGCCTTTCGGAGTAGCATTAATTTTAATTGGGAGTTAAAACCCTTAGTGGTCTTTATAACTTAAGGGCCTTATCACACTTGCGATTTGCGAGCGAGTTTTCTATACAAATAAGCGTCGCGGCGAACTCGCTGCGTGATCGCCGCCATACAAAATTCGCTCGCAAATCGCAAGTGTGATAAGGCACTTAATGTCACATGGGATTTTGTTGTCAATGAAGAGTTGACGGGCAGGAGTATCTGGCGAGACTTTTGCCATAATTCTGTTTTTTTTTTAAGTATTATGATATGAACGGTTGGTCACTACCGCATTTAGGGTCTTATTGGTAGTCGGCAGAGATAAGCTATCTATACCTCCACAACCATTGGTTGTACGCCGGTGGCCTCAGATTTTTTAAGCTTGAATTGCATAGTTCTCGAACGTTCTACAGTGCTACAACAAGTTCGATGCCTAGGTATATGTGTATTTGTAAAAGACTCCCAGTTTCTTAAAGCTACTGACTGTACCGTTATCCAGTCCCAACGTGAAACAATTGAAAATAAAACAAACAAAAGAACCTTTTTACCCTTTACATTTATTCATCCGACCGGGTGTATCCCGACAACATTAGCAACTCACTTATCACTTCATCTAAGTGATTGATGCTCGCGTTTATTGGATTCGAACATAGTTCCGTGTGTAGCAGAAGAAAAGTTATACTTTATAGGGTTTTATAGAACTTACGTCCTTTTTGTTAATGTTTGAAACATTACCAAGTTTCCAATAGGATTAGGATAGTTTTGTGCGTAAAAAATTGGCTCAGCTAAAGAACGTGGTTTAGGAAAATGCGACTTTTTCTGGTAAGATTATCGTGTATGGGTGGGGACGACACATAAAACGTGATTTGCTCGGCGGGTTAGTACATATATGTCTTACAGTTTTTCAATATGTGTAATGTGTACCTACTTATGTCGGTAGTTTCATGATATTGAATTGTAAACATAGCCTGATATTGTTTAAATTGTTTATGGATGTCACACACACACACACACCAAATGTAACAAAAAAAAAACATCATTTTAGCTGGGCCTGATTTTTCACGAGATTTATTTAATTTTTATCATCAAAAAAATAATATGCGGTTCACTCCCACCCCACCCCACGAGATTCGTGAAATTGCCAGGAAACTGGAAAAGTCCTCTGGATTAGCTACCCGTACAGTCGCGCAGTATGCGGAGTGGCCGGGTTACCGCGAAACTGTTCGTATACAGGAACAGTCCTGATGAAGAACATCTCGGGCACCGTTCCTGAGTTTCCTGACAATACCATGTTTACTCACATGCATCGCATATTAAAATTTATTTAACTTTCATCGTCATATTTCAATTCTGACGATACTCAATTGTACATGGATATGTAGCGTTCACAGTAAGTTAGCCATTCATTAGCGGATCATCCACTAACAAACGGCCTGTACTTACCCTAATTGCGACCAATCAGAAAGGATCATTCTGGCGGCGGAAATGATCCCGTCCATAACAATCCGATTAATCTCCACCAAACTAGCAATGTGAAAGTTTATAATATATATATCTAGAACTACCGAAATGCTGATAAATTATGCATGTATTATACATATAATCCTTCCTCTTAAATAACTCTATCTATTAAAGGAACCGTTGCGTAGTTTAAAGGATCTAAGCATACATAGGGACAGACGGCATCAAAATCCGTTGCGTAAATTTAAAGATCTAAGCATACATAGGGACAGACGGCAGGAAGCATACTATGTAGTGATAGTATAGAATACCTAGTTCAGAAGCATCCATAATTCAACCTGTACCTCGGTGAGTTCTGATACAACATATCCGTAATACCAAGTCTATGACTTCCGGAAAACTATTGATACCAAAGGTAAAATTACTTTGGGGATACATCTCTTAAGAAACGCATCCCGCATCTAATCAATAGTTTGCCAGAGAACACATAGGTAAGGTGAGAGCCAAACAAGAAAAAAATCAGTAGAATGTTGAAAAAGAAAAAACACTTTCTACACTACTACTGTAATATACCTACATATGTACTTATAATAAGAAACATATTTATGTACCTAAAATAGAGATCCACAGTCTAACCAGCCACTGGTTTTGTGGGACATTGTTTTAGTGGTAAGAAAAGTATACCTAAAAGTTCCTAATAAATAACTTAAGAAGAGAACGGTATAGTACATTACTGCAGACGCCTGGAAAGAAGAGGTTGCTGGGTGAGTAGATATAGACCGGATAGTGATACGAAGCTGGCAAGCCCTTTTCACGGCTAAGGCATGTGTAGTGCTTTTCTTAAACATATCAAACATAATGCAATGAAATAAAAAATACACCACTCAAAAAATATATACTTCAGCTGTTTAGTCTGTCATAAATACAGACGCTATGTTTAAAAAAATAAATACTTCCCGGCCCAGGCCTTTATTTTGTATGCAATTCCTTTACAGTTCTCTCGAGTTGTTCCGCCCGAAACGTGATTCGAAGTCTGTTATAACGCACGTTATGACGACATTTCGTTAAATATTTGAGTAATATAAACAACTACAAGATAACAAAACAACCAGAATACCCCGTACCGCAAAGAACGTTTAAAATAAAACCGTTTGAATTCACTTGACATAAGACACATTAAGGTTGGTAAAATACGAATGTCAACCAAAAAATCCCTACCATACGTTTATAAAGCGTTTGACCTACATCACCGTCCATTCTTTGATAAAACGTCCACCGAGACAGTTTTTGTACAAGTCGTACGTTAAATCATTCTTCTTGCGGCAAAATTGACATTTGATTACGAGAGCGTTTCTATTTACTTTTTCCGGAAGATTCCGGGATGACCGACCGGAAAATGGATGACAAAATACACACGATGATTGATAACAGTGACGGAAATAAAATAGGATGGGAACATACTCGGAAAATATTCTGTACGCACGGAAAAATAATCCATCACGAATTTCTTGAAACTTGAAAAATAGTAATAAAATTATTTCACGCACAGTGCGTGAGTGCGTGTAAGTTTTTGGATAAGGCATGATTCCAGAGCTATCACAAATGACTTCACAAAATCCCACCAATAATTATCACGAGAACCAAAATTTGTGTGTATGTTTGTTTCTAAAATTCTTCACGGCGAAACGACTAGGTGCATTTGCATGAACGTTGATACAGAGGTAGTTTATACCCTAATTTAATACAAAGGCTTATTATCCTGAAAAAACATGGTTCCCGTATATGACTAGTTTGTTCATATAGGTAACCAGCTGCGCCACGCGGTGTTACCTGCTAATCCCACGGGAATATTACACTTTTTCGGGATAAAAAGCAGCCTATGTATTAATTCAGAGTGTCCGCTACCTTCATACTAAAATGTATCAAAATTGGTCCAGCCGTTTGAGCGTGAAGAAGTAACAAACATACAAACACACTCTCAAACTTTCGCCTTTATAATATTACTGTGATATGACGGAGTTTGAAGGTTAGAAGGTTACATTAAAATATAACATACTCGTTGACTTGAGAATCTCCTCTTGTTTTAAGTCGGTCAAAAAAAACTGTAAAGAATAAATCATCCAATTTGACTTATAGAAAATGTTTCTAGTTATCACAAAATATAGTTGCGAACAAAATATCCCGCTCATTTCGTCTAATGTGCAACGATTTACCAAAACATTCGGAATAAGTCTCCATCACGCGATGCCCATTGTAGCCCGGATATTATGAGAATTTCCTATACTTTACCCTTGCGATTAGGTATACCCTTTGATCTAATATCTTTTATTTATTCAGTAAATATTGCTTTTGACACTCCAATGATAAAATAACTGGCCGATCTTTCAAGAAAACGCATTATAGCTTCTTCTGAACGCCGGATGAATGGGATGGATTGACTTAATTACTTTTGTATCGAATTGAGAATTATTTTAGGGCCGTTTTATCGTCTCAGTATAAAACAAATTAACGGGTTATGGAAGAAGGAAGATTAGAGCACTCGATGAATAAGTAAAATTGGTCCAATTCAGACGCCATTTATTTCGCATAATTTAATTCAGTTTATGTGAAGTTTATTTTACCGTACGCTTCGAATAATTATTTGGATAGATACCCAACTATCATAAACCCTCCATGATGCGTTCAAGAACCACACATTATGACCACCATAATAATAAACTGTTTTGTTACAACAAATTTATCTGTAAAAATGTTATTATTGCTAAATAATAACATCGATTACGATAGTATCATTTATTCAAATTTCGAACATCTCTGAATCACAAAAAAAAAATGATTTGACCTCTATTTTAATATCAGTCGAGATAACGTTTCGTTCGAAATCAATTGTCAATTTGCAATCAAATTTGACAAAAATGTCGCACGTAAGTATGATATCGAAGGATATGATAGTTGGGGCAGACTAGTTTGTCTCTGAATTAAAAAAAAACTATGACAGCTGCCAGAAAACTTAATTACCGCCATTACCGGTTAAAATTTGTTTTGTTGCATAAAATTGTTCGATTTGTTGAATTTCAACCATAAAATGAGCGATCAAGATGATATAGATATTTCGGCGACGCCCTTTGATATCTGATATGATATATGAAATTTGTTCTAACAAAACAGTCTATTTTTATGGTGGTCACAATGTGCGGCTCCTGAATGCATCATGGAAGCTTATGATATGTGGGTAGATAAAGAAGATTGATTGAGATTGAGATATTTTATTGATAAAATTATAGAATTTTACATGTCATTTCATTATTTTACATAAATAGTATAAGTAATTTCATTCACAAAATTTTATATTATGCCATGAGATTATTAATATTCATTTAAATTATTTACAGGTATAATTTTTATTAGTATTTTAATTATAATTCTTCAATTTAATGATTATACATTTAACATTTTATCTGTTGTCCATATTATGTCCAAACATCCAAACCTCTCAAGCAAATAATGTAGGGTGTTATCTAATTTAATACACAAAACAAGGTGTGTTGTAGATTTTATTACCGCGACATAAATTTCGCTATGCTGTAGCAAGCGAAGTCGATTAACATTAGTTTTAGTCTATGAGTGAATATTTTGTCGCTTGCAGCGTTCACGATATCACTCGGAAGTGTATTGTAAATCTTAACACCAAGGACACCGAGTGACTTTCGCGCTTTCGCGAGTCTCCGACGAGGGACGAGCAGCAGGTGCGCGCCTCGGGTGTTCCTGTCGTGGCACTGCCCGCGGCTCGTGTACTGGTCTAGGTTAGCTCTCACATATTGACAGGCTGTTAATATGTTTATCTATCCACATATCATAAACCCTCCATGATGCGTTCAAGAACCGCACATTATGACTACCATAAAAATAGACTGTTTTATTAGAACACATTTCTTATCTGTGAAAATGTTATTATTGCTAAATAATAACATCGATTTCGATAGTATTATTTATTCAAATTTCGAACATCTTTGAAAAACAAAGAAATTTGATTTGACCTCTATTCTTATATCAGTCGAGATGACGTTTAGTTCGAAATGAATTGTCAATTTGCATCAAATTTGACAAATGTCGCACGTAAGTAAGATATCGAACGATATGATAGTTGGGGCGAACTCTAGTTTGTCTCTGAATTAAAAAAAATTATGACAGCTGCCAGAAAACTTCATTACCGCCATTACCGGGTAATATTTGTCGTAATGCATCATGGAGGCCTATGATATGTAGCTAGATAAAGTAGTGTATGTAACTGTACATAATTAGGCATTAAAACACTCGTGTGATGTTATTATGAAACTTGCCTTCGGCGCGTTTCATAAACCCACACTCGTGTTTAATACCCTTCATTATGTACAGTCACATAAACTACTAATATACACGGTAGCGTGAGGATTTTATTGTCCTTAAATAACGCCTGAGCCGGAAAATCACAAAGTGTATGTAACTGTACATATATAGGCATTAAAACACTCGTGTGATGTTATTATGAAACTCGCTCATTCGTTTCATAAACCCACACTCGTGTTTAGTACCATTTATTATGTATAGTCACATAAACTACTATTTTATTCCGGAGTATTAGCAAATTACAATCTTCCGTTAGTACCATCATCCTTAGTATTACGAATAGTATTCTAAAAATATGCGCGTATGCATTTTGACACAGCCACGCAATAAACTTATTAAGCGTTAAAAAATTATTAAGCATAAATTAGTGACACTGCCGTATATTTATATATTGCAAGCAGTCTTTATTATTCGAGAAAAAACCCAAAATTTAAAATTCAAAAAGAAGTAGCGAAAGACACTCGGAAAGCAATATAAGAATAAGTTATTGCTACTGCAAATAAGGAATAAAATCTGACATTGTTGAAATTCGGTGAAAAATACAAAAGTAGGTACCTACTTAAATTGAATGTGATACGGTGTATTGTTTCATTAGTCTTTACAAGTGAGTCGCATAATAACAAAAACAAAACAAGTTCTCCACTACCCAAAGGTTGTCTGGAAGAGATCGCTCTTTAGCAATAAGACCGCCTGTTGCCTCTAATCGTAATTTCTTGCGTTGTATTTCTCTTGTGTGTTTTGTGAGGTGTGCCATAAAGAGTATACTTAAACCATTGAGAAAAAGATCAAAGCTCAAAGAAAAATTTAAACGAGTTATCTGGTGAATGAGACCTGGTGGATTGCCGGTCCTGCGCGTTAACCTTTCCGCTACCCTAACTCCCAACCAACCTTTCGAATTTTCCCTTTTGCTTTGTGTGTCAATCTGCACTGTTTATTTGAAAGGCTTTTCACACATTAAGTGACCTCAAAAAAAAAAGAGACTACATGTTTCATAAATATATAAAAGAAAAGAAACTGTTACAAGTATACGTAACAGTTATGAGTCGGTTTCTTCCCACTTAATCCCCGGTATGTCTGTCTATGTCTAAACCCATTAGTACTAAGTCGCGGCACATTTTGTCTCGTGTTTCTTATCTCTTTTCTTGTCGGCACTCGTTTTCCAGCCCTTTTCCTTATTTTGACATGTCCCACGAGAATACATGTCGCGTTGTTCAAGTTCAAACTCGACTTGATACGTATTAACGCGTAAAATTCTAGAATGTACATAATTACATTTTGTACGAAGTGAATTATTTTCTTGATACTAAATTAAATTTTATGATGTAACCGATAAATACGCTATGAATTCCAAATCTTATGTTCGTCTATCCATAAGTATTATAAAGGTATTTTGGTAAATATTGTGAAATAAACATAATTTTGCTCACTACACGATTTCAGTTTAAAAAGAAAGAAAAATATTTTTACATGAAAATGTGTCTGAAATAGAAGCATATCTTTACGTTTTAGCCACATCTTATATTTCCGAAATGATTTACCTTAAGAACACGATTATTTTCGAATACAGCTTTAGAAAATAAAAGGGTTACAATTATAGTACGTTATATGCTGGAAGCTTTCAAATCATGAAATTTACGCTTAAATTTCTGCAAACCTACCACTTATCCCGAATCCTGGGCCTAATAAATCTCAAGAATATTAAACAATAAGGTAACTGGATAATTCAAGTATTTCAGCACGCGAATTTACCTAGATTATGCTAGACCGCAGTCTTTAATCATCCCACTCATATTGTCACGAACATTAACACCAGCCAGCCGCTTGAGGCGAGGGCCAAGTTTTGAATAAACATGTCGTAAAAACTTTTTGAGGATGTCAAAAGATTTAAATTTTTTTTGTGATCAAATGTCTCTATGGGACTAACTACACTGAGACTGAACAAAACAAACAACTGAACAAAATTCCTGCAAAACGTCAAAACGCTCCATACAAATGGCCACCTAATCGTGACTTATATATATTTTTTTATATCGGACAACCTCACACATATCAATTTAATCCCACAGTAGCTCTAGGAGCCTTGTGTTATGGACACTAGATGACGATAAACATACTTATATAGATAAATACATACGTAAATACAAATAACATCTATGTATTTGTGTTCAAGTATGTATTTATCTGTATAATATTTGTCCTTGCCGGGATTCGAACCCAGGACCGTCGGCTCAGTAGGCAGTTGCTTAACCACTGCGCCAACCGCGTCGTCCAATGACAAATGTTATGGGTACCAATATTTGTATGGAGACAAATAAGTAAGTGCCATTTTCACCGTGAAAAACTACGTGCGATCCTAGCACAAATATTCGAGTTCATCACACAAATTTTGCCCTGGCCGGGATTCGAACCCGGGATCGCTGGCTCAGTAGACGCGTGCTCTACAAACTGTGCCAACCGCGTCGTCGTCGGACTAGGACGAGTGTGTGTAAAGTTAAAATCACAAAAAAATACGAATTTACAGCGACTTTTTGCAACTTGGCCCTACGATCTACGTCAAAGTTTATACAAGAGAATTTATATCAGGCACACGCAAATTAAAGTGAAATTATCGTCCTCATAAATCATACACATGTACGTGTTCACAGAGGTTATAATAGGTAATGAATTTAACAGGATTTTACACGCATAATTCTTGAATACTAACACACTTACCACAACAAATTGGTCAGAATCGTGGCGCAAGATCGATGTGGAAATCTTTGGGAGAAGCCTTTGCCCAGCAGCGAACGATACTTGGCTGATATGGTGATGATGATGATGAAGATGATAAATCAGTGTTAAGCACGGTGTAGTTGTAACTAGATAGCTCATGATTAAGGTCCACTGATTGGATCGAAACATGTGAAACTACTTGAATAATGTGCAATAAAAATATAATTTTCTCAAACATGCAATGAAGTGTCGTCATAACGTGCGTTATAACAGGCTTCGAAATATCACGTTTCGGGCGGAGCAACTTGAGAGAACTGTAAAGGAATTTCGAACAAAATTGAAGGACTAGGCTGGGAAGTATTTATTTTAACACTACCTTTTGCCCGCGACTACGTCCGCGTGGGACTTGAAAGTATGGAAGCAACCTCGTACAAAACGATAGATATCCAGATCCATATCCACCTAATCACCTATTAATTAATAAAAGGGATTATTAAAAGCGCCTAAGCAAATGTAAGAGCAATTGTGCTTTTGGTCTAATAATTACATTTCCTACAGGGTCATCAATGTCATCATGAATTACTTACTCACTTTTCAATCTTTTAAAAAATAATTTCCAGGATGAAAACTATCCTATGTCCTTCCTCGGATCTTAAACTATCTCCATGCCAAATTTCATCAAAATCGATTCAGCGGTTTAAGCGTGAAGAGGTAACAGACAGACAGACACACTTTCGCATTTAAAATATTATAGTATAGTATGGATAGTGTGGATTAGTATGGATGGCGTCTATCGAAAAAGCTTTACATGTGTCGCCGTGAAAAGGGCTGACCAGCTTCGTATCATTATCATTATCCGGCCTCCCTATGCTCGGTCTATACCTACTCACCCGGCAACACCTTCTGTCCCGGCGTCTGCACTTCTGCAGTAATGTACTATTTATATTTATGTACCTAATATAAAATATATGAATTCATGTGGGAATTTAAAGACAGAAAACTAAGAGGCGGATGATTAAAATTCTTTACAGCCGTCATTCATACGGTATCACAGTCTCATCTGGACTGCATCTCCGTGCTTACACAACGACACAACTCCTTAAAAAATTACCATCAGTTACGTCTTTTTGTAATTACGGTTTACTGCAATCTGTCGTTGGCAAAATGACTTAAGTTGGTAGAAGATTTAGGGTAGTTAAGGCGATTTGGTTGTGGAGTGTATTGCAATCTGGTCTGGCTTTTGTCCGATGTGCAATCTAGGCTTTTGTGCGGGTGTAATGGTGGATATATGATGTTCCCGGAGGGTGGTCACTATGAAGATTGAAGGTCTGTGTTTAATAATTACGAATAAAATTACAATAAATTTATAAAACACTAGCGACCCGGCTTCGCACGAGTGCAATGCTATTAAAAAAATTAAAAAACTGCATCAAAATCCGTTGCGTAATTTTAAAGATTTAAGCATACATAGCAGACAGACAGCAGGAAGCCTGGAAGAATAAATAAAATACTTATACATATTTTTGCTATTCATAAAAAATATGCATATCACTATCATCACTAAATAGTATAAAACAAAGTCGCTTCCTGCAGACTGTCTGTCTGTCCCTATGTATTCTTAGATCTTTAAAACTACGCAACGGATTTTGATGTGATATAATAGAGTGAATCAAGAGGAAGGTTTATATGTATAATACATGCATAATTTGTCAGCATTGAACCCGTGCGAAGCCGGGGCGGGTCGCTATAGTATAAATAAATATATACAGCGATGAAACATACTAAGCAGATAGACTACAAGACTTCATTTCTTCACTGCATTACGCAGTTTTTTTAACTTATACCCACGACCTTATCGCCGACTGTAAATCCGGCGTAAATGTGAGCGATTTATCACCCTGTCACACTCACAATAAACGAGCCAGTCACGGTTCATGCCTTCATAATTACCAGGGCAAGTGCATAGACTTGCGTTGTATGAACTACATGTTCCTTAATACCAAGGGATCTCTACGAGCCGCAGGCCGCACTAATATTCTACACTTTCATTTGGAATAAAACAGCGTGAATCTGACTCTGCGCCATCCTTATGACTAATTGCGTTTCTAATCAATATAAGAAAACAAGGACGACACTACAGTATTGCTACTTTTTAATTTCTACTCTTTTTGGTCGGACTGTAGGTAGGTATGTAAACCAACAATACAAAGAGGTAACGCCGCCAGCGTAATGGGAACCATGCCGCAGGCAGACCTTCTGGATGGGTTATTCTTTTTATAGAAAATGTATATATTTTATTCTTATTTTTTCTATTTAGTTTTAAAAAATTGTACATAATAATTATCCTTTCTTTTAATGTTTATCTGTAGTTTTTAGTATTGTAAATATTATATTGTATGTGTTTATTTTAAAATAAACTTTATAACAACCAACAATATGTTTAACATAATATCAAACTAAATTACCATTTTATTATCCTTAGAAAGAATAAAACTAAATAAAATAAAAATACAGGTTTACTAAGCCGTTAACTATCGACGTGTGGCGCAATTTTTGGCGGTCCACGAACCAACCTTTCTTTTTTTCACTCACTCGAGGTGATGATATTTAATTTCGACATCCTAATTCATAGTTCATCAGTTTCGTATGTCCAGCTAAGTATAACAAAAATTCGTTTCATTGCACGTGAACAATGCGATACGGTGATTTGCGTGTTTTTTGTGCACGGCCCTAACGTGGGCGTTTTGGCGTGTATTGTGATATTTGCTTCGTCTATGGATCCCAGAAAATACTGTAAGTCATCACCTGTTCAACCTGAAAACGCCTATGGATAAAATTAGGTTCAACGACCAGCGGACCTGTGATGATTGCTTTTATCCCACTATAAATAAGTGACAAAGCATCCGCCACGTTTTGACACAATGCGAGTGTTAGTGACAGATGCTTTGTCATTTATTTATCACGTGATAAACGCAACCATGATACGCCCGCAGTTCCTTGAAGCAAATGGCGACATCTCAACAGAAAAATTAAACTATTGTTTATGGGTTCCGCACCCAAAGGGTTAAACAACAGGACCCAATTATTAAGACTCTGCTGTCCGTTTGTCTGTCAGTCCGTCTATCACCAGGCTGTATCTCTGAACGATGATAGCTAGACAGACGCACTTGGCCGGTTTTGTTTGTTATCCATAAACCGATCAGCGATTGACCTCGGTAACACCTGACGGTAAGTGACTATGGGGTCGAAGATGGCTCAGTGATTCAGCAACAACCTAATTACTCTTGCCTTGAAGATTAGTCATTATTTTCAGGAAATACACATGTCAGCTTTATATAATTCTAACACTCTTTAATATAGTGATTTATCGTCATTTTATAAAATAACGATTTGTTATGATTCAACCTTGGCTGTAACTGTTCGCGCCGTTTCCCAATCAATCTGACCAATCACAGCGCTGGCATCCAGCTGATGTAGCGTTGTGATTGGTTGACGTCTGTGGCGGGAAACTTGAAATTATAAAGATTTAAAAAATAATGTTTGTACGACGGCATCGCTGATACAAATTGTAATATTATTTTAATTATTCTATGGAGCTATTTAACGCAATTTGGTGAGTAAATTGTATAAAGGAGTGGATATATAAACTGCACCTAAGTAACTATTATATATCATGTTTCATTCATCTCCACCCCCTACCTCGGTATATTTAGTTAAACCTGAATGATTAATAATCTTTGCTCATTAAGTGGTTGAAGTAAGTAAGCATAAGCTTATATGCATCAACAGACACGATGGTAGCAAGTTCTATTCCTTAGTGAACCACATTAGAAATTATGACGCTCTCGTGAAATCGCTTCGTGCGAACAATTGGTATACTGACAACATAATGAAGTCTCTGCTCGCGAAAAGAGTTATTATACCATCGTATAGAATAAAACATTCTACATCATATGAAAACGCCATGAAAACAAACTCCGTTCAGTATCCAGAGCAACATTTTTTTAAAAGCGAAAGTTGAACCACAGCGTTTCATTTTCACCCGTGCATTTTCCGCCGTCAATCTGTCAATGTCAGCTGTCAACGGCGGCAAAATTCTGCGAACGTTGCATTTCTGCTGAATCGGGATGTGTGGTTCAATGACAGAGCTTGTTAGTATTGTGTATATGTCGCAGTGAAATGGCAAAATCGGGGATATGGTCAAATCCCCAAGGGATTTAATAAATCCACGGCAGATGACAAAATTGCAACCGGGTTTTGTTATTTCAGTAAACAAATCTAGGAATTTGATCAAATCGCTAGACTAGTTTAGTGAAATGACGAAATCAGATGGGTAACTAAATTTGTATGCCATTTTACTGGATTATTTCAGGGATTTGATCAAATCTAGATTTTGATTGATTTGGCTTCAATTTTATCAAATCTCTATATCCCGAACGTATGTTGTAATTAATACAAGTATGTTGTATATAATACAATAGAAGTAGCAAATTCACCTAAAATCTATAACCAAATCCCTCATGGGGACCACTTATTAAGCTAGCCTGCTGGACCCTTTAATAAGTATAACACCACTTGTATTTCCATTAGCTATATCCACTTTCAATTTAAATTTTTGGTAACCACCGATCGATCCGATCACCGGAACCCTCCGTAATAGCCCACCGACCTGACAGAATCGAATCAACGTTACCTGAAGCATCTGACAAGGAAAAACCCACTTTTCCACCTCTGAACAACGTTCCATATTACTTTGACATTGCATCCTGAACTCTACCTTCCAAGACACCTTATACAACAAGCAACAACCGACTTTAACATCAATATTAAGGTTCAAATTCACTTGAATTTTAATATCCTGGATATTTTAGATATTTTCGCACTAGACGTGTAATAACCACCTTTAACCCTCGCTTATAAAGTTAGAATTTAGGTACATTGACGTTTCTCGTTTACTAGGTGTTCCGAAAATCAAAGTTGCAAGACCGTGTATTGGGAAAATTTCAACTTTGGCTAGTTTTGATAAAGTATGAAATTAAGAGTCTTTTCGTAGGCGGTTTACGTAAGTTTTTTTCCTAAAGTGTCTCCGATATTGCATGTCGAGAGCTGTTGAAGGAAATAAATTACCTACATATTAATTGGGGTATAAGTAGGGCAGAAAGCTTTAACTTTTAAGGCTTAAACGTTAAGAATATTAATTACTCTTTAGCACGCTCTCTCTTAGAATGCATAAAACGGAAAAAATCTTAACAAGGTACAAGTGCATGATACCAATTGATGTAACTATGTGATAAGAAACTAAAAAATATGGTCACTTCTGTTCGTTCGAGCTTTTCTCCGCCTTCCCTATTAGTAGGTATGGGACACCCAGTACGCGTTCGTAAACAGGTACTCTTACCATGAGTTTCCAGTGACCGTACATACTCGAACGACTCCGTAAACGATCTGTATGAATCCAACCCACAGGTGACGTGCTTTGTAGGAATGTTGAACTTTGACGGTCATTTCTGATTTTTAGAGCAGTTTAAGTGTACATAGTCCCATATAGACATTTGATTCAACACATTTAAGAAGACATTGTTTCCCATATGTAATGTTTCGCCTAATTTTATGCAGTTATTTAAGTTATGCAGATGGGAAACAAAAATTGGTGTTTGAGATGGGTAGCCGAACCCTACTCTATGGCAGTGACATAGAGGACATTATTGTACGAGTATCTGTAGTTTAGGTCCTAATAGGGAAGTTAGGTTTATCTTTCTAGGTCGTTAGTATGTTTATGTTTAAATGTACTTATTTTTTCTATTTCTCATTTAATAGAATACCGACAGAGGGTAATTAAATCTGTCCGTATTCTAGACAGGAAGGAAGATTGTAGGTACAGTCTAGCCAAAAAGAGTAGAAATTAAAAAGTGGCAATACTGTAGTGTTGTCCCCGTTTTCTTAGATTGATTAGAAAGGGACGACACTACAGTATTACCATTTTTTAATTTCTACTCTTTTTGGTCAGACTGTATGCGAGTGATTACAATAAAAGTAAGACTTGAACTCATGTCCCTGCAAGTCCGGACCTAGTTCTTTATTGCTGATTTTAGGTGTTAACATTATAGACAAACCATTCATTATTTCTGAAACCATAAAATATTTTGGAATATTATAACACAAACCTAATCTATAGGTTGGCATTTTGGACTTCCGAGGTTTTTTTTTATATGAAATGAAGCATAAAAGAGGAGTATCCCCTGATTCTATAACCAACAAAACACAGAGCTCTCTCTATAGCATAGTAGTGTGATCCTTCACCTTAATTTCACCAACGTCCAATGTAATAAAGAGCGTAAGTTACTTACGCTCTGCGATACTTACGTCATTCTGCAGTCCGAGATGAGTCGAGAAACGGTATACAAAAGAGCGTATGTCATGTACACTGGCTTGGTAGATATGTCCTTTTGTAGTAGAGAGAACAGTCTCCCTAATCAGTGGTAGTACATAATGAGAGCTTCGACTCAGTAAGTGGTTTCCGTGACACAATACCCATTGTCCGTTGTATCAGCGCCCTACAGGCTCACAGTATATAGAAATAATCAGTAAGACAAACAAAAAACAGTAGGTCACTCAGTCAATGATCAAGATTTGACCCGAACATCCACACATACCAATAAACATTGCAGCTTAAATCTTGTGAAATCAACAGTACCTCACGTGCTATGATAATAAACGTATCGTTTTACACAAATTACCAATATAATAAAGTTCTTAGGCAGTTTTGGAAACATCAAAAACCTAACAGTGCTTTATTCTGTAACTAGAAGGTCCGTGTATCTCTTTTTCAATAAATCAGTGTATGTATTTCGTCTAGTCAAAAGTATTCTACAGCCTGTTACCGGCATGCGGGCATTTATTAAAACTGATATTAATATGATCCATTAGTAATCGTATTTGCTAATCATAATTATGTAAATTAACTGCACAATTTAATTTCTTAAATCCGCACATTCAATGTAGTGGGTGTACAGCGTAATTGTCGTTACTCATATCACGCTGTCATTTAACACTCACTTGTCAATTTACTTTACTGTACATTACTGGCAATTAAAATTTTGTTAGAAAGTTAATAAAGCCTGAATTTAAGTTAATTAATTAAATTAAGGTCATGAATACGTTAAAGATCTATGTTACTTTACTCTACTTTAAGAAAGCCTACTTGGCGGTAACACACTGTATAACTATTTTAGGTGTGCAGCTATCCCTGTGCTAAAATTGGTTAACATCCGTTCAGCCATTTCGGCGGGAGGAGAGGACAAAGAAAACTTTACCAACAGGTGGCGCTGCACGCTATCCCTGCGATGTCCACGCGCTACTGCATCGCACTGTTAAGATTTTTCCTAAAATCTATAGAAAAATGGTTATCAATTTTTCGAAATTTATAATAGTCCGGTAGTAGGCTCACAGTACCCATTGTTTCTGCAGTATAACCGTATAGCCAGCGAGTGGTAAATATGAGGAATCAGTCGAACTCGGTTTAAATTCACTCTGAACCTCATTTAAATAATTTAATTTCAGTCATGTATAATACAGGAGACAGGACTGACTTCCGAGCTTCTCCAATCATTTAAGTGGGTCAGGTGCAAAACAAGTTTAATTTATAAGTTACCAAATGGGACGTTCTTGTGATAAATTTCTTTTTTATAAATTTCCAATTCCTTCATCCTGATATTTGATATCGGTTTTTCTTTTCTCAGTAAGATAGTTTACAACATCAGGATTTCGTATAAAAAATAAAGCCAAAGACTATAGTAGTAGTAGATATAGTATATCTCTATGTATGAAGGTCATGTGAGTGACACGTGTATGAATAAAACCCATAACACTAAAAACGTCTTGAGAAAGAAAAAGAAAACTGCTTAGGGCGTCGCCCGAGGGACAGAAGTCAATGTGAATTTAGAGCCCTCGATCGCATTGGCTTTGTTATCTTAGACGATGTTTTTTAGACACCCCATCCGTATCACAAACGTAGAAGTCGCGCACGAAGCGTTCCATACCGTTGCGTTTAAGTATTTTTATTTTTAGCATTTGTTGTTTTAGTAGCCATAATAATTTAATAATATATTGCCTCTGAAAATAAGAGTCTACCTGTTCAACCGTTAAAGTAAAAAAACATGGATAAAAATCATGTTACTTGTATGCTGCCCCCTTAAATAATTGTCATTTTTTATAGAAATTGTATTTCTTGAAATAGAAACCATACTAATGCACACCATGCGAAAATTTCAAGTCTCTACTTATTACAGTTCCAAATAACCAGCCATGTTGCAGACGGACAGACAGACAGCGGAGGCATAGTAATACCTTTAGCTCGCTTTGGGTACGGAACCCTTAAAACGTAGTATGGCAAATGCCCTTAAAAACCACTCTGCGTATCTCTACGGGACGTGAAATGCTCCAAAACATTGGAACAAGAGTAGGAACTAGTAGTAGACCAAAAGTAATTGAATACTCTCGATCATGTTATATGGATTAGAGCGAGTTGTATATTTTCTTTCAATTTTCGCTGCGATACTGCCTCCGAGACTTCAAATTTTCAAAACTTTTTAAATTGATGTCACCTTGGGAAATACGCAATACGCATTTCTTAAAAATGGAATCAATCTTTAAATTACGTTAGTATTGGACATTGAAAGTAAATAAGATAAAGTTCCATATCGGAACAGTTTAAGAAAATAATATATACGTATCTATTGCCATTGTATACTTCGACCGTCCCTTGAAAAAAAAAGAAAAAAATAACAAGCATTTATTTCGGACAGATTAAAAATCACCCACGATCTCTTGCAACAACGCCCAATAGGCGTCTTGGGGAAATGTATATATGCATGGAACTCCGTAAGTGATCGGATCAGGCATGCGTCAAAGATAAATTCAGCTAGTTGCCACCGAGGCGCATGATTGCTTCCTGTGTCGAATCGCATCGACATCAATGTGATTTATTTAATAAACCTACTAAACTAATAAATACTATTCAAATCCAAGAAGAAAATACAGTCTATTAAGAAATTTAATTAATAAGTTACATTAACTTACTGTTTGCCTTCAACTGAACTGTGCAAAGCTATGTTCTTGTATGAGTAACAATTACAACGCACCCACCTATATACTCGTACAAATGTATGCCGTGTCAATTATCTAAAAGTACAGATAAGTGCTTGATTTCGGGAATGTTCTGGAATTAGGGTGATTATCTCAGCGAAAAAAAATTGCGGCGGCATTGATAACTATAGTGTGAAACAATTGTTTTAAAAGTTTTAATTTTTTTCTGAAAAGAAGACACAAATTATTATCTTAAGCCAAATCGCAAAATATTGTAAAAGTAATTTATGTTTAATAATTTTTTTTTTTGCCGTAAAATTATAATTTTGGTGCGGCGTCCAGTATTCGTTGTTCCTCATAAATGTCTTTGATAGAACCATATCATCAATGTTTTAAACTAGAATTGCATTTATTTATAATCTTTATTAGTTTAAGTATCTTATAAGGATATATAAATAAAGATTAATAAATAAATAGATACTCAAAATTGAGCACTAAAAGTTGTCCGGGTGAAATTGACAATTTTGGTGGTAAATATTGAAAATCTGTTTATGGATGAACGAAACGCAACAAGACCAGCAAACGTGTGTTAACCTGTTCGTTTAGTTCCGCTCCGGCATGAAACGATGACACACATGTCGTACCTTGCTGGATCTGCACGTAAGTATCTAATTTTGGCGGGGTACAAATACGTTTTGACACAATTTTTGTGGTATATGTTTCTAGTGACTTAGCAATAATTGATTGTGTGTGAATTGTGTGTAAGACGTGTTAAAGGTTTCCTTTTTAAAATATAAAGTTAAATTGGAATTAAATAATACGGATATTTTTTAAATATTTTTTTAATCACTTTTTCTAATTTTGGTGGATCAATTTTGGTGGTTTTGGTGGTAATTTCAAAGTCACCAAAATTGCTTGATGCCACCAGAATTGTTAATTTTGTAATCTGTATATAATTACACATTTGTAATCGCATTTCCAACACTTTTGAGTCGGTGAATTTATTTGAAGTCAAGTATAAACACAATACATCTAATATTACAAGCTGTCGGTGAGGGTAATCTTAGCTTAGATATGCTTATGCTGGTGGCGGATTCTATAGCTCCTATCCTTTACTATATTACAATTTTGTTTCCTCTGGCAGGTTTCCTACAATTTGGAAATGCGCCCATGTGATTCCTCTCCCTAAAACCCCTAATCCGTCGTACTTTTCGCAGTATCGTCCTATGTCCATTCTTCCCGTCTTATCCAAAATCATTCAATCCTCTGTAAATCCACGTCCCTCATCACATCTAAATAGACTTAACTAGTTCAATTCTTTAGCACAACCACAGCTTTGGTTAAGATCACCGACGACATTCGTCTTAATATAGAATATAGAAAAGTGACTATATTGGTGCTCCTAGATTTTAGTAGTGTTTTTGACACTGTTGATTTTGATATACTTCTCAGTTTACTTAGTACTTTAAATATATCTCCAACTTCACTGTCCTGGTTTCGTGATTACCTCTTTGGGGGGCAACAGCGGGTTCGAGTTGATGACCGATTTTCTAACTGGTGTGAACTGTCTGCTGGTGTCCCTCAAGGGGGCATACTCTCTCCATTACTCTTTTCTGTCTTCATTAACGGAATCACCAACCATAATGAAATAATAATAATAATGAAATAATAATGAAATAATGAACTTTATTCTGCAAGTAGGCCACAAGGGCACTTTTACATGTCTGAGTCTACCGGCATTTCACAAGAGGAGACCACTGTTGAGATGAAACGCCGAAAGAAACTCAACAGTCAGTCATTTTTTCAAAAAGCATAAGTACTTAACTATTACAATGATATGAACTTAACTATACGTAGTTCTACAAGAAAACATAGTAAAAGTGTATTTTAAGACATAAGTGAGGAAAAGTGTAAGAATAAAATAGAAACTACAAGAAAGCCAGACGGTTTATCACAATTTATGTACGTTTGATATGCTTTCTTATTAGAACTGTGTCCCTTAAACTAGTTAGGTACAATCTAAGAAGGAGTCAGCTACGCGGTTTCTGGTTTAGGCCATGCATTTTTGTCTGTCAGATAGTCCTCTACTGTATAATATGCTTTTGACATTAGAGATTTTTTTAAATAATTTTTGAGAGATGGAAAGGCTAATTTTAAAACATGATCAGGTAACTTGTTATAAAAATGAATACATTGGCCTAAAAATTATTTACTTACTTTACGAACACGAAACTTTCTAATAGCAATTTTATTTTTATTTCTAGTGTTAAAACTGTGGACATCGGAATTTTTATATAACATACATAATACTCTTATAAATATATTGGGACGCTACAGTTAAGATGTTTATATCTTTGAAAATGTCTCTTAAGGAGTCACGAGAATTTAGGTTATATATAGAACGAATGGCTCTTTTTTGTAGCACAAATATAGTCTGAATATCAGCTGCTTTGCCCCAAACCAGAATACCATATGACATGACACTATGAAAATAACTATGATAAACTAAGCGAGCTGTATCAACATTACTCAATTGTCTGATTTTCCTAACGGCGTACGCCGCTGAACTTAATTTACCTGCAAGCACTGCTATATGTGGACTCCATTGCAAATTACTGTCCAATGTTATACCTAAGAATAATGCCTTATTCACTATTTCTAAACATTCACCATTTAGTAATATAGTAGAATCTACCGCCGTAACATTCGGTAAAGCAAATCTAACACATTTAGTCTTCTTGGCATTTAATAGAAGATTATTAGTAGTAAACCAGTTAAGTACTTTCTCTAGTGTGCCATTAATTTCCGCATAGTCGGTTGATTTCCGGTGAACCTTGAAAATTAATGATGTATCGTCAGCAAATAGTACTATATTACAAAGATTATCTACTATAGATGGTAAGTCATTTATATAAACCAAAAATAGAAATGGACCTAAAATAGAGCCCTGTGGCACTCCTAGCTTAACTATAGCTCCATTGGACTGGGTTCCATTTACATCCACTGTTTGCATTCTATCACTGAGATATGAAGACATAAGGCTTAAAGCATTTGAAGACAGACCATAATGTTCTAATTTCAAAATGAGTGTTCCAGGATGAACGCAGTCGAATGCCTTAGAAAGGTCGCAGAAGATCCCAATTGCATCACAAGATTCCTCCCAGCTGTCATAAATGTGTTTAATAAGTACAGATGCTGCATCAGTCGTGGAACGTCCCCTTGTGAAACCGAACTGTTTACTAGAGAGTAATTTATTTCTATTGAAGTGTCCTAGTAGATCTTTCAACATTAATTTTTCGAAAACTTTACTTAAAACAGGTAGTATAGATATCGGACGGAAATTAGTCAGATCACAATCACCCGATTTAAAAAGAGGTATGACTTTACTCATTTTCATAAGATTTGTGAAAACTCCCTCTGCTATGCAACTATTGTAAATCAAAGCTAGGTAAGGCGCAATTGAATCTATGATATGATTAATTATTTTTACTGATGCTCCCCATAAATCCTCTGTTTTCTTTAAATTGAGTGATTTAAATGTTGTAATAACATCTACTGTATTTACTGGACTAAATTGAAACTCAACATCACATTTCTTACAATTAGCACAAAGTAAGGTATGGGCTTCGGACGCAGATGATTTTAAACATTTTGTGGTATTAACTGCAATGTTGGAAAAATAATCCTCGAATGCCGAGGCAACATCATGATTTGACATAGTCTGCCTGTTTTCTCTGACAATGTTGACTTGGCAATTGCGAGTTTTGGATTTACCAGTTTCTCTGTTAATAACATTCCAAATAGTTTTTACTTTGTTGTCCGACATTTTGACTTTAGAACTAATATAATTTGCTTTTGCGGCTATGCACACTTGCTTAAACAATTTTGAATAGTTCTTAACATAGTTAAAAAAATCTGTGTCCTTGTTCACTTCCTTCTCTGCATACAGTTCATAAAGCCTGGTTCTGCTTCTATGAATACCTACAGTAGCCCATTCACTAAACTTTGTTTTTGTAGTCGACCCAGAAATAGTTTTCTTTTTGAAATGTGTATTAAATTGATCCATTATTATGCCAAATAAATCTTTGTAAGTACTATTTAAGTCATTACATGAAAGAGGTAACATACAAAGATCATTATGAATTTCATTTTTGAATGATTCCAAACGATAACTAGTTATGGGTCTGCATGTTATAGTTTGTGGTTGTAGTGTTTCCTGTAAAGTGTTAGGAAAAGAAGCTTTCTGCCCTCTATGATCTGAATTAAAACACTTAAATATTTCCTTTTCTAAGTAATCACAATCACAAAAAATATTATCTAAACAGGTTTTACTAGTTACACCTACCCGGGTAGGCTCCAGGAACATATTGACCAAATGAAAAGATTTGAACAAACTTAACAGCTTAACAGTATCACTGGTCATTTCAAGTAAATTAACATTAAAGTCTCCACAAACTATAACATGTTTTTTACCTTTACATGCTATTTTTAAAACATTTTCCATAGATGATTCAAATGAATGAAAATCAGTTGCCGGTGGTCGGTAAACACATATAATTACATAATTCTCTAATTCTACACAAGCAATTTCTATGACTCGTTCTATTGAAAATGTAACAATAACGTTCTTTGGATTTTAAGGAATTTTCAACAATAATAAGAGAACCACCATGAATGGAAAATTTTCTAGTAAAACAGCTCACTAATTTAAAATTAACAAAATCAAAAATCAACTGTTCTTGTCTCAGCCAATGCTCAGTAATACACATAACTTGAATATTCTTATTATCTAAAAATAAGCCTATTTCTAGTTCCTTGCTGGAAAAACCCTGAATATTCTGGTGAACAATGTTAATATTCAGAGATGTTTCCGCTGTCTTACAATCTAGTTTAAATGTGACAAAGGTGTATTGCCACTGCAGACATGCTTGAGCCCACTAACTGAGGTATAAAATCTATTTGGCTCTATGTTAAAAGCTAAAAGATCCACTAGTGTAAGAATACATTTCTTAGGCATAGTTATCTTTTCAGAGGTCAATTTGAAGCGCTTGATAAATTTATTTATGTCAAAGAAATGCACCTTTTTATTGAAACATATAGCATTGTATAATATGGAGTTAAGTTCATAGTCACTCTCCTCCTCGTTCCATGTCTATGCAGACGATTTGTAGCTTTATGCGGCGACCAGCATTGATGATTTTGGCTCCTTTGTTTCGCAAATCTATTTAGACTTGGGATCAAGTCGTTCAGTCGTGCTTAGGCTTGATTCTTTGGTTTGATGAAGAATGCCAAGAAATCGCAGGCTATTGTCGTTGGAAGCCCCTTATTTCCAAGCTTTCAGATCAAGTTAAGCCAGTTATTTTCTTTGATGGTACTTCTCTTCTACTGCAAAAAAATTTGGCATTACCATAGATTAATCTTTGTCATGGGCACCTCATATTTCTGAGATCAGTAGGAAACTTTTCGCGTCCCTTCATTCATTGAGGTTTCTGCAGAATTTCATTCCTCTTCATACGAAGATCATGCTTTTGCGCTGTCTTTTGCTTTGGTCTTCACAAGTTTGATCACGTGTCTTAATACCGCGCTCAACTTAAATGGCTTCTGATCCGTCAGCGCAGACACTTACATGTTCTTTGTCTTTTGTATAATGCCCCTTTCATTCCTTCTTCATGACCTTACCTTGCAGAGAAGTTCTTTTACATGGCGGATGGTAGTGGCCATCGCCTGCGGTCAAGTGCGAATCTGGCTCTATCTATCCCACTGGATAGATCTCATGTTTACGATATATCTTTTGCTGTGCGCGCCGTGAAATTATGAAATAAATTGTCTCCCGCCCTAAGGCAGACGAAATTCAAGAAATTGTGGCTGTCGAATGAATGATTATTTAATTAGGTTGCTGTTCTTGTTATAATTATGATTATATTTATGTTATATGTATTTATATAGATATTACGTAATATGTATTAAATTGACTGTTTGCCTATCTCTCTCTCATTTGGTTTTTGCATTTTCATTTGTACTATTGTAAAGTTACAGTTATTGTACATGTTGCTTGGTTTGTCTGCCATTTACTTGTGTTTAACAGTCATTTACTCGAAGGTTAATTGGAAGAAATCCCTTAAAGGGAAAAGTTCGCTTTGATGAGATTGTATCAAAAGACAAGTACAATTTAGTTTGAGTGGCCAGTGCTGCCACCTGTTGTAGTGTATAGTTTGAAGTTAGAATGCATTTCTACATTCCTGTGTTTCTTGTCTATGAAAGTGCTCTGCGAATAAAGATGACGGACTGAACGACGTTTTTATTTTTGTCCAATCTTAATACGCTTCCACTGCGCTATTTGTAAAACAACAGATGAAATAATAAAATAAATAAGTAATTAGCGCAAAATGGCAACAGAATATAATGTAATACGATTGAGTGAAAAGTGTAACTTTGGGAATTGGAAATTTAGAGTGAAACTTATATTAGAAGAAAAAGGCGTACATAAAGTATTATTAGAAGAGTCTTTCGATAGTACAAAGCCAGCAGATATCATCAGTGATGCGAAAGCAAGATCCATAATCGTGCAATGTTTAAGTGATAAATATATCGAAATAGTGAAACAATCGAAAACTGCGGCGGACATGTTGTCTAAACTAGAAGACATTTTCGAAAGGAAAAGTATTTGCAACAAGTTAAGACTAAAACGACAACTTATCATGTTGAAATGCGGTGCAACGGAGAAATTACAAGATTTTTTCTTAAAGTTTGATTCTCTTCTCGGAGAACTCAATGCAATCGGGTCTAAAGTTGAGGAGATTGATAAAATTTGCTACTTACTAGCAGCGCTACCATCTGCTTATGACAACGTTATAACATCAATTGAAACGATGATCAGTGAGAAAATGCTAAATATAGAATCGATCAAAGCAAGATTACTCGACGCGGAACTAAAATTAAGTGAAGAACCTCATCAGGACACAAAGGAGGAGGCATTTCTTGTATGCTATGGCTGCGGACGGAAAGGACACATCATCAGGGACTGTAGGATGAAACAACCGGAGACCTACACTCACAACAATACTCACCGAGGACGACCAGCGACAAGAGGATATCGTGGACCTACCAGATACAGAAGCTATTCCAGTCGACAGCGGGGAATGCCACATCGTGACTATCAGGGGCAAGCTAGCAACATGGTACAACTTGTAGATGAGGATGTATTATCATTCACTGCATTTAATGCAAATAATTGTAATGTGAGTAATGGAAATGACTGTATAAATTTCATTGTAGATTCTGGCGCAACTGAACATTTGCTAAAAACTGAATTTGAGCAAAATATGACAGATGTAGTAAGATTAGAAAAAGAAATAAAAGTGTTTGTAGCAAATGGTCAATATCTGACATGTAACAAAAGGGGTAAATTACATTTAAAATGTGGGAATGTTTCAGTAAATATAGAGGGTTTGATAGTACCTAAATTGTCACACAACCTACTGTCTGTTAGGAAATTGTTACAAAAAGGTTATATGGTTCAATTTAATAAAGAAAATGTGTCAATTAAAAATAAAACTCAGGAAATTTTTGGAAACTTACTTGGAAATTTGTATGTTATACCTATGCAATTAGATGATGACAGGTGCTTAGCAACTAACAATATCAACAGTGACTTTTTATGGCATCAGAGACTAGGGCATGCTAATCGAAAACACTTGAGGATGATGAAGCTGCCATATAGTGACCAACCCTGTGAAGCCTGCATGGAAGGTAAGTCTACCAGATTACCATTTTGTACCACTCCGAAGCCCCGATCCGGATATATAGGAGAATTAATTCATACTGATCTCTCTGGTCCTGTCAGCACTCCAACAGCTAACGGTGAGATTTATTACCAAACAATAATTGATGATTACACTCATTTCTGCGAAATTTATCTATTGAAGAGGAAAAGTGAAGCAACAGAAAAATTAATTAATTATATAAATAAAATGGAAACACAAACAGGTAATAAAGTAAGAAAAATTAGGGCAGACAATGGCGGAGAATTTAAAAATCAAGTGATGCAAGACTTCTGCAATAGAAAAGGTATAATTTTACAATTTACAATTGCTTATAGCCCACAATCGAATGGTGTTGCAGAACGGATGAATCGCACCATATACAACCGTGCAAGAACATTGTTGGCCGAAACAAAACTACCAAAAACATTATGGGGTGAAGCGGTAAGATGCTCCGTTTATCAAATAAATAGATGTCCTTCAGCTGCCATCAGTTTTCATACACCAGCTGAAATGATGTTTGGACATCGAGATCTGTCACGACTAAGAATATTTGGATGTAAGGTATGGGTTCATATATTACCAAGGCAAGACAAACTTGAAAAGAGAGCGAAAACAATGAGATTTGTTGGATATGCACCTACTGGCTATCGTGTATGGGATCCAGAAACGGATAAGATCATAGTAACAAGAGATATAAGATTTGATGAGACACAAGTGAAGTTTGAACAGTCAGAGCGAGAACATGAAGAGGTAAGATACAGGTATTATGAATATGATGAAGAAGATGACCAGAAATTAAAGGAAACACAGTCTGAAGAGCAAGAGAAACAGGTAGAAAATGTTGAAAAGAATCAAGAGGATGATGAATATTTTACAGAAACTGAAGAGGAAAGTAATATCGAAGAACAAAGACAAGAAAGTGAGGAATTTCATACAAGATCGGGAAGACAAGTGCGAAAACCAAGGGAATTACTTGAAAAATATGACTTAAATTATACAGCATACTGCTTACTATCAGGTGACCCACAAGATTTTGAAGAAGCCATACAAAGTGAAGAATGGGAACAAGCAATAAAGAAAGAGCTGAACTCACAGCAGAAATTAGATACATGGGAAGAAGCGACTTTACCAAAAGGGTGTAAAGCTATAGATACAAAGTGGATTTTTAGAACAAAGCAAGATGGAATAAAGAAAGCGAGACTTGTAGCTAAAGGGTTTCAACAGAGTAGCTCATACAACAATTATGCACCAGTAGCTAAATCATCAACAATGAGACTAATGATGAGCATAGCAGTTCAAGAAGATAAAATAATAAAACAGCTGGATGTTCCCACAGCTTTCTTAAACGGATTTTTAGACCAGGATGTATATATAAAATGTCCACAAGGATTGAAAATAAAAGAAGGAAAAGTATTGAAACTAAAAAAGGCGTTATATGGACTGAAGGAAGCACCCAAATGCTGGAACAATCGATTTCATGAATTTATTACAGGACAAGGATACATACAATCAAAATATGACTATTGTTTGTACAGAAAAGGAAAAACCTGGATATTACTGTATGTAGATGACATTTTAATACTAGGTGATGGAAATTTTATCATAACCCAACTGAAAAAAGAATTTAATGTGAAGGAATTGGGAGAAGTAAAGAATTATTTAGGACTGGAAATTACAAGAAAGAAGGACAGAATGGAAATTAAACAGACAGACATGATAAACAGATTACTAGAAAAATTCAATATGCAAGATTGTAAGAAAAGTAGTACTCCAATGGAAATCAACTACAGCGCAGACACCAAGTCAGAGGTAATTAATGTACCATTTAAAGAATTAGTTGGTTCACTTTTATATATATCCACAAACAGTCGACCAGATATCACTTATGCTGTTTCCTATCTGAGTAGATTTTTGGACAGACCGACAGCAGACTTATGGAAAGCAGGTAAGCGAATTTTGCGTTATCTTAAAGGGACTGCAGAAAAGGGGCTGCTGTATAAGAAGTCAAAGGAGGCCATCACACTTCGAGCTTACTCCGATGCAGACTGGGCAGGAGACAAGACAGATCGTAAGAGCACCAGTGGCTGCGTCATATATCAAGGTGAAAATGTTATATCTTGGTTCTCAAGGAAACAGACATGCACAGCATTGTCAACAGCTGAGGCAGAATTTGTGGCAGGTGCACATGCTGTAAGTGAACTCATGCATATTAAGGGTGTTCTGTCAGATTTCTCAAGTAATGAAACAAATATTCCTGCTTATTTATTTATTGATAACCAGAGTACTATTAAATTGTTCCAAAACCAGATTAATAGTAAAGCGTCAAAACATATTGACATTAAATATCATTATGTGAAAGATATAGTAAATAAGAAACTCATATCATTGTTCTATGTACCAACAAATGAAAATATTTCTGATATTTTTACAAAAGCTTTACCTTGTATTAAACATAAATATTTCTTGAGTAAATTAAATTTAGTATAGTAATTTCTGTGTAATTAAAATAAAACAATTTAAATGTATTAAGCTAGTACTCAATGTACTCATATGACATTTGAACTTATGTTAATTAATGTGTAGTAAAACATAATAATTATGTTGTTGTTATGTTGTTTATTATCTAGTGGTGCAGACTGATCCCAAGACTTTGATCGTAGGGCTAGATAGTAGACACATAATTTTTTCTTTGACTTTGAATGTATCAAGTCATATCAAGTTACATCAAGTTATGTAAACTTAGTTATAATTGTTTATATAAAAGTTAAGTTGTTTTGCAAGTTTTAACTTCAGCTTCTTTCGTTATAAACTTGAGGGGCTGTGATGAGATTGTATCAAAAGACAAGTACAATTTAGTTTGAGTGGCCAGTGCTGCCACCTGTTGTAGTGTATAGTTTGAAGTTAGAATGCATTTCTACATTCCTGTGTTTCTTGTCTATGAAAGTGCTCTGCGAATAAAGATGACGGACTGAACGACGTTTTTATTTTTGTCCAATCTTAATACGCTTTTGTACATGCTTATTTTTTTGAAATGTATGTAGTTTTTACGATGACTAATCGCAAGAAAAATTAATCAAGAGAAGAAGTCCTCGAAATGAAAAAATATACTGTTGTTACAAACGAGTTAGTGATTTATTTACAGGCAATTTCATTGACAAATATAAATTTTTAGTAGAGTAACTAATTTTGGTGTAGATGTACAATTTTGGTGGCAGGCAAATTACTAAAATCATTATATCTTTAAAACTATTATGTATAACAAAGGGCCATTACTACACAATATTGGTTATGACTTTATTCGTATTATTGATATATAATTTTGACTCTAACATCAAAAATAAAAAATCCACCAAAATTAGGCAAATTTCGAGCTTGTTGAAATTCACCCATTAATGTGTTGTTCTCGAATGAAATCATATTTACTAACCAACCAATGCAATCATCTGATATATATGATTATTATTTAGGTCAGCACTATATAGTGCCCGCAAATTTGTCTGTATATTTTTTTATCGTTACCATTGTCAAGGAGCTTGGAATTAAAGAGCGTCTGGTATCAAATGTCGCATCCTCAACTTCTTTGGACACGTGTCTCGCCGAGTCGGCACGTCCATGGAACGCCTTGTTGTTCAAGGGAGCGTGGAAGATGTCAGAGCTAGAGGAAGATCGCCAATGAGATGGACCGACCAGATCAAAACCAGTGTGTCGGCTACCGTCAATGAATGCTCACGGAAAGCGGCTCCTCGAGGCGAGTGGCGACGTGTCGTCAAACGGGTCTCTCTCCACAAATACATGGCCATGACTACTCTGTAAGGAGTGTACCGCAGAAGAAGATTGTTAAGTAAAAATTATCCTCTAGCCATCTTTGGATATCCAGCTATCCTCATACCAAAATTAGTTCTTATTCGTCCAGCCGTTTTGGCGTGATGAGAAGACAAAGGAAATTCTGACCAACAGATGGCGCCATGAGACTGGTATGGCGCACGCTTATACATTCATCACTCCTGTGGCGCGGATATAATCCCATTAGCGGGTTATACTCACACACAAATTCCGACTCACTGGTTGTGAGGGCTAAACAGCCCTGATACAGTTCAAGTCATGTTTAAAAAACCTATTACTTCGCAAGATTCCTAAAGCTTTAATGCAATTATACTGATAGTTACGATGGGCCATTTAATAAGTCATTAACTTTGCTACAAAAATGAATCCCCGTTTAAGCCGAACTAATAACTTGAAAACGACGTAACTTCCGTCGTTCACGAAGAACTTGTGAAAATACTTTTAGAACTTTACGAGTTGCACATAATTTTCTGCTAAGCACTTCATAAATGTATAGTTAAGTACAGCTCATAAGTGTAATTACAGTAGCTTAGCAGGGGCAGTAGCAGGGACTAATTTCAAAGTTTTAATGACATAAATAGTGATTTGATCGGATGACCTTATTACTACTACCCAGTGGGGAGACATTGGATGCGGTCTGTACGGGATCGTACTTTGAAGCGAGCTATGGGGAAGCCTTTGTTCAGCAGTGGATGTCTGTGGTTGATAGATAAATAGAAATAATGACATGTATTTATATTTTTATAGAATCTTTCTATCGATTAAATTTTTTATGTTTAAATACCACTTTTTTATTTTATAAATATTGACACAAAGGTAAATTATGAAAGAAAAATTGAATACGATCCACTATAATCTAAGCAGGACAATGACATGTATGAACACATTTATTTTTTTGAATCATATTTATAAAATGTAACTTTGCCAGAAAAAACAATTATTTCTCCGTCAACCTTAAATAACGGTAACTATAATAGTTCCTGAAACGTCAGAAAGGCTTAAATAATCCGATGGCGGCGTCCGCCTTGTCAATGTTTACGGCTCTTATGTCCAGCATTCTTTCAAAGTGACCCGTCCACCTCAGTCACTGTGATTTGCAGTAAACCAATCCACAACAGTGGACAACGCATCATTTATGACAGCGAAGTGGTTTTCATGCCTTTTTATTTAAAAACACTATATCATATTTATCTCGCTCCACGTTTGGTAAATCGTTAATATTAGAAAAAGAAAGGGACCCAGAATTGAACCCTGAGGTATTGCGAACCTGACGATGTTCTCGTGCCCAGTGACTGTGACTCCGTATTTTCAGTAAATATAGAATCTTCTTAAACTATGAAAAAGCAAACTGAAAGCTCGTCTGGAAAGTTCCACGGAACCATGAAAATTTGCACGACGGAGAAAACTCAGACATGGTTGGGAAGTTAAATTGAAAAATTGATGCAATCCCCAAGTTATCCAAACTAAGTTACTTGCCTCATTATTTTTTATGTCGGATCACGAATTTACAAATGTAGGACTTGAATTTTTAGCGGAAATAATAAGTTATGATTCCAAGGAGAATTTATTTAACAATGCACTGAAAGAAAAACTTATCAAAAGGCAAGCAGAATGTACATGAGTATTTTTGTAGCTTAGTCAAACATGGAAAACTAGGTTGTTAAAAGTTTGTCTGTTTTCGAGATACATCCATGCGTTCCGTTGAAAATAGTCAGTTCAGAACCCTTATTCCGTTATATGTTTCTTTGATATCTAGGAGAGATCTAGAGAGGCGATATACCTAGTTCTACTTTGCTAACCCGGTCGCGTTAAGTTAGCGCCTCATTTATATGCGACGCGATCCGAGTAGTAACGTGACGTGACACCGCTAGTCGCCGGAGATCAGAGAGCCACGCAGTAACGTCGCCTAGCCACTAGATTGCTTTTGGTAACTACGGCTACCTGTCACCGCTCTTATTTTATTATATAAATAGAGTCCAACTCAAAATTCGAAGCAATTGAGTGGCTAGATCGCAATAGTTTTAAGTTTATCTGTATCTTAGAATTAATACGCCTCGAAACCTAAGTAGTCAGCGCCTAGTTAACCAGAGGCTAAGTTTCGTCCGTGTCACATCGTCAATGTCACAAACAACACGTCTCTATGATTGGTTCATAGACATGCACAGAGACCTAGATTCATTTACAAAAAATTCCGATGTCCACAGTTTTAACACTAGAAATTAAAATAAAATTGCTATTAGAAAGTTTCGTGTTCGTAAAGTAAGTAAATCATTTTTAGGTATGTATTCATTTTTATAACAAGTTACCTGATCATGTTTTAAAATTAGCCTTTCCATCTCTCAAAAATTATTTAAAAAAATGTCTAATGTCAAAAGCATATTATACAGTAGAGGACTATCTGACAGACAAAAATGCATGGCCTGAACCAGAAACCGCGTAGCTGACTCCTTCTTAGATTGTACCTAACTAGCTTTAAGGGACACAGTTCTAATAAGAAAGCATATCAAACGTACATAAATTGTGATAAACCGTCTGGCTTTCTTGTAGTTTCTATTTTATTCTTACACTTTTCCTCACTTATGTCTTAAAATACACTTTTAATATGTTTTCTTGTAGAACTACGTATAGTTAAGTTCATATCATTGTAATAGTTAAGTACTTATGCTTTCTGAAAAAATGACTGACTGTTGAGTTTCTTTCGGCGTTTCTTCTCAACAGTGGTCTCCTCTTGTGAAATGCCGGTAGACTCAGACATGTAAAAGTGCCCTTGTGGCCTACTTGCAGAATAAAGTTTATTATTTCATTATAAAACAAAAAGCAACTTCATCTTTCGCAAATCTGTTATATGAACACTTTTGTTCTAGGCGTATTTATTCTAAGATCTATACATATATGATGTACTTGCAGTTTTATGGTTCTCAGTGCCCAGGGAGGCCTATTATGGTTGCGTTTATCACTTGATAAATAAGTGACAAGCATCTGTCACTCACACTCGCATTTAGTCAAAACGTGACGGATGCTTTGTCACTTATGTATCGCGTGATAAAAGCAGCCATCATAAGCTGGTTTGATTACTTCAATCCTATTTAACTTCACTACATAGTATAAAACAAAGTCGCTTCTGTCTGTCTGTCCACAATTCCACATGCATGCTTAGATCTTTAAAACTACGCAACGGATTTTGATGCGGTCTTATTAATAGATAGAGTGATTAAAGAGGAAGGTTTATATGTATAATACTTGCATAATTAAGTTATTATTGGCCCCTATAATCACTCGCTTAGGTACTCGTTCTTGAAAAGTTTTACTAAGCAGTACGTTTTACCTACGTTCTTAAGTAAGGTCTTGGTTTCCGAGAATATTCCCATAGGTTTGAGTTTAAAATTTCTGACGACTCTACGAATACACTTTGAAATTTCCGTCAAATATCGAATCTCAAATCTTCTCGCGACTACGAATACCTACACTTTGAAATTTCCGTCAAATATCGAATCTCAAATCTTTTCGTCTGTTCTCACAGTAAACTAATAGGGATCCCTTTGATTCCTATAATTTTATTGTGTCGATTATCGATAGTCAGAAAATGTTCTCCATATTATTTATGCTCATAATTGTCAATGTTCAGAAAAATTGTTAAGCATACTGCTTGTTGAATCTAACAATAATATCCAATAATGTCAAACATCATACGTATCAAAAGTCACAAAGTACATCTCCATAATATCTGAAGTCATATCACTCATTATTCAGAAATATTTTGTGTCATATATTTTAATGTACTATTATTTGAATGTATATTATCTTTTTCCCGATAGTATACTAAGTCATATTTTTTATCACTCTATTATTGGTATTCATATTGTTTTTTTGTCGAAAATATATTACCTAATTATATATTTAATCATACCTACTATTATTTGCATTCATATTCGCTTCTTTGCTGAAATATAATAAGAAATAATATTTAATAATATTATTATTTGTGTTCATTTTGCCTTTTTGCCGAAATATAATAAGTAATAATATTTAATTATATTATAATTTGTATTCATTGTTTTTTTGTCAAAAGTGTCTTAGTCATATATTTGATCATAGGTACATATTATAATTTTTATTTATTCATATTAGATTCTGAGCTGAAGTATATTACAGTCAAAATGGTTCAAAGACCAAAAACTGTAGGTTAGGTTAGGTTTGTAGTATGACCAAAAATAGCGGAGCGAGCGAAGAGAGCGGAGCGTCAAAATTCTTCTCGCTTGCCTGCCTGCCTGTTTGCATGCATGCTTGCTTCCTTCCAAGTTATTTATTAAAAGAATTTATTAACAATATTTAAAATTTTACTAAAAACTTTTGCTGGCTGTACTTTTTGTTAAACATTCATATTGGCGTTTGACCTGAATAAGGACCAGGGGGTTCTCTTTATCTTGCATAATATCGATTCTCCGAAATACATTTCGCATAGCAGCTATCACCGAAACATTTTTAGCCAAATGATTCTTTAACATAATTATATATGTATCATAATTGTCAGTTAGCATACTATTAACTTAGCATAATTTTAAATGGCAGAACACTAGTATCACCGACTTTTAATTCAAATATTTTTTAATGGGAGAGCATTAATATCGCTGAATTTATTATGGCATAAAGACATAGTTTACGGAACAGACGAGTGCTAGGAAACTAGTTTAGGTTTTAGGTTAGATTAGGCGATTATTAACTAAACTGATACCAGTAAAAATGGGTTAGGTTAGGTTAGAATTGTGACCACAACAGAACCGAGCTGCTGCCAGTAAAGTTGGTTAGGTTAAAACCGAACTTAATGGGTTAGGTTAGGTTAGAACTGTCACCACAACAGAACCGAACTGCTGCCAGTAAAGTAGGTTAGGTTAAAACCGAACCTAATGGGTTAGGTTAGGTTAGAACTGTGACCACAACAGAACCGAACTGCTGCCAGTAAAGTAGGTTAGGTAAAAAAAAACCGAACTTAATGGGTAAGGTTAGGTTAGAACTGCGACCACAACAGAACCGAACTGCTGCCAGTAAAGTAGGTTAGGTTAAAACCGAACTTAATGGGTTAGGTTGGGTTAGAACTGCGACCATAACAGAATCGAACTGCTACGAGTCATGTGGTAAGTAGAAATAAAAACCGGCCAAGAGCATGTCGGGCCACGCTCAGTGTAGGGTTCCGTATTTGCTCATCCTTCACTAGAGACGGTCAAAGATGGAAAGACGAAAAAAGGTCGTAAACGCCAAAGTAACTGTAATTACTTATTACCTGCTGGAAGTCAACTTACGTCCTTTAAAGAAAATTATGAAATTTTGCGATAACTCAAAAACGGATGGACCGATTTTGTTCAATATAGTTTTCATTGAAAGTATAAGGCCTCATTTTCATGAATTTTTCCATATTTTTTTGACCCGTGGTTGAAAAGTTAGAGGGGGGGACACTATTTTTTTTATTTTCGGAGCGAATATTTACAAAACTACTGAATTTATCAAAAAGTAATGTTTAGAGACCCCTATTATTTTTAACAGACCTATTTAACGACACCCCACACACTAGGATTGGAACGAAAAAAAAAATTCACCCCCGCTTTAGGTGTAGGTACGAGAGGTACCCGAAAAAAACATATTTTTTTAGTTTTTATTTTAGCGTTTTGTCGGCGTGCTACATACACTCATACCAAATTTCAGCTTTCTAGTACTAATGATCACGGAGCTAAGCTGCGGACGGACGGACAGACGGACAGACGGACATGGCGAAACTATAAGGGTTCCTAGTTGACTACGGAACCCTAAAAAAGGAATAGTTATCAGCAGAACCAGGACTAATTGCAATACGAAAAGTACAGTAGGCAATAGCTTATTAAAATTTTAAAAAATATTAATTTAAACTTTTAATTAATAAAGTGGAAGGAAGCCAACATGCATGCAAACAGTCAGGCAGGCAAGCGAGAAGAATTTTGACAAATATTATTCTGAAGTATATTATTGCCAAAATGGGTCAAAAACCGAAAACTGTGGGTTAGGTTAGGTTTGTATTATGACCAAAAATAGCGGAGCGTCAAAATTCTTCTGATGGCGTTTGATTCTATTCTTTAAGATATTATTCCTTATGATTGTTCTTCGTAAGTTGTGTTATGTAAATTTTACTTTCATGGCGTATGAGATTATTCTTTATTATTGTTATACACCAACTGTGTTATCTGTTGGAGTTTTATGATCAATTATTTTATAGTCCGTAATTTTATTCCTTTTCATCGTTATTCGATCTGAAATTATTCAATTTGGGATTCTACAAAGTAATACGATAGCAATATCAAAACTTATTACGAACAATTTTATGACAATCAATAAGTATTAGCCTCAAAAAAAGTACCTTGGAAAATATGAACATTGAAATTATAGCTTTCGACAATATGAGTAACAAATAATATGACTAATAACGGTATTCACAAAAAAAAACGGTACTTAAATTTTCTACGTTTTCATAATAGCCAAAAGTCCAAGTTGAAGGTTTGCCAACGGGCCATGGAGCTTTTTAGGGGTGAAAAGGACGGACCGCATCCGAAACACCACGCTGCGCTCCAAAACACGCATAGCTGACGTAGGTAGCAAAACAGCCAGGCTCAAGTGGGATTGGGCAGGCCACGTTTGCCGTATGCATCCAGAAAGATGGGCCAGCATAGCCACTAAGTGGGTGCCCAAAGATGGACGACGCAGACGGGGCAGGCCCAGACGGAGATGGCGGGCTGACCTGGACGCATTTCTCAGCAACTGGCCGGAACAGGCACTAAACAGAGACCTGTGGAAGTCTGAGGGTGAGGCCTTTGCCCAGCAGTGGGACACAAACACAGGCTAGCAAAAAAAAAAATATTCATATAACTACCAGTATGTAGTAGAATTCAACATCAGTCAACATCCCTATTGTCAAATTATCAACCTTTTCGAACCGTTCTTGCAGTAAATGCGACCATATTGTTTTCTTAACTAATGTGTGCGCCACGGGCCTAATGGAAAATCCCCTCAGCTAGAATAACTTGAACAAAACGAAGTGTTCTTTAACACGCAATCTTAAAACACACCTTCCATTAATGAACTGTTCACTTGCACTTTATTAGTTAAAACCGTTGTAGTCACAACAAAACAAAGCAACATAAATATCCCGGCTTCGCGACAGTAATGACCGCTTTGCTGTCGTGCAGTCGGGTAAAGTATATTGGTTAGGTATCATTTACTACTGTGTACTGTTTGGTACTGTGTCATTTGTTTTACAATATTTTTTCAATACATTTGGCACTATTAGAGACCCGGGAGATTTATGTAGTAGGGTTCTTTAGTATGTATATAATTGTACATTATTATCCTTTATCTAAAAAAAAAACCCTTTGCGTCTAAGTTTTGGGAGACACCGTTTCTGGTACCCAATAAACTGATACGAAATCGACATGTTCAACTGCAGCCCTTCTAGCACAACTAGGCTTCGCGACTCTTGTCGAGCGACATAGCATCGCCCGTCACTCTCTCACAGTACAGCGAAGAAAGAGATAGGCAATATTTCTCGCGCGAGAAAAAGTCGCGTGTCACAGTTGTTCTAGAGGTACATATTTAACATAAAAATATCTTTATAAACTGGGCGGTTCTTCGAGTGTCTATTGCCAAACGTCAGATCGCCATTGGATATCAGCAAATATCAGTAAGCATCGGACTTCTAATAGCACGGTAGGACTTAAGAAAGCTATGGATCCAATATTTACATTAAAATACAACTCATACTCATACTCATGAGTGTATTTAATTCGCAATTTTAATTTTATAGTCAAGGATATAAAGTCAGAAGAATATACAAAGACCTGATTTGTGTAGGTACCTATTGTTTTTTTCGTCATCATAAAATACATAAACATTTTCGTCTTTTTCCATGTTTTCTGGAGTTTGATATTGATCGAATTTATTGTATTTATAATTTTTGTCATTTAATACTTGGGAATATTAACCACAATAATCATAAAGATAGTTTGGAATGAAATAGATGAATGAGTATGAGTATAACAGGGGCAGTGTCGATTTCACTTCTTTTTGATTTATTTACGCTTTCTGTTCATATTATAATAACAAGTAATAAGTAAAAAATGTTTTAAGAATGTTTTATGATGTTCTTGGTTAGTTGGCATATTATGTTTACTTAATTTCTAGATATATAGTTTAAAAAATTGGTATTATTTAGTTTAAATTGTTAACTAGTTGTTTCGCATGTTGTGTTTACCTATAAGTAATTGTGACATCCATATCCATAAGTGTAACTTAACATGTTTTGGTGTTAACAATTGTTGTTGGACCTTAATTCAATAAAAAAAAACGGTATTTTTATAAATAATGACACAAAGGTAAATTACCTGCGACCTTTGCGTTTCCGGCGTATTGCTCTCCCAACTGAGCTATTAGATCGCTACGTCAATCACACCAAATCTTTCATTCCATAATTCTTACGCTACTGGAGCGCCCTCTGCGTCATATGTGTTTGAAGTGCTTATGCGCATTAGCCATACCCTAGGATGTGCGCTTTACACGCACTATTCTATACACATGTATTTTTATGTTATTATCGGCTCCATAGCTCTCTAAAGTCCTACCGTTTGACCAAAAAGAGTAGAAATTAAAAAGTGGCAATACTGTAGTGTCGTCCCCGTTTTCTTAGATTGATTAGAAAGGGACGACACTACAGTATTGCCACTTTTTAATTTCTACTCATTTTGGTCAGACTGTACCGTGCTATCAGAAGCCTAGATATCACTATCAGTCATCTCACGGTCGGGCGCTAATTCGAGAATGCCGTTTGAGATGTCGCCTAACGTCAAATCTCCATTATATATCAGTTATATCGCCTTTGAACTGTCATTAAAGCGCGATGAGCTGCAAGTGACATATCTCATCTCAGTTTTGGAAATACGAAGGCGATAATTATTGTCAAAAATGCTATTCATACAATGTTTCTAACAACTTCCCAGCTGCTTAGTTTACCAGCTTCCTAATTTGACATTAAGTAACAAGGATCCCTTTGTTACCAATTACGTACATAACCAGAACTTCACCCAAACAAATCGATCGATACGCAAACTTCTAACAGATAATGCGAGAACAATCCTGGTCTTTTGTCGGATTCAAACAAAGGGAGGCCTTTATCTTAAATAGTTATTACATTTGAGGCTTGTTGTGATTTTTCTCGAGATTTCGAGATTCAGAAACTTCAGAGTTCAAAACTTTATCAAGACTATGCATGAATAAAAAATTTAATTTTATTACTTTCGTCGTTTGTAATCAAGTTTTGTAACTAGCTACGAAGAACAATTTTTAGGATTCCGTATCCAAAGGGTAAAAACGGGTCCCTATTACTAAGACTCTACTGTCCGACTCGACTCTACTGACTGTCTGTCACCAGGCTGTATCCCATGAGCCGTGATAGCTAGATAGTTGAAATATTTACAGACGATGTATTTCTGTTGCCGCTATAACAACAAATACTAACAGAATAAAATAAATATTTAAGTGGGACTCCCATACAACAAACGTGATTATTTTTATTTGATGATACGCTTTAGTGCGCGAGTCCGACTCGCACTTGGCCATTTTTCTTCACTTATAACTTAGAATGTTAGGTTAGCAACGAAGAATGCAATTTTAATCGTTATCTGCCTACGTAACTATATTACAAACTAAGAATTCTAACATTTCGTTTGTCTTTTGGCAGACATTACAGCCAAAATTGAATTCCTCGTTGGTAGCCTGGTTACAAACGAATTAAGATATTGAAAAATCTAGTCCGTAGTTATATAGTTACAAAATTTGGTTACGAACTTTCATGAAGGGATTTTATATGTTCTAGAAACATGTACGATATCTAAACAAAAAAAAACACTAAAGTAACTACTAAGCTCTTGTCACAATAACAATAAGGGTCAGAAAGGTACGCCATTCAGTTTCCTTTACCATACGTAGCAGTTGCATCAACTAATATAACTTGTAAGATTAAGATAAGGTTTTAAACCAACTAAAACATTAACAAGATAAAGAAAACAAACAGCGGATATGTTAATGTAAAACAACCCTTTATTTTAAATTCTCATCTTTTATAACTCTTTACCAACTTCGCTAATCACAACTACAACTAACTTTTATTCTTTTTTCCACGACTGCAATGTATCAAGTTCTTAATCACATTGAAACAATGCTCTTTACTTTTCCCAGCTCCGTTTTATCGCATTTAGACTTTATTTCCATAAAAATGAAACTCAAAATGCCTGGCAAATATCACGTGGCTGGCTTGTTGAAAGTTAAATCCCTTGTTGTTGGTTGTTTAGAACTATAAATGACGTTATACTTTACATTATTGTGGTCGGTGTCGCAAATTGATAAAGCATAAAGTTTGTGGTTCGTTTTTTTCGTTTCGTTCTTGTCAGAATAGTTTAGAATCCCACTGCAAAGTGCACATTTCTGTTGCTTGGAAGAAATGTCTTTTTTAAATTACAAGCTTTTATTTACTTTCACCTCTCCCGTTGTAATGGAATTTTGCAAGTTTTGCATTTTATCCGCTTTCCGATTTCCGATTGAGCTGAAATTTTGCACGAACTGCAAATCGCGTGACAGTGCAATATTATTATGACGTGAAGCTGATCTGATGATGGAGCTGGAAGGTGGCCATAGGAACTCCGTAATAAATAAAGCAATCATATCGAGTTTGGGCTCTTTAGAATCGTCTCTGTGAGCAATTGATGGATGTTCAAAGAAAAGTACATTTTGCTTTAAAAGCTTGTCACAAAAATGAAATTTTTGATAGAAACTAATTATATTTTGCTCATAAAACTATATTGAAATGCAGTTTTATATGGAGAGGGTTCATTATTTTAGGAAAATCCAGGCGCATCCAAAAGCGCGATCCAGGATTTGTACTGCACGCGGCGCCATACGTAGGTACAAAATTGTATTTGTCCGTTCATCACACCGAAACGGCTAAACAGATACAAACTAATTTTAGTACAGGGATAGCTGGACATCCAAAGATGGTTATAAGACACTTCTAGCACCTTGTAGTAAAATTATAAAATAGCAGTCGGTGATCTGTCAAAATTAAATTGTGCTCAACTTAACAAACCCTCTTCTGATAAGACTGCAACTTCTGATAAAACTCAAATTTAACCTTCGTTCGAATGAAATTAATCTTGTTCTACAAATGCAAAGATTTTGACACTGCGTTTGGCGATGTCAAAACTGAGCCTACTGAGCCGGCGGTCCTGGGTTCGAATCCCTGCAAGGGCAAATATGTGTGTGATGAATTCAAATGCTTGTTCCTGGGTCATTAATGTTTCTATGTATTTAAGTATGTATTTATCTGTATAAGTATGGATATCGTCGTCTAGTACCCATAACACAAGCCTACTAGAGCTTACTGTAGATCTAAGTCTATTTGTGTTAGGTTGACCGTTATTTATTTATTTAAAATTCCCTGTCAAATTTATTCACTGTAAATTCTCAATACATATCCTATTTCTACAGTTATCCATGTAGAAGCTTCGCAGCGCATGAAATATCGGATGGAGTCCAGAAATGGCGGCAAAATAGGAAAACTATTTTCAATTCGTATACCGAAGTGGATTTTATTTGCCTACATGCACTCAAGTAGAATAGCTGATACAAACATGGAAATTGGTTCAAGTTTACGATTCGATGTATTTCTTAGTAAAGCGAAAAAATTAACACTGTAATTTTTTTCTGTTGCAAGTTGCCATGGTGATATGTGACATCCCCTGGGTCACTCTAACTACGATTTCGGCGGTTATATTTACAAAAACCTTTGTAATTGCGTTTTTTTTCCTATCTTGAAACGACGGAAGCCGTAGCTGCATCCGCTAATCAATAAAGTGCGGAGGGGGGGGCGGGGCTAGCCGCCGGTGGGCAAGATTTTTTGTAATTGCGCCTATTATAAGCCCATTCTTATATCGACTATCTTCTGACAATACCAGTAATATCAAATGTGAGTACTTTTCTAAGAAGTTTAATCACTACTGTCCCCTGGGCCACAGAACCGTATAACAACAAGAAAAACTTGAAGATCGCATTGATTTTGTACAAAATGTTGATTTAATATTCAAAAGCATTTGATTTTTTTGTTTTATTGACAGTTTTACGGTTTAACATAAAATAACAGAATAAAACATGGTTTTTTATTTTCATTTCAGCTTGTTTCATTATTCTATTAAAGCTTAATGTAAAAAATTATTTACACCCCAGGCCAAAAGTATGTAAACAAGCTTATATTACTTACTATACAAACCTGTGATTTCCTTACGGAATAAATTATAAACATTTTAAAAGTCTATAACGCAAATTCTGCTTATGAAAATTGCCAGTGCAACATTTTGTAGAAAGGCAATAAAAAAAGAACGATATGCACTTTGTCCCGGAGTTAGGTAAGTATATATATATATATTTACAATATGCAGATGTTTTAATAGTGGATGTTCTATTTTTTTTCTATTTATAAAAATATTCAAGGAATAAACTTTGTTTCCATACTTTTGGCCTGGGGTGTAACTAAAAACCATAACATAAAAGATCTTGGATCTTGAGCTAGGATTCCCTGGAAGGCGTTGGATCCTGAGCTAGGATTCCGTGTTATAATCATCATCGAAACATACCAAGTTAGCAAACTTATCTGCCGACGTTTGCTTATAAAACGATGTGTGTCACTCCCGATAGTTCAACCACGCAACAAAATGGCGCCGTATTGATCTTAATTTAATAAGCATGGGTCAGACTGCGTGCTAAAATCTAAATATAGCCCGTGCCAGCTCACTGCACAACCGGGTCGGCGGGTGCAGCTCGCTCGTATCTTTGTATGTTTGAGACTGTAGTGTATAGATATTAATACCTATAGATAATAAATGTACCTTTGATCCGGCTACCGTCACCTTCACTACACATAATTAGGTTTTCTTACTCACACACACAGAGTGTTCGCGGATGCGTTGGGTTTCCCTGCCTAGCATTCGTGTCACAGTTATGCTACTTATGATGGCATAAGTAGCACGAATGCTAGACATGCTGGTACCTATGGAGGAATGGCACTCCGAAACGAGCCTCGGACGAAACCTAACTCCTGAGATAGCAAATTAACGGATTTGATTTGATTGCAGTGGCACTCAAATAGTGATCGCCTTCGGCGGAGTTAGACACAAATTCAATGAGACTGCATTGGTATTGTCGTATTTACGTTTGCGTTTGCAGGCATGTTGAGATGTAAGAAACTGTGGTTATATTATAATCTTATTGAGGATAGGTATTTATATACCTACATGTTTACGGAAATAATACATGAGTATAAGTAGTTTATATTTTAATTTCAGATAAAGTTAGACAAATCGATTTTGTACCAAATTAGGCTCTCATATTATGAGTATTATACGAAAATATATCGTACATATAATATGTAATTATACTAGTAGTATTTCCTTACCGGCATTTTTGTCTTCTGTCCATAGCTCAGTTAATCTTGTAGGTAAAATCCTAAGGGTTCTGCCCTCGAACTATGAGATTACTGACTTGGCAGAAGCTAAAAATGCTTGGTCAATTGCTTGTCCGGGAAAGGATTTCCCTGACCACCCCATGTCCCAGAGGAGTTGGGATGACACCTTATGTAAAATTTCCGTTGATTTTCTCCTTAGCTGCAGCACAGGTCCTGATAAAGCCCAGCTGCTAGCGTCGGGCACCAAGGAAGCCGGCGGTTGGCTTCACGCCTACCCCTCGCCAAATACCGGCACGTTCCTGGAGCCCGACACCCTACGTGTGGCAACGTGCCTGCGGCTGGGGATAAAGACATGCACACCCCTTGCGGCAACGATGTCGACCCTCTGGGTCACCACGGGCTGTCTTGTCAAAAAAGCGCCGGCCGTTTCTCTAGACACGCCGCGCTTAACGACATCATCCGCCGTTCTCTTGCCAGCGTTAATGTCCCGGCTTTGCTGGGGGTCTCAGCTCTGAATACGATTTTGTTCCATTCGGGGTTGAGACCCTTGGTCCGTGGGGGCCCAGTGCTCATCAACTTTTTGGCAGATTTCAAAAAGACTGGTTGACATCACGGGGGACCGAAGAGCTGGCAGCTTCCTCGCTCAACGCATTAGCGTTGCTATACAGCGAGGACATGCTGCCAGCGTCTTCGGGACTATGCCAAAGGGGTCCGATTTTTTAAGTCTGTTTATAACATTAAATTTAATCTGTTTTAGCCTTTTATTTTAGTTTGTTAAGTTCATCATTTATTTAGTTAGTATTTTAATATCTGTCGGTTTATGTGTTGCTTTATCTATTGTAAATTGTTTATAATTTAAATATATATATATATATATATTATAAACTAGTAATTATATGTATTGTACCACTTTGATTTCATCGTAATAAATGCGATTCAATTATACTATTATACTATAGGTACCCTGTGTGGCCTGAGACATATTGTAAACCACTCGTTTTAACACAACATCTTTTTAGCAAATTTTTAAAACAGATTGTGTTTTTTAATGTCATGTAAAATATTGTCTATTCAAAGAAGCAATGTTATGTTTTGCAAAATATGTGATAGTGATAGCCAGTATCAGTCAACGCGATGTCAATGTTTGATGGCGTACCTACCTACACCGAAAATACGTACTATTTAATTTGTTAGAAATATTGAACGCCTGAAAAGAAAAAAACTAAAGTTGGTGTAACATTATGTTGTCGAGTTTCTCATGTCTTAATTTATTGATTTCATCTGAATTGACTTTTGTTAGATAAATAAATCTTTGTATTGATTTAAGACCACTCCCGGTATAAATAATTATAACACTTAAATTACATAAAACCATCAAATACCAAGAAATAAATATTCGTGACTATCAAAAAGACTGGCCCTTGCTGGGATTCAAATCCAGGATCGTCGCTTCGCAGGCTGTTGCAACCTAAGTGTGTCGTCAAAGGAGGAACGAAATTATTTATTAAGCTTACTTTCGTTTTATAATGTTCATAAATTGTATAAGTACTTATTTTAACATTATAGATTACGACGAAGCAAAGGTGATTCAACGAATCCTATTTGATTAAATGATTTCTTATTTTATCTTTGTTCAAGGAAAGCGGCAAAATTATGCGTAAAACACAATGTAAAAGTATAAGGCAGTAAATACTGGTGCAGTTTAATGGCAAATAAGATAAAAAATTACATCGCTGCAGGCAATGTAAAAAGACCCTTCGTATGCAAAACGTGAATCTGGCACCGTCATAGCTAGAAATGAGTGAGCACTATTCGGAAGTTAACGGTCTATGTCTTAGGCTGCCTGTATAGAAACGGAGCGGAGAAAATATCCAATCAGACTACGTCTTTGTGAAGTTCAAAAGAAGTGCATTTAAATCTGAGGAATGTGATTAGTCCACTTCACACAGTTCCTTTTCTGTGAAAATAAAAGGTTAAAAACTTTAAACCCGACTACGGAGAAACGAACTAAAAAGTTAAAAACAAGGTAGAAAAATCGGGTATCATCGCCTTATTCCACAAGATAAGACATTTGACATGTAAAATGTTCTTGTATATTTTTTTCTACTGAAATTTTCTGTTAGTTAACAACAATAACATTATAATTGAATTCAAATGCCGTAGTCGTGCGTTGTGGCATTAACTACCCACGATACAATCTTCCTTTTACATATCTCCAAACAGTAAAAGAGCAAACATGCATATATCATACACGAATTAAACCGCTTATATAATTATAGTAGCCGTAGCAGCAAAATTTATTTTATTTAGTGTTCTTAGTTTTTTTAAAACATGGAATTTTGTGTAGCAACTAGCAACAAAACCTACCTATAGTGTCTAGTTGTCGAGAATAAAACGGACGCACAGCATTATTACACGGCTACACATCGTTATCATATTGATATCAAGAAGAGTTTGATGATGATGGCGATCTAACTAAAAATACGGAAACTTCGTTGAATAGTTGCAGTTTTTTTAATAGTCGACAACGCACGACTACGGCATTTGAATTCAATTATAATGTTATTGTTGTTAACTAACAGAAAATTTCAGTAGAAAAAAATATACAAGAACATTTTACATGTCAAATGTCTTATCTTGTGGAATAAGGCGATGATACCCGATTTTTCTACCTTGTTTTTAACTTTTTAGTTCGTTTCTCCGTAGTCGGGTTTAAAGTTTTTAACCTTTTATTTTATTTCAATATTTTCAGTTTTTACATAATATGATGCAGTAAAGAATATATAAATGCATATGTAAGTTAAAAAAATGTCGCTGTATAGCTACATCCTCCTTTGAAGTCTGATAAAATATACTCAGTAATCAAAATCTGTCGAGTAGTTTAAGCGCTATCGTGGAACATACATAAATGACATGACTTAATACTTTTCCCTATGACTTTACGAGTACCATAGTCGGGCAAAACTAAGAATAATTTATACGCAAACGTTGAATACCAACGTCGAATTTCAGCTATCGACACCAACCAGTGCTTCTATCGTATTGTGGACCTGTAGACAACTGAAACTTTATGATGGAAAACAAACGATAAAAACAACAATTTCATACACCTCTAATATTTTTACGCAAAAAGAGATTATTCGTTTTTATATTTTTTTCAATGCCACAATATCTAAATATTAAATATAATCACGTCTTAACGACAATTATTTACATTTGACGACACAACATTTTCAGCAATTTAAAAAGCAAAACAGAAAAAACTATTTGGAAATCCATATAATATTACTACCATCTTTTATGTCACCATCTCCTAGGTTAACTCAAAAGTTTCCCCGAGCCCCCCGTGTTTTATGTGAACATCTCCTCCGTTACCACAAAAGTTTCATAAGATCTGCTACTTTGTATCCGTTTAAGGATAACGTATTCTTTTTATTGCGGGGGTTCCACCGCCCATCTCCTCTATCCCCATCTCTTAGTTTAACTGATAAGTTTAGATGCGACCCCAATACCCGTCCCATGTTTTATGTCACCATTGCCTCCGTAGACTCAAAAGTTTCATAAGATTTGCTTCCTTGTTGCCGTTTTAGAACATTGTAGTTTTTTATGGCGGGGGGCTCTGCCCCCCGAGCCCCCGTCGTTTTGTGTCACCATTGCCTCCGTAGTCTCAAAAGTTTCATAAGATTTGCTTCCTTGTTGCCGTTTTAGAATATTGTAGTTTTTTATGGCGGGGGGCTCCGCCCCCCGAGCCCCCCATGTTTTATGTCACCATTGCCTCCGTAGACTCAAAAGTTTCAGAAGATTTGCTTCCTTGTTGCCGTTTTAGAACATTGTAGTTTTTTTTTATGGCGGGGGGCTCCGCCCCCCGAGCCCCCCATGTTTTATGTCACCATTGCCTCCGTACACTCAAAAGTTTCATTAGATTTGCTTCCTTGTTGCCGTTTTAGAACGTTGTAGTTTTTATGGCGGGGGGCTCCGCCCCCCGAGCCCCCCATGTTTAATGCTTCCATTGCCTGCGTAGACTCAAAACTTTTATAAAATTTGTTTCCTTGTTGCCGTTTTAAAATGTTGTATTTTTTAAGGCGGGGGGCTCCGCCCCCCGAGCCCCCGTCGTTTTGTGTCACCATTGCCTCCGTAGTCTCAAAAGTTTCATAAGATTTGCTTCCTTGTTGCCGTTTTAGAACATTGTAGTTTTTTATGGCGGGGGGCTCCGCCCCCCGAGCCCCCCATGTTTTATGTCACCATTGCCTCCGTAGACTCAAAAGTTTCAGAAGATTTGCTTCCTTGTTGCCGTTTTAGAACATTGTAGTTTTATATGGCGGGGGGCTCCGCCCCCCGAGCCCCCCATGTTTTATGTCACCATTGCCTCCGTACACTCAAAAGTTTCATAAGATTTGCTTCCTTGTTGCCGTTTTAGAACGTTGTAGTTTTTATAGCGGGGGGCTCCGCCCCCCGAGCCCCCCATGTTTAATGCTACCATTGCCTGCGTAGACTCAAAACTTTTGTAAAATTTGCTTCCTTGTTGCCGTTTTAGAACATTGTAGTTTTTTATGGCGGGGGGCTCCGCCCCCCGAGCCCCCCATGTTTTATGTCACCATTGCCTCCGTAGACTCAAAAGTTTCAGAAGATTTGCTTCCTTGTTGCCGTTTTAGAACATTGTAGTTTTTTTTTATGGCGGGGGGCTCCGCACCCCGAGCCCCCCATGTTTCATGTCACCATTGCCTCCGTACACTCAAAAGTTTCGTAAGATTTGCTTCCTTGTTGCAGTTTTAGAACGTTGTAGTTTTTATAGCGGGGGGCTCCGCCCCCCGAGCCCCCCATGTTTAATACTGCCATTGCCTGCGTAGACTCAAAACTTTTGTAAAATTTGTTTCCTTGTTGCCGTTTTAAAATGTTGTATTTTTTAAGGCGGGGGGCTCTGCCCCCCGAGCCCCCGTCGTTTTGTGTCACCATTGCCTCCGTAGTCTCAAAAGTTTCATAAGATTTGCTTCCTTGTTGCCGTTTTAGAACATTGTAGTTTTTTATGGCGGGGGGCTCCGCCCCCCGAGCCCCCCATGTTTTATGTCACCATTACCTCCGTAGACTGAAAAGTTTCAGAAGATTTGCTTCCTTGTTGCCGTTTTAGAACATTGTAGTTTTTTATGGCGGGGGGCTCCGCCCCCCGAGCCCCCCATGTTTTATGTCACCATTGCCTCCGTACACTCAAAAGTTTCATAAGATTTGCTTCCTTGTTGCCGTTTTAGAACGTTGTAGTTTTTATGGCGGGGGGCTCCGCCCCCCGAGCCCCCCATGTTTAATGCTACCATTGCCTGCGTAGACTCAAAACTTTTATAAAATTTGTTTCCTTGTTGCCGTTTTTAAATGTTGTATTTTTTAAGGCGGGGGGCTCTGCCCCCCGAGCCCCCGTCGTTTTGTGTCACCATTGCCTCCGTAGACTCAAAAGTTTCATAAGATTTGCTTCCCTGTTGCCGTTTTAGAACATTGTAGTTCTTTATGGCGGGGGGCTCTGCCCCCCGAGCCCCCGTCGTTTTGTGTCACCATTGCCTCCGTAGTCTCAAAAGTTTCATAAGATTTGCTTCCTTGTTGCCGTTTTAGAATATTGTAGTTTTTTATGGCGGGGGGCTCCGCCCGCCGAGCCCACCATGTTTTATGTCACCATTGCCTCCGTAGACTCAAAAGTTTTAGAAGATTTGCTTCCTTGTTGCCGTTTTAGAATATTGTAATTTTTTATGGCGGGGGGCTCCGCCCGCCGAGCCCCCCATGTTTTATGTCACCATTGCCTCCGTACACTCAAAAGTTTCATAAGATTTGCTTCCTTGTTGCCGTTTTAGAACGTTGTAGTTTTTATAGCGGGGGGCTCCGCCCCCCGAGCCCCCCATGTTTAATGCTACCATTGCCTGCGTAGACTCAAAACTTTTGTAAAATTTGCTTCCTTGTTGCCGTTTTAGAACATTGTAGTTTTTTATGGCGGGGGGCTCCGCCCCCCGAGCCCCCCATGTTTTATGTCACCATTGCCTCCGTACACTCAAAAGTTTCATAAGATTTGCTTCCTTGTTGCCGTTTTAGAACGTTGTAGTTTTTATGGCGGGGGGCTCCGCCCCCCGAGCCCCCCATGTTTAATGCTACCATTGCCTGCGTAGACTCAAAACTTTTATAAAATTTGTTTCCTTGTTGCCGTTTTAAAATGTTGTATTTTTTAAGGCGGGGGGCTCTGCCCCCCGAGCCCCCGTCGTTTTGTGTCACCATTGCCTCCGTAGTCTCAAAAGTTTCATAAGATTTGCTTCCTTGTTGCCGTTTTAGAACATTGTAGTTTTTTATGGCGGGGGGCTCCGCCCCCCGAGCCCCCCATGTTTTATGTCACCATTACCTCCGTAGACTGAAAAGTTTCAGAAGATTTGCTTCCTTGTTGCCGTTTTAGAACATTGTAGTTTTTTATGGCGGGGGGCTCCGCCCGCCGAGCCCCCCATGTTTTATGTCACCATTGCCTCCGTACACTCAAAAGTTTCATAAGATTTGCTTCCTTGTTGCCGTTTTAGAACGTTGTAGTTTTTATAGCGGGGGGCTCCGCCCCCCGAGCCCCCCATGTTTAATGCTACCATTGCCTGCGTAGACTCAAAACTTTTGTAAAATTTGCTTCCTTGTTGCCGTTTTAGAACATTGTAGTTTTTTATGGCGGGGGGCTCCGCCCCCCGAGCCCCCCATGTTTTATGTCACCATTGCCTCCGTAGACTCAAAAGTTTCAGAAGATTTGCTTCCTTGTTGCCGTTTTAGAACATTGTAGTTTTTTTTTATGGCGGGGGCTCCGCCCCCCGAGCCCCCCATGTTTTATGTCACCATTGCCTCCGTACACTCAAAAGTTTCGTAAGATTTGCTTCCTTGTTGCCGTTTTAGAACGTTGTAGTTTTTATAGCGGGGGGCTCCGCCCCCCGAGCCCCCCATGTTTAATGCTGCCATTGCCTGCGTAGACTCAAAACTTTTGTAAAATTTGTTTCCTTGTTGCCGTTTTAAAATGTTGTATTTTTTAAGGCGGGGGGCTCTGCCCCCCGAGCCCCCGTCGTTTTGTGTCACCATTGCCTCCGTAGTCTCAAAAGTTTCATAAGATTTGCTTCCTTGTTGCCGTTTTAGAACATTGTAGTTTTTTATGGCGGGGGGCTCCACCCCCCGAGCCCCCCATGTTTTATGTCACCATTACCTCCGTAGACTGAAAAGTTTCAGAAGATTTGCTTCCTTGTTGCCGTTTTAGAACATTGTAGTTTTTTATGGCGGGGGGCTCCGCCCCCCGAGCCCCCCATGTTTTATGTCACCATTGCCTCCGTAGTCTCAAAAGTTTCATAAGATTTGCTTCCTTGTTGCCGTTTTAGAATATTGTAGTTTTTTATGGCGGGGGGCTCCGCCCGCCGAGCCCCCCATGTTTTATGTCACCATTGCCTCCGTAGACTCAAATGTTTTAGAAGATTTGCTTCCTTGTTGCCGTTTTAGAACATTGTAGTTTTTTTATGGCGGGGGGCTCCGCCCCCCGAGCCCCCCATGTTTTATGTCACCATTGCCTCCGTACACTCAAAAGTTTCATAAGATTTGCTTCCTTGTTGCCGTTTTAGAACGTTGTAGTTTTTATGGCGGGGGGCTCCGCCCCCGAGCCCCCCATGTTTTATGTCACCATTGCCTCCGTACACTCAAAAGTTTCATAAGATTTGCTTCCTTGTTGCCGTTTTAGAACGTTGTAGTTTTTATGGCGGGGGGCTCCGCCCCCCGAGCCCCCCATGTTTAATGCTACCATTGCCTGCGTAGACTCAAAACTTTTATAAAATTTGTTTCCTTGTTGCCGTTTTTAAATGTTGTATTTTTTAAGGCGGGGGGCTCCGCCCCCCGAGCCCCCGTCGTTTTATGTCACCATTGCCTCCGTAGACTCAAAAGTTTCATAAGATTTGCTTCCTTGTTGCCGTTTTAGAACATTGTAGTTTTTTATGGCGGGGGGCTCTGCCCCCCGAGCCCCCGTCGTTTTGTGTCACCATTGCCTCCGTAGTCTCAAAAGTTTCATAAGATTTGCTTCCTTGTTGCCGTTTTAGAATATTGTAGTTTTTTATGGCGGGGGGCTCCGCCCGCCGAGCCCCCCATGTTTTATGTCACCATTGCCTCCGTAGACTCAAAAGTTTTAGAAGATTTGCTTCCTTGTTGCCGTTTTAGAACATTGTAGTTTTTTTATGGCGGGGGGCTCCGCCCCCCGAGCCCCCCATGTTTTATGTCACCATTGCCTCCGTACACTCAAAAGTTTCATAAGATTTGCTTCCTTGTTGCCGTTTTAGAACGTTGTAGTTTTTATGGCGGGGGGCTCCGCCCCCCGAGCCCCCCATGTTTAATGCTACCATTGCCTGCGTAGACTCAAAACTTTTATAAAATTTGTTTCCTTGTTGCCGTTTTTAAATGTTGTATTTTTTAAGGCGGGGGGCTCCGCCCCCCGAGCCCCCGTCGTTTTGTGTCACCATTGCCTCCGTAGACTCAAAAGTTTCATAAGATTTGCTTCCTTGTTGCCGTTTTAGAACATTGTAGTTTTTTATGGCGGGGGGCTCCGCCCCCCGAGCCCCCCATGTTTTATGTCACCACGGCCTCCGTAGACTCAAAAGTTTCATAATATTTGCTTCGCTGTCGCCGTTTTAAAATATTGTATTTTTTAAGGCAGGGGGTCCGCCCCCCGAGCCCCCCATGTTTTATGTCACCATTGCCTCCGTAGACTCAAAAGTTTCATAAGATTTGCTTCGTTGTTGCCGTTTTAGAACGTTGTAGTTTTTTATGGCGGGGGGCCCCGCCCCCCGAGCCCCCCATGTTTTATGTCACCACTGCCTCCGTAAACTCAAAAGTTTCATAATATTTGCTTCCTTGTTGCCGTTTTAGAATTTTGTGTTTTTTAAGAGCCCCCCCCCATGTTTTAAGTCACCATTGCCTCCGTAGACTCAAAAGTTTTATAAGATTTGCTCCTTTTTTGCCGTTGGAGTCTGGAGCTGCTAGTTTTCTTATGATGGTTTTCCTACGTTTTCCATGTTCTTATCATAATAGTATTTGGTTTCATTATTACTATTCTGTTGGTACCTCTTTCATCAAATTGGTTTAGTACGTTACGCGTCATCAAATCATGTAAGATATTTGAATACGAATATAAATAAAGTATTAGTTACTTTACTAAGACTGTGCCTTATTCGGGTAAAAGTAATGACTGAAATCGGTTTTATTGTAAGCAGTATACTTAACCACACCATCACTTTTTGAAGTCGGTTAAAAATATGGCCTACGCAATGTAAACCGTTATAACAAATCGATGGACATGTTATAGATCAAAATCGGTAATTAGTGTAAGCGCTCTGCTAGATCATACTTGAATAGGTACAAACATATAGTTCCAATCACCTTTCGTGGTCTTCTGCATCAGTTCCACTTGGTCACATTATGCTTTCTGACAACAGATACCTGAATCACTTGAGAAAATAATAAAGAAATTGTACTTGTTACTTTTATATTTACAGAGTTCCGTCGATTTCTGATGGATTCCATCATCAGAAATTTACCATATTTCTAAGAGATAATAACTGAAGTGTTAACTTTCCAACAAAAAAAGAATTTTTGACATCTGTTGATTTTTTTATTTTTTTTCTGTAGAATTTTTGCTCTCACTCGTCCTCCTTTTTTGAAGTCTGTTAAAAATGTAGCCTATGTCACCCGGACTGTAATAACGAATTGATAGACACCTCGATCACTAAAATCGGTTGAGTAGTTTTCGCGCTATGCTGGAACACACTTACATATAAATATACATACATACATAGACTGCTAAACTTATAACCCTTCCTTTTGGCTTTGCCGTAGTCGGGTAAAAAAGCAGACTTATACCGTCCGTAGTAAAAAAAAAAACTGATATCTGTTTTACTCGGAAACGATACCAGATAAGTCCTAGTAGACTTAACTGACCAGCAATAAAGAAAGAAAAGACGTATGCTTGGTCCTATTCACTCCGCTCTCCCGCCTCACAGGGGACGAATCTGACTTCCCTCCACATCTGAAAAGTATCACCGGGGAACACTCTATCTGTGGTAGAAATTTCATGCTTGTAACCCCGATACGCACAATTATGTTAGAAAACTACTCTACTATATCTACTTGACGGATTTACGTGTAGGCCTCTTCTTCTTTATATCACTCTCCATAAAAAACAATGCGCTCTTTCTTGTATAGTTGCCGGCAAACTTCTTGAACAAAAATGGCGGATCTGCGCATGAACATTTGTACGTAAATTGGCGACTGCTCAGTCAAGGTTATTCTCAAGAAGTTGGGCGGCAACTGTAGTTTAGATCATTAACCTTTTAACTACCCACGTAAAAACAGCACCTAACTGCAAGTGTGAGCGTAGACTCTTAGATGTGGTTTGTAGTATGTCACAGCCCATATATATAGCCCATAGCCGTAACTAACCGTCCTACAAAACCGACAAAATTTGAAGTGTAAATTATAGTAAATTTAATTCTCTACAACATTGCCCAAGCTTTGTTGTAGCTAAAATGCTCCTAAACGAAGATATAATCAGGAAGTTTGTTTTTGTAGGAAATTGCGATTCTTTACGTTTTTTTAAATGTGGATATCTCCGTAACTATCTGTCCTAGAAAAAAAATATAAAATGGAAAATGTAGTAAATTTATCTTTCTATAACATTGTTGAAGCTTTCTTCTAGCTAAAATGCTCCTAAAGGAAGATATGAGTAAAAATATGAAGAAAGTGCCGGTTTTTTTCAATATGGCGGCGGGCGCGGAGTGGGGGGAATTGTGCATTTTGCATTTTAAGCACTGACTAACCATCCTAGACAACATATCAAAAATTCAAAACTACCGGACCGTTTGTAAGGTCACACATAGTTAGTACTTTAGTCTCTATTCACCGTATTATAATCATATATAGATTTTTAAATGTACATATAAAGAACTCAGTACTTACTACCAGTAACTCCCGTCGCCGAAAATGAATGAATGCCCGCCCGAGATGCCAAAATACTGTGAAATAACATGTCTGATTTTGGTCATCCATGCCTCTACGCCGTCGCTGCCAGGTAATGTGGGTCTAGCTATTGTATCTCAACTTTGTAAAGATACCTAAAGGAAATAAATCAACACATTAACTTGTAACTATTCTGAAAAGGCATACACTATTTACACTCTAATCAAATGAAAATGGACACATTTAGCAAAGAACTTCGTACAAAGCGTATTTTGTTTTGATTTGTACTTTCTTATTCTGCGCCCACGTGCGAAACTTATTGTTATTTATAATTTAGAAGCTATTGAAGGATGAAAAGATATAAAAAGGTCAAAAAGTTATCATTATTTGGACATACTGAGGCTTACTTAAGCGGACCTATTCTTTAAAAAAAAAAACTCATATTATGACAAATATATTGATAATTTCAACCAACTTTTTGAAGTGAATTATACTTTTCCCCGAGTTCTAGGTGGTAACATAGCTATTTCATGCTTTCATTACGTGCAATCGAAAGTAAAACGGATAAACTAATTTTCCGCGTGAATTTTGTAAACGAGTAGTTTTTGAAACAAAAATTATCAATGAAAAATTTAACTGTTTCAAATATATACCAGTAAATCCCAATAGCCCTGTTCTAGGTAGTAACATCAATACTATGTTAAGAAACATGTTTGACCGTAGAGAAGCAGCATTTTAAAAGGAAGAATAGTCGCTGAGGGCTAGATTCGACTACGCGCTAACCTTCAGATAGCGTCAGACTATAATTACTGTCTTAACTCCGACCCGCGATCCGAAAGTAAGAGTTTAGTCGAATACAGCCTATTTAGAAATAAATTCCAGCTTAACCAGCCTTAAAACACAATACAATACAACAATACTTTATTGCACACCAATTTTTTTTTTATAACGGCACAACATAGTGCCTCCACTTCGCCTGATGGTAAGCAAAAAGGGGAGCCCAAGTCGCAATGGCAACTGACGAGAAACCAACGGTGCCAAGTCAGTTGATACTGCCATGCTGGCCCGAGAGATGCTTCTTCAAGCTTCGTTTGAAGGTTCGTTAGATAAAAGTTTACAAAAGGAAAAAAGACAAATAAAATTTATAAATAACAGAATGTACTTTAATTAATGTTTATGAAGCAACGTTATTGACATGGTTTTAATTTTGTGTCAATAAATAGTTGTCCTCTGCAAACTCGCGCAAATGAATGTGACTTGTAACTTTCGGGAAAACGTATTATACAAGAGTTTTATTGAAATTTCAACTGTAGTTTCACGTCGTAAGGTGGGTATTCAAGTGTTTTGTTTAAAATATCATTAATGCGTTTCATTATACTAATGTTATTTGGATATTAAAACCATCACAAACATTATTTCGTTAAACGATTACGCATTTAACAGCTATAAAATAAAATTTGAACAATTTAAATATAAATGTATTATTTTGAATCCCGATAACCATGTAAAGGACGGTGTTTACTTCTGTTCGCGATATATAGAGATAAAAAATAGAATCACAGTCACGGTTTGAAATATAACGGTTTTCCCCATCTCTACTTAAGTCAAACACACGCCAACAAAGCTCAGCGCCTGTTAATTACCCGTAGTGCATAGCATATGCATATGCAGCGCGCTCATTAGCACTCGGAATGAACCGCGAATAAACCGAGCTAATTGCTTAAAGCGGCTCGAACAGTTAAAGATACACAACTAGTTAACCACGGCGTTTTAAGCATTTACTAGAAACAGTGTTATTGAAGCTACCAATTGAGGTTAGTTCTCAATTTGACGTTTGACACTAATCAATCCCGGATCTTTCCAGTTTATTTCTAATTTAGTGATATGCGCTTTTAGACTCTTACCGGGGTCAATTTCCCAAGCAGTATTTTTTGATGGCAAGACTGAAAACGCAGGTGCAGAAAGGTTGAATAATAAAGTACCATTTTTTTTCGGAAACAACCCGCCATTGTCTACCTCGGGCAACAGCTAAAATTTAAATATTGATATATATAATAATTTTAAAAAATATATTTAGACCAAATTTCTCATCAAGGTGGGTTGTCCCCAAGCCGGTTTTGTTTGTAAAATGCCGGTTAGGTCAAATACTATGCATCACAAAGAAAATCTTTTACCATTATTTTATTACCATATAAATAGGTAACGGAAAAAGCACATTACCCGTTATATATCTAATTTGTATACCCTTGAATAAGTGCATATACGTTTGTCCCGAGAAAACTTCTCATTACCGCCGACAATGTTTCGAACCGATTTATTTCCCAAATTTGATCAAGTACGCCCCCCGCCTCCCGCGCACTTCAAAGAATTAGTCAAGCTGCGGCGCTCGACGAGGCCGGTTGTGTATAGTGGCAATACGTTGGCTTGTATAAACGTGAATATTTCATTGCGGTGGACAGGGGACAAAAAAAATGTCATTCCGGAGTTTGTTATAGCTTCTTTATTTTTTAACTGCGTGGTTTGAAATTTATATATATCAGGTAAAGTACACTCGCCATTACAAGAGTTGAATTAGTTTTAGAATATAGGGCTTACTTTTTTTTTAAGAAATAAAAATATGTCGTGTTTCTCATTCCACCATTCTCATTCCGGTGTTTCCGGTGTAGTAAAATGACTTTAAACCCCACCAAAATGAGGAAAGCACCGGAATGACATCAAAAGTAGCTTCACTTTTCATAAATATTGTCGAAATAATAATATTTTTTTATTTTGTTTTTAATACCATACTAAGATATATGTTTATATTATTATGTAATGCCAATATAATATATATTACGAATATAAAAAGTAAAATTACTTTCGTAATATGCCACTTTTATTTCATTCCGGCGTATGAAATTTCATTGCGGTGCACTTATTTTATCATCCTGGTGTACATTTATCATTCCGTTGTGTGTTTCATATTCGATCTCGAATATCTCGAATACTATTTCAGATTTCAGGGTCCCTTTTACATATGTTTAATAATATAGTCTAAAGTATCTTTTCACATTTAAAAAACTTAAAAATAATCAAAAATAAAGAATCACACCGAAATGATACAAAAAATGCGTCTTGTTGAAATTGACCCACCGTAATGACTTTTCTCATGAAGATGTACATAGTGGATTGTAATAGTATAGAAGTTAAAATTGCTAAAGTAAAAACAACCAGAGCGAGCAATATGTGTCAACTTGTCATTGTTCAACTCTGGTCGAATAGCATAAATCGATATGTATCAGTCACTATTATTGGGGATATCAAAGTATTAATCAAATAAGCCTTTGAAATGGTACTTACGATGCAAGCGGTGTTTGAAATATAACAGTTTTCCCCATCTCTACTTAAGTCAAACACGCGCCAACAAAGCTCAGCGCCTGTTAATTACCCGTAATGCATATGCATTTATGCAGCGCGCTCATTAGCACTCGGAATGAACCGCGAGAAAACAAACTAATTGCTGTATCTTTAACTATTGAAGCCTGTCGTTTTAAGACGCATTTGCCAGAAACAAACTTAAGAGCTATACGGGAGGTTCCATCTTAAAATAATTATCTACCACATGAGTGACCACCCTTTCTCGGTTTCGTTAAAAATAAATCTTCAGTTGTTAAATACTTCAAAATAGCGAGTCTTTTTTAGGAAATACCGACGAAAAAAAAAGGATTATGCCATTATTGTTTCTACCTAGTCGCGATTCTACACAATATGAATTCCACACAGCTGAAGTTTATCACATACGTTATTCTTCACAGTCATTATTTCTGCACAATCTTGACTCTACGTAGTAGTGATTCTATACAATATTAATTCCACACAGCTAAAGTTTATCACATACGTTATTCTTCACAGTCATTATTTCTGCACAATCTTGACTCTACGTAGTAGTGATTCTACACAATATTAATTCCACACAGCTAAAGTTTATCACATGCGTTATTCTTCACACAATTATATTTCTATACAATTGCAATTAGATTATTTGAGTAACACCATTGTTCAGTCGAAAAATGACAATGATGATATTTTTTTAGATCAACCTCCCGAACAAGCCCCAGAGTTACCAAATGTTCCTCAGGCAATGTAGGGACCTCTCTGAATATTTTTCACCAAAATATCGCAGGTTTACTAAGGGGGGTTTAGGTTGTGAGGGGGAGGGGAGGTAACAAAGAACCTCACCAAATATCAACACACCAGTTTGTCTATAACTAGCCGAAAAAACCACACGTGATTTGTGCACAAACCCTAACAAGCCCTGATATAGTTCATGTTAAAAACAAGTTTATTATCACATTGAGAATGACCTGGCTCCATATTTATATCAATTTGTGCAACCTGTTAAACAAACGACATTCGTCACAATTAGGATGAACCGTTAAATTAATGGAATGTTGTTAATCGCGTGCTGTTAGTTCGCTTTGTCATTTTAATAGGATTTCGCTGCGGACGGGGATTGGTACAGCGGGCTTGGGACCTACAGTAGGATCAGTATTGCATTAATTTGGTAATCATAGTATCCAAGGTATAGCGATGCATATGCGGGTGCCCTCTATTTGGCATAACCTTCATTGTGCGAAATTGTTTTAGCATAACAGACTTGGCATATTTGGTTTTCACCAAGATGGTAATGTGGCAGAAACCTTATTTTGCATAAAATTAATAACATTCCAAAAATGAGTTAGTCCGAAATTAAGTTCGCATACTATTATTATGACCAATTATTTTTATACATAATTTCTTTTGCACAAGTTTATTTGACATATTATCGATTGTCCGAAGCGAAAGCCAGCAAAGTAGGTCGGGTTAGGTTAGTACTGTGACCCTTAAAGAACCGAAATCCTGCCAGAAAGGTGAGTTAGGTTAGGTTAAAACTGCGACTCTCACAGAGCCGAAAACCTGCCAAAAAACTAACTGTGACCAGAAAAATCTATCTTATGACAATACATATATTTTGTCACGATAGTTTTCGGCAAGATAATTTTTTTATGATCATTTAAATTATGCGTAGACATGATTCGGGTCATGAAAAATATGACTAAGTACATACTATTCGGACTAACGTAATTCTGCGTAATTAAACTATGCGAAATTGGATTTTGCGATAAAAGTTTATGCATAAAGCCTAATATTAATTATGCCACAAAGAATTCGTACTTATAAAATTATGCGAAAACAAGGTGAACCGCATAATGCATTGTGCATACACTTAGATAGAAACAAACAGGCAAGTTGCACGTTTCATTGACTGAGCGACCGAATCGAGCGAAACGTCTCTGACTTAACTTCGGCCGGCCGGCTTAAAAAAACCGGCCAAGTGCGAGTCGGACTCGCGCACCGAGGGTTCCATACACCTAAAGAATTTTCAACTTTTTTGTTTACTGTGTTTGTTGTTAAAGCGGCAACAGAAATACATCATCTGTGAAAATTTCAACTAGACTATCACGGTTCAAGAGATACAGTCTCGCATTTGCTTGTCTATTTTTGACTGAGTACAAAAAATCGAAAATATTCTCACTTAGTCGGCGGATTGCTTTTAAGGTTCCGTATCCGTTACATGATCACTTTGTTAGCCAACTGTCTGTCCGTCTGTCATTGTGACCAGATCAGATAAGGTCAGAATCTGATGATTGGATCCTAGAGAAATCGAGGGATCTCTTCAAATACTATAAACAATCTCTCTAAAAACCATTGATACAAAGATCAAAGCTCAAAGACAAACAAACACATCGCTAAGGTGTAAAACCTTTCAAATAAACAATGCAAAGATCGGCACACAAAGCGTTACACAAACTGAGTGTTAGAGTGGCGGAAAGGTTACCGCGTACGGTAATCCAGAGGTGCCAGGTTCGATTCCCAGTCTCTTCCACCAGCTTACGCATATCCATTTTTATTAGATCTTTATATGATTTAAAAAAAAATTACATTACATGTTTCATAAAATGTACCTAATCATACTAATAATGGGCTTCCGGTTCGTGACTCAAGATGCCTTTATAGTAGAGTTGCTAAGCCGCGAAATTGTGCGCATCGGGTTACAAGCATGAAATTTCTACCACACATAGAGCGTTCCACGAGGATTATTTTCAGATGTGGAGGGAAGTCAGATTCGTCCCCTGTGTGGTGGGAGAGCGGGGTGAAGAGGACCAAGTACTGTTCTTTTTCTTTTTTTTATTACTGATCAGTTAAGGCTATTAGGGATTGCGCGACATCGTTTTCGTGTAAAATAGATATCAGCTATGAATTTTTCATGTTATTTAAGAATAGTTTCATATAAAAATTTGAGTTTATTGGCGAAAGGGTAAAAATCACAACAAGTTTTTTTTATTCAGAACGATAAATTAGTTATCTATCCTGAATATTTACAATTTAAAAAAATATTACTAAACAGCAAATTCAATCTTGTTTTTAAAAATGTATACATATTGGGCACATCTGATACAAAAAGTACCTTGAAAAAAATGTTAATGTTAAGCTTAGCCTGCGTGTTCTAGTACATTTTGCAAAGTCGCGAAATTGTGTACATCGGGATACAACCACGAAATTTCTACTACAGATAGAGTATTCTGCGGTGATTATTTTCAGATGTGGAAGGAAGTCAGATTCGTCCCCTGTGCGGCGGGAAAGTGGGGTGAATAGGACAAAGGAGTCCTCTTTTTCTTTTTATATTACTGATGTAACGATAGTAGGACTTGTGTCGTGTCGTTTTCGTGTAAAACAGATATCAGAAATTCATTTTTCATGCTATTTATTCATAGTACCATATAAAAATATGGTTGTATTTCCGAAATTGTAAAAATCACAACTAGTTTTTTTTATTCAGGGAGATAAATTAGTTATATTTCCTGAATATTTACAACTAAGAAAAATATTGCAAAATAGAAAATTTAATCTAGTTTCAAAAAATATATAAATATTGGGCACTCTTCATACACACAGTAACTTAAATAAATTGTTGATGTTGAGATTAGCCCGTGTGTTCGTGATACATTAGCAAAAAAATATTTTGTTTTAATTACATTAATTTGTTTTCTCGGACGTATATAGTAAATATTATATGTAAAAGCATGTCAACAATCATTATTTAATGTATTTAATGAAGCGAAATAGGATGCGTTCGGAGATTTACGTTGCTTACGCCGACGTAAAGATATATTTTAAGCTACTGTTTGTATGAGAAGTGCCCAACATGCATATATTTCTAGAAACTGGATTAAATGATTTTTTTGAAATAATAATAATAATTTAAAAATGTTCACGAAATTGAACTAATTTACCTCACTGAATAAAAAAACTTGTTGTGATTTTAACCTTTTCAGCCATTACACCCATATTTCTATATATAACTATACAAAAATAACATGATGATGAAAAATGAATTTCTGATATTTGTTTTACACGGAAACGATACCAAACACGTCCTGGTAGACTTAACTGACCAGCAATAAAGAAAGAAAAGAGGGATACTTGGCCGTATTCACTCCGCTCTCCCGCCTCACAGGGGACGAATCTGACTTCCCTCCACATCTGAAAATAATTACCGTGGAACACTCTATCTGTGGTAGAAATTTCATGCTTGTAACCTGATGCGCACAATTATGTTAGAAAACAGCGGACTAACAACTCTACTATTAAGTTTTGTTGTTCGTTATTTATTAATTTTGGGTGTTCCATGTGTAGTATTGATAGCGTATTTGTGCAGTGAACTAACGAATGAGTGAATGGTTAATTAAGAATTCAACTTGAAGCGTACATAGCCCCTCTTGGGTCAAGGCCCGATAGACCGCGTGGTGTTTTGTAAATCGCTATCACTTTACAAAAAGCACCTCACCGTACAACGTGATATCAATCCTCAATCTACCACTTGCTCAGCAAGAAGGTGAAAGCCACAATAAAAAAAAAATAAAAAAAATCCGCAAGCCTTCCAAAAGACCGGAACATATGAGCCCGTGACTCAAAAAATGAGAAACATTATAATAATAATAATCTTTATTGTATTAAGCGGTTTACACTCACGTGAAATTGTCAGGAACGGCCCGACCGACGATTGAGACTGACAATTTCACGTGAGTGTAAACCGCTTAATACAATAATTAAATATGTCTCACGAAAGTTTTAATAAAATTAATAATAATCTTCTTTGATATTGGTTAATTTAATTCGATTTCCTTCTGTATGCTATGTTATGTACAAATCAGTTTGGCAACGGTTCCATCACCCAATTAGGGCGAAAGGCCCCGTTGATGGGCTTTTTAAATCGCCCGCATCAAAACAATGGAAAACAATTTATTTCCCTTGACATGTAATGGCCGAATTAAGAGCCACCTCAGCAATTATACAGCTTTCAGTGTAGATCTAGCTGGTTAACAGCTGTATTCAATAGTCAAAGAGTAATCAAATTTAATTCGTCAATCATAATTTATACATACATTGTGACGTTAAATTTCCTGCTAAATGTATTTCAGCTATATTATGATATTAATTTATTTTATAAGTATCATTTGATTTAGATTATGTGTTATATTTAATGGATTGTGAACTGTGATTATACTGCTAACATAGAATAAGTACTTACTTTTTCTTACTAACAGTTTTATAGGTCTATGACCTGAAATAAATGATTATTATTATTAAAGCTATTAAAACCGAAATAACAAGCTGGGTGTATAAAAACTCTTATGCAGCTTGGGACGAGACGTTTTGAATAAGGCATTATTCTTAGGTATAACATTGGACAGTAATTTGCAATGGAGTCCACATATAGCAGTGCTTGCAGGTAAATTAAGTTCAGCGGCGTACGCTGTTAGGAAAATTAGACAATTGAGTAATGTTGATACAGCTCGCTTAGTTTATCATAGTTATTTTTATAGTGTCATGTCATACTCGTATGGTATTCTGGTTTGGGGCAAAGCAGCTGATATTCAGACTATATTTGTGCTACAAAAAAGAGCCATTCGTTCTATATATAACCTAAATTCTCGTGACTCCTTAAGAGACATTTTCAAAGATATAAACTGTAGCGTCCCAATATATTTATGAGAGTATTATGTATGTTATTAGAAACCTAGATTCATTTACAAAAAATTCCGATGTCCACAGTTTTAACACTAGAAATAAAAATAAAATTGCTATTAGAAAGTTTCGTGTTCGTAAAGTAAGTAAATCCTTTTTAGGCCAATGTATTCATTTTATAACAAGTTACCTGATCATGTTTCAAAATTAGCCTTTCCATCTCATAAAATTAAAAAAAAAAATCTCTAATGTCAAAAGCATATTATACAGTAGAGGACTATCTGACAGACAAAAATGCATGGCCTGAACCAGAAACCGCATAGCTGACTCCTTCTTAGATTGTACCTAACTAGTTTAAGGGACACAGTTCTAATAAGAAAGCATATCAAACGTACATAAATTGTGATAAACCGTCAGGCTTTCATCTCGTCAAAATTTCCGATAACTTTAGTATTTTCGAAATTTTATGGTGTACATTTGTACGCTAGAGTTTGCATCTTAAGTTAGAATTAGATTTATGTAAAGTTATTATTAGGTGTATAAACATTGAGTGTAAAAACATGAAAATAGTAACTAAAACTAAAATTAAGTTTCTTGGCGTAAGGGTAGCGAAGTGGTTAACACGCTGGACCGGCAATCCAGAGGTACCGGGTTCGATTCCCGGTCTCTTCCACCAGGTGACGCATTCCAATTTTTCTTTGAGCACTGATCTTTGTATCAATGGTTAATATAAAAATAAGTGTTAGGTTATAGGTTAACGCGGGCTGGTATTCCGAAACTCGACGTCTTACGATGTGCTTATTTGCGTGAAAAAGTGTTTGTTTCGTTAAGTAAAATTCCATCATTTTTTTTATTCCGAGGAACTTTCGAAACAGGTTACCACTAGTTACATAAACGTCAATCAAACTTCAGTAACTTTAAGTGTAATAAGTTTCAGTCAAAAATTTCATTTTTGTGACAAGCTTTTATAGCTGACTGTACTTTTCCTTGAACATCCGTCAATTGCTCACAGAGACGATTCTGAAGAGCCCAAACTAGATGTGAATGCTTTATTTATTACGGAGTTCCTATGGCCACCTTTCAGCTCCATCATCAGATCAGCTCCACGTCATCATAATATTTCATTGTCTCGCGATTTGCATATTCGTGGAAAATTTCAGCGCAATCGGAAACCGAAAAGTGGGTCAAAAACTTGCAAAATTCCATTACAACGGGACAGGTGAAAGTAAATAAAAGCTTGTAATAAAAACCAGAAAAACTAACTGTTCTATACGATATACGATTTAAGTGAAACATTTGATATTGCTGTAGCAATTACAAACTTTTAAACCATCAATTTTTTGGTATCTTATACTCCTTACAGAACTTATGACAAAATGTACCAAATGCGATATTTTCTGACTTACCTACTGGAAATAGCTCGTCAAAATTTAAAAAGCTATTTTTTCTTAATTGGACTGGACTTATCAACGAGAACGAAAATTGAAGAAATATTGCATATTTCGTTCACATTTTCAACCAACGTGACCCACTCTAAAAACATTTCCAGGCAGCCAATCTCTCTAGGGCACTTTACGATATTTTTCACTCAAATTCCCTTGCAACTTTATGTGAAAAGTCAATCATCGTCATAGGACCCGCCAGCTATGCCCGAGCGCTCTGGGACTTAAAGTTGAAGCCCAGAGAGTTGTTGACGCGCAAGCTATTACTACTGTAAGAGGTTTAAATATCATATACTTGCCGGCAAACTTTATGAACAAAAATGGGGAATCTGCGCATGTACATTTGTACGTAAATCGGCAACAGCGCAGTCAATGTTATGCTCAAGAAGTTTGCCGGCAACTGTTAGTACCGTTAAGATCGCTTGTTGTATACCGCTATTTAAAAATAGTATTTGTTTTGTTTCCTTTTTAAACTTGTATTGGTGTGCAATAAAGTATTGTTGCATAATAATATTCATAATCAGAACCTTATCACAACAAACAAAAATCATATCGCATGCAAGAATAATGTACAATCGCACTCACACACATTTAAAAAAAAAATTGGGGAAGTGCGAGTCCGACTCGCGCATGAAAAGTTCCGTGCCATAATCTATAACAAGTTTTTTTTTTATGGGAGCCTTTTAAATATTGATTTTATTTTATTTTTAGTATTTTTTGTTATAGCGGCAATAGACATACATCATCTGTGAAAATTTCAACTGTCTAGCTATCACCGTTCTTGAGATACAGCCTGGTGACAGACGGACGGACGGACAGCGAAGTCTCAGTAATAGGGTCCCGTTTTTACCCTTTGGGCACGGAACCCTAAAAAAAGAAAGTATGAATTAAGGGTAGGTAGAATACCAAAGAATAGCTCTATGCCACATAATATAGTCCAACACGGTTTTTCAGCCGACGCCACATTGCGGATTTTTAGTGGTATTTATTTATTTTATTGGCAACTAAAAAAAATTGGTAACTGACGTTGAAAGTCGGTGAATGTCACTGATGTAAACAAAGAGGAAACAGGACTAAAATATTCCGCTCAAGTAATCTTTTTATAATAAAGCCAAATTATCCACTGTAATGAAAGTCAAGTTTTTTCAATAGGATTCAGTATTTTCGGTAAGCAATGTTTTAAATTTGGTTAGTGACAAACGATTGACAAATCGCTACTGAGTTTAATAATGCAAATATATGACAAATGTTCAATTGCCATATGAAAGCTGTTTGTAGCGCCACTATCCCTAGGCCGGACCGATATTGCCTGAACCAAGGTGAAAGGCAGAACCGGGCACTGTTCGCTGGTGAGTAAACTGTCAAAAATTTGCTAATCAACTTGAAACTAACTAATATTTTAAGGCTCCTTATTCGATCAAAATTGCTGATTGTTTTAGACATTTTTCTCTATGATTAAACATATCAATGTAGCTTAGAACAGGGGTATTGAGATTTATTGGCACATATTTCAAAGCTATAGTTAGAATTTTTCCTTGATAATTTTTGTTTTAAAAACTGCCCGAACTTGACAAATTTCAGGCAGGAAACTGGGTTTTTCAATGTTTTTTCAACTTATTTTTGACTACACGCAATGAAAGCATGAAATAGCTATGTTACTTTCTAGAACTAAGGGAAAAGTATTTAAAAAAGGTGGTTGAAATTATCGATATATTTGTTATAATATGAAAAAAAAATTGAAAGGAATAAGGCCTCTTAACGTAAAATTTAAATGTCCCGCACGGATCCGTGTTTATAAGAATACAAGAGATTAATTCGACTTTAGGTTTTAAAAGTTGTCAGAATGGACTTTTTCGGTGTGGCACTATAATATGTGTAAAGCATTTTCCCTGGCGTTTTACCCCACACCAAAACATGATTTATCTAAACTACCAGGCTCAGCACGTCATTATCTACTTAACGTGTGTTGCCACACTAAAGGAGCATCCGGAGCGCATAAATAATTTAACTTAATGTCACCAGGGTGGCCACACTTTTCATGTAATGGACTATGCATTATAGATGGCAACACTTTTACTAAAGCCTATCCGCTTTGGTTTGGGGCAAATGGGCTAATGGAAAGCGGCGAGGGTTCGCTTTCAAATTGAGTTCACTAGCTTAAGCGGTGTGAATATTTTAGTTTTTACTAGTAAGAGTTATGTAGGAGTATGTTATAAGGGTGTGTCTCCACTGAAGCGCAGCGAAGCGGAGACATAAATAATAAATAAATAAATATCGGACAACCTCACACAAATCGATCTAGTACCAAATTAAGCTCAAGAAGGCTTGTGGTATATGTTGTGTGTTGTGTGTGTAGACATGCGGAATAGACCCATCACCTGAGTTGAAATCTTTATCTCAGCTCCCGCTTTTGTGATTAGTCGATTCCGCACGTCTCCGCTCCGCTCTGCTTCAGTAAAACGCACCCTTAATTAATATCGCTTAATAGTAGTCAATCAAGATGACGGTATTTTTCATATAAAAAAACGAAAAGTGAATACTTATTTTATCCGTCTCCCATTCGGATGAGGTTATTAGTACTTCAATTGTAACTAATAAACAAAGTAATCAAAGAACATTGGGTACTTTCTTCCCCACTAGCGGACACAAACGAAAACAATTAAAGTTTTTAGATAATGTTACGGGCTTTACCACTGTGTATTTTTTATTCCCATAACTAATGGGAAAGCTGAGAAAATGAGATTTTTATAGCGCAGCAATAAGGTTTTCATTGTTGACAAACATCGAAAGCTTGCTGCTGCTGTAGCTACTGAAGTCGCTTTCTGACGGTTTTTGGAGGACTTCTTGCTGGAGATCGACGTAGATACTTCCGCGTTGTCTTCCAGGGCATGGTCGGAATCTAACGCGACAACCACTTCTACAGAACGCAACTGTAAGGTTTTCTGCATAAGGGCCACATCTAATTATGTTAGGTTGGTGTTCGAAAAATGAGTCGGCTCCCTAGGGGGAATGATTGACAATTCGGTTCTTTCTCTGGCTAAGAAGTTGAAAACTGAACGCCGTTTGGGTTAGATGCTACGCACTTCCACGCGGTGTGCTTAGAATTGAAGTCACCTGCTGCGAACACGACTCTATTGGGATCTGGTTGAGCAAGTAGGTTTAAGTCTGTCGGTAAGAGTATGTTAGAAGGAGACAGATAGACTGATGCAATCGTTATTGGGTCGTGACCTTCTAACGAAATACGACAGACAGATGCCTCCAACTGAATAAGAGGCGGGAGAGAGAGGGCAACTACGTGCAGACATCTGCGGTAGAAGATCGCGGTCCCGCCGAAGGGCCTATCCAACCTATCATTCCTAACCATCGCGTATCCTCGGAGGAAGCACGCGCGCGCTTGCGCTTTTCCTTCAGAGGCATTGCGACCTGAAATTCTGTTTCCATCTTGTCCTCGTCGCGCTTCTTGGGCTGCGTTATGCGGTCTAAGGGGATTTGCTCGAGGGGATAACTAGGGGCTCTTTGAGGCTTTGGACCTCTGCTAACGTCCCGGAGGCGGAGTTAACTTAACACTGAGGGAGTCCTCTCACCCCTTTTATGGAACCTAGTGGTAAATGATCTGATAACAAAACTAAACGAGAGTCATTTCACGACCATAGGATACGCGGACGACCTTGTCATACTTATCAGTGGTCTGGTAATAAGCACACTGTGTGATCTTACACAAACAGCACTAAAAATAGTAGAGAAATGGTGCAGGGAGAATGACCTATCGGTAAACCCCAAAAAAACTGACACAATTCTCTTCACACACAAACGTAAACTGGGGTCATACGAAATGCCAAGCCTTTTTGGTACGAAGCTTACACTCTCCAAACAAGTGAAATATTTAGGGATAACCTTAGATGACAAACTGATCTGGAACAAACATCTTGAGAACAGATTTAACAAAGCCACAGTCGCCTTCTGGCAATGTCGAAGAATGATAGGCAAGAGGTGGGGTCTTGCCCCACGTATCATTTTATGGCTATACAAGACGGTAATAGTACCTATGATCAGCTACGGAGCAGTAGTATGGTGGCCCCGAACGCAGCTAGCATGTGCGATTGCCGGCCTGCAGAAAATACAAAGACTAGCATGCACGGCAACAACAGGCTGCATGAGGACTACCCCTACAGCAGCACTAGAGATAATGCTAGGTCTCACGCCACTGCACATACACATACAAAGAGAAGCAGCCGTCACGGCGATGCGACTACAAAGCCAAAATCTATGGACGAATAGCAATACCCAACACACAAAAATCTACAGTGACATGATCACAAAATTCCCAATAATGGAAGCACCAATCGACAAGATACCTAAGACTATAACCTGTAAGAAGGAATACGTCATACTCCTAACTGAAGACCCAAAAGAGGGGCTAAACCTAGAGGACCTGAGAATATTTACAGACGGGTCAAAGACTGAAAATGGAACGGGCTGTGGTGTATTCTCGGAGGATTTGAGTATTCACATCTCTAAACCCCTAGGTATACACAACACGGTATTCCAGGCAGAATGCGTAGGAATAATAGAAGCCTGCAACGCTATAAAAAGACGCCAGGTTCAAAACACAAACTTACGTATACTATCAGACAGCAAATCCGTACTACAAGCACTAGACAGTGATAAATGTACCTCTGCTCTAATAGACGAATGTCATCGCAGCATCACAGAGGTGTGCAATGACAAAAATAAGGTAACATTACAGTGGATAAAGGGACACAGTGGCTCGAGAGGCAATGATGCAGCGGACGAACTGGCCCGTAAAGGATCAGAGACACCAACATGCGGACCAGAGCCAATAATACCCCTACCACAATCTTACATATACAATACAATAAACCAATATACAATATACCAACACCAAAAATACTGGGAAGACATAGGAACGTGTAGACAGACGAAAGAATTTCTTCCGAATAGAAACCACAAACTCACCACAATCTTACTGAGAATCCACAGGAACCAACTACGCAAAATAGTAGGAATAATAACGGGACATAATACTCTGAACAAACACCTTTTCAATTTAGGGATAACAGATAGCCCTCTATGCAGGGCATGCATGGAAGCAGAAGAAACCACCAAACATATTCTACTAGATTGCAAACAGGTAGAAGTATACAGGACGAAGTACCTAGGATCCCCAAGTACCGTACACGACGCCACAAGCAACATTAAAGCTTTGATAAGGTTTGTCGAGGAGTTGGGGTGGTTGGAGTAGCGCTACCCCCTTTTCACGCAAAATAGGCACGTTGGATGTCGACTTGCGGAAAATGCCCAGCGCAACTAACTAACTAACTAACACTGAGGGTCGGGCTCCGGATTACCTTTCCTGCACCTTTGGGGGTGCGGGAATGGGATTTCCGAACGTCAGAATCCGTCTTGGCCTTAGGGGCCGAGAGGGTGACTGGGGCGGGCGCGGCCACCTTTACTGAGGGCTTCGCGTCTTAAACGGCACCGGGGCTGCCTTAGAGGCAGGGAGCGCTGGGGGCTTGGAGGCCTTAGGAGTCTTGGCCTTTTTAGGAGCCTTCTGCTGTGCCGCCGGGGGAGAGGGAGCATTAGGGGCTGCGATTACCTCAGTTGCAACCAGAGCCGGAGGGGCCGTGGGAGACGATGAGTTCTGTGACTTTTCCGGCACACTCAGTGACCCGAAGGCATCAGCCACCGAGAAGTCAGAGAAGCTCTTGCTTAGCCCTTTTTCATGCTTGCAAAAGCGTAAAACTAAGCCAGCAACAGATTCGATAGCTTCCTTGTGGTCCTCGGAACAGGCCGATTCGCGGAGAAGGGTTACGGGATCCATGGGGAAAACGATGGAAACAGAATACTAACAGGCAAAGTCGTAGTCTGGATTGACGTCTTGCGCGGTCCTCGCCGTGTCCTTGTCACGCTACACTACGCAACCTACTCACGAAGGGCAGAGATGAGGACAGGACGTACACCTCAGGAGAGATGCTCGGGAACACTTTTCAACGAGTTCACCTCACGCAGCCCGCCTCAGTGTGCAATAATAAAATACTCAAGACCGATTTCTGCGCTGCGGGCCGGCCCGTAGCAGCCCACCCAAAATGTGCGCGTACTCTAACTTGACAAGAGTATAAACCACAACCTCTATGAGTCTGGCACTTCAACTGCTATCTATACCAAGGTAGTCATCAAATAACACAAAACATATATATACAGTACTAAACATTTACATACAGTACATTATTAAAATAATACGATTACCGTACCTGAATTATTAAAGTAATTATATTTCGGTATTCCCATACGCCACAATAATGCCCCTTTACTTAGTAAAACTAGAAGTTAGAAGCTTTCAATTGAGGTATGTTTCAGCTTTGTCCGCCGTGGGGAATTTTTCCATAGTAAAGTACCCAATTTTAACCTAGTTTTAATAATTGTATCGAAATGAAACTTTGCTTAGGAACTCTTAAACATCAACAGACAAACCCTTACTAGAAGACGGAGAGCAACAAAGTCATAATCATAATTACGAAGATATGGTGGCGCAGTTTGTAGTGCAGCTGCTTACTGAGCCGGCAGTCCTAGGTTCGAATTCAGGTCAAGACAAATAATTGTTCGATGAACTCAAATATTGTTCTATATTTTTATATAAGTAGGTACTATATTTTTTCTTTATTGTAGCATAATAACGATGTAAAAGCTTAGACGTTACACTACCCAAATATTTAATTTTCACATCATTGCAATAGTATAATTTGATTGCGCCCTCACTAAGCCTTTAATCAGTTAGAAATGTGACATCAGAGTTTCAGACTCAGATAGCGAACAAAGGCTTGGTCCAGTGAACAATGGTCGTTATGGAGATCTCGTCTGTCATGGTCGCATTCTTACTGCGATGCATTGTTATTAATGATCTTAGAATAATACAAGATTTACAGTAAAGCCGATCAATTAAATAATAGGGCTCCGAGCTCCGAGGTTTGACGTTAGCATCCACCCCAATATGGTTCTAGTGTCCACTGCCCACCTCAGCGGGCTTTATGATATATGATGGTTGCTTTTATCACGCGATAAAAAAGTGACCAAGCATCCGTCACGTTTTAAAAAGATGCGAGTGTGAGTGACACAGTCATGCTTTGTCACTTATTTATTACGTGATAAACGTTACTATTATAGGCCCACTGGATGTTGGGTTAGAAATTCATGGCTTCAGCTCATAGGCCATGGCCAGGCCCTTATTCAGGCCCCGTGTGAACAATCATATCTTACAGCGATATGGTCCATTTACCTTTGAATTACAATATAATATATAATACAGCTCGAATATTAATGGAAATATATTGTATAAGCCGTTAATCAGTAAAGTAAGATCACATTTTCTGGCACAGATCGCGAACAAAGGCGTTGTCCAATGTCTAGTGCACAATAGTCGTCAAGTTCTGTCATTTTCACACCTGGTGGCTGCATTGTCATTAGTTATTATTGTGCCCTAGATTTTGAATAATGCAAGATTTATTTAACCAAGGCTTAATTTAATAGGTTCGATGTTTCTAATGAAATATCATGTGCACCCTTAAATGACGTCATGTCATTATAAATTGATCACTCAAGACTCTTATGAGCGTGGTCAGTCTGCAAGGCAATCGTCAAATAGGTTTTTGAACAAACTAATGCCGTCGCTGAGCTTCGGCAACTATACCATAGTTGCAATAGAGATGACTGCTGCTTAATCTCATTTAATCTACAAAAACTTTACTAGATCGACATTCCGCATTCCCCCGTTTTCTGCTCCAAAACGGAATCGATTCAAATAATTCTGGTTATAGGCCTAAAACGCTTTAATTTTTATTTTTCTTACAAAAACTATTCAAATTGACATGTTGGAGCAGGCTATAGGCTATAATTAAATTTAGTCAAAGACCGTATTGTATGGAAAAATCTCGGCCACTCTTAACGCATCCATTATCGACAACGCACATTTGCGTTCACCTATAATATTTAGTTCCTAAGGGGTAGTTACTAGCCCTTAGGAACTAAATAATCATCACCTACTAACCACTAGTAGGTGAGGATTATGATGCGACTTAACATGAGTACTTGAATACTGATAATTAGCCAGTAGATTGCTTTTGGTAACTACGGCTACCTGTCACCGCTCTTATTTTATTATATAAATAGAGTTCAACTCAAAATTCGAAGCAATACTTTTCCATATTTTCTAGAGTAAATTGGGTCCTATATTGATCGAATATCAAATTATGACTAGAAAATACATAATATTGTAATTTAATGCTTGGGAATGTTAACCACAATCATAAAGGTCGTTTGGTATGAAATAGATGAATGATTATGAGTATGCAATTGTATTTTAATGTTAATATAGGCTCCATAGCCCTCTGAAGTCCTACCGTGCTATCAGAAGTTATTTATTGTTTAAGAAATAATAAAGATACTTATATTTGTAAAGCAATCCCACTTAGGCTCTTATTCAATGTTTCATTATTGAGCCTCCCCGAAATTGATATGTCAGAGAGACATATGAGCTTCATTCTGTTGGCACGTCAACTGAGTCGGAATTATTCTCGCGAGAAATTGGTCATCAACGGGCCTAATTGACGAAATTCGTAGCTTTGTTAACAGCTGGTTAAAAAGGTTTCGTTATTTACAAGTATTGACCGATGTCATCGCTTCACCGTTTCGTTTCGTTTCGGTGACTACACCCAGCTAGCAGTTCTGCTGCAAGGACGCGGAGTTGTTGAGCATGCAAGAGAGGGAGGGACAAAGAAGCTCAAAGAAATAGCTCTGAAGCGCATACTGGCACAATACCGAAGGTAGTTCAGGGTAGTATAACCTTAACACTCCCTGGCCGGAGCTTTCCGTTCTGAGACTGGGTGGAGAATATTCCCACACGTACCAAAAAGTTTGGCAATTCCTTCATATGCCGAACTATTAAAATATGGAACTGTTTACCGGCTCATGTATTTCCTCCTTCTTATAAATAAATAATAAAATAAAATAAATAAATATACGACAACCTCACACAAATCGATCTAGTCCCAAATTAAGCTCAAGAAGGCTTGTGTTATGGGTACTAGACAACGATATACATATAAATAAAACAATTTAAACGGATTATATCGCATATAAATATTAATTATTTGAGCCTCCCTGACGTTTCAGTACCTTTACAGATACCGTTGTCAAAGGTTGACTGAGAAAAAACTCAATTTTTCTCTGTCAAAGTTACATTTGTGCAAACCAGCAAACTACCCATTTTATAAATATTAATTTAAAATAAAGGTCATACATGCCAGATGGGCCTGATGTGTAAAGACAGTCATACATGTGCCAGAAGGGCATTTATTATTTTATTTAAAACTAACGACCCGCCCCGGCTTTGCACGGGTGCACTGCTGATAAATTATGCATGTTTTATACATATAAACCTTCCTCTTGAATCACTCTATCTATTAAAAAAAACCGCATCAAAATCCGTTGCGTAGTTTTAAAGATTTAAGCATACAAAGGGACATAGGGACAGAGAAAGCGACTTTGTTTTAAACTTTATATATATATATATATACTATGTAATGATATCTACCAGCGGTTCACTATAAGGCTTAATGAGGAGAAAGAACCGCCAAAGAAAACTCCCAGATTGCCTTATTTATTACTATGAAATACTTTTAAACAAAAACTCTACATATACTACTTTTAACACTAATTTGTTTTACACCGTTCAAGGCCCAAGGTTTCCAGTCTTGTGTCTTGCTTGATCCTTGATAAGATGTACAACAGGATCCCAAGCCGGTGGTAATGACAAACCATCTTCTCTATTCTTCAATAGCCTCGCGCAACATTCTGGGAAAATATCGTTTCTCTCTGGCAAGGATTGAAGTGTTATCAAACTTAATTGAATGGTTTGGTTTGTCCATGACATGCTCGCAGACTGCAGACCTGTTGCAACGACGGTGTTTGACATCGGCTACATGCTCCTTAGCCCGTGTAGCTATACTACGTTTCGTTTGGCCAATGTATGACAGACCACACTCGCAGTCCAGCTTGTAAACACCAGCACTCTGCAGAGGGATGCTGCACTTCACGGGCCTCAGGTATTGAGACATCTTCTTCATCGGCTTGAAATATGTTTTAATGGAAGCCCGTTTCAAGATGTTTCCAATCCTATCCGTGACCCCTCTCACATATGGCAGGACCGCAGGTTTACGTCAACTGTAGGAGTCTTCACACGGGGTTTCTGATTGAGGCGTGATATCTTGAGCCCATTGGCCCAAAACGCACGCTTGACATGCTGTAGTTCATCAGTCAAATGTTGTCGCGACGACTCGCGATTATATTCATACTTCTTTGACAATGTTTTGGCTTTCCACCTTACTGATTCTTCTTAGATTGTCTATGGTGAGATATTTGAATTTCTTATTTTTACTATTCAATTATTTTCTTTGACAAGGCAATTTAGTTTGTTTTTGGACCCTTGGAGTGCACACGTATTAATTCTGTGCTCAGCTCGCCTGCTCTATCAGTTAAGTTTGTGTTTTGTGTCTCTTATTGCCAATATAATTACTAATTATTTGCAGTTTTATACGCATCGCCCAGTCAGGCGGATGCTTTCCCGGGCATGTGATAGCATTCGTTTTGACCGGGGACGCATTGGGAACGGGTAACTTATGTGGAGAAGTATTCTCCTTACTTACTTACTTATCTATTTGTACCTAGTTGTACCTATTTATTTGACCGGAAGATTGACGAATCTGATGGTCCCTATATGCTGGCTTAACATGCTCCTCGTATCCCCTCAACGCTCTGTCGCAGTCGCAGTCGAGTGATTGAAGTTCGTAATGGATGAGATCAGGTCCAATCCTCGTAAATGGTGTATTCCTTGAGGACTGTGGGAACTGACTTCATACTGTACCATATGTTTTAATATATTAACTGCAAGACGTTACACAGAGATAAATAGTCTGGTAATGTCAATTTTATGCTAAGGCACAAGGCGCAAACAATACATGACAATGGAAGTCATGTATATACCTTTTCCAGAAAGGAGACGACAATTCTGTGAGAGGAGATTCCTGTGAGATGAAGGAACACAAATAATGATACTACACGGATGTGAGGATAGCAGCAGAGTGGAGCGAGTTTGTAAATTAGCAGGTATGAACTATTGCATTACATCTGACGCATTCCTATTCAACAAATTCAAGGGCTGTTATTTCAGTAGCGAAGCGAGTTACAGGTTAGGTTAAATACTATGAACCCGGGCAACGTTAAATTAGTTTGTTGTCGCAGTAATCCCTCATGCTGTGGCGACAAATTCTGGTGAAGAACAGTGCTGGGATTCTGGTGGCACTTTGAGGGAAGTGTTGTTAGAATCACTGGCCGTAGTTTAGAATTCGGTATTGCGATTACTTGATAAATTATGGTATAATTTTCAGCCTAAATGTGTCAGATTGTGGTGTAATAGTCTTCATACAAATCTTAGTAGCTAGATTGCCTAACCAAAATTATTGCGTATTTGAAAGTAGAGTGGTGAGCCAGACGTTTACTAAAGTGTTACAATATTATACTCAAAATAAGATAATCAAAATCAATTATAGTTCGTGTGGACAAATTACGACGATTTGACAGTTGTGATGTACAAATTCTAGAATGTACGGTGATACTTCAAATCGATACTTGATTTTAATAGATCGATTCGAGGTATGAATACGATGCGTCATATTTACATCATCGATTGTTTATTCGGATTATTTCGAACGAGTTAAATATGCTATGAACAACGATTTATGCACCGAGTATCGAAACATCGGCGATTTTATTTTATTCACTATATTTTACGTCGTACGATTATTATGCGATGACGAAGTCAACACCACTTTGTCTATGCTATTTGAAAATAAATAAAGTATCGTGTTTATTACCCATTTACCACCAAATAAATAACATTTATTGTTCGACGACAAATTTGATCGACTGACAATTCGATTGCAGCGTATAATCGAACATCCCGCAGTTGTACGCCGTCCTAATGTCACTTTTGCCAGTTGGTGAAAAAATTGTTGTTAACGCCGCCAAATTGTACCTTTCGAAATCTTTTATTCAGATATGGTGATAAATAGTGTTATTTGGTGTATATTCATTGTGATTACGATGAATAAATGTATAAAGTGATGTGTAAAAAGGGTGTTAATATCATTGACTTATTAAATCGTGAACATAAGGTGAGTATTTGTCGTACGAACCAAATATCAAAACAATCATGTTTATCAACATTTATGAGATATTTCTCTGATTTACTTTCTCGTTTTATATATAGAATATGTGCTCTAACTATATTATACTCGACTCTATACCGATCGTATCAAACTAGGTTATAAATTATCTCGTTAAGTATCCAAGTTTATTCTGAAACAAACTCGCTACAATAACAACCATAGGTTATATAAAGTTGAATAGAGATGCGTCAATAAAACAGATTTATTTGAATATATTTCACAACAACGTTATAACTGCATATATTTAGGAAATGTGTATTATTGTCATAGGTGTACAATAAGGAAAGTTTTCTACCGGATACTTCGAGTTCCTATGAAGTTATAAACCAGCAACAATATTTATGATTCTGATGAACTTCGAGACATCCATAAAACTTATGAATAATATTTAATACAGGTAAGTCAAACCATAATCTCTAGTTTCCAAATTATATGAAAGAGAGAATTTTCATATAATTTCATATAATTTTAGTAAACAATTGGACAATTATTTACTTTCATGTTGGAATATAAATATTACAAATATTATTCCATTCTATAACAATTATAATGCAAGTACAGTCAGCAGCATTATGAGACTTATAATTTATGAAATATTTTATTATTTTTGTTTTGACATTTAAACAATATTTTTCAACTTACAAATATAATGTAGGGATCTGTTGACAGTTTAAAGAGAACCTTTCTTTCTTTAAATATATGAAAACATTTTATTAATTAATTAAATAACTTACAAATAATTTTATACTTTCTGCTAGATTATTGATAATGTCAATAACTTAATAATGAACATTGCTACTTTAAATATCATACATCAATGAATATGTCAACTAGATACTTAAAATGTTTTCAGAATTGAATAAACATGGAAGGAATTTTACTCAGTCGTCTGAATACCTTTGCGTCAAGCATTTTAGTACTGTCAAAGGAGGCAGAAACATTGTGTGTGAACCGTCCTTGGGATAATGAGAAGCGAGAAAAGAGTGCGATCAACGCCTCAAAGCTACAATCAGTGATTAATCGCTTCAATGCTGATCTCTATCAATATTTCAATGTCAGTAGTACACCGAACGCGGACGAGATTTCAAACCTTACTACTTCTCAATTGCAAGGTGAAGAAATGTTAGCGGAACTTAATGTAACCATTCAAGCCGATAAAAACTCACAAGTGAAGGAGCCATCTACCTTCTCGGATAATCGCAGTAAACTGCCTGAATTGACTTTGCAGAAGTTCAGAGGAGACATTATGGGTTGGTTTCCATTTTGGGATCAATTTTATTCGAATATAGGTCAAAGAAACCTACGAGATGTGGACAAGCTTCTATACTTGAAGGCTTCTTTGGATGGAGAGGCAAAAAACATGATTGAAGGCTTGGAGACTACCAACGAGAACTACCAAATAGCGGTGGATACTTTAAAGGGAAGATATGGGAAGCGTGAACATGTCATAGATGCCCATTATGCCACTCTTTACAAAATAAAACCAGCGGTTAGATTTGAGGATTGTCGGAAGACTCTAGATGAAATTGAGAAACATCTGCGTGTCTTACAATCTATGGGAGAAGATACATCTCATAATCACTTACGATTCTTGATTATGGAGAAATTTCCGGAAGATATACTGTATGAAATGAAATTAAAATCGGAATCTGAATCTATTGAAGCAATGAGGAAACAACTAAACATCATCATCACGGCAAAGGAAGATGCAAGAGGGTTTAATCACAAAAACGGGTCCGAAGAAGTCCGATATACAACTGATGCTTTACATACTAGATCGATGAAGACCAATAAACGGTTTAATAAAACAAAGCCCAAGTTTAATAGAACGGAAAATCGTTTCAACAAAGTTGGATCCTTTTTCTCCACATTTGCAAGAACTCCAATGCCAATGAAAAGGAGATTCGAAGGTCAGAGAAATGAAACATTCAATGTTAATCATCAGAAACGAATGAAAGTGTCGTGTGTCTTTTGTCAAGGTGACCATTACAATGATAGATGTCAGGTATATCCTACCTTAGAACAGAGGAAAATGAAACTAAGGAATAGATGTTTTCAATGCCTACGAACTAACCATGGCACAGTTCCATGCGAGATCATAAAGTATTGCCCACATTGCAATTCAAGGGGAAAACATGATAGATCACTGTGCCCTAAGATGTTCGGTACAAATACCTTATGACTCGATAATAGTTTACATGTACATAGTGGTGGAAGCACTATCCTTCAGACCGCAGTAGCCAACGTCAAAGATAAAAATGGTATTACCAAGAAATGTCGAATTCTTTTGGACTCTGGTTCTCAGAGGAGCTATATAACACAGGATATGGCAAAAGAACTGGACTTAGATATAGAAGAGGAAAATCATTTATTGGTATTTACATTTGGTGCTAAAAGGCCGCGAGAGATTGATAGTCCATTAGTCAAACTCCACTTACAAACCAAGATGAACAAGACTAAGGAAGTTTTTGTTAACGCAGTGCCATCCATTACACATGGTGTTTCATATCCTAAACAAGAGTTAATTAAGGGAATACATAACAAGAAAGTCGTACTAGCCGACGACGGTTCCTTGTCAGATCGTGTTGATATTCTGATAGGAAATGACTACTATCATTCCATAATGATGGAAGAAAAGATTCAAATTGAAGAAAATCTATATCTCTTAGATTCAATTTTTGGATGGATTTTATCCGGTAAAACCGAGAACACGTCTCATAATGATGACTTGAACGTACTTACATACTTTCAATCTTCTTATGAAAACAAATGGACTAAGCCTGATCCACCTCTTGATAATATTAGCATACAACATTTATGGGATTTAGAATCAATCGGTATTATGGACTCTCCAAGTATGAACAGGGAGGAGGAAGCAATCAAAAACTTCAATGAAACTACGGAGATCAGAGACAACCGTTATTATGTCACTTGGCCTTGGAAAGAATATCCTCCTGATTTACCAACTAATTACAACTTAGCTTATGGTCGTCTAATTGGTCTAATGAAGAGACTCGACACAGAAACTCTGTCAGCTTACAACAAAACGTTGAATGATCAAATTCAAAAGGGAATCATTGAGTTGGTACCTGAATCAGAACAGATTGATCATCCTATCCATTACCTACCTCATCACGGAGTCTTAGCACCAGGAAAAGCTCTTCGCATTGTATATGATGCATCCGCGAAAACAAAAGATACTAAAAGTCTAAACGAATGTTTATACTGTGGACCAAAAATGTTGGAAGACCTGACAGGACTGCTAATAAGGTTCCGATGTCATACCATAGGATTAACTGCTGATGTAGAAAAAGCTTTTCTTCAAATGGGTTTGAAAGAAAAGGACAGAGATGTCACTAGATTTTTATGGCTAAAAGATACTAATAAACCAGTTACTGTGGACAATCTTTTGCACTATAGATTCACTAGAGTTCCTTTTGGAGTAATTAGTTCGCCGTTTCTATTGAATGCAACCATCAGACATCTATTGCTGAATTCAAATTCAAAACATGCAAAAGATATAGCTAATGACATATATGTCGATAATCTTTTAACTGGTACAGATAGCATCGAAGAAGCAATGAACTTGTATAAGAATGTGAAACAAGTGTTTCAGCAAATTTCAATGAACATACGTGAATGGAGTTCTAACTCAAAGAAATTTATGAAACAAATTCCAGACATTGGTGATGATAAAATGGTAAAAACTTTAGGATTAAACTGGAACTTAAAAGAAGATTCACTTCAACTGAGGGTGAAGAATAAAGAAAATCCATACACTAAAAGAGGAATATTGAAATCTGTTGCATCAATTTTTGATCCATGTGGATTTGCTGCACCTATAACTTTACCTGCCAAGATTCTTTTCCAATCTCTATGGAAAGAGAAGAAACTAAATTGGGACACAGCGTTACCAGAACAAACGTCAGTTCAATGGAAGAATATTCTAAAGGACTTTGATTTAATCAAAGAGATCTGTTTACCAAGAAACATATTGAACAACAAAGAAGCTCAACTACATTGTTTTACAGATTCTTCCACTAAGGCTTACGCTGCTGTAGTCTACCTAGTGCAAGACAACAATATACAATTTGTCATGGGAAAATCCAGATTGACACCTTTGAAGGATCTGGAGAATTTGAAGATTCCTCGTTTAGAACTACTAGGAGTTCTCATTGGAACCAGATTGATTCAATTCATCACGAAATACATCAAAGCAAACATCACACAACTAACCTTGTGGTCAGATAGCCAAATTGCGATAAATTGGTGTCAAACTGATAAACTACTGGATACCTTTGTATCACGAAGGGTAGACGAAATAAAAAGAATTAAGTCATTGGTAATCAAATACATACCTTCGATATTTAATCCTGCAGATGTAGCGACAAGACCAATGAAAACCAGTGAAGATCTCAAACGATGGTTATATGGTCCGACATTTCTATCCATGAAGTCAATCAACTGGCCTACAGAACTAACTACGGACGCCATTCTTCTGGCGGGGGAGGTTCTTCCGAATACGTCAGAATTTGAGCTACATTCTGAAAAGGAAGACCAAGTTTCAAAGGAAAATAATACAGAAGATGTATGTATGGAAGAGTCTAATGAACTCTTACCTCAAGATAATCTTACAACACCTTCGACTATTCAAACAGGAACGAATTCGGAGATACAGGAAATAATAAATTTACAGAAACAGTTTTTTCCAGACGAATCAAAAGATAAAATAACTAACCTTAATAGAAATCTAGGATTGTTCAAAGATGTGGACGGTGTTATCCGGTGTGATGGTCGTTTAACACATTCGGATTTATCCTATGATGCTAAACATCCTATTCTCTTACCTAAGCAATGTGAGTTCACCAAGGAAATCATCATGAAGACACATATCGAGAACTATCATGTTGGTGTATCACATACCTTAAGCATAATGTATCAGTACCATTACTTGAAGATTTACCTCAGCCATCAAAGGACATGGATGTTGAGACAGCTGATATTACTGACATAATTGACCTTTCGAGAGACGCACACACAATAGATATTTCAATGATAGAAAATACTGAAAAGGACAACGCAAACACAACATCTGAAGATATCGTAATTAATGAAGTCGAATCTACATCTACACTACCTAGAAATGAGAAACTTAAGAGAGCTGCCGCAGTCCAGGCAATGGATAAAATCAAAGAATGGACTCGACACTTAATGACTACACTTACTATTCTTCATTAACTTGCCGCGGCGGGAGTGTCGCGACGACTCGCGATTATATTCATACTTCTTTGACAATGTTTTGGCTTTCCACCTTACTGATTCTTCTTAGATTGTCTATGGTGAGATATTTGAATTTCTTATTTTTACTATTCAATTATTTTCTTTGACAAGGCAATTTAGTTTGTTTTTGGACCCTTGGAGTGCACACGTATTAATTCTGTGCTCAGCTCGCCTGCTCTATCAGTTAAGTTTGTGTTTTGTGTCTCTTATTGCCAATATAATTACTAATTATTTGCAGTTTTATACGCATCGCCCAGTCAGGCGGATGCTTTCCCGGGCATGTGATAGCATTCGTTTTGACCGGGGACGCATTGGGAACGGGTAACTTATGTGGAGAAGTATTCTCCTTACTTACTTACTTATCTATTTGTACCTAGTTGTACCTATTTATTTGACCGGAAGATTGACGAATCTGATGGTCCCTATATGCTGGCTTAACATGCTCCTCGTATCCCCTCAACGCTCTGTCGCAGTCGCAGTCGAGTGATTGAAGTTCGTAATGGATGAGATCAGGTCCAATCCTCGTAAATGGTGTATTCCTTGAGGACTGTGGGAACTGACTTCATACTGTACCATATGTTTTAATATATTAACTGCAAGACGTTACACAGAGATAAATAGTCTGGTAATGTCAATTTTATGCTAAGGCACAAGGCGCAAACAATACATGACAATGGAAGTCATGTATATACCTTTTCCAGAAAGGAGACGACAATTCTGTGAGAGGAGATTCCTGTGAGATGAAGGAACACAAATAATGATACTACACGGATGTGAGGATAGCAGCAGAGTGGAGCGAGTTTGTAAATTAGCAGGTATGAACTATTGCATTACATCTGACGCATTCCTATTCAACAAATTCAAGGGCTGTTATTTCAGTAGCGAAGCGAGTTACAGGTTAGGTTAAATACTATGAACCCGGGCAACGTTAAATTAGTTTGTTGTCGCAGTAATCCCTCATGCTGTGGCGACAAATGTTGGTCATCACAGATTCCCTTGGCTCTCTGAAACAAAGATTTACCCACTGTAGCAAGTTGACTAGGATGGTAATGTGATTTGCCATTTAAATACCTATCACATCTCCCTGGCGAACTTGTCCCGACTTATCTTAGTGTATACAGATAAAGGACTTGATCAAGAACCATTACACGTATGCGTCACGCTGCTACGACCTACGGCGTAGCACTCGTAGCCTGCGTTACCACACTAGAGCTAAGCTAGGTAGCCACATTCACAACCAAAGATTTCGTAGCGCTGTGCTCGTAGCTAGTGATGGGCCGTTTCCGAGAATATTCCCCAGGCGAGAATATTCTCGGAAATATTCTCGGAAACATTCCCCATGAGGGGAATATAGGGGAATTTAGGATTTGTATATGAATAACATTTATTTTATGACATTCTCTATATAAGTAAATGCTTATCTATTTGATAGGTTAACAATTCAATAGAAAAAAATATAAAAAGTCAGCTGTAAATGTAAATTTCCTATGTTCTCGAGAATATTCTCATTGTTCTCCGGGAATATTCTCAATGTTCCCGGGAATATTCTCATTGTTTCCGAGGAATATTCCGCAAGTTTTTAAATTGCTCTCAGCAATAACATGGTAAAATAAATACCAGTGAGACAAGCAAGTTAATTTCTGATAGAGAAGGAATAGAGAAAACACGTGTGTTGTCAACGCAATTAGCAAAATAATTGTATTTTATTTAGTTTTTATCGTTTTTATGTATATATTTATTTCATTATTTCAATAGTATTTTAAATAGGTAGTGTATAGTAGTACCAAAGACAGGCATGCCATAATTCATTACTTAAATACACTGCCAGAAACATAAAATAAAAAAAATGAATATCAGCATTTAATCGTTTGCAATATTTGATAAAATTATTTTTCTTTAATCAGTTGGATTGGATCCAAGCCAATGTTGATGCTCCAGGCAGGGTTCCATAGCCGCTATCACAAATATATTACAAGATCAAGAAGAGAAGTCTTGTTTTGGTGCGGGGGCTCATCCCCCCCGAGCCCTCCGCTTCGTAAATCTACTCGTGACTTGAAAGTTCAAAGTTGTGTTTATTATCTAAATACGGGGGCTCTGCCTCCGAGAGTGTCTCTTGAGTCATCGTCTCATCACTTTGGATTTAAGCTATCATGTTTCTGTTCTTGGTAGTTTCTTTGATTTGAGTGCCGCCACCGCTTGTCCTAGCTCCACTTGTGGCTTCAAAGTTATATCTTAGTCATCGTTTCCGAAGTTGACTTAAAATAATCAAAAGACTAACAATCTTGTTTCCCTTCTGTTCGGTTTCTCCCCTAGGCCCCTCCCCTATCTTATAGTCTTCGACTCCTCAGTAGATTTTACGGAATTAGAAGACATCTTCTCATTTTCATTTTCGGATTCAACCGTAACTTATTGCTGGAAACGTTATTCGCCCCATCAATGAGGCGCATATTTGGCGCACTTTTAGTGGATTATTTCTGCCATGTCTCTGTAGCGGAAAATCATGCCGACTGTCTTTCGCGCGGCTTGACGTCTTTAAAGATTCCAGGCCAACTTCTGGTTTCAAAGATCTTCTTCAATGCAGCGAGATCCTACCGACTGGTCGGTAACCTCGTTTGATCCGTCAGTAGTTTCAAAACCAGCCAAGAGATGACACATGCATTGATTTCAAATCCGTTAATTGACTTACCGCTCTTCCTTGTAATAGCTGAACAGATATCATCTTGGTTGAAGTTGTTGCGCTGTGTTGTACACGTCTTCGATTTGGAAAACTGCTTCCAAAACTTCAATATGTGTCTGCTTCAGATTTAAATTTGGCGCAGTCTATGTCTACAACAGTGTCATTACAAAATGAGTTTGCGGGAAGATAACCTGTGTTCAAGAAATTTTCAGCTCTTAGAATTATTTCTGCAGCATGGTGTTATTGGAGTAGGAGGTAGCTAGGCGAGAAGCTTCTGAATTAACCTACCAACAAAAACACTAGATCATACTACCGTAAAATGGACACAAACACGAAACCAATATGATTGCAGATTCATAAAATATGTCATGCTGGGCCAGATGAATCGTTTTGTGGCAGCGCGTTAGTGTAAATTATTTTTTTCTGCTAACTGCTAACAAAGTCATACAAGTTTCAAGTTTTACTTCTCTAAGTACCCTTTATGAGTTGGTTGACTATTATTACTCGTAAACTTGTAAAGCCTACCCTAGCAGCGTTTATATAGCCAATACCCAAGTACTCCCAAAATTTGCAATTTAAAGTTTGATATTTCACAAACAGATCTATAAATCGGAAAATTGTTGCAACAAACCTGCAACATTTTGTAAGGCCTATCCAACGACATATCACACCATGGGGTAGACTAGAAAAAAAAGACATCCCCACTTTATTATAGGGGGAGGTAAAGTAAAAAAGTATTTTTCCAAGAATTTGTTCTACCAATTTGTCAAAATGACTTATATGTATAACCATGCCAAATTATAACTTTCTGGTACTAAAATTCTCTCTAGTACTAAGAAAAGTTCAATGTTCCCCATTTTGGAGAATATTCTCGGGAACAAAGGAAATTTCCGGAAATATTCCCCAGGAGAATATTCTCGGGAACGGGAATATTCTCGCGGCCCATCACTACTCGTAGCCAATAGCAAGGAAAAGTGTGAGATAACTTAAAAATCGGCAAAGAAAAAACACCAATAAGGGATTATGTAGCCGTATTTCTTTGTCCGCTTATCACGCTCAAACGGCTGAACGGATTTTGACCAATTTCGGTGTGGGGATAGCTGGATGTTCAATGATTGTTATATAATATAATACTTTTTACCCGACTATGGTAAAGAAAAACTTTACCCGGAACGAGTTTAAAAGCCTTTGTAAACACTTGCCTTATTAGTAGTTTCATGTATCTCCACTATCTCCAGCTTCTACTCTAAAAAGTTTATAAGGACTTCTCAGATCACATGCAGCCTTCGTAACGAGGGCAACATAAGGACATTTCAAAAGCAACTCTAACTCCACTGATACACTGTTTATTATTCAAACACAATATACGACCTTGCGACAGCCACGTAGAGCACATCCTTAACTTTGCAAAACGGAAATTGAAATTGTAAAATTTACAATAGCGTTTTAACTTGGGAGGACAAAAGATAAATCCTTGGGCGATGCCAAGGATATAGATAGAATAGACAAAGCAAGCGTCTGCGATTTCTATAAGCTAATTAAATAAATTATTTTAATGACACATCATGCCGGGTCTATTCGTAAATAATCATTATTAAAAGTCACAATGTAAGACAGAATCCTAAACCCTAGTAGGATTTTTAAACGTTCAGCCAATAGAACTGTGATAGATCCCTTCTACTAGCGATCACTCCCAGCCTTGTTTCGTAAATGTGTATTTCTGTTAAAGGAAAATAATTCTCAAATACCTACACAATAAAGAAAAACGACGATGATCGAAATTTCAAAGATCCTTATTAACACAGTGAATAAAGGATTTTGACCTTACAAACGGTCCGGTAGTTTTGAATTTTTGATATGTTGTCTAGGATGGTTAGTGAATGTTTAATTGCAAAATGCACAATTCCCCCCCCTCCGCGCCCGCCGCCATATTGAAAAAACCGGGAACTTCTTCACATTTTTGCTTAATTCTTTGTCTAGGAGCACTTGAGCTAGATAAAAGCTTAGACAATGTTGAAGAGGATAAAATTTACTATAATTTACATTTTAAATTTTGTTTCAAAAACTGATAGTTACAGAGATATGCACATTTAAAAAATCGTAAAAAATCGCAATTTCCAACTCAAAAACTAACTTCTGGATTATATCTTCGTTTAGGAGCATTTTAGCTAGAACAGTGCTTGGGCAATTTTGTAGAGAATTAAATTTACTATAATTTGCATTTCAAATTTTGTTTCTAGGACAGATAATTACGGAGATATGTAAAAAATAAAGTCACATTTTCCGAAAATGTATGTAAAAATGGACATGAGTTTTATAAGCAATTATATTTCCTACATGTTTTAATTTGTCCTAGACAAGTCCCTAACTGAATGACAGCGTTCTAAACCAAGAATTTTCAGAAATTTTCGGAAAATTCTACTTTTCCTGTTTTTTAAATGTGCATATCTCCGTAACTAACCGTCCTTGAAACAAAATTTGAAGTGTAAATTATAGTAAATTTAATTCTCTACAACATTGCCCAAGCTTTGTTGTAGCTAAAATGCTCCTAAACGAAGATATAATCCAGAAGTTTGTTTTTCAGTAGGAAATTGCGATTTTTTACGTTTTTTTTAATGTAGATATCTCCGTAACTATCTGTCCTAGAACAAAAATATAAAATGGAGAATGTAGTAAATTTAACTCTCTATAACATTGTCGAAGCTTTCTTCTAGCTAAAATGCTCCTAAAGGAAGATATGAGTAAAAATATGAAGAAAGTGCCGGTTTTTTCAATATGGCGGCGGGCGCGGAGGGGGGGGAATTGTGCATTTTTTATTTAAACACTGACTACCCATCCTAGACAACATATCAAAAATTCAAAACTACCGGACCGTTTGTAAGGTCACACATAGTACTTTAGTCTCTATTCACCGTATTATATAAAATAAAGACCTAATAAAGAGGAACAGCTAACTTTTTAATTGCGTACTTTCTATAAAATTATATTTATACAAATATTTGTAAAAATAAACCATCGATAATCGAGATTATCGATATGGAACGACGACCACGTGTTTCGACAACTTTGGTTGAATTTTAATTCCTTGCTGTGCGACATATCAGATTCTTAGGATGTTTTTATTCCACTTAGTTCAACCATCGGACCGAGGAGATTATTAAAATCCCACTTGGTCCAATGGTCGAACCACGATATTAAATTCCATTTGGTTCGACCCTCAAACTACATAGGGGAAATCCCAACCTGACACTCTCCATATTCCGAGGTTTGCTTATCAATATCGATTTTATAACAGTCAATAATATAATACGACAGCCAAACGATACTAAATACTTATGTGCGATGTCTAAATAGAATACGTCTCTGAACGTGATCGCGTAAGACGTGAATGGAAAAGTTGGCGTGAGTTCCATTCAGAATGTCGGATGTTTCACCAACAACTACAAAAGTTATGACGTCAAAGCTTTGTACAGGAGACAGGTCAGGTAGCCCAAGAGACATTTACAGACAAAAGTTAGGTTTAGACACTTTTGACACTTTTGATTTATACACTCAAACGGTTACCTATCGTACGCCTATCGTTAGTCCGATTTTTTATTTGTAGAGAATGCCTTAAGGTGTTCGCCACTTGTACTTTTTTTAGTGTGCAAAGAAGCTTACATAATATAAATAGGTAGGTGTACTTCCTTTTCGCCGAATTATGTTTCGCAAACGTTTCATTTCGCAAAAGTTTCATTTCGCCAAAAGCATTTTTCACTGAAACTGTAAACTATTTCAGATTGTTGTAAATATCATCCTTTAGATTAGGTTAGGTTAGGTTAGGTTTGTTTTATGACAATTCGAAATAGTTTACAGTTTCAGTGAAAAATGCTTTTGGCGAAATGAAACTTTTGCGAAATGAAACGTTTGACGAAATGTAATTCGGCAAAAAGGTAGAGAACCAAATAGGTACCATGGTTAGGGGTTACTTTGATCCGCGGGATAACATTAGTCTGTTTACTATAGGAAGCTTGTTTTTGAACGCGCTTATAAAATTTCATGGTTAGAGTAGGCAACCTCGGCAGAAATACATTAGGTATGCTTTTAAATCAAGACGCTATTCATGCTTAAAAACCGACGATCAATGTTTCTCCGTGGATCAAAGTAACCCTGTCCACCACCTAAAACATCTGGATCAGTGACTACAAATTAATTACACTGATACTATAAAGGCGAAAGTTTGTGAGTGTGCTTGTTTGTATGTATATTTGTTACTTCGTCGCGGCTGGACCAATTTTGATAAATTTTGGTATGAAGGTAGCTGACACCCTGGATTAATACGTAAGCTAATTTTTATCTCGAAAAATGTAGTGTTCCAGTGATATAATCGAGGTCAAACCTAAATTGAACAGGAACACCGCAAATCCATAATTGAACACTATAATATCTGCCAAGACAACATCACAATAGCTGCCAAGTGTATTGCCCAAAGCAAATTTATTAGACAAGCTCCATTCAATCTACTTGGCACGCTCCACACTGGGCTATGTAGGCCGAGCGCCGATATTTACTCGTCTAAGGTGACTTCGCCAAATTAATTGAGATTGACGTTGTACACCATGTTGAACGACATAATGTACAGCGTGTCATATTTGATATTACCGCAAACTTTACGGGGTCTTAGTATAGGCATTTATTATATATATTCCACCGTAAATAATAAAAAAAACTTACTTTTTTTTTCCATATCAAATAATTCAGCACGCAATGTATTTGTTTGTTGTTGTTTGTTGACACTTAACATCATGATGTGACAAGTGTCACAAGTGATAACTACGCCAAACATTGCTGCTCAGAAAATTTTCAAAAATTAATTACGCTACAGCAGTTAACGCTAAATTAATAATTGTTATAAATATCAAATTATAGCACTAAAATCTCCGTCTGGCTTGAATTTGCGGCTACATCAAATATACAAGCTGTATACACGTAGAGACGAGAACGTATAGAAAATAATGGTTCAATCATATTATAGAACTTATTGGAAAAACCATGCGATTGGTTAAGGTTTTTAGTGTTTCGTACCTGAAAAGGAAAAGACGGAACCCTTATAGTACGGTACCCTCGGTGGGCGAGTTCGCTCGCACTTCTCCGGTTTTTTTATATATTGCAGTTATGATCGCGAGCAATAGGTATTGTGACGCCTGCTGGGGGATAGCTTCAGATGATGAATAATAAGAGCAGAGGTACTTCGTTAAAACTGTTTATTGCCCAGAGGCCCGACGATAACTAACTATACATTTTATTTTTATGACTCATGTCATACGTCTTATTCTAAATCTAAAACTACTTTATTCTTAAGTTGACGGCCAAGCACCATCCGTGAAGCACAACCTTCACATTTCCCGCCGTCTCGGGGTGGACGAGGGAAATTCATCTTAATACAGAAACACTAGACAGACTACTCCTGCCTAACACATAATAAGTCCCTACCTATGCAGGGATACCCATACATTCATACCCAGATGGTCTCTTGCTAAGAGATAACCAGGGTCAGGACATGAGCAGACACTAGCCTATGGCATGTTACGTAATCTGACATGTTGTCTGACACTGGCTTCGCCTTGACAAAAACCCTGCTAAAAAGGCAAGGCACCAAACTGACTACCCCAAGTGTCATTCGACTTATTCTAAAGCATAGACCATTCGATACGATATTAAAAAGATAGGCTTCCACAATTTAATCGCCTGGTGTAAAACCGGCTTAAATAAATTACCCGATTAAATCGCCTCGAATGTTCCCATCTTAACTGCCTGGAGTATGACACACGTCGCATGCTCCAAACAATTGTACCACGATATGTCACTGCCCTTATATTAGATGGCTGACACATTGTCTATGACACTTGTCTCAGTCATCCAAACAAACAGTGACAATCGTCTACCACTAGCTTTATATTAGAATCCTGGCGCATATATATTAAATATGCCCCAGAAATCTGTACCTTAATTACCACTTATTCTAAATAAATACCTGGACTAAAGTATTATCTTTAGTCCAGCTATCTGTACCACTCCTAAACAAAAAGAAATTACGACCTCATAATTGATTTTACGACCATCGACGATAGCGGTACACGTCATAATGACATGTCAAAATGCTATGTCACTGTCGAAAAGTCAATTATTATTAAAACGCGAAACGAAAGTTATTTTTATTAAAGAAATCCTACCTAACATTTAATTAAAATTAATAAAATTTATTATATTACAGACATGAAAATAAAATAAAATCTTCAGTCTGCATTGGCCTGATGCAGGGTGCAGAGTCCTTGGCCCGACAGGCCAAGACCCCACGATCCTGCCGCCGCCTGGATGAAGAATGCGAGCCGCATTCAGTCACACCAGAAGCTGAAATCCCAGGGAGCTGGGACAGCTATGTATGGCCTCCGCAGTGTGATACATGAAAATAAAAGATTATTATATCATGTGTAAACATTAAAGTTCTGAAAAGAAAATCAGTGTTATAATTAATTATTGGAATTCTGTGAAAGTTATAAGTTATTATTATTACAAGGAAAGGTATTGTAATTGCAATAACTTAAAGTGCAATAAATTTATAGTGCAAGAAATTAAAAATTGAACTTCCTATAGTAATATCTTAGAAATGCAGCTAATATATAGTGGAAAGAAATTAAATTATAGTTACAACAGTGACACTTGCAAATGCAACAAACATAACTGCATCCTTGTACAGTCAGCCTGAATTAAAAATTGCTGAAAAATAATAGTTTTATTATTTACACCCTAGAAATATAGAACTGTTTAAATTTATTTTTAATTAACGATTGAAGAATTTCTTCAATCTGTTAACATGAATTATTACATTTTTGGCACGACCATTAGGAGTGAGTCTTTGCACCACATAATTCCATGGAGATAATCGGTGGATTATTTTATAGGGTCCTATAAATAATCTACAAAGTTTTAAACTTCTTCCAGTCAACCGTCTTGGTTTTATAATCATGACCAAATCATCAGGCTCATATTGAACTGATTTTGTCTTCTTGTCATATTGTAGTTTTTGAGAGCGCTGTGCCTTCTCTATATTCTTCATTGCTTTCTCTGATAATTCTTGTATGTAATCCACTTTCTCCTTTAACGTAGTGTGTTCTTCCTCATGTAGTCTTAGCTTCAAATCTTGATTAAAATGCGGTTCCCGTCCAAAAACTATATGATATGGTGTAACGCCTGTAGATGCTTGAATTGAGGTATTGTATGAGAAGACAATTCTTGGCAATGCTGACGACCAATCCTTCTGATCTTCTTGTATACATTTTGACATAGCTGTTGTCAATGTCTTGAAGAATCTTTCTATTAAGCCATTCGCCTGTGGATGGTATGCCGTCGTATGAAGAAGTCGACCTCCAAATTCTTCTACTGTATTTTGCACCAGTTTTGAGGTGAAGACTGTACCTCGATCTGTGATGATTGATTCGATGCTCCCGAAGGTGCAGAATATGTTCTCAACAAGAAACTGTGCGATAACCTCTGCTGTAACTCTAGGTACCGCTTTACAAATGGCAAATTTGCTCATGTATTCTATAGCCCCAATGACATATCTATGTCCGTCCTTTGATTTGCAGAATGGGCCAAGCACATCCATTGCTATACGATTACCAAAGTTTTGAATCTTCACATTTTGCAGTGGCGCCCTCTGGTGTACAATATTCTTTTCCTGGCACTTTGTACAAGACTTTATATAATTTTCTACTTTCTTTTCTGCATTCGGAATATAATAGCGATTCTTGAATTTTCTTAGGGTTTTAAATAAACCAAAATGTCCTCCACTCCATGTGTTATCATGTAATTCTGCCATACATTCTGTAAATAAACATTGTGGTAAAACTGTGACACTTTTCAGCTGGTTATCAACCCATACTTTCTTGCATAAAATATTCCGTTTCGTGTGATAACCTTTATATTGGTTCATATTTGATAATTTTTCAAATATATTTTTATATTCCTCGTCAGCCTGTTGTTTCTGTAATAAATCTATTTTTTCAAAGCTATACAAACATAAATCGTCCTGATTCGGTGCGATATTTTCTTCTGGTTTTTCATCATTGTAGAGGGGATTTCTGCTTAGGAAATCTGCATGAATATTGTCCTTTCCCTTACAATGGATTATTTTAAAATTCCACGGTTGTATGGCTAAGGCCCATCTCGCCAAACGTCCATTCATATCTCTACGTGATCGTAACCATACGAGGCTCTTATGATCCGTAAATACTTCAAATTCCATGCCCCATAAATATTGTTTAAAATATGATAGTGCCCATATTAGGCCTAAACATTCTTTTTCCGTAATTGTATAACGTTTTTCCGCATCGCTTAATTTCCTCGAAGCAAAAGCTACTGGCCGTAGATCTGATTTGCCTTGCATAATACATGCTCCCAAAGATTGATCTGATGCATCTACATACAGTCTTGTTGTCACATCTTCATCTGTCGTGAAATATCTGAGTATTGGAGCTTCACAAATCTTGTTTTTCATTATATTGAAGGCCTTTTGCGCTTCTGTTGACCATTCAAATTTACGGCCTTTCTTCGTCAATTCTGTCAGAGGCAATGTTATCTGAGCGAAACCGTCAATAAATTTTCTGTAATACGAAAATAGACCTAGTACTGATCTTAGTTCCTTTAAGTTAGATGGCGGCTTTGCATTTCGCATTGCTTTTACCTTCTCCATGTCGGGTCCAATGCCATCCTTTGATACAGTATGTCCTAATACTGTTAAACTTGTAAACCCGATCTTACACTTCGTTGGTTTCAAGGTTAAATTTGCCTTCTGAAATTTTCGTAATACATTTTCCAGTGCCGTTAAAAATTCTTTATAAGTCTTAGCATATACTATGATGTTATCAACATATACCAAAACATTTTTGTATTTCATTTCCGCTAAAACTGTATCCATTGCTCTCTGAAAATGGGCCATACTTGTTATCAATCCCATAGGTAATTTCTTGAATGCATATAAACCTGATTGACAAATAAAAGCTGTTTTTTCTTTGCCTTTTCCGAGGCATAATTGCCAATATCCTGAATTTAGATCCAGTTCGGCAAAGAAACGTGCTCCTTCTAGACACGTTAATAATTCTTCAATGCGCGGTATAGGATATGCATCTGGTTTAATTTTCTTGTTTAAGCTTCTAAAATCTATACAAAATCTCGGTTTCCCATCTGCTTTCTCTACAATCACGACTGGTGATGCGTATGGGCTTTGAGATCGTTCTATAACGTCATTCTTGAGCATTTCCTGAACTTGTTCTTCAATAATTTGCTTCTGTTTCTCCGACATTCGATATGGCGGTTTATGTACTGGTACCTCATCAGTCGTTTCGATGTCTATTTTATATGCATTGTATGCTCCTAGATTTGATGGACTGTATGCAAATCTATCTTCATACTTATTCAATAGTGTCATTAGCTGCTGCTTCTGAGAATTGTTTAATTCCTCGCCAATTTGTATACTATCCTTATTCTCTTCTGCAAAATATATCGTTTCACATCGGATGCCTTTTTTATTTGATTCTTCCAGTGGCATTGGTTTTCTTGGTTCCTTCCTTATATTATTTACCAATGTCGTGGTAAATCTTCCACGTAAACATATTACATTCTCCTGAAAATCAATGTTGGCACCATTCTGTACCAAAAAGTCATAACCGATGATGATTTGGTCAGAATTGATGTCAATTATATTAAATTTGTGACTATATACTACATTATCTACAATTATATTTAATTGTACTGAACCCTCAGTACAAACAAATTTGCCACCGATTATCTTCAACGACATCCTATCATCGTCATTAAATTTAATATTCAAACTTTTGACAATAGATAAACTAATGCAAGATACGCTTGCTCCACTATCTATCAGAGCTAGATAATTGTCATTAGATATTTCTACATTTATATATGACCTATTATGTATTGGTGTATTATTGCCTGTAATAGTATCGGAGCGTAGTGTGTTTAACGCCGCGCCGCTCCGGTCCCGCGTCGTCCATCTGCGTTTGGGTGATTCTCTTCATTCCGGTACGTTGATCTTGAATGTGCATTTCCTTGGTAGCTGCCACGATAGTTTTGCTGTGTTCTTTGTCTGAAATTATAGGCTGGATAATTTCGGTTCACTGGTGTGTTCACTGCCTGGTCGTTGGTCATCGTTGCACATACTGGTACCGGTGTATGTACTGGTATCGGTGTTGAAAATGCAGATTGGGGTGCCGTAGACACGTTTGGGGAAGAAATGTACATTGGTGATGGTGGATTTCCACCTTGTTGGCTTTGAATCACTGTATACTGATTTTCTTTTATAGGGATCACAATTGAGGGTTTTTGCTCTTGCGAATGATACTCATTGTACCGCTGGATAGCCGCTTTGAGCTCTGCCTTCGTGTTGATCGCTGAAGTTGTAAAGAATAATTTGACGTTGTCATGTAAATTTTTAATGAAATGAGTTATAAAGTCTGTTTCTACAATGTTCCCGGCCTTAGATGCCAATGCTTCCAGAGCATAATAGAATATTATTGGTGATTCATGAGTCTCCTGCCGACGATAATAAAAACTTTGTACATAATTTTGGCTCGACGGGAATTCGTTTTTTAATTTCGTCAAAACATCTTCGAATGATGTGAAAGTTGCGTGATTCGCCTTATAAAATTGTAACGCTGGTCCTGATAAATACGCTGCGATCGCTGCTTGCGACTGTTCAGGTTCATATTTTTTGATTTGCGCCAATATTTTGAATTGGAAAATAAAATCATCCACGTCTGATAAGCCATTAAAAGTACTCGTCTCCATTTTAATGTGGAGTCCGAAACGATGCACAAACAAATTATAATCGCATAGTATGAAAAATGATAATGGGTGATTCAATAATTCGACCACTTCACCCGTCTGTCGAACTCGCTCCGTTATGGCAGTGCCGTCACGACATACAATACCACACTGTCAAATGTGCACTTAATCTTCGTTGCGCTTCGTACGCATATAGACAGTGCGTTCCGCTCCTGTACGGCTTCTATGCAAACCGTATGCTTCCAGTACGTAATTGTAACATATGCCCAAGAATCTGTGGACAAAATTAATTGGGAGCGGGGAAACTTTCAATACTCGCGTGACTCTAGTTAAAAATTTCGCAGACTCCACCAAGTGTGACGCCTGCTGGGGGATAGCTTCAGATGATGAATAATAAGAGCAGAGGTACTTCGTTAAAACTGTTTATTGCCCAGAGGCCCGACGATAACTAACTATACATTTTATTTTTATGACTCATGTCATACGTCTTATTCTAAATCTAAAACTACTTTATTCTTAAGTTGACGGCCAAGCACCATCCGTGAAGCACAACCTTCACAGTATTTAATGTTTCTAATGAGTCTAATGACATTTGACCAAGATCTCGACTTGATATTCTATTTGTCAGTCATAATTAATATACTTTGTTTAATGCGCGGTTACATATCGAATTCTAATCCTGTGAACCGACTACGCTGAAGCAAAAAAGAGATCATCATCATCATCATCAGCCCGGAGTCGTCCACTGCTGGACATAGGCCTTCCCCAGTTCGCGCCACCATACCCGGTCCTCAGCTTTCCGCATCCAACCGCTTCCCGCCACTCTTTTTAGGTCGTCGGTCCACCTGGCGGGAGGCCGTCCTACAGGGCGTGTCGTTCGTGGTCTCCACTCTAGAACTCGTCTGCCCCATCGACCATCGGCTCTACGACAAATATGCCCCGCCCACTGCCACTTCAACTTGCATATCTTAAGGACTATGTCGGTCACTTTGGTTCTCCGTCGGATCTCCTGGTTCCGGATTTTGTCCTTCAGAGAAACTCCGAGCATAGCCCTCTCCATAGCTCGTTGAGCAACTTGGAATTTGTGGACGAGGCCTTTTGTTAGTGTCCACGTCTCGGCCCCATAAATAAGGACCGGAAGGACGCACTGGTCGAAGACTTTGGACTTAAGGCACTGGGGCAGTGATGATGACTGAAAAATATGGCGCAACTTCCCATATGCTGCCCAGCCCAACCTGATTCTTCTGTCAGCTTCCTTGTCGAAGTTGTTTCTACCTAGCTGGACCATCTGGCCTAGGTACGTGTACTCTTTAACAACTTCGATGCTAACATTATCGACGGTGATCGGTATTGGGTCTACGAATGAATTGAACATAACTTTAGTTTTATCCACATTCATTCCCAGACCCACCCGTCTGGAAGAAACATTTAGGCTCCGCAACATCTCCGACAAGTCCTCCAGCGATTCAGCCAAAATGACTATGTCGTCGGCGAATCGAAGGTGTGAAATATATTCACCGTTTATATTGATGCCCCGTCCATTCCAGTCCAGTGTTTTAAATACGTCCTCCAGAGCGTTCGTGAACAGTTTCGGAGAGATAACGTCTCCCTGTCTCACTCCGCGTTGCAATGGGATTGGAAAAAAAAGAGATATGCTTTTTTTATCTTCCACAACGAAGTTACGAACACCTTCAAGGTGCGAGAATTGCTTCAAATTCGATCTCCATTAATCTCACACTACACACAAATCTTACACTATGTCAAATACAGGCACGTTTGCATAAGGCAGAATCTGTCGCTTCACCACAAAAGAGCTTAAGTCACAGTGTTTGCCTATGACATTGCGTCTTTTCATAACGTTGTGCAGTGACTTCGTCAGTATCTTGGGTAGGGTTGTCACACTGAAAGAAAAAAAATTAACAGTAGCCCAAATGTTAGCTGCTAGTAAATAAATCGGAGGACTGACAAACTGAGGGCTAATAGTAACCAAAATAAGTTGTGTAAAATTAGCATAACTTTGGTTACTACTAAGCACAATTTGGCTATTTCTTAAGCAGTTAAACTAGTTGAGCCATTTTTTTTTGTTCAGTGCAACCCCGTTTCTTTCCCGCAAAGGGTTCGCGCGGTCACGTTTTCAGGCTAGACTTGATTTTAAGCACTGAAACGAACGTTTAGTTGTAATTTTGAGTAATTTGAGCATAGCATCCGGCCATTCATTCTATGCTTTTCAATATACTGACGGGCAATATAGGTACCTCACCCAGTTAGGTCGTGAAGGAGTGCATTTGTTTTTTTTTTATTTACGATATTCAAGCATTTGACCTCGACTGCTTTAAGCTGCTTTGAGCTGCTTTAAGCCTTATTGTCACTTATCATCGGGTGATGATAAGAGACAATAAGGCTTAAAATGGACCATGCTTGCCTAAAAATGCCTTTTCACTCTAGACTTGAAGAGATCCAAGTTATATTCAGGGAAAATGTGCGCAGGAAGAGAATTCCACTCCTTTGCTGTCCTGATAAGAAAAGTAGACGCAAAGCGTTTCGTACGAATCAGTGGTATATCAACAACATAAGGGTGTAATCCAAGACTGCGTCGAGTATTGCGATGTCGGAATGGTGAAGGTGGAATCAGTTCACGCCATCCTAGTGCACACTCACAGAAGTGTATCCTGTAGAAAACCGATAAATAGGCGATTCTCCAGGTTCAAGGTTCTGCAGAACTAAGGGGTCGCCTATGAGCTTCTTAGCTAGCACGTTTTTAGGGTTCTTCTTAAGACTTCTTAAGACTCCGCTCTCCCTCTGTCTGTCTCTGTGCATCTATCACCAGGCTGTAGGTATCTCATGAACCGTGATAGTTAGACAGTTGAACTTTTCACAAATGGTGTATTTCTATTGCCGCTATAACAACAAATACTAAAAAACAGAATAAAATAAAGATTTAAGGGAGCTCCCATACAACAAACGTGATCGGTTGCATTAACTTTGCACCTCATTTTGTATCCAGCGCCATACATACTAGGTGCGAACTTAACTTAACCCGGCCAGTAAGATAGGATAAGTGTTTGTACGGAACCCTCGGTGCGCGAGTCCGGCTCGCACTTGACCGGTTTTTATAGCCAAGTCCCGAAAAATGGTCACAAATGTACCGCAAATCTGTGCACTAGGTTTGGCAACCCTAATCCTGGGGTACAAAGCGGACTGATTGTGTGATACGAGCTGTTTGCTTCGTTAGGGCATTTCATTTAAATTGAGATGTTGCATTTCTTGTGATAAACAGGAAAAGGAAGCGGTACTATAGCAGTAGCTAGCAGGCACCCGCGACTGTGTTGAACTAAATAAAATATTCGTCCACTGTATTGAAATACTATTTTATGTAACCGTTACACAATGAAGGTTCTTAAAGTCGAGTACCGCGTTTAGGTCATGAGGCTTGCCGAGTGGCCTAAGTAAGGTACGAGATTTTAAGACTTAATTGTGTAACTATTGCATACCATACTTTTTATACGAGCAAAACACAGAAAATCATTTTTTACTTTAATCGTCATTCCCCACTATTAATTTTTATTTTCGATGTAACCTTTTTCGTTCAACTATTAAAACTGATACCTATTTAAAAAGAACATGATCGCGATGGTCATGGCGGGTGCCTCGTGATTGGTTAAATTTTTTGACAAGTAATTTCAACCAATCAGTGAACAGTATAGGGTGTTTTTTTTTAAATCAAATATGCTGATGTTGAGTGATGATGAGTAGAGAGATGTCTTATGAATATTAAAGTTCTGTTATTGTGATTTTGTCTGTGACATTATAATTGACAGATTAAAGTGTGAAATGAAATGTAATGAAATGAAATAATTTATTCAGTAAGTAGGGCACTTTTACAAGTCGGATTGTGAATCTACCGGCATTTCGCAAGAGGAGATCGCTGTTGACAAGAAAGCCGAAAGAAACTCAACAGTAAATAATTCTTTCGTAATTAATACTTAAAACAATTACATCACATTAGTGTTATAAATATAATTATTGCTAAGTGAGTATGCGAGTATAAAAACCTATTTTCTATGTAGAAGGGTCACTATTTTTAGGAAATGTAGCAGTGTGGCACAAGCCGTACAGCACTATTAGTTCTGAAAAAAAATCCCTGTTTCCTCTCACGCCCAAACGACTGGACGGATTTTAACCAATTTTAGGATAATTAGACATCCAGCGATGGTTATAGGATACTTTTTAGTAGACTATGATATGGTACAGAAAAAAATAACACGGGCGAAGTTGTTATGGAATTGTCTTTTCAATTGAAAATAGAAGGTCCCAACCCGTGCAACATTAGCAACGTTTTTTAAAACTTAATTTTATCGCAGTTTTAGATTTTAGAAATATACTTGAGTAATATTATGAATTCATCATCTCTCGATTTGCATTTACCTAGTTTAAATGAACAGCAGGAACCCATGCAAGTCCCATTCAAAATCTGAATTAATGATTCAATTTCCAAGAATAATTAATAACTTGTTTACGGACTTCCTGTTTTAAATCGGTAATCAAAATAAAATGAAGACGGATTACCATAAAGTTTTAATTAATACTAATCGGGCCGATTCGGGCCGAATAAATACTGACGAAGATGTATACAGTCAAACTCTGAGTGGATGACGAGTATAATTCGAGATAATTCAATTTCACAAAATTACGTTCTGAAGTTAACTGTACTCGCAAAAGTTGTATTTCTGTTTTTCAACAGGAATTGCTGGAGCAATTGATTAATACTCAAGTCAAGATTTGATGCACATACTTTATTCAGTCACTTGACATAACGCCACACCCACACTCGCCGAGATAGGGCGAGACAAGCATGCCGTCCTTCATTTACTCATAGAGTTCCAAAGTGACGGCAGGTCTCGCCCTGTCTCGCCAAGTGTGTACAACCGGCATGACAGTTCCTTTTGTGTTGCCGACCTTATAAGATACAACAGTAAGTGAATAATTTTATTGTTTGTTGTAATTGGGTAAAATCACAAGAAAAATTTAAGCGTCGCTTTGAGAACCGCATCTTTTTGGGATTCGTGAGAAAAAATAGATGCGGGAAAACCTAAACCATTAAGTATAAATTCATCATCATAAATTTAAGAGTCAAACTCTTGTGTATAGCTGATGCAAGGCAAATTCGAGGGAACCAGACCACACGGAAGATCACCGATGAGGTGGAAGGATCAAGTAAAAACCGCCGTCAACGGTCCTCTACACGAATGTACCAGGAGGGCAGCAGTACGAGAAGAATGGCGTCGCATTGTAAAGCAGGCCACAAAATCAACGACCACGACCACTCTGGCAAGAGTGTACCGCCAAAGAAGGAGATAGCTGATGCAGTATGTCGTTTTCTCCATCTAACTCCATCCATAGCCACTTGCTTGACTTCCCTGTACGACATAACGTCTATCTTCTCTTTAATTTGTTTAATGTAACTCATGCTTGGCCTTCCTCGTCCTCGCTTTCCCTCAACCTTTCTTTCTATGATGTTATTTATAAAAATATCATGTCGTATTTATAAGGTGGCCTAACATTTTTCCTTTCCTATTCTCTATGAATTACGTATTTATAATCCATATTCGGATTCCAATATCATAATAAAAGTATTATGAGTTTTAGGAGGAACGGATATGAGATCTAACGATATTAAAATGGAGATCCCCTTCTTTTATAGACAAACACTTCACCAAATGCTTAATTTAAAAGAATTTTCATTTCGTACGGTAAAACGGGGTTACTTTCAAATGCAGGGGCTACTTTGTAAAAGTGTTTTTACGCCATATCCTCATATTTTTTTTACTATCTGTGACAATGCAATAACATGCCTTCAACAATGACCTAACCTTTTACTTCATTTGCTCAATTGCACTATGAATATTTGCGTTTTTATAACCATTTTAAATCTATCAAAGTAGCCCCAAATTCTCCTAAAGTAACCCCATTTTACGGTAGTCAAAATCCTCGGAAGTCATAATTTTTTCAGAAATCTTGAAAATGTTAACCTAGGTTAGGTTAGGTTTGTGAATTATAAGATTCCCAAATATTTTATGGTTAAAAAAAATGCTTGCTTAGAAATTATATTTAAACAAGGGTAAGTAATTAAAATCATATTTCGCATTCCCGTCAGAAATTCCTTTCAATAAGCTTTAATCAGAATCCGCAGATGCTAAAATCTATTGTGCATTTTCTCTCAAATTTTGCATATGTATGAGACAATTTACGTGGCATACTGACTTGTTGACATAGAAGGTTGTATTTGAATGGGGGTTTACTGGCGGTTACGCCGTTTTGTGGGACAAGATGGGCAAATACAGGGGAAACACGACTCATTATGCATATTGGCAGGCATTGTCGGATCCTGTGCACAGTTGTGTGATCAGACACACAAATTACGTAGACATCAAACTACCACACTAATATTTACGAAAAAAATACTTACTGTTGAGTTTCTTTCGGCTTTCTTCTCAACAGTGGTCTCCTCTTGGGAAATGCCGGTAGATTCACAATCTGACTTCTTACTGACTGTACCTATTTACTGGATAAATTATTTCATTTCATTACCGAATAAATTAGGTATTTCATTTCGATTCATTTCGTTTCACATCGTATCATTTCGTTTCATTTCATTATTAAGGCAAAAGTTTGTGAGTGTGCGTGTGTGTGTACTTGTTACTTCTTCACGCTTAAACGGCTGGGCTAATTTTGATAAAATTTGGTATGGAAGTAGCTGGCATCCTGGATTAATATATATAGGCTACAGCCTGTGAGTTAATTCTAGGGACCGTCATAATTACAACGCATTTTGAATAGACTTTAGCCGCTATAGTAAATAAATAAGTATCATAAAACCTAACACAAATCGATCTAGTCCCAAATTAAGCTTGTGGTTTGGGTACCAGACGACGATATATTACATACTTATATAGATATGCTTAAATATGTAGACGACCCAAGCACAAATTGCAATATTGTAAAAAATAAGATTCTAAATATAGACACAAATAATTAAGACTGTTTATCCCTTACTGAAATATCCAATACAAATACTTAAAAATTACCTAGACTACAGTCAATTATATTGAGCACTTTTCCATTATTCGTATAAAAGGGTGACCAACTCGTCACGTTGTCCCGTCTAGTCCCACGTACGAAATGAAATCGTGGGCACCGTCAATGGCCGTCCTAAATCACTTCAATGAAGCCTAACCTATTTTATACGGACGATCGGAAGCCGTTATTTTTACACGTATCGGCAATTTTCTATTTAACTTTATTCCGGCCATTCTTCAGGTTTATAGCGATGCAGGATGGTCTTTTGTGTAAGGGCGCACGGCGCCATGCTAGTCTGCCGCGCTCTGTTGGTTATAATTTCACATCACCCCGAAACGGTGGTACAATTTTAACCAATGTTGGTACAGGGATACCTGGACATCCAAAGATGGTTATAGGACCCTTTTTTCTCGCCTATGGCACGGCTGACTGGCGCCATGTGCCAATACGAATCAAGTATCGCACTGTTAATTATTTTTCCTGAAATAATTGCCCTTCTGCATAGAAAACTGCTTTACAATACAATTTTTAATTTTATAATTCTTCCTCTAGACGAGTGCAAGAGTGGTGACACTGGTGACTGTTTTATCATTTATCAATCGCTTGTCACAAGTAAACACGAACGCTGAAGCACTTGGGAGGCCTACGATGGTTGCGTTTATCACGTGATAAATAAGTGACAAAGCATCCGTCACTCACACTCGAATTTTTTGTCAAAACGTGACGGACGCTTTGTCACTTATTTATCGCGTGATAAAAGCAACCATCATGTCATGCCTGAGCAAGAGTAATCGCCATTTAATGTAACTTCACAGGCACAGTCGAGTTTTTAAATTCTTAGCAAAAATAGTGATCAAAAATATCTGAACACACCTCTATGCTGTTAACAATAATTGCTCATTAATTTATGAACTACATAAAAAGGGACAATCTGACACAAATAGAACTAGTCAACGTTTGGGACATAATTATGTAGTCCCAAACTGAGCAAAGCTTGTACAATGATGCTTATAAAATGATGACGGGAATCAAATTTAAAACAACATTAAAAAAAATCTAGCCCAGAATTGTTTTTATAATTTAAATGAATATTTTGAATGTGACCTGAAATTTAATAATAAATACTGTTAGTTAATCATTATTTTAGTAGATAAAATCACTTTTGACATTGAAAATATATACTTAAGGTCAACCGGGGTAATTGCCACTTTGGGGTTATTGCGTCTATTTCAGTTACTTTTTAAACGACGTTAGTTACTACAACTTCTGCCATTTAGTGATATAGGAATAAACTACTTGGAGGGCAACACGTAACATAGAGGACGTTTTGGCGTATCTTGGTCAAGAGGTCGACCATTTTGAAATTTAGTGTCATGCTAGATTTACACGTTGCATGAGGTAAGTCAACAAAATATATTTGTATAGAATCTTTTTATCGATTCTATATTTTTTATGTGGTAATACCACATTTTTTATTTTTATAAATAATGACACAAAGGTAAATTAAGAAAGAAAAATTGAATGCGATCTACTACAATCGAAGCGGGGTTTGAACCCGCGACCTCTGCGTTACCGGCGCATTGCTCTCCCAACTGAGCTATTCGACCGCTACGTCAGTCACACCAAATCTTTCATCCCTTAATCCTTTACGCTACTGGAGCGCCCTCTGCATCATATGTTTTTTTGAAATGCTTATTGCGCATTAGCCATACCCTAGGATTTTTTTTTTTTTTCTTTCTTAATTTACCTTTGTGTCATTATTTATAAAAATCAACAAAATATGTTTACATCCCTGTTTTTCTTTAGATATTTGATAATTATTTGTAATAAATGTGACTACTATTAGTACGGCGATATGTTCGAACCACTATTTTTGTTGATAATGCTTTGGGTTTGGAAAAAAATCGATGTCAAATTCTTGGAGGTTATTTTTTAAATTTGGCAAAATGCGTCTAATACTTTGAGGTAATTGCGTCTGTGTATCGCATTTGCCCCAATGTCAGGTGTCGACAACCTTTTTCTTGATCCTAGGTTTTAACAGTATATAGAACATTTTCGAGCTTATTTTTACCAGAATTAATGCATTTTATGTAGTTTTAGTGTCAAAGTTTAAGTAAGAACCTAGTCAGAATTTCGTCTACTGATAAACTCCCAATTTTTTTTTTTTTTTTAAATCAACGCCAGAGGGCCGGCTGCCAATCGTGAACAAAGTTTTGCCTCTCTGCCGCAAATGTGATTTCATTTTCGTTTTCTATATCCCAAAGGATTATATGATTAAAACTTACAAAGTACAAAGTAGATAAAAAAATGATAATGTTGAAATATTTTTCTATCATGGAAGGAATTCTCATTTTTTGATATGTATTTTTCCTATTCTTTATACCCCTCGCGGCGAACGATGAGTCCTATGACAGCTGTCATCTCAATACATTTTATAACCTATAATCGGAAAAATGTAATGGTGTCATAGGACTCATCGTTCGCCGCAAGGGGTATAAGTGTGATGACAAGCAACTCCGTAATTCAATCCGCTAAAAAATATGGGTAAGTACAACATAGAAGAAAGTATTGACCTTAAATATCTTTAACAAACTCCTCATCTGGATAAAATCTCCACTATTAAATTTCACTCATTAAATAGGTCAGTGACAAAGATAAAAATTAAAGCTCTCGGAACATTTCTAGATCTAAGACTTTTGACAGACTAAAAGGTTTACAACATCTGGAAATTAGGATTGGATAAATGCGTTTACCCAGATTATACTATTTTCTATCCGAGGTCGTTATAACTGTTTTTGATCCCTTGTATTTAGCTTTATCTTCTAGAATACTGTATTGCAAACATGTTTCATGAATTTTTGAAAGCCTCTTCGTAATTGATCGTGAATGGCTTAAAAAAGACGCAACTATCCCAACTGGGACAAATGCGTCTAAATTTCCGTTTTTTAAAAAAACATATGTATATCGTTTAATCATCGCAAGCCAAAAACGTTACTACACGAATTTTCTTGGAAAAAAGCCACAGGAAGCACAGCGCGTAAGAATATTTCTATACACTAATTAAATATTTCATAACTTGGGGTTAAATGAGAGTATAAAATATCAAAAAAAACAGTGACGCCATTACCCCGGTTGCCCCTTAATTATTATTTTTGTACAATAGTTATATTAGTTATGACTTAAACATTAAGCTGAATAAAATGCATGACAAGTTTAATAATCAAATTTATATATTTAATGTGCTGTCACAACAACGTATTATTATAATTATTTAAGCCATCGTCTATATTGGTCAGAATTAAAATGATATGTGTAATATTTAATTTACAATTTCAACCCACTATTGCATGCTCTAATGGGTAGATTATGCGACTCTACGAAAATTTTAACATCTTCACCAATGTGAATTTTCCATAATCGTGCAATAAAGAACATTTCATTTCATTTCATTTCAATGGGTACTAAACGACGATATAAGGTGACTCGGGGCTATTGTAGCTATGGGGTTATTGTATCTAATTACCATTATAATGGTCTCAGACCATCTCCTCACCTCACCTTACATACTATATAAATAACATCCATGACCCAGGAACAAATATTTGAGTTCATCACACATTGCCCTGGCCGGGATTCGAACCCAGGACCGCCGGCTCAGTATACAGCACTACAACTGCGCCAACCGCGTCGTCATGCTCGACTGTAACTGTTAGAATTCTTATGATTTTGTATTGTCATTACTTCTAACTGCAAGTAGAGTAGTTGAAAACCTTTTGTAAACTCTCTAAAGCCTTTTAATACCCAATAGGAATGAACTCCACTCGCTACTAAACTGGATCGACAAATTACTAGTGATGGGGCGAAGTCCTTTAGGTACCCGAATTCTAAAGCCGAATGCTCGATGACTCTCACCGAAGATAAGAAAGAGACCAGTGACAAAGAACACAAATGGCAGCCTCGGAGCGTTATATACCAATCAACCAATTAGCTAAAGGGAAACAATATTTTATGGTGTCCCGCTATAATTTGTATGTAATAGTATTACAAAGCTTGATTTAACCTAGATGTCCTTAAACCATTGATACAAAGATCAAAAAGCTTGAATAAAAATTTAAAAATCAGTTACCTGGTGAAAGAGACCGGGAGTCGAACCCAGTACCTCTGTATTGCCTGTCCAGAGCGTTAACCACTTCTAGCGAAGTACCCTTATAAAGTTAGAATAGTAGGTACATAAGCATATTTATATTTAGATAAAGACAAGCGTAGACTGAAAGGCAAACTTGCTTGTCTACTATATTTTTAAAATTTTCTTAGCTTAAACCTAGAAAATTACGTTATATCTTTTATTAAATAATAAGCTCTTGAAAAAGTACCAGTAAAAGTAAGTAGGAGTACTAGTAAGTAGTGGTACTGGTAAAGTACTAAGTAAGTAGTGTAGTAGTAGTTGAGTATAGTAGTTTTTGCTTTGATCTGATAACAACTTCGTCAGATTATTTTTAACTTTTGAAGACCTCGTCTTTTTCAAAATGAACATTAAGCCGAAAACCAAACAATAGCCGAATATGTCGCATCACTACAAATTACATTTTAAACGATCTCAGATCCAGCACCTAACCGCCTGATTCGATTTGAAAATGATATACAACACAAAAGGTGAAATCTCAGAAGAAAATCCGTGTCACTTACTTCCTTCCGCCGAGGCCTTGTACTCTAAGTTGCTTTTAAAAAAAGGACACGACTTAGAAGAAAATTTGCGTTACTTGAGACCTTCTACAGAGGAATTTTCCTCTCGGCTTTTACCTCGATTTACTTTTTTTATTGGAGGAATTGATTAATGGTTCGAATTATTCTAAATCGTTTTAACGGAGTAAAGTACATAATTGATTTGAGTTTTTTAACTTTAGAATATTTAACTGTTCTTTTTTATCTCAGCTATTTAGAAGTTGGCCTTTCGAAATCTTTTTACGCTTCCTTTAGTTTCCAACGTCATGTCGATACCATCCGGGTAACCGGAACTATGTTTTTTTTCCGGCGACACTTATTTTCTCACTGATATGACAAAGCAATATACAGTGGTACCTCGAAAAACGAAATCCTCGTTTTTGGATAAACATCTAACCCTAGAACTTGAAAAGGCAAAATGTATAAAAACACCGTCCAAGTGCGAGTCAAACTCACGCACCGAGGCCGCACTTCCCATTGGATATAAATAGAGGCAAAGGGTCTGACGAACAAGCTACAAGCTGTCAACAAATGCCTAAGACCTATCCTGCGCATATTTTGGGCGAACACCATCAGCAACGAGGATCTATGGAATGGATGCCACCAAATCCCGATCAAGCGGAAAATCGCTCAACGCAAGTGGAATTGAAGCCTCTGAAGACCAGGGGACAACACAGTCAAGGTCGCGTTCACGTGGAGGACGCAAATCACTCCTGTGGCGTGGAGATAATCACATTAGCGGTTTATACTCCCACACAAAGTCCGACTCGCTGGTAGTGAGGGTTTAGACCTCACTGATGCAGTTCAAGTCATGTTTATAAAAAAAGTAGAGGCCGGCCGGCGCACTCGTGGCAGCGCACTGTCAACGCCGAGCTGCGGGCAGCCGGGCTGAGTTGGAGGGACGGAGGGTGATGCACAGGACAGAAGCAAATGGTGATGCCTCACGAACACCCTCTTACCACTAGGGTACTATAGGACATCAACAACAGAACTTGAAAAAAAATTAAAGTGGGTCTGGAGAAAAAAATAATCATAAGAAGAAAAGTGTGCGCAGGAAATGCACGATTTAATTCCGCCATCCCCGTTTCAACATCGGACAACCAGGCGAGGGGAGCGATTTCACCGTTATGTTGTCAGTTTACCACTCATTCGCACGAAGCGATTTGCTTCATCATTTCTAATAAGAACCTCTTCAAGGTAAGAGTGAATAGGCTATTACTGAACCGGCGAGCTACATCCTCGACACCGTAGCCACTTACCATCAGGTGTTACTGAGGTAAATCGCTGGTCAGTTTGTGAATAAAAACTAGTTGACTACAGAACCCTGAAAAGCACCCTACAAAGCGCTCATTAATAAGGGAAGTAGAATTAAGTGTGGGAGTCGGTATATTTAACGCAATAATCATACGATGTTGTTAGATGTAAATCATCTTAATTATACTAATCTATCTCGGAAAATTCAACTCCTAAGACAATTTCCACAGAAGCCTTAGTTAATTCAGAGAATTACTTCACGGCGTAATCTTTGATGTATATAATATATGTACAGAAACATTAAAGTACGGCATTTTATGAACAAATTCGCACGTTGATAAAAGCATTGATTTTATAGAACAGGCCACTCCAAATTCAACCCTATCGAGTTCAATATAAAGTAAAAGAATCTGTATAACATATTGCTCAAGTTAAGGCTTTTTTGTTACGAATGACTGGATTCTTACAGCGCATCAATCACTCATATGAGGGAGACTTCGGTACCGCATGGTCATGCATATTCAAATGGGCCTGATGAGCCTCCGAATGCCAGAGGCTCCTTATGGCACAGACGCCGGTACAAAACACCACATTTGGCATCGCATCAGCAGTCAGTAATACCCGCCTGTTATAATGTTAATTGCCATTCAGATGCAAAGCGAATGGTAAGTAAATTTGGATTTTTTCATGATAAATATGACCTATTTTGATGGAGGGCGGACTTTGAAAGTCTCCCTAAACAGAATAATTATGGTTTAACGAGTTTGTGCTACATAAAAACAGAATTTCTCTGCAATATTAAATCAGAAATGAAAATATCCGCAGAACTATGTATAGTCTGTCCGATCTCTAAGATCAAATGAAGTCATTTTAGTACAAGGTACAAACAACCGTATACGTGCAAATTTAAGGTCGTATCTCACTTGTGCCAGTTTGACATAATCTGATCTTAGAATTCCGGATAGACTATACCTGACTGACATTATTTTTTAATCAATTTCGTATAGGACGTATTTATGCAAAAGGGAACCAACACACAAATAACTTTTGTACTTTATATTATAGATAGAGGGTTTCATATTAGACGGTTTTATATGTGGGTTGGTTCCCTTTTGCAAAAATACGTCCATTATTGTTTTCCGATTTTAATTAAAATATTGTAAGTAATTATAATGAATATAATTTTGACGACGCATTTGGCGCAGTTTGTAGTGCAGCTGCCTACTGAGCCGACGGTCCTGGGTTCGAATTCCAGCAACAAATATTTGTATGATGAACTCGAATCCCCGAAGTCATGTTATATAAATGACCCAGAAGGGTGTTTATATATTATGTTATTTCGTCGTCTGTTACCCATAGTACAAGCATTGCTTAGTTTGGGACTAGGTAGATTTGTGTAAGACTGCCCCTTAATATTTATTTATTATTATTAGCCCCTAGGCTCTAACCTCGTACTGTCCCATGATCAATCTATAAGATGGGCAAGCCTCGAACTGACATGGAGCCCCCTGGACTGACCCTGGTCGTTTTACCACCTAGCTACGCTACTGCAGGTACTAATAGTCTAATCAATAGTCTAATTATAGTGACAATGTAGGGTACTCTATTGTCACATGCGTAATCACGACAAAAGTGCGTACCTACTCTACTCATTAGTCATCACACAAGAACCTTGCCCTTGCTGGGATTTGAACCCAAGAATAACAAAGCTAGCGGGCTTAGCAAGCCATGATGATGATGATTTGGTGTAGGGACGCCCGGCTGGAGACAGGCGGTCTGACGATCGCTTGGTTGCGTTCATTCAGCCCAATTCCCAATTGGAGCCAACGGTTGCGGTTCCGACGCTACCATACAGACCTCTACCTCGAATCTTCTTATCCTCCTGAAGAAAGATAGGACATCTTTAAGGTGAGTGTCCTTCATCTCTTCCTCTCCTAGTTTATCTTTTCTAAAGATACTATATCGTACTGTCGCATACATGCAACACTCTGCTATAACATGCTTACTTGTCTCCTCCAAGCCACAGTGCGAACAGAATGAATTACTTAGAGATTGCAAGCCATTACCCTGCCACACAAGTATAAGTATTACTTGATTAGAATTATGATCCTTTAAAGTTTAGATTTTAGAAGTAGGTACTGTACGTAAACCAATAGTAATACATCAAGCAAAAGAGTTGTAAAACTCGTCGTCTGCAAATTTGCTCCGCGCCAGCGCGATACGTGCCTATTTGCGGAAGGGTTACATTTGCTAATGTAAACTTGAAACTTACCCCCGTGCGTTTCCATTGTTCTAGAAACGATATTTCAACTAAATAAATAAATTTGTAGACCCACCCGGATTCGCTAGTTAGATAATAAACTACTTCCTCTTGTATTACTCTATTTATAAAAAAAACCGGCCAAGAGCATGTCGGGCCACGCTCAGTGTAGGGTTCCGTAGTTGCTCATCCTTCACAATAAACTGCTGTTTTAAGCCCGAGGTTTACGTTAAGAAAGATTTTAAGCTCTATAAAAAGGTCGTACACGCCCTAGAAACTGTAATCACTTATTACCTTCTGGAAGTCAACTTACGACCTTTTAAAGAAAAAATATGAAATTTGGCGATAACTCAAAAACGGCTCAACCGATTTTGTTCAATATAGTTTTCATTGAAAGTACTTATAAGGCCTCATTAACATGAATTTTTCCGAATTTATTTAACCCGTGGTTGAAAAGTTAGAGGGGGGGGGACACTATTTTTTTTGTTTTTGGAGCGAATATTTACAATACTGCTGACTTTATCAAAAAATAATGTTAGAAAACCCCTATTATTTTTACAAGACCTATTCAACGACACCCCACACACCAGTGTTGAAAAGAAAAAAATAATTCAACCCCACTTTAGGTGTTCGAGAGGTACCCGAAAAAATAATTATTTTTTTAAATTTATTTTACCGTTCTGTTGGCGTTATACATACACATACTTATACCAAATTCCAGCTTTCTAGTACTAATGATCACGGCGCTAAGCCGCGGACGGACGGACGGACGGACGGACGGACAGACGGACATGGCGAAACTATAAGGGTTCCTAGTTGACTACGGAACCCTAAAAACTCATCAAAATCCTTTGCGTAGTTTTAAAGATCTAAGCATACCTACAAAGGGACAGACATAAGCGACTTCGTTTTATACTTTGTAGTGATTGAAGAACAATGTCTACAGACGTTCGTGCCGTGTCATGAGGGTACTGTCCGTGAAAGTGTTAAGAGGCCTTATTCCTTTTAAAATGCTGATTGTTTAGACATTTTTCTCTATGATCAAACATGTTTCTTAACATACTATTGATGTTACTTTCTAGAACAGGGCTGTTGGGATTTATTGGTATATATTTGAAACCTACAGTTTGAATTTTTCATTGATAATTTTTGTTTCAAAAACTACTCGAAATTGACAAAATTCACGCGGAAAATTAGTTTTTTTAACTTTTTTTCGACTGTACGCAATGAAAGCGTGAAATAGCTATGTTACTACCTAGAACTCGGGGAAAAGTATTATTCATTTCAAAAAGTTGGTTGAAATTATCAATATATTTGTCATAATATGAAAAAAATAATTTTTAAAAGGAATAAGGCCTCTTAATCTTGAGGAGGTTCACTTTCAAATTGTTAAGCGAAACGGTAAATTGGTACTTAAGACTGCGCCGAGCGAAATGTGAAAAAATAGGCAGTTGCCGTTAAGTAGACAACGTCAACCCTAGTTGTTCAATCCATTTCTAAACTATATATTTAGCACTTCGAAGAATGTGTTAATAACATCTCCGTGGAAAAATTATAAGATTATTAATATTTTACCCTAGATAACGAAGTAATGATGGACGAAAACTGTAAAATCGTAAGCAGGCGTTAAGTGTTTTTTTATACTTTAACAATGGAAATCTATTCTGGTTTTTAGTTCAAAAAAAAGATGAATGTTTACATTACAATTTGTCCGCACCAAATATTTAAATTATTGTTTGGTATTAAAGGTCCAGATTTATCAAAAAGTGCTTTTAATTCTCCATACATTGTTACTATGGCGGCCGCGCCCGATCTAAATACGCATTCCCCGCGCTCTATGGTTCAGTCGCTAACGCTGGTTGCAGTCTTAAACTTGAACTTGTTTAGCTAAGGTACAAAGTAAAAAGTAGGACAAAGGCCTCCAAAAAGGTCTTCACACCGATCGGTCGTGCGCCGCCCTCATCCAATTGCCGCCCGGCACCATAACCTTGTTGGGCGGCTTCACGCGCTGTGTCTTCTAGTACGCGGTCGCCACTCAAGAACTTTTCTGTCCCAACGGCCATCGGTACTACGAGCAATAAAATAATGAATAATGAACCCACTGTCACTTAAATTTGGCGATCGTCTTAGTTCTCTTGCAAATCTCATCATTTCGTTTGCTAAATCATAAATGTATGTCGTGTCGTACAATGGAAACGCGCGCTAAGTCGGAATAGGTTTCGCGGTATTACGGCTCGCTCGCAATCTCGCCTCTAAACAGACATTAGCTGAGCGAGAAAATCAGAAACACACATACGATGAAATAGTTAACACAAGATCTGAGCAAATACTTAGTTACGTTTAATCAAATTGTACTTCTGTATCAGAAACATGACACTATAAAGGTTATCGCACACCTAACCACCCGTTTTGTGTAATACGTAGAAGAGTAGTCTGATGTTAAATTATACAAAGTATTGTAGTCAAATTCTCAACAAAGTACCTATGTTAAGATAGAGAAAAAAACATTTTTTTTTTTAATCCAAATGACATTTTGAAACTGATTTCAGAATCCTCATAATTTAACAAAACAATAATTGTATGGCAACCATGAACTTAAACGCACTTTTCATGGTGAAAATGGCAAATGACTTATCGCCTCCGTACTAATAATATTAGTACCTAACTCACAAATGTCGTCACATGTAGGTGTGGCCATTTGTATGGAGCCTTTTAGCGCTCAGAACGAAAAACGACAACCGTCAAACGACGGTCATTTCTAACTTTTGGAGCGGTATGTAGTTAGTCCCATATAGAAATTTGATCCAAATAAAAAATAGCACCGATTGACATTCTCAAAAAAATGTCGACACGCCTATAAAGGTGTGAACATTAAAAGTTCTTAATGTATTAATAGAATCTTTTTATCGATTCTATTTTTAATGTGTAAATACATAATTTACCTTTGTGTCAATATTTATTAAAAGGTCTTACTTATACCGGGTGTTGCCTGTAATAGGAGCAATGTATGTTTTAATTTATTTCTATTAATTGGATTGTATATTACCTATTGTTTAATTTTTTGGTATGTTATTATTCATATAATTATTATACTCTTCAAGCCGAATGAACATTTGTTCAGCAACTTTAAAAAAAGTTATTTCTGTCATTATTTGAAACAAATTTTATAGTATTTCCAATGTACGTCGTCCAACATCAACATTCCCTGAGCATTGACATAGCTTTCACTCTACTAATACCGCACATTTCGCAATACATTTGTCTAAACATTATTCTACAAATTATCATTTGATACACGTTACTTTCAAATGTTGCAACAAATGTTATTCAGTTTAAAGTTTAAAGGGAATAATTTAGAGTCAGACCACGCTGACTCTTCCAAGCAAATGAACTGTCAAACCATACAAATTGAGTCAGTTTGTATAGTTTGACAGTTCATTTGCTTGAAATAATAGCGTGGTCTGACTTTGTTTTAACTTATTGCTCCTATTACAGGCTACACCCGGATAAGTCAATTAAACCGCAGTAGAGTGTTACGTAACGCTGCATTTTCCGCAAGTGCCGCGGTGAACCTAATTCGCCGGGACGGAGTTTTGACAGTTATTTCATTAAACTTTTCGCTTAGACCCTTTCACCGCCTTTCGTGTTACCAGATTTGGGATTAAGTCACAGTTCTTAGCGGTTATTATAACATTTTAATGTATTATTCATTATAAGATTTAGTACAGTCAACCAATTTGATTCGTAGGCCATTTTGTACCTTGTCACAGTGAACGTCAATATGAAAGCCGCTTGAAATCTCATATCATTGTCATTGTGACAAGGTTCTATAGTGGCCTAGAAATCAAATTGGTTGACTGTACGTCAAAACGTTAAATAAAACGCAAGTTGCTTCCAAAATGTTCTATCCTCGGGATTGTTGTTTGGAGATATTGAATGCATAGAATAGAAAGAAACAATATTAGATATAACAAAATGGGGCTTAATCGCGTTAGCGTAATATTAGAAAGAAACAGTGAACAAACACAAAATACAATATTACAACAAATTACTATTTTCGAAAGTTTTTCTGCCGTGCAGTTGTATCTTTATACAGATGTCTTAGTAAGATACGCCCTTTTACCGTAGCATGGCAGTTTTGTTGTCGGGAGTCATTAATGTCGGGGAATCCAGACGATTCCTAGCCATTTGGCAGCCCCAGTTTTAAGCCAAGGGTTTACCAAAAGTGGCTACACTTTCAAGCGCTAACTAAGTATCTAGGCGTATTTATTCTAAGTTCTTAGCCTTATTTTGATAATGCGTAGTTGCTTTTATGAGGTCGGCGAGAGTGCTCTGCCTACACACCAGTGTAAGCTATAAGGGTGCGTCTATATTGAAGCGATGCGGATCGGAGTAATCACCTGAGTTGAAATCTGTATCTCAGTTCCACTTCACTTTTGTGATTGGTCGATTCCGCGCGTCTCCGCTCCGCTCCGCTACAGTGGAGACGCACCCTTAGGATCACTGGAACCCGTCTTGCCTTTGCGTAACTTACGATTATAGACGACTAGCTGTGCCCCGCGGTGTTACCCGCTCATCCCACGGGAACACTAAATTTGTTCGGGATGAAAAGTATCCTATGTCCTTTCCCGGGTCTCAAACTATCTCCATACCAAATTTCATCTAATTCGGTTCAGCGGTTTAAGCGTGATGAGGTAACAGACAGACAGACAGACAGACAGACAGACAGACACACTTTCGCATTTATAATATTAGTATGGATTTGATACAAAGCCCTTATTATCAAACTTCTGGGTCGCAGTTGGGTGCCAAAAATAGAATCTAGAACCGCTACATCACAGCCTATTTTATACAGGGTGGATCGGAATCGGAACAGATGAGTCTTTTTAGCAAATGTGCCTTAGACCATTATTTTTCTCTAAATGTCATATAATATCCTTCTGTTCAGCTTCGCAACTTTATCCGCGTGGTCGAGTAAAAACTATCCATAGGTAACCATTTTTGCGTTAGTTCAGCTGAGAATAACATGAGCAAAGAGCGGGAAAAAAACGTGTCATTCGATGACGTCATGTTTGATAGAAACAATTGGAACTACCCGACGCCGATTCTACGCCAAATATATTTCTACCCTAATTTTCTAATCCCTAACTTACCCATGTTATAAGAAAATAAGGTATGGCACTACGGCCAGTGAGCCTTGCTACGTCACTGATTAGTTGCCGTTTTATGGTAACAAAATAATTTGTAAGGAGAAAATTGTTTGCCGCCAGTCGTACAAAAAATAGTTATTATGCATTACGATTGTCATGTTTTTTGACTAAGTTTTATATTGTCGTAATAATTGATTTAAAACACTCACGATTTTATGAGATTCATATACCTAGGTGACAAGAGAATCGGGGAGTATTTTGATATAACCTACCACTGGAAACACAGAAACGGATTGGACAGAATCTACCAACCAATCATAGCGTAATGAAGTCAAAAGTCTTTTGTGAGATTAATAAGTTAAAATTATAATATATTCAACTATATCATTCTCAACAATGATTGATGTATGTTCTAATTAATACTAATCCCGTAGTTGTGTTTTCGTTAATCTAATCTTACTAATTAGGATACTAAGATTTTCTTTTCAGGAGTAGCAACTTGTTTTTTTTTGGTAAGTTAGTCGCGTTCGAGTGCGTTTGTTTTTCCTCACTAAATCGACATGACACTGGCTTAATCTATCGACATAGCCAATAAAAAAAAATATATATATAGTCATTCTGGAGTGCGGGAGTGCCATACCTACCTTATTTTGTTATCCATGAACTTACCTTTAAATTCACTAATTTTCTCACTTGTACCACACCGTAGTACCGCCCCGAAACTATGCCCAGGAAAGTAGTAAACAGAATAATGAAGTGTGAACTAAACTGTAATAGGTTGCCAACTTATTGAAAAAGTTTCGTAATACGTATCGAGAAAACGGGTTTTGTTTCTAAAAGAAAAGGTAGGTCTTGAAACTTTTTGAGTGGGTTTGATACTTCAATTTTTCCTTATACACTTCGTCATTTAAGACTGGATTATAAAGATGCAGAGAAATACAGGGTGTCATGTATTAATCGTCAATTTTCCAACTGGTCAAGATCGACTTTAATAAAAGTCCCATGGTTTTCGAGATCAGACTTTCTTTTGATGATTGGGTCATTGTCAGTTCAAAAAACAAAAGTTGTCTCTTCGGTGGCCAATAGTTAACAGCGTATGTGCATAGAAGTTATGTTTTTAACACGCAAGCCCATAGAAAGGGAAACGTCGTTTATCCATACTATAGGTAGGTACTAATATTATAAATGCGAAAGTGTGTCTGTCTGTCCGTGACCTCTTCACGCTTGTAACGTAAAAGTAACCGCTGAATCGATTTTGATAAAATTTGGCATGGAGATAGTTTAAGGTCCGAGGAAGGACATAGGATAGTTTTCATCCTGGAAATGTTCCCTAAAAAGTCTAAAAAGATTGAAAGTGAGTAAGTAATTCATGATGACATTGATGACCCTGTAGGAAATGTAATTATTAGACCAAAAGCACAATCGCTCTTACATTTGCTTAGGCGCTTTTAATAATCCCTTTTAATTAAGGTGATTAGGTGGATATCTATCGTGTTGTACGAGGTTGCTTCCATACTTCCAAGTTCCACGCGGACGTAGTCGCGGGCAAAAGCTAGTGCTTATATAAGTTTGGTCGGAAAACTAGGCCTAAAGTCCTTAACTTTGTACGTGTCCACCGAAAAGACGCGAACCTATACTGACAAGGACCCGATTAGTACCTTGTTTTATTTTAATCCGACTACGGCACAGATGAAGAGAGACAGGGCCATTTTTTTAAATAAGGTCTAAATGATCTTATTAAAACTTTCATATAAATAAAACATATTTAATTATTGTATTAACTGCGTGACGAAGTTGCCGCGCGGCGATGTACGGGTAGCAGTCCCTGATGAAGAGCTCCATATGAGTTCGAAACATGTCGGGCCGTATAATTTCACGTGAGTGTAAACCGCTTAATACAATAATTAAGGTTTAAATGAATGAAAATACGTTTTTCTAAAATTACGTTTAATGGCTTGTGGTGAAGAACAAAAGGACTTAAGGAACTTTCAAAAAATTTGTAGAAAAAACCGGCCAAGGGCATGTCGGGCCACGCTCAATGTAGGGTTCCGACTTCCGTAGTTGCCCATCCTCCACAATAGACGGGCTTAAAACAGCGGTTTTAGGTTTAAATTACGAGAAAGATTTCAAGCTCTATAAAAAGGTCGTAAACGCCAAAGTAACTGTAATTACTTATTACCTTCTGGAAGTCAACTTACGTCCTTTTAAGAAAATTATGAAATTTTGCGATTACTTCAAAACGGCTCGACCAATTTTGTTTAATATAGTTTTTACCCGACTACGGCAAAGCCAAAAGGAAGGGTTATAAGTTTAGCAGTCTATGTATGTATGTATATTTATATGTAAGTGTGTTCCAGCATAGCGCGAAAACTACTCAACCGATTTTAGTGATCGAGTTGTCTATCAATTCGTTATTACAGTCCGGGTGACATAGGCTACATTTTTAACAGACTTCAAAAAAGGAGGACGAGTGAGAGCAAAAATTCTACAGAAAAAAAATAAAAAAATCAACAGATGTCAAAAATTCTTTTTTTGTTGGAAAGTTAACACTTCAGTTATTATCTCTTAGAAATATGGTAAATTTCTGATGATGGAATCCATCAGAAATCGACGGAACTCTGTAAATATAAAAGTAACAAGTACAATTTCTTTATTATTTTCTCAAGTGATTCAGGTATCTGTTGTCAGAAAGCATAATGTGACCAAGTGGAACTGATGCAGAAGACCACGAAAGGTGATTGGAACTATATGTTTGTACCTATTCAAGTATGCTCTAGCAGAGCGCTTACACTACTTACCGATTTTGATCTATAACATGTCCATCGATTTGTTATAACGGTTTACATTGCGTAGGCCATATTTTTAACCGACTTCAAAAAGTGATGGTGTGGTTAAGTATACTGCTTACAATAAAACCGATTTCAGTCATTACTTTTACCCGAATAAGGCACAGTCTTAGTAAAGTAACTAATACTTTATTTATATTCGTATTCAAATATCTTACATGATTTGATGACGCGTAACGTACTAAACCAATTTGATGAAAGAGGTACCAACAGAATAGTAATAATGAAACCAAATACTATTATGATAAGAACATGGAAAACGTAGGAAAACCATCATAAGAAAACTAGCAGCTCCAGACTCCAACGGCAAAAAAGGAGCAAATCTTATAAAACTTTTGAGTCTACGGAGGCAATGGTGACTTAAAACATGGGGGGGGGCTCTTAAAAAACACAAAATTCTAAAACGGCAACAAGGAAGCAAATATTATGAAACTTTTGAGTTTACGGAGGCAGTGGTGACATAAAACATGGGGGGCTCGGGGGGGCGGACCCCCCGCCTTAAAAAATACAATATTTTAAAACGGCGACAGCGAAGAAAATATTATGAAACTTTTGAGTCTACGGAGGCCATGGTGACATAAAACATGGGGGGCTCGGGGGGCGGAGCCCCCCGCCATAAAAAACTACAATGTTCTAAAACGGCAACAAGGAAGCAAATCTTATGAAACTTTTGAGTCTACGGAGGCAATGGTGACACAAAACGACGGGGGCTCGGGGGGCGGAGCCCCCCGCCTTAAAAAATACAACATTTAAAAACGGCAACAAGGAAACAAATTTTATAAAAGTTTTGAGTCTACGCAGGCAATGGTAGCATTAAACATGGGGGGCTCGGGGGGCGGAGCCCCCCGCCATAAAAACTACAACGTTCTAAAACGGCAACAAGGAAGCAAATCTTATGAAACTTTTGAGTGTACGGAGGCAATGGTGACATAAAACATGGGGGGCTCGGGGGGCGGAGCCCCCCGCCATAAAAAAACTACAATGTTCTAAAACGGCAACAAGGAAGCAAATCTTCTAAAACTTTTGAGTCTACGGAGGCAATGGTGACATAAAACATGGGGGGCTCGGCGGGCGGAGCCCCCCGCCATAAAAAACTACAATATTCTAAAACGGCAACAAGGAAGCAAATCTTATGAAACTTTTGAGACTACGGAGGCAATGGTGACACAAAACGACGGGGGCTCGGGGGGCAGAGCCCCCCGCCATAAAAAACTACAATGTTCTAAAACGGCAACAAGGAAGCAAATCTTATGAAACTTTTGAGTCTACGGAGGCAATGGTGACACAAAACGACGGGGGCTCGGGGGGCGGAGCCCCCCGCCTTAAAAAATACAACATTTAAAAACGGCAACAAGGAAACAAATTTTATAAAAGTTTTGAGTCTACGCAGGCAATGGTAGCATTAAACATGGGGGGCTCGGGGGGCGGAGCCCCCCGCCATAAAAACTACAACGTTCTAAAACGGCAACAAGGAAGCAAATCTTATGAAACTTTTGAGTGTACGGAGGCAATGGTGACATAAAACATGGGGGGCTCGGGGGGCAGAGCCCCCCGCCATAAAAAACTACAATGTTCTAAAACGGCAACAAGGAAGCAAATCTTCTGAAACTTTTCAGTCTACGGAGGTAATGGTGACATAAAACATGGGGGGCTCGGGGGGCGGAGCCCCCCGCCATAAAAAACTACAATGTTCTAAAACGGCAACAAGGAAGCAAATCTTATGAAACTTTTGAGACTACGGAGGCAATGGTGACACAAAACGACGGGGGCTCGGGGGGCAGAGCCCCCCGCCTTAAAAACTACAACGTTCTAAAACGGCAGCAAGGAAGCAAATCTTATGAAACTTTTGAGTGTACGGAGGCAATGGTGACATAAAACATGGGGGGCTCGGGGGGCGGAGCCCCCCGCCATAAAAAACTACAATGTTCTAAAACGGCAACAAGGAAGCAAATCTTCTGAAACTTTTGAGTCTACGGAGGCAATGGTGACATAAAACATGGGGGGCTCGGGGGGCGGAGCCCCCCGCCATAAAAAACTACAATATTCTAAAACGGCAACAAGGAAGCAAATCTTATGAAACTTTTGAGACTACGGAGGCAATGGTGACACAAAACGACGGGGGCTCGGGGGGCAGAGCCCCCCGCCATAAAAAACTACAATGTTCTAAAACGGCAACAAGGAAGCAAATCTTATGAAACTTTTGAGTCTACGGAGGCAATGGTGACATAAAACATGGGACGGGTATTGGGGTCGCATCTAAACTTATCAGTTAAACTAAGAGATGGGGATAGAGGAGATGGGCGGTGGAACCCCCGCAATAAAAAGAATACGTTATCCTTAAACGGATACAAAGTAGCAGATCTTATGAAACTTTTGTGGTAACGGAGGAGATGGTCACATAAAACACGGGGGGCTCGGGGAAACTTTTGAGTTAACCTAGGAGATGGTGACATAAAAGATGGTAGTGATATTATCTGGATTTCCAAATAGTTTTTTCTGTTTTGCTTTTTAAATTGCTGAAAATGTTGTGTCGTCAAATGTAAATAATTGTCGTTAAGACGTGATTATATTTAATATTTAGATATTGTGGCATTGAAAAAAATATAAAAACGAATAATCTCTTTTTGCGTAAAAATATTAGAGGTGTATGAAATTGTTGTTTTTATCGTTTGTTTTCCATCATAAAGTTTCAGTTGTCTACAGGTCCACAATACGATAGAAGCACTGGTTGGTGTCGATAGCTGAAATTCGACGTTGGTATTCAACGTTTGCGTATAAATTATTCTTAGTTTTGCCCGACTATGGTACTCGTAAAGTCATAGGGAAAAGTATTAAGTCATGTCATTTATGTATGTTCCACGATAGCGCTTAAACTACTCGACAGATTTTGATTACTGAGTATATTTTATCAGACTTCAAAGGAGGATGTAGCTATACAGCGACATTTTTTTAACTTACATATGCATTTATATATTCTTTACTGCATCATATTATGTAAAAACTGAAAATATTGAAATAAAATAAAAGGTTAAAAACTTTAAACCCGACTACGGAGAAACGAACTAAAAAGTTAAAAACAAGGTAGAAAAATCGGGTATCATCGCCTTATTCCACAAGATAAGACATTTGACATGTAAAATGTTCTTGTATATTTTTTTCTACTGAAATTTTCTGTTAGTTAACAACAATAACATTATAATTGAATTCAAATGCCGTAGTCGTGCGTTGTCGACTATTAAAAAAACTGCAACTATTCAACGAAGTTTCCGTATTTTTAGTTAGATCGCCATCATCATCAAACTCTTCTTGATATCAATATGATAACGATGTGTAGCCGTGTAATAATGCTGTGCGTCCGTTTTATTCTCGACAACTAGACACTATAGGTAGGTTTTGTTGCTAGTTGCTACACAAAATTCCATGTTTTAAAAAAACTAAGAACACTAAATAAAATAAATTTTGCTGCTACGGCTACTATAATTATATAAGCGGTTTAATTCGTGTATGATATATGCATGTTTGCTCTTTTACTGTTTGGAGATATGTAAAAGGAAGATTGTATCGTGGGTAGTTAATGCCACAACGCACGACTACGGCATTTGAATTCAATTATAATGTTATTGTTGTTAACTAACAGAAAATTTCAGTAGAAAAAAATATACAAGAACATTTTACATGTCAAATGTCTTATCTTGTGGAATAAGGCGATGATACCCGATTTTTCTACCTTGTTTTTAACTTTTTAGTTCGTTTCTCCGTAGTCGGGTTTAAAGTTTTTAACCTTTTATTTTATTCTACCTTGTTTTTAACTTTTTAGTTCGTTTCTCCGTAGTCGGGTTTAAAGTTTTTAACCTTTTATTTTATCATTGAAAGTACTTATAAGGCCTCATGTTTATGAATTTTTCCATAATTTATTGACACGTGGTTGAAAAGTTAGACGGGGGGGACGCTATTTTTTTTATTTTCGGAGCCAATATTTACAAATCTGCTGCCTTTATCACAAAATAATGTTTGGAGACCCCTATTATTTTCAAAAGACCTATTCAACGACACCCCACACACTAGTGTTGAAACGAAGAAAAAAATTCACCCCCACTTAAGGTGTTCGAGGTACCAGAAAAAAATTTTTTAGTTTTTATTTTACCGTTTTGTCGGCGTGATACATACCTATTCATACCAAACTTCAGCTTTTGTAGTACTAATGATCACGGAGCTAAGCCGCGGACGGACAGACAGACAGACGGACATGGCGAAACTATAAGGGTTCCTATTCCTAGTTGACTACTGAACCCTAAAAATGGTCACTGACTATCTGATTTGCTACTGCCTTAGTCTGTTGACTAATTGTAAGTTGTCGGCTATTCATAAGAACCAGCGGGCGTATGATGGTAGCGTTTATCACGTGATAAATAAGTGACAAAGCATCTGTCACTCACACTCGCATTTTGTCAAAACGTGACGGATGCTTTGTCACTTATACAACCATCATAGGCCCGCAGATAAGATTTTATTACCGTTCTCCCCTTAACCTTTTGAACGCCAAGCGGTAAAGCAATTCACCGTGCCACTGACGCCATAGCAAAAAAAAGTGCTCCAAAATCAATAGAGATTGAAAAACCCAGATAGAGGTTTAAATTAGCATGTTTTTGACCATCGAAATTTTGACGTCAATAGGCGTCGTTGGCGTCAGTGGCACGAATTTATTTTTAATAACTTTGGCGGTCAAAAGGTTAAGCTCTGGTTTCCTAGGAATTAGGATAGCGGTGCCGTCATATAGCGGCCGTCTCCATACTTCGTACTAGTTTCCTAGGATAGCCTAGGAAACCTGAGGTTTAGTCTCCAAGCCTAGCTAGGCCGATGGAATGGGTCGTGATGGAAGATGGTATTCAATGAAACGCATGTTTTAACTTAACAAAGGATGTATTCTTAACTACCCTATAAATAAAACATATTTCGAGTGTTTCACAATACCCAAGTATTTCGTAAAAAATCATTATTTTTCTCTTCGATACCCTACTTAAGTTTTTGTTCTTACTATCATACAATTTGATCAAACACGAGCTTACCGAGTCTGATCATACTGTTTCAGCTTACAATGTACGATTACATCGATTTGCTAAGACTAAGATGAAACTCTCAATGGATGGTGTTACTAGCGTCTTAGGCTTAAAACCGAAGATGTAGGTTGTTCCGTTAGTTATTAACGAATCGTATCTCTCCTGTTTGTGTTGTGAGGTGTGGAATAAAGATTAATTTATTCACATGCGAAATCGACCGTTAATAACCAACAGTGTAAGTCCCAAGTAAACGTCCTAATATTTTGGTTATATAAGGTGGGTCCTGTAACAGGAGCAACAAATTAAAACATAGATTCTACCCCTCAAACTGAATAACATTTATTAAATAATTTTTAAATATAACTCATTTATAATGTAAACCTGTGAAATAAAGTTTATTCAAAGAAGCATATTGCGAAACATTTGATATTTAGTAAAGTGACAACTATGTCAATGCTAAGGCGATGTCAATGTTGGAAGGCGTACATTGAAAATACTATTTACTTTGTTTGAAATAATGAACATATGAAAACAGTATTTTTTAACCGACGTTGTTCAGTTTGATGAGTAAAGTCTATGTTTTAATTTTTTTTATTTACAAAGATTTTCATACAAAATGTTTTTATAATAAATGCCCCCAAAGTAAGGTATGAGTAGCTGTAGTCAACGTCAAAAATAAGTGACCATTTAAATACTTCACCGCAGTAAAGAAATAGTAGTGCGACAATGTGAATTTGCCAAAGTAGTTAAAGCGTAACAGAAGTTTATGCAACAGTTACATAATGAGACTTCTTAAAACACGAGTGTGGTTTTATAAAACGAACCGAAGGCGAGTTTCACAATACGATAATGCGATGTTTAAGGTTTTATTGTGTATAGTTGTTTAAAATTGTCTCACTTTTAATATCTTATTTTGATAAAATAAATTAATAACCGAACTAACTAGTAGTAATGGTATACTCACAACTTGAGGGAGAGCGGTGTTCTCTTAGCACAAGTATCTCGTATACTTAAAAAGAGGCACCAGTGCAGAATTGTAACCCTACATATGATACCAATAAACATTTTTGATTTCCTTTTTGATTTTTTTTTTGAGTTGCATACGCTACTCTATCTACACACATTTTCATCATCATATCATAGATTTTCTTTTATGTTCTAAATTACTCCGTACTAGTAACTGCCGCGAAGGAATTAATGATGCATCACTGATTTTGATCTTCCATGCCCCGTCGCCGCCGCATATTAATACTTCTTCATAGTATCTGAACTTGTGATAGTAATGTAACATTGTGGGTAGGTATCGGTAAAGGTACTTAACTTGATCAGTTACTTTTAACGTTGCCTGTACAAGATTATATATAATTAGTTGGCTTTTGCGAAGTAATCCTTGCTCTCCTTTGGACTGGGTTTAATCGTGGCAGAGTTTGTATCCGGGTTCCAGTTGGCAGGGCACACTGTAAAAATAAAAAATAATAATATCGCCATATAATAAAATATCAATTTTTATTAACTTGCACAAATCACGTGAGCTTAGATAGGGGGGAGGGGGGGTCACGAAAAAATCACGACTTATCACGTTGGGGGAGGGGGGGTATAAGGTGACCACACGTGTATTTTTCTACAGTGAACGAAGAAAAAATCTACCACGAGTAGATATTTTTTTCTCGGTTTCGTTAAAAAAAAACCTCACTTATTAAATACTCACTTCAAAATTGCGAGTCTAAATTACGAAATTCTGGTGAAAAAAATACACGTGAGGTTGTGAAGGGGAGAGGGGGAGGCAGAGGTAACAAATAACCTCACCAAATATCACCAGGGGGGAGGGGGGGTTAAAAAGCAGACGAAAAAACCTCGGTGTGATTTGTGCACAAGCCCAAAGCATGTTAAGTCTGCTAGCGTAAACTAAATGTATAATGTAGAAGCGACGAATTTAAAAACGGCTCATACGGCTTCCCGGGCCAGACGGGTGCATTAGGGTCAATCAATTTTTCTCTGTTGCTTGTTGCCATGTTGATGTCCCCTGGTCCACTCTTTAAAACAACTATTTTCGGCTTCGGCAATATTGAAGACTATCTCTTGCAACATTGACAAAGTTTACTAATAAATTTGATAAAACATTGACAGGATGCAAAGTTCACTAATAAATTTGATAAGATTCATACCTTCCCCGTGTTTGTCGGCGAATTGGAACGCTTTCACTAAACGCAGAGTCTCTTCCACCGACCGACCGACCGGCAGATCGTTAATCGACATATGACGCAGTATGCCGTTTCTGTCTATCACGAACAGACCTGCAATTTGAATAAATAATACATTTCAATACTTATATCATAATCAAAAACCATACCATTGTATATTACTAACATCACTATCTAAATTCATACTGTTCTATACTAACATTGCATTAGCCTGTAAGTAGTTCTCATGTAAGTGACAAATTGTCTTAATGAGAATAAAGTTCTTTAAACCGAAATAGTTTCATGGAGACAGGGTACCCTTATATACACTTAACTAAGTATCTAACTATTTTTATTAATCAATATTAATTATCACAAAAGTTTTTTATGAAACAAAATAAGTGATCCACTGTAATGTAAGCAGGACTCGAACCTGCGACCCTACGTTTCCGGCGTAGTGCTCTACCAACTGAGCCATCACATTGTTACGTCAATCACACCAAATCTATGATTCCATACGTGTTTAAAATGCTTATGCGCATTATTAACAAAAATGTGGTGTTTCCGTATTAAAACAGAATCGATAAAAAGATTGTATGTATTAAAAACATTAAGTTTTTTTTTCCAAACTGGTTAATTTCTGCAAAACCATGAACTTTTCTAGATGTTTTGTTTGATCATTGACGACGCGTTTGGCGCAGTGCACCCGCCTACTGAGTCCTGGGTTCGAATTTCGGCTAGGACAAATGGGTGAAGACCAAAAAATTTACCACCTTAACTAACCCTTAACTCACTCTATTAATATTTGTATCAAAGTCCGTTGTGCGACAACAGTTAACCTGCCAATAACGTACCCTAAGGTTATATTTTAAGGTTCCTTATTGTATCGTTAATTTTTGTCGCACTACGGAACTTATTCCAATCGCTTTTATTTCTTCGCTAACTACGCCTTAATTTCATCCAACTTTTTGGTCCTAACCCAAATATCTGTGTAGTGAACTGCCAAGTATCGGGCCAGGACAAGAGTGAAACAACCGAGGGTTCTATACACACTAGTTTATTTGCGAATGTTGATTCGTAGGTCGTAGATTCGAAATCGTCGTCTAGTACCCATAGTACAAGCATTGCTTAGTTTGGGACTGGTAGATTTGTGTCAGATTATACCTTAGTATATATTTATTTTATTTATTGTGTATAAGAAGTAGGAACGGTATGTCATACATAAATTCCGAAAAGTTTGCGGTAATGAAGCAGTTTGGAAAAAATAATTAGGCACATCCCCAGGAAAAGTGATTAAGTGCTTTTTTTTTTATTTTTGTGTCAACCAACGCGATTTACCGTCTTGCTTAGTACCCAGAAGCTGAAATAAAATTAAGATAACACTAAAAAAAATACTCACCACGGAGAGCAAAACCGCCGTCCAAAAGAACATCATAGTCCTGGCACATCTTCTTGTTGTAATCCGCCAGCAGAGGCATGTCTAGTTTCCCCAAACCACCATCCTGTAATATGAAATGCAAGGGTTTTAGTTTTCCGTCTCACAATTCTCAGAAACATCTCTAAAAGGTTAGAACCTGCCAAAGAGGAATACAAAGAAGTATGATGAACATCACATTAAAAGATCGTAAAAGAGCAGAAGAAATAAGAGCCAAAACAAAAGTAGAAGACGTAATTAAGAAAGTTAAAATGGCAATGGACAGGACATATGACACGGGATAGTAAGGAAAAATGGACGAAAATAATTACAGACTGGCAACCACGAGATGGTAACAGAAAAAGAGGTAGACCAATTAAAAGGTGGATGGGGGGCGCCATTAATAGAAAGGAATGGAAACAGCTGGGAGAGGCCTATGTGTCAGAAGACACGCCAAACACTAATCCGGAGAATCCGATGTGTTACTTTTTAAGCAAATTGTGTATAAATGTAATGTAATACTGTTTTAGTTTCGGCAATAAAGGCTATTATGATTATGATCACAATTACCACTTCTCTGAGGATTTTTGTCCATGGAAAATTTCACATAGAAATGGTCTTGTGCAAATGGAAATGTAAGTGTTTCAGGCTGAACACTAAAGTACTCAGGCAATCAACAATCTTTATTTTATCTCTATTGAAACTAATACAGATCATGAGGATCTGTCGCACTTAACTGTCACTTTCATCCGCATCTATTATAGTATCATCCATCCTTTCAACACATATCATGCCCATCATTCTGCTGATTCACACAGCTGGTCATGGTCCTACTAGGTGACACAGCTTCTCACTTACACACACATTGCGATACAGGAGGTCCACACATGTGATCCCAAGCGCACTCTTAGACAGGAATATTTATGAAACTAAAAGCAAAATATTGCTTTACGTTTCATAACTTATGAAAAGCAAAAATGACAGAAAGACTTAACATGAAGTTAAGGTCTTTTCAAAAGGGCTTAGTTTTGTATGACTTCCATAGAGAAATAAATCCCTTTGAAAAGACACTCCTCAATTGTGTTTTCATTGTATCATCCGTCTTCATTTTCCGCATTTCTCTTAGTATGTTAATGACAATTAACCAAAAAGTTATACCTTCCTGGGTGTATTGATCCAGGCGAGATGACTGAACTCAGAGTCCGTGGACACGCCAAGAACCTGGCAGTCAATGTTGGCAAAGTCTTTGGATCTCTCACTGAAAGCTATCAGTTCAGTGGGGCAGACAAATGTGCTGGAAGGTAACGAGAAACATTCAATGAGATGGTTTGAAAAAGGATGGTGGCACCCTGCTCCTATTTTGTTCGGTCTCAGATGTGATTCAATAGGATTCTAAATGTAAATCATTTTTGTTAATAATGACTAAAAAATTACTTGAATCTTTTGCAAATATTTTATCAATACTCTAGAAGCACCCTCAACAAACAATTTTTTCAATTGTTACATACATCCAGCAAAGTATTTTAGATCTACCTAATTCTGATCTTAAAGCTGGTTTCTGCATCTTATTTGGCCAGACATTTTACCTTTAAAACCGGACATATGTTTTTTTCAGGACAGTTCTGGTATCGCGGTTGACTTTGGAGTAGTTGACTGTTCTGATTTTCAATATTTTATTCCTAAGTTCATTGACATAGACTATGTTATCTAACATTCTAATCCTTATCTAGTAAGTAGATAAAATACTTACAAGTCTAATGGGTAGAAAAGTAGAACAACATATTTTCCATTAAAATCTGCCAATTTGAGGTTGTTAAATTCTCCATTGACTACTGCGGTAGCTTCAAAATCTGGGGCTGGTTTCTGAACTTTCGGAACAAACGCAACACTAGCTGAAATTAAAAGTTTACATAGAAACAGAATAACTACACTTTATTTTGAGCAATATGATCTGGGTTTATATGACACTATACTATGGTGGTTTGTCCACTAAATTTATATTAAACTTATTGTACAGGATCTATCCAGATGTTTTTAATTTAACTTCATTTTCGTCATTCACGATTCGACATGGTTTTACGCGCCGTACATCTGTGACCACGTCAGACAATGAAGGTAACAAATAAAAAAAACGCAATAGACCCGGCATTATAAGCCATAATTATATCTGGATCCATTTAAAAAAAAATCATAACAGGAACAGGGGCTTAGAGTAAGGAAAAGTCAAGGCTCTGGCATCAGGCAACAGCGACAACAGCAACATATTAAAAATTGTGATTATTCTGGAAATCTGAACTGTTCACAAGCAATTTTAGTTAGAGGTTAAAATAATATAATAAATATACGACAACCTCACACAAATCGATATTAAAAGCTCAAGAAGGCTTGTGTTATGGGTACTAGACGACGACATACTTACTTATATAGATAAATATATACTTAAATAGATAGAACAACCATGACCCAAGCACAAATATTCGAGTTCATCACACAAATATTTGCCCTGGCCGGGATTCGAACCCGGGACCGCCGGCGTCGTCAACGTCAAGGTTATGTAACAAAACAATGAAAACGGGCCCCAATTCAAATGTTAATTACTTTAGGTACTTACTAGTCGACAGATTCACTTTCTTTACCGCAGAAAGTGCTGGCACAAGCACCTGAAACACAATTTAAATGGTAATAATTAGGTACCAATATATGCAGGCAGTAGACATCGCTAATTGAAAAGATGTGTAACTTACTCTCTTGCCGAACTGTTTTACTAAGAAAGACATCTTTAAATTTCTTTTAGTAAAATAATATTACACTTTAGCGAATTATTTACGTCGTTTCTCTTGGAAAATTACCAGTCAGTTCAACTTAGAAATAGTTATTATGACATTGACAATGAATGACAGTTCAGGTTTCATTCATTAATGACATCGCATCGATAGACCTAAATAGCTTCCAGATGATATTCGCCCAACCTCGGCCAACTTCGCGAATAGTGTGGGGCCGTAATTTGTCTAGACATGGGTAATCTCAACTCCGACTAGTGATTTGATTCTCTGAATCCGACTCCTAGATCGGAATCGATTCCGCTTAATGATTCCGACTCCTCTTATTGAGTCCGGCTCGTATCGCTACATTCGCTACCAGAGCGCTTCAAATGGTCAGATCGGCCGGCGGACTCGGACTCGATCGGCTCGGCTCGGATTTGTCGAGTGAGCATCCGCATAGTTAAAACGGCCCACACTACTAGCTAGGAAACTAGGGACTGTCATTGTCATGCCCTGTGCCTGTCAGTGTCACTGTCACTGTCAGTGTCGTGTCGTGTCGTGCATGGGATATGCCTATGCGCAGGAGTTTGTTGTGTTGTGACTTAGTATTACTTGTTATGGACGGTTTTGGCCTGGAAGCTGCACTTTGTGATGGAAGCAAGCCGTTTTGCACAGTGATAATATAGACCAAAATAAACGATTTCACTCGAGGCGAAATTAGTTTCACCCCTTAGGAACAGAGATGGCGCCACTTATTCCAAAAAAGTTTAAAAAATTCTAAATCCTGAACGGATACTCCGATTTTGACGTAAGAGGTGCCAATCAGCAGATAATTACCCAATTTAACATGAAAAAAATTAAAATCACGTAGAAAATAATTTTGGATACCTAAGAAATAATATTTTCTGAAAAAAATATTTAAAATTTGTGATTATTGGAATTTTACTCGTAAAAATGTATGTACATGGTACTTTTTTTATTTATTTATATTAATACACAACTAATTTTACATTTACGAAAAAAAACTGCATATCATTAGCTCGTATAATTCCAAAGTTATTGAAGAATACAGACATGGCTCCGCTGGGTCAAAAAATCTTACATTAAATTTAAAACCTCAACGGATATTCCGATTTTGATAATTAAGGTGGTAATCGACAGATATTTACTTAAATTAGTTTAAAAAAATAAAATAAAAATTCAAATAGGCAAAAAGTAATAATATTTCCAAAAAAAAACATACATTTTGAAAAAAAATATTTTTTTTGGGCTTTTATGTAATTTCATATAAAAAAAATTATGAATATGGCTTTATTTTACTTATGTATATTATAACACTATTAGGTAATTGATCGTTTAATAAAAAACCGCATATCGAGAACTTGTACAGTTCCAACGGTATTGAAGATTTTACTATAGGGTGCCGGTGCGATGATGCCGCCGCACGTGCAACTTATGTACATGTATATAGAAAAGTATTCTCCCGTTTCGAAGGTACTGATTACCCTGAAAATATAACCACAATTGAAAGTACAAATCATAATCATCCCAAGTAGCACACAACACACTTATATCCCTTGTACAGCTTAAATTAGAGTTTTAACGGGTGAATAGGCTCTTATACAACCAGTTTGCTAATATCACAAGTATATTCTGCCTATTTTCACTAAACTGTGCATTGTAACGTGCACGTTAGGCCGTTGCATCGGCTGCAACAACGCATTTTTCCATAGCTCGATTTGCACCCATACTAACTGTTCTATTGTGGATCGCACCTGCAACCTGCTTCCAACGCCATTCCATTCCCAAAAGGAAAGGACTTGGGACAGCCAAATTAAGACGTTTATTTCACATTTGGCTCGCTTGAAACGCTACACGCAGAACATGTTGTTCAATGGCAGCTGAAGTAGTCGGCGAAAGGCTTGTCGCCAGCTCTGTGAAAGCATCGAAGCATTCAAATTGCAGTCGTCAGTGCAATGGTCTACTAGTAGCAGTTTACAAAACAGTTATTACTTTAAGTAATGAAATGGTGACTGCACTTCAAGGCTTTCACAGAGTATGACAAGACATCTAATTTTAATACAATAAGAAAAGAGACCTGTTTTAAAACGTGCATGTTATACCCTGAAATAACTACTGCTTTTGCAAGTAACATCGCTATCTATAGAAATTCTCTCTCGATACGTAACGGCTCATGTGAAACGATTACTTAGGGCCATATTTGTTTCTTTTTTTTTAGGGTGTGTTTACATAATTAATGTCATTCATTATTATAACAAAGCGGGATTTAACCGAGTTCAAAAATGTTTATTTACCGCAATGAAGTCCCGTTTTATTATTTTAATATAATGTGTGAAAATCGTGTAAGATTCAATCACTATATTAATGTCATTAATTGGTTCTCAATTAATCGTAACGTTGTTGGTCCCAGATTCACATGCAGGCTATACGATGCTCCAACAGAGCATATATTATTACTGTTAATGCGATTCGAAAACATCTGTTTAAACTAAAAAACACTAAACTAAACAAGCTTGTGAGATACCTTCCATCTATTTCAGCTGCCATTGAATACCGTTTCATGCAAACCAAATGTGGGTTCACGTTTTAATTTGGAAATATCGAGTCCCAAGTCCTTCTTTTTGGGAATGAAACGGCATCAAAGGTAGGTGGGGTCCACAATAGTTGAAGGTTAGTTCAATTTGGAAACTCCTTGAACATTATGGATACAAATTGGGCTGTGGCATAATGCGTTGTTGTTTTTTTTATGATGCGACGGCCTAACTTGCACGTTACAATGCAAAGCCTGCAAAGACTAAAGTGAAAATAAAACGTAAAGTAAGTAAAATATTGATTCAGAAATGCTATTTAGCATCTAATATACTTGTGATATTAGCAAACTGGTTGTATAGGAGCCTATTCACCCGTTAAAACTCTAATTTAAGCTGTACAAGGGATATAAGTGTGTTGTGTGCTACTTGGGATGATTATTATTTGTACTTTCAATTGTGGTTATATTTTCAGGGTAATCAGTACCTTCGAAACGGGAGAATACTTTTCTATATACATGTACATAAGTTGCACGTGCGGCGGCAACATCGCACCGGCACCCTATGGTAAAATCTTCAATACCGTTGGAACTGTACAAGTTCTCGATATGCGGTTTTTTATTAAACGATCAATTACCTAATAGTGTTATAATATACATAAGTAAAATAAAGCCATATTCATAATTTTTTTTATATGAAATTACATAATAGACCCAAAAAAAAAAATATTTTTTCAAAATGTATGTTTTTTTTGGAAATATTATGACTTTTTGCCTATTTGAATTTTTATTTTATTTTTTTAAACTAATTTAAGTAATTATCTGTCGATTACCACCTTAATTATCAAAATCGGAATATCCGTTGAGGTTTTAGATTTTTTGTAAGATTTTTTGACCCAGCGGCGCCATGTCTGTATTCTTCAATAACTTTGGAATTATACGAGCTAATGATATGCAGTTTTTTTTCGTAAATGTAAAATTAGTTGTGTATTAATATAAATAAATAAAAAAAGTACCATGTACATACATTTTTACGAGTAAAATTCCAAAAATCACAAATTTTAAATATTTTTTTCAGAAAATATTATTTCTTAGGTATCCAAAATTATTTTCTACGTGATTTTAATTTTTTTCATGTTAAATTGGGTAATTATCTGCTGATTGGCACCTCTTACGTCAAAATCGGAGTATCCGTTCAGGATTTAGAATTTTTTAAACTTTTTTTGAATAAGTGGCGCCATCTCTGTTCCTAAGGGGTGAAACTAATTTCGCCTCGAGTGAAATCGTTTATTTTGGTCTATATTATCACTGTGCAAAACGGCTTGCTTCCATCACAGAGTGCAGCTTTTTTTCATAACAAATAGGACTAACTGTTGTTGATTAAATTGAGTTTTGTATATTATTGTTACAGTTACATTTTAAATATTCAAAGAAAACAATAGATGCAACACCAGCTAAAATGTCGAACGGTAATGTCGTGACGGCACAACCAACGCCTTCCGCTCCGCCCATTGAAAATATCAATTTGGAAAAACCAAGTGACCCTATAGATGAAAAGGTCGTTCTAACTCAACCGATGCTGAATAATGAAAACATAAATGACATGTTAGCGCAAGCTGAGGAGGAAGGAGCCGAAAGAGAGCGCCGGAGGCAGAGAAATCAGGATTTCTGCTGTTTTGTCTGTGCAGATTCATACGCCGATACAGACGACTCGTTCTGTTGGTACTTCTTCTGTAGGATGCTTTGCAATGCCTGTGGGAATTGCTGCGAAGGTTGTTCAAATTGTACTGACTCGTGCTGCGAGGGGTGTGCGAGCTGCTGTCACAATTGCTGCGAAGGACAGGACGGTTGTTGCGAAAGCGGGGGAGGGGGCGGCGATGGGTGCGACGGATGCTGTGATTGTGGCGACTGTGGTGGCTGTGATTGTGACTGCAACTGCTTTGATTAGCCGTTAGTCTGTGGGGCACACCCCCTGGGTGTCATGTGGGAAGAGTGCATTTTTGACCTAAAGTTGAAAGACAAAAAGGATTCTCAAAATATCACCAATGCCTAGGTATTGGTGATATTTTGAGATCGGAAAATATATAGAAGCAGTTTTTTATTCTGAGTACTCCTGATAACCAGGAGTAGGTACCTATAGTGTATTTTTCATCCAATGAAAAAAGGTAGTACTCACTCAAACCATTATCAAATCTCGAATTATTAGGATAGTCTAATTTATAAAAATAATTGTAAGTTTTCATAAATAGTTTTCTAGCATGTGTGATCTGGTAACAAGGCCTAGTTTGATCTATGTTAAACAGGTCTAGTTTAAGTAAATTGCTTCAAATGATAACAGGAAGTACATTTTTACAGGGAATTAAATATTAGAGGACTAAAAATATCAGTACAAATTAATTAACCTATGATGTAACAGCATAATAATTGCTGCAATGCCATTCATATTTGTTCAATTGTGAATTGAAGCCAGTAGAGTGTGGTGCTTTCAAATTCTGTTCTCTATTTTATTTTTTATCAGATCCATACATCTTATTATGGACGAAACACAGTCTAACATGTCAACTACTGCAACATCACAACCAAATGAAAATATCGGTTTGAAAAAACCAGATGTTCCAATACTTACCCAGCCAACAATGAATTATGAAAATGGCAATGATATCACTGACGCAGGATCCTCAAGAGGGGCCAGAGTGTACCCAAATCAGACGAATGGAGATTGTTGCTGTATCTGTTGCTGCGATGATTCTAGCAACAATAGGGGTGAGGCTTATGATGATGTTGGGTGTTGTGATTGTTGTGATGGAGATGGTGGGTGTTGTGATGGTGGTGGTGGGTGTGATGGCTGTGATTGCAGTTTTTAAACTTCTTTTTCTCCATTTTTTTTAGTGACTGTCCTTATGTTTTTCTATGTATGTATAATGCAATGTTTTAAATATGCTATCTACTAATTGTTTATACACATTTAGTTATTTATGATGTTTTTAAGCTACACTCTGCACTTAAATTTTGGGTTCAAAACAACTTTTATTTGAAATGTGTGATATTATGTATGTTTGCTTGACTGTACTACCTACATTTAAGGACTTATTTTGAAGAAGTGTCTATTTTCAATATTTGATGGCAATATAAGGATAAAGTGATTTAAATTTATATCCATAATTTTATAAATGTTATTTAATGTTTATGTGAAGTTGTTACGAAATTGTAATAAGCCATAATCTACCTATTGTATTTTTATAACAAACAATCAAACAAACATAAGTTATGAAGCTTACTTGTGTAGATAGATATGTTTTATATTTGGAATATATTTTGATGATTTAATAACCTAAAGGTACTTACACATACAATTGTAATATTGTAATTTATATTTGTTTATATTAACATTAATTGTATCTACCAACAGTGTGTTCTAATATTATCTTATCAATTATCAGTTGTATAATTTGTCATTTATAACTCATGTTGTCAATTACAATTTTTAGTAAGAATAATATTTAGGTAATATTGTCTGTTGACAACCAAAAATCATTAAGTAGGTCGATTGCAAAAAAAAATTACATAGTTAAAAGCTTAGTTAACAAAAAATCACGATCACTTCCTTTGTGTGACGAAAGTTAGTCATAGGTACAAAATGTATGGGTAACTTTCGTCAAATGCAATTAGTAGGCAGTTAGTTAATTACGCAACAACATTAAAATATCTGACAAACCTTTATACTTAAAGGAAGACGTTACTACTTACATCATGCTCACTTACATTTATAACTGCGAAACTGCGTTCTGTAGGCTTGCCGAGGCATGGCAAGCGTGTGATCCCGGCATCAAAATTATACTCGCGGCTAGCTAGGTTCGCAATATGACGATATGAGTCAAATCGAGCTGTGAAAAATAAATAGAAATACCTCCTTTTGATGTTAAGGATTAGGGATGTTACGGAGGTGGTTTTATCGGAACCGAAGCCGAAACCGGAGTTTTTAAATTTGTTTTAACGAAACCGAAAGCGAATCCGAAACCGAATCCAAAACCGAAAGCGAAACCGAATTCGAAACCGGAACCAGAGGTAAAACCCTTTGAAAAAACACACTGCAGGCCGTGACGTGACCTCGTGAACTAAAACAATAAACGAATGAGTAAACAATCGTCGTAAAACACGTGGGGTAATTCCCGGGGAGACAAGTCAAAACCTGTTTGTACTCCTAGGCACACGCCGCGTGCCGCCGCTGCTGACTTTCGGCTCCGTTAAAACCTCCGCTTAAAATTAGACGAAACCGAAGCCGGAGACGGAGGTGTTCGCTTCAAATTAGACAAAACCGAAGCCGAAGCCGAAGGTGTGAATTCAGCCGAAAGTTTCGGTATATCGGAGCCGAAGCCGAACCTCCGTAACATCCCTATTAAGGATAAATCCTTTATAACTAAAATTAAATTAAATGAAAGTAAATTTGGGGATAAATTAAAACTATGAAAAGAATAGCGTCTACGTGCCCGATATTCTGGTGGAATGATGCCCTATGAGCGAGAGTGCCAGGGAATGATAAGTTAACCACACTGATATTTTTTTATTATGAGGCTAACCACGAAATAACAGGCATTTTTTTAAGACAACCAAGGTTTTATATAACACAGACAGTCGCCAAGCTTAAATGGGAGTGGGTGCCACATTTTTTATAGAATCGATGGCCGTTGGGGCAGAAACGCAGAAAAGTGACCGTGTACCGGAAGACGCAGCGTGGTAAGGCTCCCAACAAGATATACCAATAAATAAATGACAACGGGAAGAAATTGGATAAGGCCGCACGACTGATCGTTGTGGAGAACTTGGGAGAGCCCTTAATTTTTTTTTATACTGCGATGGTGGCAAGCAAGCATGCGGCCCGCTTGATGTTAAGCAGTTACTGCCGCCTATGGATGCTTGCCATGCCAGGAGCATCAAACGCGCGTTGTCGACCCCTTAAGAACCTATAGTGACTCCCCTCTTGAACCAACAGTAACCTTAAAAGTAAAATTGGCTGATATGATGATGATGTGGTAGGGCCCCGCAACATATCGACGCAAACTTGTAAATTCGAAAATAATATCTAAAACGTTGATGCTTTTTAATATAATTTGTCTCTTCGAATAGAGATGTGCCTTTCTCGAGAACGTTTCCCGGTTTTTATGGGAAATGTTCGAGAACGTTCTTTCCCCATACAAATCGGGAAATGTTCTCGAGAACGTTCTTTCTCCATACAAATCGGGAAACGTTCTCGAGAACGTTTTTTTCCCATACAAATCGGGCCGTTTACTGTATTAACGTATGTATACATATATATATATTTAATTAATCTTAATTTAATCTTAAGAAGAAAAGAAAACCATTGTACGAAAGAGCGGATCCTCCTAATAGGTACAAGTAGTAACTTAAAAGGAGGATTCGTCAATATTTGTATAACCTTTTTGTAAAATAAATGATTTTGATTTTTTGATTTTGATTTTTTGAAATGTTCTCGAGAACGTTCTTTCGGGAAATGTTCTCGAGAACGTTCTTTCCCCATACAATGTTTATTAGTTATTGTATTAAAGTGCAATTAAGTAAGTGCGTATATACGTAAATGTATACCCAATAATGGTTCGCCGTTTATTTTTTTTATATCCGGGTCGTCTCATGTAAGTACACTACCTTTAAGGGCCGATTGTTCAATCACCAGATAAATTTATCTGCCAGTTAAAATTATTGGTATCCTTTTCTCTCGTCATATAAAAGAAAAGTGACAGCCAACATTTATCTGACAGATGTTTTATCTGGTGATTGAACAATCGGCCCTAAGTTAAAATATAACAATATAAGTTAGACACACTTACCTAGGTACTTACCTACTTAACCTGACTATTTCGTAACGGCCCCTAATCGTGCCTAATTAATAAAATAAATGCCTAAGTCGCCCCCTGCCTGCTATACGGCCACATCTCAAAAAATTTTTTTTTCAGATTATTGCAGATTCGTAGTCAGAATAGGTTAATTTACGACCTTATTTCGAGAGCCATAAGAAAAAGTGTCCTTAAGAGCCTTTTTTCCACAAGTGGCCTTATGGATCTGACCAAAAATTGTCAGTTGACTCCCTGCAAGACAGCCACTTTTCAGTTGTGGCTGTATAGCATAAATTTATAATATTTTTTTTTGAGTTGCGTCCCATAGAAATAACGTATATTGTAGTATTATTACGAGGAATCCCTTTAAATATAAGCGAAATAAACGTCATTGTGCGCTGTTAAGCCAAACTGGCGCGCAATACTCTGCCGTAGAGTAAACTAGGCTGGCTAGTTGTGCGTAGCACATCAGTTGTTGCTCCCCAAGTAGTTCTCTTTAGTCTGTTTAGTATGTTATTCGGCGTCTGTAGCTTCTTCGCATATAGGTAAGACTGCGGTCCAGAGTGACACAAGTACTTTGGTGTAGGATTTAATTTAATCGTAGTCTCTCTGAAGCATAAATATTTGGCTCATAATTTGCTTCTTTGTTGCAAGGATGGAATGTCGCAACTTCTGTTTTACTTGCATTGGGGCAGCCCAATCAGAAATGTCATTCCAGATTGCGAGTAAGAGCTTCCTTGGAGGATTTAAATTTGCCATGCTGGTTTGTGATGGCGATGTCATCACCATCATGCTGAGTGGGGTCCTATTCAACGATGCTTGTTTATGTTCGTTTTTTTTCATGTAACTTTGTTTTTTTTGTTGAATAAATGTATTTTCTTTCTTTCTTTCTTTCTTTCTTATACATAAATTTCCGACTCTGTTTTCGTAATCGGTCCTGACCCACTCCTGTTCCACCTATACACACACGATATGGGACAGGAGCAGGGCCAGGACCGATCCTTGAGGTAGTCCATTGTTCAGCTTTCTGACTTTGCTCGGAGTGCTTCCGAGGTAGACGATAAATTCCCTATTGCTGAGCATAGAGTTGATTAGTCCCACCATCTGCACCACGGTCAGGAGCTTATAGATACGCTCCCGTCTACATACGTTATCGAATGCAGCTGAGAGGTCGAAAATACTGCCACGGTTTTCTTTCTCCTTTGAAACTCAGCCTCTATGTGTGTTGTGAGCGACATTTAACTGATCCACGTAGTTCGGACCACTACGGAATCCAGCCTGCTCCACAGGAATTATTTTGTCGACAATAGGTTCGATTTGATTGTAGATTAGCCTCTCCAAAAATTTGTAGACGCAACTATGTAGTAGGGGTCGGTAACCCTTTGGTTCGTCGCCTGGCTTACCCAGATTGAGTGTGGCTATTATTTTTGAGCAGTTGAATAGAACTGTGAGAGCCACGTCCTACATCTTGGGCCAAGGTGTTCTAAAAATTCGTAGTAAATACCGACTCACATAAATTGGGACTTGATACGAACCAGTCTTCATCCAGTATTGCTAAAGCTAAAAGTAGAAAACGAAAAGCTTCTCCTGCACTATGAAAAGGTAATATGGTAAAGACGTTGAAGAATTCTGAAAAACAGTACTTACACTAATATCAACGGAAACCTAGTCCACGCTAAAACTATGGGGCCTCCTTGTACATGGTATTATACCATATAGTAAGGTAAATACATGTTAACACGATAATTAAGAATACAAGTGCCTTGAACAGACGATAAAGGTACCAGGTAATCATTTTTTATATGCAAAATTATCTGCATCTAGAGAGTTTATCGCTTTCAGTGATGTTGTTACTGTAAAAAAGTTGATTAACAAAGGTATCTTAACTATTTTGTTGTTTGTATTTATATTTTCATGTTGCCATTGTCCAATAATTCTTGTTCAGTTTTGGACGCATCTCAAAATTTCAACAAAATGTTACTGCAATACGGCCACAACTCTAATTAATTACATGTTTTATAAAAAAAAACATATTCATAAGAAGCAGTATATCATCTCGAGTAAAAAAAGCTAAATTAACAATGAATTAACCCAAAACTCAAGGAGTAAGCCCCGTTTTACTACCACGCACTACGCTGCCAAAACTTTAACAGGCGATTTCTCGAAAAAATGATTTTTTGAGATGTGGCCGTATAGCAGGCAGGGGGCGAAGTAATCACATGCATAAGTACGTAATACGATAAGTACCAACTTACTTATCTAGATTTTTAAACATAAAATTATACTGTTTTTATACGTGTATTTTATTGAGAAATTACTCTTAAGGTAAAATGTGCCAATTTTTATAAAAACTAAAATTATTAATATACTTAGATATTTTCTAAATATATTTCATCGAACACTAAATTATACGTGTTTTTTTTAAACCCACTTTGTATTTGCTATTCATTAAGGTATATCGTAGGTATTTTCTCGGTGTGAAAGAAAATAAATTCTCGATATATAGGTATGCTTTTTTTAGTCGCCGCTTCTTAGCATTAAAGTAAAACTACTTTTAAATTGGGATTTTCAATTAATAAAAAGAACAAAATCCTGTGCGTAGTGAGTGTGCGTGTCACATTGTTAAGGTATTCTTGTATCTTAATTAACCGGGGTTAAAAAGTGCCTAAAATGTCAGTGAATCAACAACATCCCGCTAAAACGCCAGCGATCTTTAAAAATAAATTAAAAGAATAAGGTGAGTCGGGGCTATTGTAGCTATGGGGTTATTGTATCTTCTTACCATTATAATGGTCTGTGACCCTTAAAATGGTCTGTGTATATATAGGATTGTGTATATATACCATTGGTCTGTGTATCCTATATATACACAGACCATTATAATGGTCACAGACCATTATAATGGTAAGAAGATACAATAACCCCATAGCTACAATAGCCCCGACTCACCTTACTTCTTATCTCTCGATTGATAAAATTGATGGTGTGATTTGTGAAACTGTTTTCGTTCGTTTGCCTCTGACTGTTTATGTGTTCCTTATCTGTCTTGTTTTATTTATATTTATGTATGTTTAAGTAGGTTTATATATATCTATTTATGTATGTGTATATCTATTGATACGTTTACTTGCTTATCCGTTGATAATTATTTTGTTCTCCCTTCCCCTTCTGCATCACCTACTCATTGTGTGATTTATACTAATCAACTCCACTACCTAAAGGTTGTCTGGAAGAGATCGCTCTTTAGCGATAAGACCGCCTGTTGTCTACCGTTATTAAAATTATTGTTCTGTACTGAATTTGTAAACTTTTTTGGTGTGCAATAAAGCATTTTGTATTGTATTGTATTGTATCCCGGCGTGGGGTGACGATAGTACGCACGAAAGAATTCACACCTATACAAACCAACTGGATATGTAAACGTAGTTCAGTCTAATTAATTTCAGTGAGTGGAACACGCCTCTAGAAACACGCGTGTCCATATTAGTAACGAAACTCTCACCTATAGTTTGGTTACATTTATTTTGCATTATTAAATAATAATAAAGTGGGCCAAGAAAACCATCCCACTCTAGTTCGGTGTCGCGATAGACCACGATGCAGATGGCGGGATGATCTAGACGCATTCTGAAAGGATAGATTGCCAGTTGCCACTTTAAATAAGGACGAACGGTCGCTGCGCTCAATATAAAACCGCTGCGGGTGGGTCCTGCCTGCGCCTGTGGAGCCGAGGAGCAAACCATCCAGCACATCATCCACGACTGCCCCATAACACGCTATGCCGGCGGCCCTCCTGAAGACCTGTTCTCCCTCAGTGACGAAGCCATTAAGTGGCTAACAAATCTTACTGTTGATTTGTAAGTATTCGAGTTGTCTGTGTATGCCCTTACGATAAAATAAATATAAGGACGAGCGAAAAGAAGAAAGGCCTATGCCCAACAGCCAGATATAGTATAACAATAATAAGAGAACTCTTCAAAATCGCTCATCTAAAATGTCGAAAGATCACGTGTGGACAACCCAGCCAGAATCTACACCCACGTCCCACGTCCCACCTCGACGGCAGAATGAGGAATTCTGCTGCTTCGTCTGCAAAAACTGCTGTCCTGAAGATACGTTATGCTGGTACCTGTTCTGTAGGATGTTTTGCGATGTTTTCGGGCACTGCTGTCACGGTGTTGTGGACTGTGTTGCTGCGTGTTGCGAGTGTTGCGCAAACTGCAGTTGTGATTGTTGTTTGGAGACACATTAAAAATGCCGAGGGCCTAATTCTATTGTCATTGTCATATCGATAGCCATTTGGGGATATAACCAACATATGTTTCCATTCAATGTGCATAAAATTATACTAACGAGTGTCACGTTGTCATTTAAAGGTAAATTAAAGCACATCGGTAAAATAATTATACTAGGTAGGTATTTCTTGGAGACGTCATTTAAAATATGGAATTCAGCCCCTGAATTAAAAATACCTACATAATTCACAAAATATAAGATTCACTTCCGTGTGAAAAAAAAAAACAAGTTAAGTTTTGAGCTACAATTTATCTACTTATCTGCTTTGTGTAGGTAAATTATTAATTATTAGACGTTATGTGAAGGCTAAAACTTGAAAATATTTATTAGGTATCACTAATGTGCACGCTAAGTCTCGCTTTTACAGTTTCTTGTCTATTTACATTCGAATGTAACCGGAATGCATTTCACTATAGTTTTTATCTAGAAACAACAACTCGTGAAAACTGTGAAACTGTGGCTACTTAATAAATAAATAAAATGTTCTTTGCATATGTGTTTTTGAAGCAGTTCCTATATTAAAAAGAACTTAGTTAATAACCTAAATAGTCTTTCAAATAAATTGTGGCTCCTTATCCGTTCAAAAATGCCGATGTTTTATACATTTTCCTCTAAGATAAAACATGTTTGTTAACATATTATTATCAATGTTACTTCTTGGAACAGGGCTATTGCGATTGATTAGTATATATTTGAAATGAACAGTTAAAAACTACAGGAAATTTACACAGATAAGCGCATTTAGGTACGTTGGTTTTTTCAACTTATTTTCGACTGCATGCAATGAAAGCAAGAAATAGCTACGTAACTTTCTAGAACTCGGGAAAAGCATTATCACAAGTTGGTTAAAAGATATCAATAAGTATACCTATTTGTTATAGGTAATATAAAAAAAAAAAAAAATTTAAAATGTATATTAAGGCCTCTTAAGGTCAGTTGTGTGATGATTATATTGATTAGGTATTAATGTCTAGTTTATTTTATAGAAAATTGCCTTTTATGCCAAATTTAATAGTACATTACTACAGAGGCCGGGAAGTGAGGGGTTGCCGGCCGAATACATATAGACGGCCGAGCGAAGCGAGGCCGGATAGGTATGAGGCTGGCAACCCCATTTCTCGCCGAGGTATGTATAGTGCTTTTCTCAAACACGCAATGAAATAAAAAAGAAATCATAAATTTATTTCTATAGACATTATAAGTAAGCTACCAAAAACTATATTAACACGTACCTATTAACACTATTTCTTTGTCGGTATTTTCGTCGGAACTCATATTGAATTATGAATACTAAAATTAACAACGCACAACAAAACTCATAAAACAATTACAGAGAAAATATTTCAAGTTTACCTCCGAAATGATTAAAAAAAATCCTACGCGTTTTTTATGGTTTGAGTACCTAGACAATTTTATCGCTAATATTTAGATGAAATATTTTCAATTTATATTTTAAAAATTAATAGAATTAGTTAATTATGTGTTATTTCTTAAGTTGATCAAAAGATACCAAATCGCTAATTGTTTTTTTTTAATAAGCATGGTGGCAGAATGTCATAGTTAACCAAAAAGCAAATGTTGCTTTGTTTTTTTTTATAGCTTATTGACATGATGCCATTTCATAAACTTATGTGGAATAGAAATTAAGAAGAGCATGTTGCCGGCCTAGGCCTCCAATTTTGTATGAAATTCCATTAACGACCTCTCCTTAAGCTGCATCGGAAACGTCATACTTCGCAGCCTTTTATAAGGAACATAACATCAATATTTCATTGCATGTTTGAGAAAATTAGCTTTACTTTCAATAAGAATCGACTGAATATCATGGGACGAGCAGTCACTATGTCACTAATATTTAAAATTCGTCATGAAATTGTGAAAGGTCAGACAAATGAGCTCTAACATCGATTCTTTACGGTCCATAATATGACGTATACAGAAACGAGACCCGCGCAGACTGTCTGCGCAAATAGAAGGGGGTAAACAAACAGCAGCATTGGACGTTGGATATGTGATCCTAAGAGCTTTAGCACACTGGCGAATTGCGGGCGAGTTGAAAGCGAGGTGAGCGTCCAGCGAGCTATGAGCGCGCAGCGAACTCGCTGCGAGTCGTGTGAGTTTACGCATATTTATATGTAAGACTTCATGAATTCTATTCATAAAGTTTTATTCTATTCCCATAACTACTTAGATTTCGCTGCGAGCACGTAACGAGTTCGCTGAGTGTTCAATATAGCAAACTCGCTGGCGTTCACCTCGCTTTCAACTCGCCAGTGTACTAAGCCTCTAAGTCAGACTGGTGAAACTCTCATAAACAGAATCTGGTTAAGGAATCCTACGCATGGAATGTATGTGGGGTTTTTGTGGCGTTTGATGACCACTTACCTACTTGTTGATTCGTTTCTATAGGTACTTTTCAATTACGGGAGTCATCCGGGGAATAGGAAAATCTCGAGATGTCCGGAGATCGCTTGGGGAAAAGTAAAGGAATCAATCAGCTTGGGGAAAAGTAAAGGAATCAATCAGGACATACGAGTTCAAGATCGCTCAATGTTAGCTTATACAAATGTCGAATTATGCCTTGGCTTCATTTCAATTATTCTTTTCGTCATCCTAAATAGTAAACGTGGTCAAATCGGGAGCTACAGTAATTAGAAAATGACTCCCAGTGTACATTAGTGTAGTTTTACTATAAAGTACAGTCAAGTGAGCATTTGAAATTTCAAAAATAACTTACTGCAATTAGTAGAAAGTTTCATTGAGTGATGCGTTTTTTTTTAAACGGAGAAAGACGCCGTCATTCTAAAGGTTAGGACATTCCGAAGATAGGTGATGCAGGAAAAATTATAATTACGGAGTCAACGCGTGGAAAACACAATAGAAACCAAAATGGTAGAAGATGGAAGAGTGATAACTCAACAACCCTGTGAAGACAGCATCAACTACGGCATCGTACCTAATGTTGTCACTACCCAACCGTTTTCACCCGAACCCCAACCCCAGGAGAAAAAGAAACGAAATTGCTGTCAAAATTGTGGCGACGGTTGCGACGGTAAAGACGTTTTCTGGTGCTATATTACAATGAGAGATTGCTGTTACTGTTGTGGCGATTATTATGAATCATTAGTGACGTGTGTTGGCGAATGTTGCCAGGGATATCAGGAGTTTTGCTGCAAATGCAAGAATGAGACTGAAACTCCTCAAGAAAGTCCAGCGTGTTGTGATGACTGCTGTGGTACACAGTCGGGGGAAGAAGGGTTTGACGGAGACGGGTGTGATTGTAGTGACTGTTGTGGCTTGTTGTGTTGCTTAACCGATACAGATTAACCCTTTACGATCAACCCGCCTAATAGCCGTTCGTGCCTGACTTTGGTCATATGCCCAACCCACTAGCCGGGCTGTACCTAGAGGCTATGAAAGCATGCTATGGCTTCACAAACTTGCCTAGAAGTCTCTGCCGGTTTCTGGAGTATTACGGCCATTGTCAGATTTAGGTGCGCGTCTTTCCGGTGGACATTCGCGAAATTAAGGATTCCAGGGCCTAATTGTCTGATTAAATGCCTGTGAGAATAAAGAACGTTCCCTCTTCTACAATCCGATGTAATAGCAACATAACCTAGATTCATACAACCTCTTAACTTTTGACCACCGAAGGGACGAATTTTGTTTTTTGTACTGACAATGACCCATTATTAATTTTTTGTCGAATCGATATTAATTATGTACTAACATAATTAATATCGATTGTGTGTATGTATATAGGTACCGTGAAACATGCCAACTTTGCCCGCATTTTTCGTAAAAACCCGAATTTCTCTCTTTTTTTCTATGACGGGATCAAGTTTTTTTTTTGTCTATCGCATCCATCCTATCCATAATGCATGCGTTTATTACGAGAAACAATTTTTAAATCTACATTTAACCAACTTTTTTATCAATTTTCACCTCGGGTAAAGTTATATAAACTTTTGCCAACATTGCCCAAATCGATTATTTTCGTAACTATAGCCCCTACAACGTTAAGATAAGAATCAGTATAAAATCTGGGGTAATAATGGCGTTCCACGTAAATATCTTGGTCTTAACTATACAAACACGTGTGCAATATGGGTGGGCAATGTTACATAGGTATTTTGTTTTTCACCTCACCAGCTCAAACATGGCGATTTTGCTGTCAGATAACAGTGAACAAAATGCGATTTTGTTTCGAGCGTGAGTAGAAAGTAGCTTTTTAATTTTTTCAATATCTGACCGCGAATTGTCATTCTTCAGCCAAAGGTTAATTATAAAATTCTAATCATTTGAGTCTCGATGCACTCTGTTTCTTTCATATGTATATAAAAGAGAGGGATAGAAACTTATCAATTTGAAATTCGATTTTCGAATCCGACCTCGATTGAGAACAGTTCGGATACGCGTTATACCAAAAAATTCATTAAAAACACCCGAAAAAGTTTTAATTGCAACGTATTTTTTTTTCATTATTATATTTTTATTTAACGACCGAATATTAAAATGATTGTGCCTTTTATATAAAACAATAGATCATTGCTCAAATATAATAAGATTTTTCACCTTATTACTTATTGTAAATTATATTTACTTATTGTAAAATATAATTTATAATTTATAATTTCACCATTTATCATAGATGCATATTCGAAACGTACCTTAAAAAATATCGAGTTCATATCGTAATTGTAATTGTTATTTTCTTTTGCATATATTTTGTTTGGTGTTTTAGGAGTAAAAATATTAATCAATGTATAAACAAAATCTCGTACCTAATATAATATGTATTTATATATAAACACGTCATGTATCTGCTAAATCTTCCAATTTGATCAAATAATGACAATAACCGTGTTGGTTGGTTGATTATAATTTCAATTAATTTATATTGTTATTCCTTTTTAAGCAGCACTTATCTATTTTCTGATTAATAATATTATTGAAATCAGCAACAAAGACTATAAACATACGTTGGAAGAAAAAACACAAAATGTCGAATATGTTCTTGCTGATGAGGTGAAAAGTTGTGTGTGCTACACGAGAGCAAAGTTTTTTGCATCTCGTGCTGTTGAGTCCCTCGCTACACTCAGGATTCTAACATAGAATCACTCGCTACGCTCGTGATTCAAACGTAGAATCCTTCGCTTGCTCGGGACTCAAAATCAGCACTCATAACAAAAAACAACTTTGCTCTCTTGTTGCACAAATAACTATTACTCCATACAAGCCGAATCAAGCAGTTTGAAATTGTTAGGGTTGGTTGAGTAAACCATCTTTACCAATACCATTATCAAAATGAAAAATGTATGCTTAATATTGGGTACTAATAGTTAGGCGATTATTTTTTTACTCCACGTTAGAATAATCTAAATAAAAATTGTCATAATTGAATATTCTATGTTTTTATGTTTTATGGACATGACATGACATGACATGCAGCTACTGCTAAAAGTACAACGGCTTAATAGAAATACAATTTACCTTACCTTAAAAACATAACCCTCCTTTATTTACGCAGTCAGGTAAAATTACGACAAGGTGACAACCCTAACCCTTTTTTTAGGCTGGGCAGTGTTAGCATTCATAGGTTAGCAAGTTACTGGATAACATTGCCCACCATCATAACTCTGGTTTTAATAAGTATTTTTAGTACAAACTACAGTAAAAATGATCTACAGTTCTTATTTTATAACAAGTAATAAGATACATTGCTTCCCTTGGCTTCCCCATTCTGTAAAAAATACACCAGAACTTCACCTAGAATTGGCTCGCCAAATCACGCACCTTATTTGACTAGTTCCAACACGTTACGGAATGAAGTTGCGCGCAAATGTGATTCCCAGTGATACCACAGATATATGTAATCTATTGTCCACTAAAAATAGTAGTGTTGCCATAATCATCTTGAAATTGTCTACAGTAACGTTTCTTTTTTTAAGTAGCGTTTTGAGCAAAGTTCCCTGTGGAGGCAAAGTTGGCGTATTTCACGGTAGCTAGGGTGTTGCTTATATGGCGAAAAAAGGAAAAAAACTGAAATCTTAAAGTCTCAAAAATTAAAATTTCAATTTTTATGACACTAAAGTAGTTTTTGTCGTATTCGGGTGCAGTGCACTCTATACTCGACCGATTGCTTATCTTAACGCGGCCTGCCGGGGGGCGAGGGGTGTGTATCGATCAAGGGGGATTCCCAAGCAATCGACAAACGTTATAGAAGTAAAATAAATATAAAATAGTGACTGCCAAGCTTGTCATATTGACACCTAAATTATGTTTTTTCCAAAACTTTATCAAGCGGTAGCGACCTCTAAAATTGATTTAAGAAAAAAAAAAAAAAAAACTAGCATCCGTTAATCAGGGTACTAGAACATAATGGCGGGGTGAGACAATGACTTTTTGAAAGTTAATTTTTAAGCAACACCCTAACGGTAGCCTTATACTGTAGGTATGTGTAAGGGTCATGACGATAACCTGCGACATTATAGGGAAAAAACCAGTGTTTAAACAGTCATATTATATGTGCAGATCATAAAGCCCTAAACCTAGTGTGATAAAAGAGTGCCAAATACATATTGATAGTTGAATAAGATTAGACTTTCGCCTTTAAGGAAATATTGAATTAGACCTCTGGCAAATTACAGAATCCTTATTCAGGGTGTCAGGGGTAGATAGACTCACGGACAAAGTTAAAGGAATGTTTATAAAACAGAATGCCGAATGATAGTTAATCCTACTAGGGCCTTTTCATATTTGCGATTTTCGAGCGAGTTTTCTATAGGTACAAATAACCGATGCGGCGGACGCGTTGCGTGATCGCCTTCATACAAAATTCGCTAGAAGATCGCAACTGAGATAAGGCTCTAACACTATAATTTAATTAATGTGTATAGTCTCAAATTCCTTGCACTGCCCAGTGACCTTATGTGGTTTAGACCTAAGCGTGAATTAAACTGTCCAAATTACAAAAAACATCTGAAGCAAAAACACCAGAAGCGGTGGTAGCCTAGTGGTTAGGGCATGCGACTTTCAATCCGGAGGTCGCGGGTTCGAACCCGGCCCGTACCAATGAGTTTTTCGGAACTTATGTACGGAATGTCATTTGATATTTACCACTCGCTTTTCGGTGAAGGAAAAACATCGTGAGGAAACCACCTAAGCCCAATAAGGCCTAGTTTCCCCTCTGGGTTGGAAGGTCAGATGGCAGTCGCTTTCGTAAAAACTAGTGCCTACGCCACATCTTGGGATTTAGGTAGCCGACCCCGATTGAGAATTCATTCTCAAAAAATGGGACAAAGGCTATGAGGATGATGATGATCTGAAGCAGGGACCAATAGACACGTTGGAACTCGAGCAATCGTTAAATCAAACTATTGTCTACCAAACCAATAGACTCGTCACGGGAGCCCTCTATAGTAGACGTTTTCAATCCAATAAGTAAACGGGTAAGTAAAGTGAATACCCTAATCTTAAAAACCCTATCAAAACCGTAAACCAATATTAATTTTTAAGTCGATCAAACGGTTTCCCAAATAAATGCTCAATTTTCGAACGGTTTAAGTTAGAGCCAAGAAAACCCTTAATAAGCTCCTGGAAAAAATACGCTTAGAAAGCTAACTAGTTAGGGTTTGAAAGTGAAGCCAGTTTTGGTTAGCCACGGGCTAAGTTTCGTCCGTGTGCGCATCTGTCACAACGTCAATGTCACAAGCAAAACGTCTCTATGATTGGTTCGTAGACACGCACACATAAAAAAAATTGGGCAAGTGCGAGTCCGACTCGCGCATGAAGGGTTCCGTACCATAATTTATAACAACTTTGTTGTATGGGAGCCCCCCTTAAATATTTATTTTATTTTATTTTTAGTATTTGTTGTTATAGCGGCAATAGAAATACATCATCTGTGAAAATTTCAACTGTCTAGCCATCACCGTTCTTGAGATACAGCCTGGTGACAGACGGACGGACAGCGAAATCTCAGTAATTGGATCCCGTTTTTACCCTTTGGGTACGGAACCCTTAAAAACCAAAAGCGGCTTTATGTTTCGCAAATCTGTTGCATGAAAACTCTCGTTCTTGGCGTACTTATTCTAAGCTAGAGCTAAACAGCGGGTTTTCCGGTCGCTGTTCTGAAGTGATATTATGTCAACGTTACGTAGGTACCTAGTTTTGTATTGTAATCGACAATAATTAAAAATATACTTACTATGATATTGATAATCGTTGTTTCTTTTTATCAGGTTAAACAAAACACAAATTGGCTTTCAGAAAACATAATTTATTCAACACTGATCACAATACATATACTGACTAGATATACAGACAACATTTAGGTTGAAATTGTTCTAAAGAGTATTATATAGATAGCTTAATCAGTTACATAAAACCCAATAATAAATAGCAATGCAGTGAATGTAGTTTATTCTGCAGTGCTAAGGTAAAGGCGATAGTTTGCTAAGGAGCTCCATACAAAAAGGTCGCCTTTTACCTTAGCACGGCTGTATTGTAGTGTAGTAGTACATAGCATATAGGTAGAGTTAAAGAGTGATTGAAGTCTAAATACGTAAAATCCGTATCCTGAGAAGCATAACACTGCATGTCTTTCCGTGCCTGCAAGCAAATCACTGTAAGTTATATGTTTAAGTACACGAACTTACAGACGACGTGGTTGGATCAGTTTGTTAAGCACTTGCCTACTGAGCCGGCGGTCACGGGTTCGAATCCTGGCCAGGGCAAATATTTGTGTGATGAACTCGAATATTTGTGCTCGGGTCATGTCATGGTTGTTTTATCTATATAAGTATGTATATCGTCGTCTAGTACCCATAACACAAGCCTTCTTGAGCGTAAATTTGGTTTGGGATTAGATTGATTTGTGTGAGGTTGTCTGATATTTATTTATTTATTTACAGTTTTATGCTTCTTCTCAATACGGAGGCACTTAGAGCCTTATCACACTTGCGATTTGCGAGCGAGTTTCCTATTCCCATACAAATAAGTGTCCCGGCAAACTCGCTGCGTGATCGCCTTCATACAAAATTCACTTGCAAATCGCAAGTGTGAAAGGCCCTTAGTGTTATGCTTTTATGGTACGGAAATAATAACAGAACTGTCTTAGGGTGCGTCTCCAATGACGCGAACAATAATTCAAAGAACTCTAGTAGAAGTATCTGGAATAAAATTAATCTTATAAAGTAATGGGTCGCATGTAACTAATTAAGCTAATAGTAGGTCTTACGACTTTAAAGTATCATATACACATACAATAACTATTTTCTTCTCACTGATATATTTTGCTGAACATCTTTAACAACATGATTTTATGGCATGTGCTATTAGGTATGATCTCAAACAGTTTAGGGCTTGTGCACAAATCACGTGAGGTTAGATAGGGGGAGCGAAAAAATCACCACAGACCACGTTGGGGGAGGGAGGGGTATAAGGCGACCTCACGTGTATTTTTCTACAGTGAAAGAAGAAAAAATCTACAACTTCAGTAGATACTTTTTCTCGATTTCGTTAAAAATAAATCTTTACTTGTTAAATACTTACCTAAAAATAGTGAGCCTACTTTACGAAATTCTGGCGAAAAAAAATACACATGAGGTTGTGAGGGGGAGGGAGGGGTAACAAAGAACCTCACCAAATATCACCAGGGCGGAGGGGGGGTCAAAAAGCAGCTGAAAAAACCTCACGTGATTTGTGCACAAGCCCTTACTTAGAAATAATCACTTGTGAACTGTAAGTCGTTTTCAAAATGTAAGTAGGTATACAAATAACTAATAGGTGTATATCTATGTTCCGGAATAATTATGACATTCGGAATTAGCCGAGTACAACTTAATAAATATACAGATATATCCTGTTTGAATCGTAAGTTTATAGCAACAAGAAATAACAAAAGAACTGTCATCCAGTGAGGTGAGTGAAGTAGTGAAGATTGGCTAAAAATTGCTCAACTATTTAACTTACACAGTGAACTAAGGTTGATTTGATATAAGGTAAGGTGGGGTAACACCGTCACCGGGAGAAGACTGCCCCTAACTAATTATTTTGGTTCAGTGACCCAAACAGGATCTTAGCCTCCGAAACGAGACGCCACTTGTCCCGATCCTGCGCAGTTTCTTGCCAGTTTTCGACTGATGAAGACTGGCACAGTCCAATAAATAACTAACTGTTAGTTTTACCCCATTAGACAATAAACTATGTTCGTCTTACCCCTTACCCCACCTTACCTTACGTATCTTTATTTTATTTTATTGAAATATGTAAACTATTGCCTATAATGCCTCATTATTACCAAACATTTTGAAATATGGGACATTAGCACGAAAAATCTATATTTTGAATCACTTGTTTTGCTATCGGGTATCGGAACGAATATTTCACGAGGTTTTTTTAAGTGGTGGTGGCCAATCAATGGTGGCATTTAAATAAAACCTCGCGAAAAAATCGCAGTACCTAACACCGAAATATTGCAAGCTCTCTCAAAACATAGGTTCTTCAACCCTTCTCCGCAAGTACCCATCTGCTCAAACGTTCACTACATTTTTAACCGACTTCCAAAAAAGGAGGGGGATCTATGTTTCACTGTATAATGAACGTTTTTTTTTATCGATGTTTTCTATGAGAAAAGAAATCCATTCATAACCCATTTTTGAACGGGGTGTTTTGCTAAAAGACCGATTATAACTAGGCATGTTAGCTACGGAAAATGTGAGTGACCCTTGATCAATACCAACTTTATTCCTGTTTTATTGTAATTATATTATAGTGTTAGTTCCAATTTTATTGTAGTATCTATTGTTGTTATTAATTTAAAGTGGGTCAGCGACGAAGAATTATTTTGCCCCGTTGTTATTAAGTTATCAAACTTGATTATCTACTGTAACAACGGGAGGATTTAGAATTGACCAAGACCGAAGGCATCTTACTAGGGCATTAGAACTAATGAACGTTTGTGCAGCTGAGTAAAAATTGCCTTGAATCCGACTATCTACCTCTATATTTAAAGGACATACAACTCTTAAAAGTGACATATAAAATAAACATTCGTACGTACATACAACATCCTTGATAAAGGAAAATTCATTACAAAATTAAAATTAAACGTTACTCTAAGGATAATTACAAAAATAGGACAACGCTATATTCTTAATAAAATGTTCAAAACACCAAGGAATGACACGTCAACATGCAAGTACCTAAGTTACCTTATACCTATAGCTAGTGTATATTAATAGATATATTTGGTGTTTGGGTAATAATGTGGTTAAAACTATTTAATACGACCAACCCGCGTGATAATGGCATTATAATCTTGTAGAATAACAGTTTTGCCAACCATACATTTTACATAGGACTCTTTTTAATTCTAAGCAATCTTTGATACGGTCATTATCAAAAAAATATAATGAAGCCAAGTTGAATTGTGAGTAAAAAAACATTGCACAGCACCTGAAGCGCAACTGCAATACTGTGCGAGAGTCAAGTGACGGGTGATACTATGTCGTTTAACAAGATTCGCGAAGCAAAGTTGTACTAGACGGGCAGGTACACCTATTATTAGACGAATCTTAACTGGAATCTGTTGACAACCTTCTCGCCAAGAAGTTTTTAAATTTAGCTCACAATTCAATTAACATTAAAAATGCAATCTAACAAAATCTAAGACTAAGTTAAAACGCTTATTTTACTGGACTACCAGTGGCTACTCTGCTTGGCGTTTAAAAGATACGTCAACGTGTATATTTTTTATTTTGATACTGACATAAGGGTGTACCTCACCGCGAGCATTAGCCTGATTACAGGCAATGAGATTCTCATATATTTTTGTTACATACATTAATATTAAAAATTATATGAAGATCTCATTTGTTACATTACAGCTAGCGAATGTTCGCGGTGAGAGTACACTCCACTATATCAAACGATGCTTAGAAAAATTAAGACTCTTCAAACAACAAAATCAATACCAATTATAAATTATTTTACTTTAACTCTATTTAATATCTAAATATATTTATTTTAACTACAATGGCACCTTACATAAGATTCAAAGTGAAGTAAAACCGACTGTGTTTAGGAACGTAACAATATAAATGTGTTAATAATACTTAATCTCTCTTTTAAATTAATCTTCTTTGGTAATATGTGAGCACTATAAGGCCAGTTGGGGCAAGCGCGTATAGATGTGCCGTTCTCGAGAACGTTTTCCGACTTGTATGGGAGAACGATCTTGCCCCGTACAAAACGGGACCGTATAAATACCGAAAAGTACAGATGATATACACTACTAACGCCATACAGTACATATGTTATACAAGTAACTTACAAGTAAGTTACGTGGTTATAAGATAGCGCTAGCGGTAACATCTGTACTTATCGTTATTTTCATTGTGAGTGTGCTTATCCCATAGCGCACTTCTCCCTACTGTATTTATGGGATTGGATCAAAAACTTTTGTGTTTGTGCTACTATTAGCTACGTCACTTTTGGCATAAGTATTCAATTATAATAAAACAAGGTTACTCGTAAGAGTCAAACGTTATGTTGATATTTTTGTTTTCATTCTATAAATTTATAATTATCAATTTAAAAATCGTCCAATTGTTTTGAAAACACCACATATTAGCATAAGGACATTTAAATTTTTCTTCAGCTTATTCTACGAAAGCACAACAATTAAACTATATGATTAGAATAAATCGCCTGGTGCCATCCAAAACTCACTGAAATTTCGGTCACTGTTCTTCAAAACCTCGTATCTAGTAAGTACATTGACACTGAGATACGAGCTTTGTTTTAAGTAGGTATTTGTTACTTAGTGAGTTTTGGTCGTCAACATACGAAATAGTTTTTTACCTATATGGAATGATGCCTTCAACTTCAATAAAATATAGATATAGTTAAATAAATAGACATTTCTATTTGATATGGTTAGAAAGGCCTAATGCTAGATCAGGTACCATTTTTATTTTGGTTTTAGTGCTGACTGTGCCAAGGTCAGACGGGACTAGTGCGCGAGTGGGGCAAGTGCACCTCCCAATCGAAATTTCGAAAAGTACAGATATTATAAGTACTAACGCCATCTTACTTTTGCCAAGTAACTAATAGGCTACTTGGCCCATTTTTTAAATATATTTGAAATGGAAAATTACTAGCACTAAAAAAAATATTATGCTAAAAAGCTAACTTTTATTAATTGAAGAAATTTCATGAACAGACACAAAACGCTGTCCGGCATTTTAGTTTTTAGCTTATGTCCGCCATTTTATTAAATAAAGGCCAGTAATACACTCTTATCTATGATGGAAATGACGTTTTTAGTTTTAAGATTTTTTTATTGGATTGGTGACGTCACTATCAAGGGTGAAAATGGCGGACAGCGTTTTAAAAGCATTTCAAAAAATTATATGTTCATTTTCAATTAGTTCAGTCATCTTCTACTTTTATGAAATACTATACGAAATAAACATTAGTTTATTTAACATGAGTCAGCCAGCCTATTGCGTGGTTGTAAGATGGCGTTAGCAGTATAACATCTGTACTTGTCGATATTTCTATACGGCAGACGCGCTTGCCCCGCTGCCACACTTGTCCCGACTAACATTATGTATACCTATTTTTTGTATGAAATATTAATATGTTGGTCATGATCGTGGAACTAATTATTATGTTATTGTTTATTGATGTTTTCTATATCTGGTACTTATAGTGTGAAAACCGGGTTTTTATTTTAGATACACGCCAATATAAGTTTTTATTATAATTTTATAGTACCCTACAGTACTTAATACCTATGGACATATTAGTGAGGTGAGGACGAAAAACGTTTTCCGACTTGAAATATGTTATTTCATGTATACTAGTGTAGTATCTAAAATTCTAAATCTTACTTTCAGACTAAGTATTATTGCCTGTTGCCTCTTGATAATATTTTTGTAACGGCGCAATGAGTATTTATTTATTACTTTTATTCATAGGAGTAAATGCATAAGATATATTGCAATGGCTCAAACTTCTATTTATTATTTTTCCCTAACGCCTACCTTATTATCAAGCATATAATTGCCGAGTATATGTACCTATGCGTATTATATATTTATCAAAATAAATACGTTCAAAATTTAAAGAAACTCCAATTGGCAAAGCAAATTACCCTGTGTTTTAATCCCTGGCTACAATACATAAGATTGACTCGTTTCCATGTATAAAACATACCTTTATCCTACAACTGTACTTCAACGTGCGATTCGATATGGTAGGCGGACTTGCCCCGATTTTCATGACGACTAGCCTTACGACATGTCACTACGTAAACAAACTGTCAGCGTATTGTGTAATTGAGCAGCGGCGGTGTGGTTGCTCCTTGAAGTCTCCAGGATCGGATATATAAATGCAGTCCGAATCTCGACTACAAAGACCAATCAAGACGGGTATAAACCCGAACATTTTAGCAGCTCATGAACTGTGCGTGCTGGTAGCTACGCGGTACGGACCTACTCGCGACAAGCGGAGCGGCGGCCATAGGCAGGAACGAAAGGTCCGAGCCTGAGCGAGCTGTCTCGCTCACTTCTATGACCGCCGCTCCGTTCCGCTGGTCGTGAGTCGTAGCCGGGGTAGACGAATATTGTGAGGTTTTGCTGAACATTAAAGACGCACTTTAAATGTGTGTTTCTCTAAAATTCAATATGCAGACACTTTCCTTAGCAAATCACACGGTTAGGTACCATCAAAACTAACAATTTACGGTTATCATTCTCAATCCTTTAATTTTTTCCAAAGACGCACCGGACCAATTTATTATTGAAATTGTTCCCAAATTTAATTAAGAAACAACAACAAAAAGTCACCTTACGGTAGATCCCAAATCCTTGGGGCTATTTGGTAAAATGAAGATTGAAGTTCACAAGCCCTATATATTCCCATTGCAATAGTTGGAATAGAATTTCTTATAACCTGAAAATGAAAACGTGTATGTTCCTAATTTTCCAATGGTAAAAAAATCGGCTTTTAGAATTTTGCTTAGTAGGTACGTATCAAATAACTCCTTGTGTTCCAAATAGCCTCACCTTACGGTATAAGAGCGATTGCCTCGTTAGCCCAGTTGGCTAGAGCCACGTATTAATAGCCGTATGAGAATAGGTAAACTAAAATATTTGAGTTTTTAATTATTGCTTTAAAATTAAATTTGTCAAGACGGAAAAAATAACCGAAATCATTGCAATAAGTAACTGTAGACAGAGTATACCATAGTTTGTGATAGTTTAATTTACAGACAGCATAGGATTTATAATTCATATCTAACTACAATAAATTACAGATTTTGACTAAATAATATTAGCTTACAGTATTCTTAAATCTAGCACATAAAACTAAAAGGACTAGAAATATTTGTCACAAGGACGTAATTAGCTTTAAATAAGTAACTAGAAAAAATAGTAAAAAAAATGACGTTTAAGTACCTTCTACAAAACATAACTAAGTATACGTATTTACACGCCGCACCGCTCGCCGCTCTGAGATACAGATTTCAACTCAGGTGATTGGTCTATTCCGTACGTCTCCGCTCCGCTCCACTTCAGTTGAGACGCACCCTAAGGTCTGACAAAGCTATCTCTGCAAACCCAAGTGTAATGTCTAACAAGTAAAAACTCTGAACCGTTACACAAGCTCTGGACTCACAGCGCTTTTGAGGGTTATGCTGAAATATGCCAATTATTTATATTCTTCGCAAGGGTATCAGAACAATTTCATCAACTTATTGTCTTAGATTATGGACTATATTTATTTTCATTCAAATGTTTCCAGATTGAGTCCAAAGCGTCCATAATCGAAGACAAGTGGGGACATAATTTTTTTAAATGGGCTTTGTCAGACCTATAGGGTCAAATCAGTGATCGGGGATTTCTCTGCCACAACGCGGTATTTCGTGTATATTATTTTATATGGACATGGTAATTATATTGTAATCCGGCTATCTTGGCCGAAAAAATTATTGTATGTATTGAGATTTGATGAGATAATCATGACTATATTGATATTAAAAAATATATTTCTTTGAAATCCCGCGTTGTGGCAGAGAAATCCCCGATCACTGAATATTACAGTAGGTGCTAAAAGCATTAAAAAGTAAAACAGTTAAAATTGCATCGTAGAAGGTACAACAGTATCACTAAATAACTAAATATGCACTGCGAGTGAGTATTTTCAAAGATTAAATTGTCAAAACAGCCGTAAATAGCAAACACTAATAGTGTTTCTTGCAGGAATACACTAGAATACTATCACGGCTGCAAAGTATGAACAGAATCAAAGTTTATTCAATTATAACAATAGCATATAAAATATTAGCATAGAGAATTTTATGGGTGCTATCGATTGGGTACTTGTCTAATATTAAATGGCGATGGCGGTTGCCCAAACCAGTGTTGAAGCGAATCAGGAATACACGAGCAACAACCACTAAGTATTTTGTCATGAGAACCTGTTCGACAGATAATATGTCACTTCGAAGATTAATGTGTCTACAATAATTATTACACTCATTATTATCTTGACAACAGGCAAATACAAATTGAAAGCCATATCATAAACATTGGCATAAAATTAATAACCATAATTCTGATTATTATCTTTACGAGTTTTGAAAGTAAAACCAATTAGCTTAGTTAAGTTTGAGAAAAACTATGAAAAAACTAAAATTATGACAAACAGTACAATATCATGGCAATTAATTTTATGCCAATTAGGACCCCTAGACTTTTTTATCGTACTGTCCATTTCTGGTCACTTCTTTTCGCATTGACATAATTTAACAACGCATAGCGCTTAAGTTAACTATAATTTCACTCATACATTTTGTATAAGACTTTAAATCATGCATTTTTACTAGGTACGCTATAATGATTATAACAAAAACCATTATGTAGTGCGAATAAAAAAATGGCGAAGCAGACCCATAAATTCTCATACGCCAATATTATCAATATAAACATTATGTTTAAATATCGGTTTCCTTGAAGATATTGGACTGGCTGTCCACATTGAAATGTATAAATCGCGAGGCTGGCGAGTCGGTTAACTCGTTCATGTCCTGTTCTTCTGGCTTCGGGTGTTTAGGGGAGTTCTCAGAGTGGAATTCTTGGCGAAAGTTACCTGAAATGTACATTGATTAGCTATGGAAAAGTCAAACTAGACGTTCCTTTGTGGAAATCAAAATTAAATAAACAACAATATTGCTTTGCTTATCCGCGATATTAATCAATTAGTGATACTGATAAGGTACGGTGGGGTAATACTGACATAGTTTACTGTCTGATGGGGTAAGACTGACAGTTATAGGCCGTGGCTGTCTTCACCCGGTGATTGTCCTATCCCACCTTATTTTTTATACTTACTACAAACTACCACCAAAAGTAAAATACTCGACACGTGTTTTGCCTTCCTAATGAATATAACACGTCTTTGCGTGACAGCGGCAGCGGTGTAGGTACGTGTCTCGCTCACTCGCATGGCCGCCGCGCTCGGATCTCTCGCTCAACCGCTCGCCGCGCCGCTGGTCGTGCCTGGTAAGAGGCATCATTAGGAGTGGAATATGACCGACCAGTCAGCGCAGCTCATTTGGTGGTCTGGCGTCCACCAACGAAACCTCTGGCACCTCCAGATGATGCCTCGTAGAGGCAAAACACGTGTCGAGTTTTTTACTTTTGGTGGTGTTGTGTTATATTTATTTTTCTTTTGCGGTGGGAGGGTGGTAACATTTAATGCATGAAAAAAAAAGACTAGTACATTATTACAGACCGACCAAAAAGAGTAGAAATTAAAAAGTGGCAATACTGTAGTGTCGTCCCCGTTTTCTTATATTGATTAGAAAGGGAGGCACTACAGTATTGCCACTTTTTAATTTCTACTCTTTTTGATCGGACTGTGTATATCACAGATTAGCAAACAATATTGTTTTAATTAAGTAAAACTAAAATGTAGAGTTATTTTCTAAGATATGCCAAGTTACAAGATCCTCGGTGGGAAAATAGCAGGCCTTTGATTGTAGCGTCTATCACGCGATAAATGATAAAGCATCCAACACTTTAGCGCTCACATACTCCTAAGAAAGTGACGGATGTTTTATCATTTATCTATTGTGTAATAAACACGAATATAGTGAACTCACTGATTTTTTAAAGGACTGATTTTTCTTATTCTAGGCATGGCGTTACTACTACAATGGTGAACTTGTCTTAAAAAGTCGACCGAAATAAATTGACGACCTTGAACGCATATAAGCGTTTTGAGTGCGTTTTGGTCTACAATTAAAGTAAGCACTGTAAGCAGCGAGGTACATCTTTGACCCTGCAGCCACTTACCAACAGTTGATACCGAGGTCAACCGCTGGTCTGTTTATGGATTTAAAAAAGTAGAACGCTTGCATGCATTGAAGGCAGGTCTTAAACGGTTAGCCGTACAATTGAAAGTCAAATATAATGTTTGCCATAAAATTATTACCTAATACTCATCATTCTGAAACCTATCAGAATTTTAGAAAAACTTATACAGTGCAACCGTTAGGTTAAGTTTATAACAATACTGAATTAGTCGAATAAAATTATGTCTGATGAAAATTACGACAAACATTATGTTATAACCGTCAATTTCGTGGCAGTCAATGGAGGCCCGTTGAATGGTTATAAATAAAATAAACAAAAAGTACTTACAAGCGGAAGCTACAATGCGTTGTCTACGTGAACACAACACCAAAACTGTGCACTAATGGAAAACACACTATTCACTTTCAATAAAACATGCACTCACCGATATAGCTATGTAGGTTTAAAGACATTAGTTTTTAGATGATTAAACGCTTGGGGATAGCTAGTGGGGTAGTATAGAAGCAAATTAAAGGATATAAAATAATTTGCCATAAACTCATTTGACATCAGTAATCTCCAAAAACTCTAAAAACTTTATTAGGTCACAGTTGACATAAAATAGATCCTTCCATTATAATTTTTTAGTTACAGAAGTTTAGAATATTATCATAAGAAAACGGGACTGAATCGCGTTCAAAAATTGTTTATTTAATAGAATCAAAGTTTTTTTTTTTTTTTTTTTAATCTTATTTATTTTATAAGCCATACATCTTATGATTAAGTCGGCCAGGTAGAATCAAAGTTTGTAATGTGTGAAATTTAAAAATGTGTGAAAATCGTGCCAGTTTGAATCAATATAGAAGTTTAGCCTTTCAGAAAAGAATAAGGTAAAATTCGGTGATTATGTCAAATGAAGTTATGGCAAAGATGGTTTTTCCTATTTTCCTATAAAATTTCAACCGATTGAAATCGAAGTTAGAATTTAAAACATGAAAGTAGTTACAATGTATTTATTCGATATCTATGTATTTTTGCCTGTAAATAAACAAATTTAATTAGTAAAAAGTAAGGTAAAACATAAAACAAAACGAAAATCAGTGCGGAATGTTTATTAAAACTCCAGTAAATTAGTACCGAGTGATTATAAAACACCACATCTTACATTAGGTACCTAAGTTTCGAGTGCACTTTACGTATAATAAATAAACAGAATTGTGTATTGTTGTGTAGGAAATGTCAATATTAACTAATTATTGACGAATATTCTATTAAATTAAAAACACACCTATTGCACTTTCCAAGAAATACGTAATATTTTGATCGGTAAGCGGAGATGTATTTCAAAGACAAATTCATTTATGTTTTACTAGCTGCTCCCCACGGTGTTACCCGCCACAGGAACACTATTTTTTTTCGGGATAAAAAGTAGCATATGCGTTAATTCTGGGTATAAAGAGAGTTTTATATATTGTTACACAGCAAATATGCTTGAAGACTTTTAGTTAAATTAATGAATTATTCAATTATTTTTCGTGCTCATGTGCAGTAAAAGTTTTTTTTTATTGTATTGTGCAATGATTGTCATACAAACTGTAACAAGCATTGATGTAAAATGTCAGTCAGTTACTAAAGTTAGTATTGTTAGTATTTCTTAGAAAGCGCAATGCTAAAATGATTTAAATTGTTCGTCGTCTGTCACTATAAACTACTTGCATTGAGATTATTGCAAAAAATGATAATAAGTGATATGGGCTTAACCTAATATAAAGAAAAATTGTACAAATAAAAACGTAATACACAAATAATGTTCAATAATTTAAATTTTGAGGTATTTTTAAATGTTCATACATAAGCCCTTACGTCCGCTTGAGCAGTTAGACTAGACTTAAACATTTGGTATTTTAGTATAAATTTAATTTAAAATTAATAGCACAGCTGATATTAAAATCATATTTTAAATTGCATCAAGTGTTTACAACAGTTACACAACTGTGCTATCGACTAGTTGGAAACGCATTAAAATTGTTTATTTTCTTCGTTATATGATTATATGAATAAATAAAGGGTCCATGTCGATTCGTATAATAATCAAATCCGGAAAAACGGTAGACATAACTATTTGTCTCCGAAACCTAATCGATTGGATTTAAAAATGTTTGGTAACCGATTTATGTCATTATGACAAATTAATTTATAACAAAGATTAATATGCGAAATATGGTGCCGCCAAAAATATACGTCTTTACAATGTGAAATGGAAAAATATGACTACATTATTGTTGTGCATGCTAAAACACTCATGCATAGGAATTAGCATTCTTTCGCTTATCTGAGGTAATTCGGGACAAATGAGCCCACGGGACAAGCGCAAACCTACCATATTATTAAAATCTACAGATGGTATACTATTAACCCCTTGTTATTTTTACCAACTAGCTATATTTGCATGGTTGTAAGATGACGATAATAGAACAACATATGTACTTTTCGATATGTTAGGTTCACTTGTTCCCTTTTTTCACCAACATAAAATTCATTATTTCATGAATAACGGAATGGAAGAAATCCACAGTTAAATCAATAAAAGGTAGCTTTTTAAAGCAATAAGCATGCTAGCTCCCAGGGAAAAAATCTAGAAAATTCTAGATGTCAGAATGGTAGAAATACCATTTTATATAGTATACGGTTTATATAAGAAATAACAACATTTACATTGTAAGATGATTAAGAATCTGTGTCATTTTGCATAGACACATAATTATATAAATTCGAGTCATTTCATGACCTCCTGTTAGACCAATTTTAACCTCTACAGATTAAATTGTATTCCATAGATAATGTGGAATCAAATGATAACTTATCTATAATTGAAAACAATAAAATAAAAGAAATAACAGGAACGAGACAATATTCTCGTGACAGAATGATTTCATTGAATATTTTAAAAAATTAAGTCAAAATCACTAATGCCATACGAATTAAAAACGTTGAACACATAGATTCGAGTAATTCTCCAAATTAAATAGAAAATTAAATTATAATATGATCAATTGATCACTTATAAGAGTTATAAGCGACCAGCGTTATAACATGATTGTATTAAATAACAACATTATTAAATAGTTACGAGACATCAAGACAGTCCCTTTTAACACAATGTTAAATGCAGGTTCAACATTGACAAACGAATTTGACAACACAGTTAAATATGACATTATTTCTAATCAAAAACAAAAGCACCACATTAAGTTAAATCCGTAATAAAATTACGCAATATGTCATTAAAAAAAAATTAAGGACCACAATAATTTGTTAAGAAATCATGTCACATGTCTAAATTGAATGTCATAGACATTTCATTGTCAAACGATAAAAAAGATAATTCGTTATAAAAACGCACTTCCAAAGTCAAAGCTATACATGTTTGTATAACTACTAAGGCCTTAGTCCTATACTTACACCCAATTTAATAGTTTACTGACTGATTAGGTCTGCCAATGGCAACCATTTAGCAGACATGATCATCATTCATCAGTTCATGGGCATTTAAAAAAAAGTGTACCCACCTACTTGTCGTCTCAGATTATGTATTGTTGAAGTCAGAATCAGGGGCTCTATCGATTTCACGAATAAAATAAAAGTACCAAAAATTTTTATATTAAACAATTCGTCATTTTTGTGACGCTCGTACAAAACGTGCCGAAAGATTGTCACGAAATTGTATTTTTTTCGGAAACATTTTTATATTTATCAAACGCGATACTCTTGATTCTAAATACGGTTGATTGGTAGAGCCCTACGGCATAACTACTTTTTTACAATAAGGATTATTCCGTTTAATAAAAATAAATAAATTAACTGAGATAACAAGATGGCACACGTTTTCGTGAAAATGTCCTTATACTATAGAGGCTGTTAAATTGGGCGTTGAAAATTTGCATTGACAATGCAACATCGACAAGCTAGCAAGTGCAACAACTGAAGCTACTACATTTACAGTCGACTTTCCGCGCTCGCTTCCTACAAAAACCGACGCACTTCAACGCTAGACAACATAACCCCGCCTTTTTACTATTACCCGACTTACAAGAGTCCCTACTGTTCAGCCTATGCAGCTCTGGTACTTTCGCTAATTTCTCATCGTTTAACAATCTATCCAACCTGCTTTTAAGTTGGGTGGGCGACACGCTGCGATCTCTTGTCAACTTATTATAAGGTATGTCAATTTTCATCGTCGTGACATCGGCGATTTCGTTCGATAAGTCCTCTGAGCCCGACGAAGCGGCTTCAACGTTGGGCGTATGGGAATCTATACTTTCGGGAGTATACGGATCTAAGCACTGTCGGACGGTTAAAAGTGTAGTATCTACGTCGTTCACGAAAATACCGTCGTAGCTACTGTAATCGGCGCTCGTGATTTCCACGTGTGGGATCCTGAGGATTTCTAAGGATCCCGTTCGGGTTCGCTTGAGGCGTTCGTCGGGTATGTCGTCTAGCGTGGTACCGGTGGAGGGACGGCGGGTGGTGTCGTGGTAGAGGTCGGGGTCGGTGACCTGGCGCGCGAGGCGGGCGGCGCGCGGCCGGCGCGGGCGCAGCAGGGACAGGGTGGAGGGGGAGGGAGAACAGAGAGAACAGAGTGAGCAGGGGAATAAAGGCGAGCAACACTCTAAGGTACCTCGGTCGCTTTGCAGCATCACGCGCAGGTAGATTGGCTGTGGGAGAAATGTTCAAGTCAGTGCTATTTGCTTGCGACGACTTTGTTTAAATAAACCGGCCAAGTGCGAGTGGGACTCGCGCAATCCGTACAAACAGTTCCCACCTTAACTGGCCGGGTTAAGTTTGCACCTGTTATGTATGCTGCCGGATACAAATGAGGTGCAAAGTTAACGCAACCGATCACGTTTATTGTATGGGAGCCCCACTTAAATATTTATTTTATTCTGTTTTTACTACATTAATACATTATCTGTGAACATATAAACTCTCTAGCTATCATAGTTCATGAGATACAGCCTGGGAACATAAGGACAGACAGACGGACATCGGAGTCTTAGTAATAGGGTCCCGTTTTTTACCCTTTGGGTACCGTACTGCAGCCGAAATCACCGTAGGTTGTTCCCAAGCCAAGCCAGGTTGCTGCCAGGAATAAAAAACCAATATAATAAGAAAGTCGTTGTCAAGCTCCTTTGACATAATCGTATTAATTGGGTGCACGCCGTTTGACATAACGTTTCTTGACCTAATGTAACGTTTCATATAATGTAACGTTTCCCATAACGCCTTTTTTCTTTTCCTTTATTTCTTTTCCACATAAACTTGTAATTGTGAGACAAGTTAGGTTAGATTACAATGGGTTATGTTAGGTTAGAAACTTTAATAGTTTTACAAATCGCGTTACGTCAAACGTTACATTATGTCAACTATTACTATTACATTAGATCAAAAATAATTATATTAAACATTTCTCACCCATATTATTATTATTTATTTATTTATTAATTTGACAACAAAAATTAGAATTATCAAAAGCCCTGCGAAAATGTTATGACAGTTTGTCTGCAGGAAGAATTTTCAATAAATATTTTTTTGAAAAATAATGAAAAAAAAATTTTATATAACATTTCTCACCCATATTATTATTATTTATTAATTAATTAATTTGACAACAAAAATTATAATAATCAAAAGCCCTGCGAAAATGTTATGACAGTTTGTCTGCAGGAAGACTTTTCAATAAATATATTTTTTTTAAATCATTATCATTTTTTTTTAAATATCGACGGCAGTGTATCTAATAAATGATATTTAACTTTGTTTTAAAAACACGTTTATTTTTGTCGAGACGGATGTCCTCGGGTTAGCAGTTAAGAATATATGGCAGGCGTTATTTTAGTGTCCTGTCTTCGTAATAGTCTTTAATCCTTGGCACATCAAACTTACCCGCGGACACCGACCTCGTGCCATGTTCGTGGGTAGTTCTGTACAGGTTATGGCCACGACTGTCATAGCTGTTTTTATCACACTTGCTCGTAAACAATGGTTCACATGCTAGAAAACCGGGCGGTAAGTCGTAAATTACGCCCTAGGGCGGTAACTGATTTTTATCACACTTTAGAGTTTACATGCTAGAAAACCGGGCGGTAAGTCGTATATTACGCCCTAGGGCGGTAAGTAATTTTGATATTGACTACTATTTATTACTTTCGTTTTATTTCCTCCAAAGTGTGATGAAAACGTCGTACGTGACTCTGGCGATAAAGGAATTCCAAACTCGTGTCATTAAAGCCCTCGCCTTCGGCTTCGGGTTTCTAATAGACACTCGTTTGTGATTCCTCGTTTACCACCCTTATTACGTAATGTACTATAACAGCCAGGAGGCATGTAGGGGAGAGTAACCTATATTGAACCGGCGCTTAAATTGGACCACTTCTGTATTTCTACCAAATAACACAATTTATTACAAAAAATGAAGCGACGACAGTCCACCAAATTGGTGGACTGATGATTATGGCGCTGTCGTCGCTTCATTTCTTGTTGCCAGTGTAAATAAATTGTGTTATGTGGTAGAAATACAGAAGTGGTCCAATTTAAGCGCCGGTTCAATATAGGTTACTCTCCCCTATGTTTTAAAGTAATAGATAGCCGGTGAAATTACTAGCATAGAGGCATTCTATCTTCGTCCTCCGGGTAGGCAAGCACTTGTGACTCCTCTGGTGTTGCAGGTGTTTATGGGCGACGGTAATCGCTTTCCATCAGGCGATACGTTTGCTCGTTTGCCCCCTTTGACATAAAAAAAAAAAAAAAAAGTGACGGGAGGCCGATGACGTCATTTGACTACATACCTTGTGGTCGCCCATGCACGCCGTGTCCCCGATGGCCCCGTACTCGCTGCGGCGCCGCGCCGGCTGGTCGACGAGCCGCCGGAGCTCGCTGGACACGTCGCTCGGTTTCGGCGAGCCCTCGCTTTGGTTGCGGACGAGCTTGCGGCGAGCCGGCGAGCCTTCGCCGTCTGATACTCTAAAATATATACTTTCTTTTTGTAGATTAAGTGTAGGGTTAGAAAATCATGCCTCACGTATGGTGACCGTCAAAAGTAGCTGTCAATATTGATACAACCATGCATTATATTGCTGAGAACGATAATTAACCGAAATATCAGGTTACTTTTGACGTAATTCGGTCTACTTACGGTTTCTCCACTAATTGGAAAATCGTTGTAGGTACTTAGTATTAAAAAAAAACGGATTTAGGTAAATATCAAGGTAAGTTGTTGTCTTTTTAAAGTTTGTCTGTTTGCTAAGTATGCCGATAATAAAATTGGCTACTTTACACCTTTTTAAATGTCTCATAAATCTGTCCCGTGACGTGTATTAAACCCAGAATTTAATGTGAATTAAAAATATTAGTGTGGTGTCATCGTATGGAAGCGGTGGTAGCCTAGTGGTTAGGGCATGCGACTTTCAATCCGGAGGTCGCGGGTTCGAACCCGGCCCGTACCAATGAGTTTTTCGGAACTTATGTACGGAATGTCATTTGATATTTTACCACTCGCTTTTCGGTGAAGGAAAAACATCGTGAGGAAACCACCTAAGCTCAATAAGGCCTAGTTTCCCCTCTGGGTTGGAAAGTCAGATGGCAGTCGCTTTCGTAAAAACTAGTGCCTACGCCACATCTTGGGATTTAGGTAGCCGACCCCGATTGAGAATTCATTCTCAAAAAAATGGGACAAAGGCTAGGAGGATGATGATGAGTGTGGTGTCATTGTATAATTATATGTTGAAAGTAACTTTAACACATCATTACGTTATTGATTATTATTATTATTATTTTCAATGAATGTCACTGTCATTTTTGTAGATTTTTTACCAGTATATTATAATTTTCTAATTTTGGCAGGGCTGCGGCAGGGGACTGTTCAAAAAGTCCAATTAGTGGAAGAAACCATCTGTATAACATCATTCCATCACAAAGTCAAAGGGTCTAATGTTATTCTAAATGTGTGCAAATATTTTTGATTCTCAAAAGGTGGATGGTATTACCCAATACGGATATAGCTACCGCATTATACTATTATTGTAATAATTTTTAATGATTAATGATGTGATGGAGATAGCTTTCTTTTGACATAACATAAGTACAGTCGGGGCAAGCCACCTACCATGTCGAATAAAACCGGCCAAGTGCGAGTCTGACTCGCGCTCCGAGGGTTCCGTACAAATACTTATCCTATGTATGAGAGCTCCCTTAAATATTTTTTAGTATTTGTTGTTAAAGCGGCAACAGAAATACATCATCTGTGAAAATTTCAACTGTCTAACTATCACGGTTCATGAGATACAGCCTGGTGACAGACGGACAGACAGACAGGCGGATGGACAGCAGACTTAGTCATAGGGTTCCGTTTTTCACCCTTTGTGTACGGAAACCTAAGAATGAAACATACCGATGCTATACCACTACCGCCATTTTTTGCCAACTAACTACAGTTCCGTGGTTAGGACGGCGTTAGGAATATAACATCTGTACTTTTCGTTGGCTTACTTGTCCCGACTGATCATACAAAAACAGTATTTATAATGACATGTCATAAATAGCATATTATAATGTGTTTATACAAATACTTCATAGACAATAATGACAATGACATGACGTCACTCGTATGAATTTCCATCTAAGTGCGTGCGTTATACTGCATTTTTATTGTCACATTCCATAAGGTATTTGATTTTTTTATCATCTCCATGAATGTTTAGAATGAAGCGAAAAATAGTTGTTATTTTGTTCACCAAATGGTTTATAAGTTTCATAATTCTAGATTTAAGTACAAAGTTTAAATGTTAAGTAAATGTTAGGAAGCGATTTTATAGACAGTACAAAAATATCATGAACGATAAAAAATCAAATACCATGTCGATCAAAATTTCACTCTTACAATATCAATGGCACGCAAGCAAGCAAGACGAGCGTATATCGCCTAATCCATTTCATCACTCGCCAAGTAGCACCCAAACTACATAAGCGTTTATGCAGCCCTTATACCGCCAAATTAAGCTGAATAAAGGCTGTATTAACGCTTATTACTTGCTACTTAGGTCCGAATCTAGTGATATCAAATGAACACATCCAGACTTCACACAACACAAACGGACAAACTGATTTTGTTACCCATCCTTGTCTTCACTTAAGTTGTTTAGAATCCTTGAAAACAATTATTGAAAATTAAAATCTAAGTGTTGTAGGTGGATCAAATTCTTTAAGAAACACATCAATGTTAAAATTTACCATGTTGTGTTAATTATTTATTATATCTGTTTTCTGTCATTTGAGATAAGTAATCAGCCTCTTTAATAATTAACATAACATAGTAAAAGTTAGTCAACAACAGGTGAGAAAAAGCAAAGAAGCAAACAATTCAGAATCCCAACCTAAAAATCACTTATTTATTTATTTAAGAGTCCGCAGCAAGCTCGATTCTTCATACAAACGTAGTTACGTCCTTATTTTAATATAACATGTCACATTATCATGAAATTCTCTAAATATAATGAGATAAGATATATCTAGGGCTAAAACTAGTTTATGACTCTTGAAATGTTAATAGAAAGAAAATAGAGCGAGTACAAGTTTTGCATTTTTAGACCCCAGAAAGTTGTTCAGTTTGGCGGCATACTACGACCAAAATATAGTTTAGATTGAAGTCAAAACCTATTTCCGGTGTCGATTAAACTATGCAGTTTGATAAGAAAAAAGATTTATCAAAATTGATCTCGTAGTTTTAAAATGAGAGCGTAACTACGAAAACCTTAAAATACATTACAAAAAATTGTTGCGAAACTGCAGCGAATTACTCTAGCGCGGGGAACGGTCCGGGGGGGGCGGCGGTAAGCACCGCCCTTATCATAGCTACTCCTAGCCAGCCTCGCGCAACTCTCAAGGTAAAAAACGATCGACAACGGCTGTATGAAACGGAGGTGAATTTTTTACCTAAGTTTGAAAGAACGTTGAAACCTACAAAGCATTAGATAATTGGCGACAATCGAATTTAGGCGGGTTGTACTTCAGCCGCCATTTTTGTCCGCCATGCCATGTTAGATGACGTTTCTATTTTGTTGTGTAGTCTGTCACTTCTGTCAAGGTTCTGCGATCTTTTCAAATAATTCAAATTTCACAAATAATCTAATAATTTGCATTCTTTGGGTGTAGTGGTCGTCTAGAAGGTACACAAGACAATCACAATTGCAAAAATGAGTGGATTGAAAAGGAAAAAGTGCGAAATATGCAGAATGAAAACGTGTCGAATGGACGGTCAAAAAAGACTATTCATGGCAAGATTTCCACCGTTCGAAGATCGGTAAGTAAAAAATATACTTAATTACTGCGTGTTATAACCATGTTAATCGTAAGTTTCATTGAAAACTTGGTATTTCGGGTAAAATAATACATACCCTTATACGTATGTAAACAATAGTGCTGTATGTAAGTTTTATCGATAATTTTCATTTGAAGTGAAAAATACCTGGGTAAACACGGAATATCTTTCTTCAAGCAAAAGCCTATTGGTATGTGTACTTATACAAAAGTGTGCACTTGAATACAGCTGTTAAAGCCGTCTCAGATGAGAGGATAAGACATTATTATCACTACTTTTTATGCCAGTTTGAGTTAGATTATGGTCACAGAAATATTTTACGAAAAATCTTCAATGGACTATGAATGGTACGGTTTCATCTGGACAAACAGATTCATTTTTACTCTGTAATTTTCTGTTTACCCTGTATTATTTGTGTTGCAGAACTTCCAACCTGGAGCACAGACTGGAGTGATGAAACGGCTTTTTTCGTCTATGTTTATCAGCAAGCCAAGCAAAGTTTGAACGAAATAAAATTATTTGCACACTTGTTTTTTTTTTATGAAGTCAGTAACCTAAAGTAAACCAAATGTTTACATTGAAGCGAAATATTTAATGATTTAAATTACCGGAAAGCCGTTGGAGACGCGGGTGCGAATGCGAACCCCGCCTGAACCATTTTTTTTTAATACCGATATCGATATCGATAATTCGATAATTTGTGTAACATGTGACATCCCTATTTTGTTCTTGATGTTGGCATTATGTCATGAGTTGACACTGACACTGATATCGTTTGCGGCTTCATATTGGCAGTATGTTTCGCCCCCGTTTCATACTAATGCGAGTTCACGCTTTTTGTATGGCACTCCCGTCTCTTAAAACGTAGTGATTACATACTCTTTGCTCCTAGCGCGCTCTCGCTTTACTGCTAGCGCCCTGTCTTCCTCTAGGTGAAACAACAACATTTTAAAGCGTAAGCGCGCGATCTCAACGCGGAGTTGAGCGGACCTTGCTGCGGACTCTTAAACTTTATTGCACAAAAGTCAGTATAAATGGCGAACTTAATGCCAAAAAGCATTCCCTACTAGTCAACCATAGGGCCGAGCAGAGATGCTTCAGGTAGGTGCAGAGTAGAGAATTACTAGTTCTGAGAGCACGTCAAACTGTTAAATAAAAACCAAATACCAAGCTACATTGCGTTTAATTTTCACGGGGATTGCACGAAAAGATACACTTTACAAATAACTAGGTCGATGCAGAGTCAGCCACCGGCTAAGCTTGCACCATAGATTGGAGCGGAGTTTTTTTTTTTTTTTTTTTCGAAATTTTCTCTTCGTCACGCACGACTTAGCGAAATTTAATTTGTGCATTCTCAAACAAAAAATCTAAAATCGGTTGAGAACTCGCTGAGATCTGCGCATTGTCACAAAGTCCATTCGAGTCGATCCATGGGAGCTTCGCTCCAATTAAATTTGCCGGGTAGCCCCTTAATCATGAAACGTTAGTACATTACTGCATTCGCCGGGAAAGAACGGCTTTCTGGGTGAGTAGGATAGTGATACGAAGCCAGAAAGCCCTTTTCGCGGCTAAGCATGTATAGTGTTTTTCTCAAACATATGCAATTTAATAAAAAAAATACACCACTCGAAAAAATATATAATTTAGGTGTTTAGCATGTTCATGAACAAAGACGCCACGTTTAAAAAAATAAACAATGAAAAGTAAATGAAATAAATTATTCAGTAAGTAGAGCACAAGGGCAGTTTTACAGGTCGGATTGTGAATCTACCGGCAGTTCCCAAGAGGAGACTGCCGTTGAAAAGAAAGCCGAAAGAAACTCAACAGTGAGTAATTTTTACAGAAATTTATTTCCCAGCTTAGGCCTTAAATTTTGTTTGTTTTTCAATTCCTTTACAGTTATCTCGAGATGTTCCGCCCGAAACGTGACACTCCGAAGCCTGTCACAACGCACGTTATGAGGACATTTCGTTGCATGTTTGAGATAAATGATAGTGTACAGTCGCCATCAGATATATCGCAGCATATAAGGCGTTCATAAATATGTGAACATGTACTGTAACGCCCGTAGATTCCGGTAGATTCACAATCTGACGCCGGTAGATTCACAATCTGACTTGTAAAAGTGCCCCTGTGGCCTACTTACTGAATAAATAATTTCATTTCATTTCATTTCATTGTACCTGGCATTGATGGCGTGCTGCACGCTGGTGGGGTCGGCGATGCTCTTGCGCGCGACGCCTATCCCCGGCACCGCCAGCGCGGCCAGGTCCGCCATCGACGATTTCTTCTCCAGGGTCCTGCCGGGACTCGACTGGAACCAATATGATACGTCAAATTTAAGAGGCCTTATTCCTTTTTAAATATACATATTATGACAAATCTATTGATAATTTCAACCAACTTTTTGAAGTGAATAACACTTTTCCCTGAGTTCTAGAAAGGAACATAGCTATTTCATGCTTTCATTCCGTGCAGTTAAAAATAAGTTATAAAAACAAATTTTCCGCGTGAATTTTATCAATTTCGAGTAGTTTTTGAAACAAAAATTATCAATGAAAAATTCAAACTGTATGTTTCAAATATATACCAATGAATCCCAATAGCCCTGTTCTAGATAGTAACATCAATGATATGTTAAGAAACATGTTTCACCATAGAGAAAAATGTCTAAAACAATCAGCATTTTAAAAGGAATAAGGCCTCTTAAATGCCTAATCTGGCGGAAGAGGAATCGAACCCTACCGGATTCGATAAGTCCCTACTAATATTATAAACGCGAAAGTTTGTAAGTAGGAGGGATGTTTGTTACTCTTTCACTACTGAATGGATTTTAATGAACCTTTACATTAATATAGCTTCTACATCAGAATAAAACGCTACAATTTATAAAGATATTGTGTGTTCCCGTGGGATAAGCGGGTAACAACGCGCGAGGCAGCTAGTAATCCATACTAATATTATAAATGCGAAAGTGTGTCTGTATGTCTGTTACCTCTTCACGCTTAAACCGCTGAATCGATTTTGATGAAATTTGGCATGGAGATAGTTTAAGATCCGAGGAAGGACATAGGATAGTTTTCATCCTGGAAATTATCCCTAAAAAGATTGAAAGTGAGTAAGTAATTCATGATGACATTGATGACCCCGTAGGAAATGTATTTATTAGACCAAAAGCACAATTGCTCTTACATTTGCTTAGGCGCTTTTAATAATCCCTTTTATTAATTAAGGTGATTAGGTTGATATCTATCGTGTTGTACGAGGTTGCTTCCATACTTCCAAGTTCCACGCGGACGTAGTCGCGGGCAAAAGCTAGTTATATATAACAAGTATGGTATGTAACGCGTCACCGGTCCAACATGTTAACCTCTCCACAACCCTAACGCCAGGTAACCCTTAGAATTTTTCCTGTGCGTCGATCTTTGCATTGTTTATTTAAAAAACTTTACTTTCAATTTCAATTCTCAATTTCTTCGCGAACAGTGTTAAGCTAGGGGAATATTTCGTCAAGGAACATCGCGAGTATGTAATGGAGGCATTACTTTTATTGGATCTTTGTAAGGCATTTGATACCGTGTCAATTGATATCTTAATGAGTAAGCTAAATGCCTTGGGTGTGAGAGGGGTGCCCCTTGAGTGGTTCCGCAGCTATCTGACTGACAGACGACAAATTCTTAAGGTTGGCGAGTTCAGCAGTGATGAACTACCCATGTGTTTTGGAGTCCCACAGGGCAGTATCCTCGGACCCACACTCTTTCTTATCTACCTAAACGATATCCTGAAACTTGGGCTGAAATGTGCGGAAGTAATTTGTTACGCGGATGATACTGCGGTACTGTTTCACGGTCAGACATGGGAAGACGTTTTTAACCTTGCGGAATGCGGTCTGAGTGAAATTAGTAGTTGGCTAGACAACAATTTACTTACCCTCAACGTGATGAAATCAAACTTTTTAATTTTTTCTAAGACACGTGTCTCTTCTACATATCTAAGAAGTAACCTCATAATTCACTCAAGTACCTGTCGTAACCGTAACAGTACTAATAGCTTTACAACATGTTCATGTGAGTCGATAGTCAGATCGGAAAGTGTTAAATATCTGGGTCTGATAATTGACGATAAGCTGTCCTTTAAGCAACACATTTCAGCACTAGCTAACAGGGTTAGGAAGTGCATATATATTATGAGGCAACTCCGCCACTGCGCCTCAGAACAAGTGCTACGGATTGTGTACTTCGCATTGTGCCAATCTATCTTGCAGTATGGTATAACTGTTTGGGGTAGTGCCCCAAAAAGCACTATGCTGCTGCTGGAGAGGGCTCAACGCGCGGTAATAAAAGTAATGCTCCGAAAACCTATGCTTTTCCCAACGGAAGTTCTATATCGGGACTCTAACCTTTTGAGCGTAAGGCGGTTATATATAGTTAAAGCGGCTGCTCGAGCGCACGTCGTAGTCATCCACTTACCCAACTTCTCGCAACTCCTAGCCAAACGTTTGTTTAGAGTTCCCCTACCTGGTTACAGATCAACCTTTGCTATGCGATCACCAGCCTATATGCATTTACGTATATATAATAATATCTGCAAAGTACACGATATCCAACTGTGCACAGTTGGTAAAGTCCAAGCAATTGTGAAGAAGTGGCTTCTGTCACTATCATATGACGACGCTGAGGCTTTAATTCTGGCTAGTTAATTTTTGCCCTGCTACACACACGCACACACACACACATGTTCATATAACACCACCTGATGACGTTTGACGTGTCGGTTTAAAATATTTCCAGTCCTTGTTATATAGTAGTACCTAGTTTAATTTATGATTGTCTTTGTCACTAAACTTAACTGTTTCCCAAATAGCACTCCTGGACCCCAAGATACAGGCTCAGCCTAGTTTGGGATCCGCTAGGCATATCATGTTATGTACTTGCGTTTTTGTTTAGCAAATAAATTATTATGTATTTTTGTATTTGTATTTTGTATTTTGTACTTACTTGATGACTGCGAGCCGGTGACCCTGACCGCGCCGGGCTAGTGTCCGACGACGACACGCGACCACTGCTGTCTGTTGACTCCGCTACCGACTTCCTGCAACGACAATGTTTATCCATACTAATATTATAAATGCGAAAGTGTGTCTGTCTGTCTGTTACCTCTTCACGCTTAAACCGCTGAACCGATTTAGATGAAATTTGGTAAATAAATAAATAAATAAAAATCATTTATTTGCTTTTACACAGGTTTGCATTGTATACAGTGAGATACCTGGCGGACCCCAAACTAGGCTGAGCCTGTATCTTGGGACCCTGGAGTGCGAAACAGTTTGCAAATGATTTAAAACAATAAACGATACGACGTTACAATATGCGTCAGAGGTGAAAGCGTCAGATGCGTGTGTGGTATATAGATAGTGTCAGTCCCGGGGAAGGACATAGGATACTTTTCATCCCGAATAAATTTAGTGTTCCCGTGGGATGAGCGGTTAACGCCGCGGGGCACAGCTAGTAATATTATAAATGCGAAAGTGTGTCTGTCTGTATGTTTGTCTGTTACCTCTTCACGCTTAAATCGCTGAACCGACTTAGATGAAATTTGGTATATAGATAGTGTCAGTCCCGGGGAAGGACGTAGGATACTTTTCATCCCGAATAAATTTAGTGTTCCCGTGGGATGAGCGGTTAACACCGCGGGGCACAGCTAGTATTAAATAATAGGTAGGGGTAAAATAACCCATTAACCTCGTGAGGACCAAAGTACGTGTAAACGCCCAATGATTTGAACATTACAATGTTTTAAAAAATAAAAAAAACCTAATTAAAATCCTTACAAAAAAAGACAAGTCTGGCCGCACGTATCTTGTATGTAAGGTATATTGGGCGTGACACGAAGTGATTATTTGGATGAAAGAACGAAGTGAGTGAGGACAAATATTTCCTTTGCCACGATCATGTTTTTTTTTTTATTATCATAGAAATTATTATATGGATTCCATTCAAACCCGAGGGGCGCTTCGCGAAGCTAAAATAATGTACATACTTTTTGAGCAGGTGAAGTAAAAAATATATTTTCGAGGCAAGCTTTGCCAACTGTGCGTTCTATGCACAAAGTTCAACTGCTTATTGAAACCAATTTAATGATTCCGATCTGGAAACCAATGGATTGAAATATCAGTATATGTTGTAAAGTCTAAGGCATATAAGAATTAAAAGCAACTGAATTTCGCTGCTTAGATGGGTCAGCCAGTAGTTCAGCTCTTTTAGTTTTTTACAATAGACTCTCCAGTCTAAACTTGTTATGTTATAGTCTGTCCGAATCCCTAAGATGAAATTAAGTCATTTTGGCACAAGGTACGAACGACCTTGTGTGAGACAGACTTGTACCAGTTTGACATAATTTGATCTTATACTGCGATTTCTAATTCAAGACCAAAAAAACTACCACAAGGTTGCCACTACAATAAAATATTTTTACAATAGTAAATTTCTTTTTATTTTTTGAACACGCTAAGATAATTTATTTATTGGTAACTTTAACTCTATGTTTTAACAAAATAACTAGAAGTATTTATTATTACATAATTACGAGAGGAGATAATAAAAACTTAAACATCGCAGATTTTTGGTACAAAATCTGGTATTGTACTTGTAACATTGTCCATTCGGTGCAAGCCGAGAATCAAACTCAGGTGTCATTTAAATGTTGTCAATTTGGACAGTGACGTATCTGTCGTAGTTTTTTTGGTCTTGAATTAGAAATCCGAGTTTAGAATTGGAATAGAAGGATACATACCGGGAGGTGTGCAAATGTCGGCTGTCAGGTCTGGCCGGATCGGCTTGCTGTACCAGCAGCCGTGCCGACTGAGACAGCAGGATACGATCACACCAAGCAGGACATCTGCAATACAAAACAATACTATTTATCATCTACCCAATAGCTATAGTCACTTATTCGATCGTAGAGTATACCACAAGTACTGACCGTTGTAGCTGATTTGATATGTATGGAAAACCTATTAGATTTAGAACCAACAGATAACGCTTACGAGTACGGGCTAATTGTCAGCCGTGTAAGCACGCAAGGTGCTCAAAATGATATGCACTCGGACTCTATTATCTATACTGCGATTTCTAATTCAAGACCAAAAAAACTACCACAAGGTTGCCACTACAATAAAATATTTTTACAATTAGTAAATTTCTTTTTATTTTTTAAACACGCTAAGATAATTCATTTTGTGGTAACTTTAACTCTGTGTTTTAACAAAATAACTAGAAGTATTTATTATTACATAATTACGAGAGGAGATAATAAAAACTTAAACATCGCAGATTTTTGGTACAAAACCTGGTATTGTACTTGTAACATTGTCTATTTGGTGCAAGCCAAGAATCAAACTCAGATGTCATTTAAATGTTGTCAATTTTGACAGTGACGTATCTGTCGTAGTTTTTTTGGTCTTGAATTAGAAATCCAAATTTAGCAAATTAGTTTTGTAGGTATAGATCATTGTGAGCGTGTTAAGATGATTAGCTAATTCTGCTAGGTACACGGTTTTACATATTAGATTAAGGTTAATTCTACAAACAAGCAAGCAGTCTACCGAAGATCCAATCGAGCACAACTGCATCATATGACTCTTTCTCGTGTGAAAGTATTACCTGCCTATTTTCATTCAGAGCAGTGCGAAAGAGACTGAGAAGCAAGCCCTTCCATAAAAAAGAAAAAATTGGGCAAGTGCGAGTCCGACTCGCGCATGAAGTACGTACCATAATCTATAACAAGTTTTTTTTTTTTTATTTATTTATCCACACTTACAGCTATTTTTACAGGTAAACCTAAGACAATAGCGTAACTATTTCCATAATTTTACATTATTAAACTTACTCCTATTTATCTATACTACTGCGTTTATAACTAATTACGAATAATGCAGACTTTGTGAATCCATTCAGAGAACACGAAAATAAATCTAACTCTTCCGCTATTAGATTGTTTGTTGTATGGGAGACCCCCTTAAGTATTTATTTTATTTTATTTTTAGTATTTGTTGTTATAGCGGCAATAGAAATACATCATCTGTGAAAATTTCAACTGTCTAGCTATCACCGTTCTTGAGATACAGCCTGGTGACGGACGGACAGCGAAGTCTCAGTAATAGGGTCCCGTTTACCCTTTGGGTACGGAACCCTAAAAACAGTTTCGATTTTTTTAACTCACCTGGTCTTCATATAATGCGTGGGTAGTTGCACGTCTTCTTCAAAGGGATACGTCGGCGGGAACTTGACCGGGAACTCGTACAGGTGCGGCCGCAAAGCTTCCAGCTCGCGGTCGAAACGTTGCAGCTGGAAATCACACGTTTCCTTACACTAGTTGAACAAACCATCTAGCATAACTTTGACACGCGACTCTTTGTCGCGCGAGAAATACTACCTGTCACTTTCCTTTCAAAACCGTGGGAACAAGACAGGAGATGCTGACTCGCGCGACAAGCGAAGTC